>OY720685.1:7896861-9096861 GCA_963170755.1 Amphimallon solstitiale
CTCTTGTGAATTTGGAAGCAATACCAAACAGAATTTACTGTATCATATAAAAACTAACCACTTGAAGCAATTTGATTATAAATGTGACTCTTGTGAATTTGAAACAAACATTAAAAGCTGTTTAGAAAGACATCTAAAAACTAAACATCTGAAGGAATTTGATTATAAATGTGACTCTTGTGAATATAGAACAAACCGCAAATATTATTTAAGGAAACATATAAAAACTAAACATCTGAAGGAATTTGATTACAAATGTGACTCTTGTGAATTTGGAACCAATACCAAACGGCATTTACAGTATCATATAAAAATTAACCATTTGAAGCAATTTGATTATAAATGTGACTCTTGTGAATTTGGAACCAATACCAAACAGAGTTTACTGTATCATATAAAAACTAACCATATGAAGCAATTTGATTATAAATGTGACTCTTGTGAATTTGGAACCAATACCAAACAGAGTTTACTGTATCATATAAAAACTAACCACTTGAAGCAATTTGATTATAAATGTGACTCTTGTGAATTTGAAACAAACATTAAAAGCTGTTTAGAAAGACATCTAAAAACTAAACATCTGAAGGAATTTGATTATAAATGTGACTCTTGTGAATATAGAACAAACCGCAAATATTATTTAAGGAAACATATAAAAACTAAACATCTGAAGGAATTTGATTACAAATGTGACTCTTGTGAATTTGGAACCAATACCAAACAGCATTTAGGGCCGGTTTTTCCAACTCCGATTAAAACGCCGGTTAGCGTAATCATTGATTAAAACACCGGTTAGGACAAATTTGCGTTTTTCCAACGCCGGTTAACTCTAATCGTTGATTAAGAACGTCGTTAATCGACCAAATTTTAACCGGCGAAAGAAATACCTGATAAAATATTAAACAGTAATTAGGCCTATATACACATGCGCATAACCTAGAAGATTTGAATTTCTGTCATTATCATTATTATTTCTGTTATTATTGACAGCTGTTGTTTTCATATGCATTGGTTTTATTGTATAAAAGTATTTTTTGGAATTAATTAATAATTATTTACATCAGTGATTTAGTAATTGTATTGTTTCTTCTATAAATGTAATGAACAGTATAAAAATAGCATAATATTAAATATGTGTAACTTTTAGCTTACTACAGAAATTTAATTAATTAATAACTACGAATACATTCTTTTCTCTGATGAGGATGATACAGCTTTGGAAGTATTTCTATTCTACTACAATTCTGGGACTTTACCTGAATTCGTGTGGATTCTAAAATCCTGTGGCAATTTATGCTTGCATTTGCTCATTCCCTTTTTGTAATTGCATTTAATAGCACCTTGTGAAAACATTTTAGTCAAACATATTTTAGACTCACTTTAGATATGTCATTAACATATTAAACTATACTGAAAATTACAAATGAAATTGAAAATATGGAAGAAATTCTAGAGAAGCTGGCAGGTTTACGTTGAGATTATATGCAGACACTTTAAATTCTTTTAGGTGAACTGGGTTTGGATGAATAATGTACATGCCTGTAAAGTTGACGTGCAGTTAATTTCTGCACTAATAATTATTACAGGCAGTGTCAAGTTCACACCGATTCCTCCAGAACATAACATTTATTATGTTGAAATCGTGTATACCAATTTGGAAATAAGATTTTCTCAATAAACCTTCTTTGATTAATGGACATAAAATTAGTTAGAATGCATTGTTCTTAATAAGCAGCTGATGTATGATCTTTCAGTAAAAATATCTGGCTTTATTCACCCCACAGGAATTTGGTGAAAGTTAAATCATCTCAGATATGGCAATGCAAAGTACAATATTTTATATCATTATAGTGTGACTGATAATCCAGCTTAAGACCCTAGATGCAGACTTTTCCTTTTCAGTAAATTGTTCCTACTTTTATGATTTTGTTACATGTCATTTATTTTACATAATTTTGGTAGGTAACTGTTAATTTCATATATGTACGTATATTGTATTATTTTTTTCATTTTTACAAAATTTTTGTATTTTTCAATAGCAATAAGTAATCAATAAATTTATTTCAGTTTCAAGTTTGTGGCATTTGTTATTTATTGAATAATAGAAATTTTAAATATGTGCTATGTACATTGAAATTCTCATGCAATATTCACAAAATAAGTACTTAAACCTTATTTACTAAAATGAAATATCTAATTACATATAAAGAATATAATCTTTAAAAAAATGAAGGCAAAAAGCACAAAGAACAAATTCAAATATAGGAAATAGCGCCAATATTATTATAACAAATATGGTAATTTAGATCAAATGTACGTGTATTTTTGTTACCAACCTTCTAAAATAAACTCTTAATCACTGATCAGATAACCGGCGTATTTCTTGGCGTTGAAAAACGCCGGTTAGAGATAATCAACGATTAAGCGTAATCAATGATTAGTTAACCGGATACTTTAACCGGTGTTGGAAAAACCGGCCCTTACAGTATCATATAAAAATTAACCATTTGAAGCAATTTGATTATAAATGTGACTCTTGTGAATTTGGAACCAATACCAAACAGAGTTTACTGTATCATATAAAAACTAACCATATGAAGCAATTTGATTATAAATGTGACTCTTGTGAATTTGGAACAAACATTAAAAGCGGTTCAGAAAGACATCTAAAAGTTAAACATCTGAAGGAATTTGATTATAAATGTGACTCTTGTGAATATAGAACAAACCGCAAAGATCATTTAAGGAAACATATAAAAACTAAACATCTAAGGGAATTTGATTATAAATGTGACTCTTGTGAATATAGAACAAACCGCAAAGATCATTTAAGGAAACATATAGAAACTAAACATCTGAAGCAATTTGATTATAAATGTGGTTCTTGTGAATTTGGAACAGACATCAAAACTGATTTAAAAAGACATATAAAAATTAAACATATGAAGTAATTTGATTATCAGTGCGACTAATGTGAAGTTGGGACACACCTCAATTGAAGGTCTTGGCGTAGACAGTCTATGTGCAAAAATATGTGGTTTGCACTTTTGTTACAGCGTAACGTATGTAGAACACGAAATATTGCGGCAGTAGTAGAAGGTCATCACACAGGGTCTCGTTATATAGACAAGGCCTACATACATTAACACAATCAAAGAAAACCACTTATTGTATGTATAAAAAATCCTTCACCGATATACTATAATTAATATAAAAGAGAAGTCTTATGAACATTCAGTTTTAAGTAATTAGTTATGTACGTAGTGTATAGTTGTATAGTAATGTAATATGTAGTTGTCCATACGAAATAAAGGCGCATCACCAACATCCATATGTGTTTCACTGAACGTCCAACCCTCTAAAAAGGAACGGATGTCACATCAGAAAAAAAATTAAAAAATCTAAGTTTAACAAAAAACGAATAATAATCAAAGTTTTTAAAATTAGAGTCAACTGAATTCATCGCCCAGAACAAAATGTGTCATGTTACGGGTCAATTTCTTTAGCACCTATTGTGTTGTAAAGACTGTTATTTATTTTGGTATACCGCATGTGTCAAATTTCATTAGCTATAGGGATTCAATGGTTGCATGCGATCTATACGTATACATATAATACGTTGCAACATGGTGCCCCTACTGTCCGTCACCAGTGCCGACAACAACCGACATCACAACGATTTACTCCGATCTTTCCCCTTCTCCCGACCAGATTTTACATTCAGTGTTTAGCTGCGAACACGTTGCAAAAGCCGTCTTATTACTGGAACGGGAAACATCAAATGTAGGTAGTTTATTATTATTTTCAGAATCCTTTTTTATTTACCTTATTTTTAATTTTATTAGAATTACGCTTTTGTTTGTATCATGCAGCGTGAACGCAGCTTAATAATTCTCTGCATTTACTGAAAGGAAAAAGAAAAACAAATCCTTCCAAGGCATAAATATTATTTCTAAACGCATTACAAACACCCAACCCGGTGGTCGAATAGGTACTGCCGCTAACCACGCTAACTTCTATTTACGTGCATGCATCGGTCGTGCTTGCATTGGAAAGGAAGGAAGGGGTACTGTACTATGTTGCCACGTACTGTATGGATTAATCGCCTATGGCTAATGAAAATTGACACATGCTGTATAATAGGAACAAATTCTACAATTTTTCTCCTTCAGTTAACAGGTTCTCTATATTTTTGTATTAAACAATCGGTTAATGATAACATAAATAAATAAAAATCTAAGATTAACAAAAAACGAATAATAATTAAAGTTTTTAAAATTAGAGTCAACTGAATTCATCGCCCAGAACAAAATGTGTCATGTTAGGGGTCAATTTCTTTAGCACCTATTGTGTTGTAAAGACTGTTATTTATTTCTGGTATATAATAGGAACAAATTCTACAATTTTTCTCCTTCAGTTAACAGGTTCTCTATATTTTTGTATTAAACAATCGGTTAATGATAACTGTCTCAAAGTTCTTGTGTGCCAATATTGATCGTTTGAAAATTATAAATCCGTAAGTGTTTTCTTTTCATTAGATTTATAATTTCTTTCTCAAATTTAAAAACATATTTTGCCGAGTTGCTGCTGTAATAGCTGAATACTGTTTTGAAAGTGTTTCAATCCATATGAACTGAAAGGAATTCTTTCTTACATATTGCCACGTTAGATATGGCAACTTTTACAAAATAGTTATTACTTTAATTCTCGTGCATGAGACTCAAGTAAGTCAATGACATCATCAGTAGGGTACTTTGGCCGGTTCTGGACCCTCGCCCAGCTCCCCCTCACCCCCCTCGCCCTAGTGGCGCCCTCTGCCAACCCAACTGATGTGGCGCCCCCTCACGGTCGCCAACCCAACTAAAAATTGGCAGATTTCATGATTACCAACCCAACTAATGTGGCGCCCTCTGACGGCCACTAGCCAAACTAAAAATGGCAGATTTCGTGATTACCAACCCAACTAATGTGGGGCCCTCTCACGGCCACTAGCCAAACTAAAAAATGGTATCTCTCATCATTACCAACCCAACTAATGTGGGGCCCTCTCACGGCCACAAGCCAGACTAAAAAATGGCAGATTTCATGATTACCAACCCAACTAATGTGGGGCCCTCTCACGGCCACTAGCCAAACTAAAAAATGGCATCTCTCATGATTACCAACCCAACTAATGTGGGGCCCTCTCACGGCCACTAGCCAAACTAAAAATGGCATCTCTCATCATTACCAACCCAACTAATGTGGGGCCCTCTCACGGCCACTAGTCAAACTAAAAAATGGCATCTCTCATCATTACCAACCCAACTAATGTGGGGACCCTCTCACGGCCACTAGCCAAACTAATAAATGGCATCTCTCATGATTACCAACCTAACTAATGTAGCATCCTCTCACGGTCACTAACCAGACTAAGGTGACGTCAGACAAAATGGCAGACCATCAAGATGGTCTTTGCTTCTAGAGAATTCCTGAATAAATTACCCAGCTTGCTATCGCGCTTCTCAATGTATTTCAAACAGGTCCAAACATGTTTCCAGCGGAAACTGAGTTCTGTACCGGTTCTGAACCGGTTCTGTACCGGTTCTGAACTGAACCGGTTGTGCTAGAACCACTTCATAACCGGTACAGAACCGGTTCAGAACCGGTTCTGCGTGTTAGAATATTGGAGCCCAAAAGTGACCCAACTTAAAAAGTGGTACATTTATAGTGAGTATGAATATGCCTGCTCCTGTGATAGCCGCATGCTTGAAATGTATATCTTATAAGATAAAATAAAACACAATATATTTTTTAAGAAAAACAATTTATTTATTATTATTAATTAACAATATGACCAAGTTTCATACCATCAAGATGATCGATAAAAATATAAACTTTACATCTAAGATCGGCACACCATTTCAAAATTATAAAATAAATATACAGTATGCTACTGAACGAGATAGCAACCAAGTATGAATATACAGGACGTTTCAAAGGTAGCGATTTTTAGAAAAGCAAGATGGCGAATCCAAGATGGCCGCCAAAAAATCTAATAAACTAAGGTGACGTCAGGCGAAATGGCCGACTATCAATATGATCGATCAAAATATAAACTCAACTTCTAGAAAATACCCAACTCCATATCACGCATCACAACAACAACCACCACCACAACCACCCAACATAGTTTCAAACACCACAGAACCAAACCCCACGGATATGGGGGTACTACTCTCAACCACCACAACGTACATTCAAACACCACCACCGAGGATTTATATCTGACATCAGCATACCATCTCAAAATCATAAAATAAATATACAGTATGATACTGGATGACATATCAATCAAATATGAATATACAGGACGATTCAAAAGTAGGGATTTTTAGAAAAGTAAGATAGCGAATCCAAGATGGCCGCCAAAAATCTAATAAACTAAGGTGACGTCAGGCGAAATGGCCGACTATCAATATGATCGATCAAAATATAAACTCAACTTCTAGAAAATACCCAACTCCATATCACGCATCACAACAACAACCACCACCACAACATACATTCAAACACCACCACCGAGGATTTATATCTGACATCAGCATACCATCTCAAAATCATAAAATAAATATACAGTATGATACTGGATAACATAGCAATCAAATATGAATATACAGAACATTTCAAAAGTAGGGATTTTTAGAAAAGTAAGATAGCGAATCCAAGATGGCCGCCAAAATCTAATAAACTAAGGTGACGTCAGGCGAAATGGCCGACTATCAATATGATCGATCAAAATATAAACTCAACTTCTAGAAAATACCCAACTCCATATCACGCATCACAACAACAACCACCACCACAACCACCCAACATAGTTTCAAACGCCACAACACCAGACCAACTTAGGAAGATACATCTAGGTCAAACCCCAACACAACATACTTTTCAAACGCCACCACCGCGGATTTACATCTAAGATCGGCATACCATTTCAAAATTATAAAATAAATATACAGTATGCTACTGGACGAGATAGCAACCAAGTATGAATATACAGGACGTTTCAAAGGTAGGGATTTTTTAGAAAAGCAAGATGGCGAATCCAAGATGGCCGCCAAAAATCTAATAAACTAAGGTGACGTCAGGCGAAATGGCCGACTATCAATATGATCGATCAAAATATAAACTCAACTTCTAGAAAATACCCAACAACTTTCTTATAATATTTAAAAAAAGGTTGAAAAAGAAAACATACTAAGTCCCACAACAGATAAAATATGTACTATCTTTTTTACACTTCATGTTTAGTACTATCATTAGAAGAAATATGCTTGAGGTACAGCTTTTAATATGAAATTTAGAGATTTTTATGCAAAATACATAGTTTATCACTAATAAAACTAATTTTGAAACACATTGTCCACATAGCAAATACCACTTCCTATACATTTTAAAAAATAACAATTTTTATATATCATAAAAGAACGAAACAAAAAACTAATATAAAGACAGCATTAACGCGTTCTAACCAAAAGATTTGCAAAAATATTAAATATTAAATATATACTTGTTCTAAAAATGCTTCTATCTCTCTTTTTACAGTTTATGTTTTGTACAGCAGCGAATGTATTACATTTCTTTTAAAAGCATTTTATAATTTGAGAAAAAAATGGTGAAATGTATCTCGAAACATTATTATAAATACATTTTAAAACATGGAATTCTATTTTATTTGGATGACATTGTATTTACAAATAGTTTTTATATTATATCATTACAAGAAATATGTTTTACATTAAATTTTACGCACGGGACAACAGTAGTATACACACACCAAACTGCACGCAAAAACTAGTATAAAGACAGCATTAACGCTATAACCAAAAAGAATTGAAGCCATATTAGATTATGGACGCAAAAACTAGTATAAAGACCGCATTAACGCTATAACCAAAAAGAATTGAGGTCATATTAAATTATGGGAGAAAATAATAAATCCTCGATCTCAATTACATAAAAAATGATTGAAATAGTATCGCTTAAAAACAATTGAAAAATCATGTTTGGTAAGCCCACTATATATCAATATTTAAGACAAAAAATTATTATTAATTTTCCATCTACAGATACCCCTGCTTAATATCAATTTGAATTAACATAAATTCATAAAATGAGTCTATCTTTTACAGTTCGTGTGTTGTATTATCATTAGAAGAAATATGCTTGACGAGCGGCTTTTAATATGAAATTTAGAGGTTTTTACACAAAAACATAGTTTATGCCTAATAAAAACTAATTTTGAAACACATTGTACACATAGCAAATACCACTTCCTATACATTTAAAAAATAACAATGTTTATACATCATAAAAGAACGAAACAAAAAAACTAATATAAAGACAGCATTAACGTTCTAACCAAAATATTTGAGAATCAGCTCACAACCGGGTCATGAAGCGGTTCTGAAACCCCTCTATCAAAAACATGCATTCAAGTCAATGAAATTACATAAAAATCTAAGAAATAGTAGCACTTAAAACATTTGAAAAATCATGTTTGGTAAGCCTACTATTTAAGACAAAAATTATTATTTATTTCCATTTACAACAGATAGCCCACTATTTATCAATATTTAAGGGCAAAAAATTATTATTAATTTCCCCATTTACAACAGATTTCCTTGTTTAATCTCAATTTTTAAATAACATAAATTCTTAAATTGATTTAGTTAACTTTCTTATAATATTTAAAAAAAGGGTGAGAAAGAAAACATACTAAGTCTCACAACAGATAAAATATATACTATCTTTTTACAGTTCATGTTTTTGTACTATCATTAGAAGAAATATGCTTGACGAGCGGCTTTTAATATGAAATTTAGAGGTTTTTACACAAAAACATAGTTTATGCCTAATAAAAACTAATTTTGAAACACATTGTACACATAGCAAATACCACTTCCTATACATTTAAAAAATAGCAATGTTTATACATCATAAAAGAACGAAACAAAAAAAAAAGCCAATATAAAGACAGCATTAACGTTCTAACCAAAAGATTTGAGAATCAGCTCACAACCTGGTCATGAAGCGGTTCTGAAACCCCTCTATTAAAAACATGCATTCAAGTCAATGAAATCACATAAAAATCTAAGAAATAGTATCACTTAAAACATTTGAAAAATCATGTTTGGTAAGCCTACTATTTAAGACAAAAATTATTATTAATTTCCATTTACAACAGATAGCCAATATTTATCAATATTTAAGGGCAAAAAAATTATTATTAATTCCCTCATTTACAACAGATTTCCTTGTTTAATCTCAATTTTTAAATAACATAAATTCTTAAATTGATTTAGTTAACTTTCTTATAATATTAAAAAAGGGTAAGAAGAAAACATGGTAAGTCTCACAACAGATAAATATTAAAACTAAAATAAATATATACTATTTCAAAATGTTTCTACCTTTTATAGCTGTGTTTTGTTATACACAATCCAAACCATTTTGCATGTTAATATCAGTCGCCATTCCGACCTGCTTCTGAACTGAACCCATCAGGTTAACTGAAAGAAGAAACACAATCCTATCATAGATCAATGCCTATATTATCAAGAATTTTATCTTATATGGTATATGTTTGAATATCTTTTTCGACCACAATTATAGGAATACAATTAGTTTCACATACCTAATGCGGGTGACAGATTGGGCAAAGTATCGGGGGGATCACCAAACTAATCCTTTCAGAACATCGCTCGCATCTGATTATTTCATATTCTTAAAAAAAATATATACTGAATAATATTTTACATCTCTTTTTTTCCATAAAACTCACCTATCATGAGTAAATTAAGCACAAAATGGCTCAGCACCCTGTGTCGATATATTTCCCGCAGAGGTGCAGATAATAGCACATCGTGCATAATATATCATCACCCCCTTCATGCACTCGCACGAAGCCAGTGGCAATCACGCACATATTGCTTTCATTCAGCAGGCAGATCGGGAACCGATCCCGCTCCAACCGTTCACTTCACAACAGTTGAGTGTTCGCTGGACAGGACCACTCACCTTTATGTCATCGTCTGTCGTCAGGTACTTTTCATTGCTGCCATATGTTAAAATTATAGAGATTAAACCGAATAAACAATAATAATAAATTGTTTTTCTGCATTAAGGTTTGACGTAGTTTTTAGTGGAAGGACTGGTTTTTCCAACCCCGAATAAAATACTGAGTGAACTCCAATATTATAATACATTTAATACTGCACAATAACTTTAATTTGCTGTATCTTACTTTTCTAGTAACTTTCTTCAGAAGTATATTAGGTTGGTCTTGGAATGAATCAATGGCGCATGCGTACAGAATACGCTCACTAAGTGAGCATAGAATTTTTCCGCTCACAAAAATGGCGACCGCTCCTGAACATGTTCACAGTGAGCGCTCGTCTACTTGACATGATCACTGAACAGTTGCGCAACTGTTGTGTCTGCTGAATGAAAGCATTATTAATAGGTATCAATTGATGACGTCCATATCCGTCATCTCGGTACACATCAACCACAATGTCACCCGAACCACGAGATTCATAACCATTGTCTGTATCAACAGACGGCAAAGTTAATGTTGAATCTGAATTTTGATCATCCATCACCTTAAACATAAATTAATCAATATTAAATTCTACACCCCCAACCATCTTTAAACATCAACAAAAATTATTTGATATTAAAATACCACTCACAAAAATAAACAAACTAAATAAACACAATTAATAGCCAACAATAAAAGATGCAGGGGAAAAACAAAATCTACTTCGAGGCACACTATCAAAACTAATATAAAATAATCTACTACACATCTATTTATAACCAACCCCCACTAATGACCTTAAAAGAAAAAAATTCTCACTGGAAATGGATAAAGAAAACACAGGATTACCTAAAACAATCTTCTCCACATCTTCAAATGATTTTTTTTTATTATCATCATAAAAATCCAAACGATTGCCAACCCAATTAAAACTAGGACCCTTTAACGATAGACAATTAGCATTAAATTAAAAAATATAACCAAGTATCATAACTTTCAATACCATAAAAGCAAATTACCGACATCCGCTCCAGACAAAAAAGCCCTAAAACTCGACATTGGCCAAATAACTGATTACACCCCGTACCGTAAGAATTATTTACATAATGAACCCTTAGGGAAAAATGCGATATATACATATTTAGTAGATAAATTAAGAACAAATTTAGTTTCACCAATTATAGGAACCACTACACATCAGTCGGCAAATTAACAAAAAAGATTGATTTAACCAATTCCAACGTTCTAACAAAGAAACGCACTCTATGTATCTGGAGATGTCTTCAACATAATTGAAATTCCACTTAGTCCGAGCAGAACACAACCCCATCATACCGACAAAGGAATGAATAATTCGAACAGATACCAATAAACCTGTCACAGTCAACAAATCTATTAGAAAACGACACAACTTCCCAGCAGCTGTAAATTAAATGCTAATGATGTAAAAATACCTAAAAATATTTCGTAAAACAAGAGTATTTTAGTTAAATATACAATAAATATTATTCAGTATTGGAATACACAATGAATAACACAAATTTGAGCAGAGAAAGATAAATATTTCTAATTGCACATGTGTGAATTTGAATTTACATCACCTGCCCGAATAGAGTGTCTTATATATGGATAGTAAAGTCGTCGCGTCCATACATATGCGTGTGTGAAGGGCATTTCTCACATACGTATATAGTCACCGCGCTTATGTGCGAACTACTACGGTGGATGCAGCCCTTCGCATACATACGTAGGGTAGACAGGTGGTCATTTGCTGACCGTCATTATTTTTATGAGTCCCATCGCTTCGTATATATAATGCTTCATTATTAGAGGTTCCTAATAGATGAATTTTATTTATAAATATGTGGATGTTTAAAATGAAAAATAGGAAGTATACATATTCTCTTTATTTAATAATGTTTATTAGATATATTTATTTATAAAGTGTACAGCTAATTATATAATTATATATTTTTCTATAGTTTTATTTAGCCATAGGCGTATATTTATATGGTTATATAAAGTGGGAAAATAGGATGTGCACATATACACATTTTTTTAATTAATAATAACAATGTTCATTACATATATTTATTCATAAAATTATATATAGTGTAATACGAATTACCTAATCATATTTTTTTGTTTTTTTTATAGTATTTATTTTAGCAATATTTATCACCAACGCATACATCTCTAAATCGGATTTGATTTTTTCAATTTCGGATATAAACCTCATAATTCTAATGTTCAACAAGTCTTTCTTCTGTCTAAGAGCCCTCCGCCTGCTTTCGGAAATTGCCGCAAATGCCAACAAATTGACGAACAGCCTCATATCTTTTTTTATTTATACGTACATATATTGTGAATTATTACACTAATTATAAAACAAAATTAATTATAGATAGACAAACATTATACAGGTATATTGCAAACATGTAATGCTAAGATAATCAGAGTGATATATACATACATGTAAAGAAATTTATAGGTTATTCAATCTCTTATTAAAAGAGTTATTAATATTTTTCAAATGAATACCTGACAGTGGTGGAAAACTGTTGAAATTTGGATAGATTAATAGTTACATATGTGAGCTTCAGAATAGCTTCTGAACATGTTGGGGAGAGGTTTAAACTGCTTTCTATTCAACTTGAACTCCGGTGAACTTGTTAAAAAAATCGGTTCTGAACTGAACCAGTTGTGCTAGAACCAGTTCAGAACCGGTACAGAACCGGTTCTAACTGGAATTAATTTTGACAGCAGCGGCTTTTAGAATACTAAGTCATGAATGGCGCACCAAAGATAGGTATTTTTTTATTAAACTGTATTATCATACCCTCTTCCGAAGCCGATGCGTCACCATTTATCTTAGGGATATCCTCAGGGCTATAGCTGGATCAGCAAGAATTGCAGAACCAGCACCAGCCGTGATTATATCCCTAAGATAATTGGTGAAGCATCGGCATCGGAAGAGGGTGTGATAATACAGTTTAATAAAAAAATACCTATCTTTGGTGCGCCATTCATGACTTAGTATTCTAAAAGCCGCTCCTGTCAAAATTAATTCCAGTTAGAACCGGTTCTGAACTGGTTCTAGCACAACTGGTTCAGTTCAGAACCGATTTTTTTTAACAAGTTCACCGGAGTTCAAGTTGAATAGAAAGCAGTTTAAACCTCTCCCCAACATGTTCAGAAGCTATTCTGAAGCTCACATATGTAACTATTAATCTATCCAAATTTCAACAGTTTTCCACCACTGTCAGGTATTCATTTGAAAAATATTTAATAAGAGATTGAATAACCTATAAATTTCTTTACATGTATGTATATATCACTCTGATTATCTTAGCATTACATGTTTGCAATATACCTGTATAATGTTTGTCTATCTATAATTAATTTTGTTTTATAATTAGTGTAATAATTCACAATATATGTACGTATAAATAAAAAAAGATATGAGGCTGTTCGTCAATTTGTTGGCATTTGCGGCAATTTCCGAAAGCAGGCGGAGGGCTCTTAGACAGAAGAAAGACTTGTTGAACATTAGAATTATGAGGTTTATATCCGAAATTGAAAAAATCAAATCCGATTTAGAGATGTATGCGTTGGTGATAAATATTGCTAAAATAAATACTATAAAAAAAAACAAAAAAATATGATTAGGTAATTCGTATTACACTATATATAATTTTATGAATAAATATATGTAATGTACATTGTTATTATTAATTAAAAAAATGTGTATATGTGCACATCCTATTTTCCCACTTTATATAACCATATAAATATACGCCTATGGCTAAATAAAACTATAGAAAAATATATAATTATATAATTAGCTGTACACTTTATAAATAAATATATCTAATAAACGTTATTAAATAAAGAGAATATGTATACTTCCTATTTTTCATTTTAAACATCCACATATTTATAAATAAAATTCATCTATTAGGAACCTCTAATAATGAAGCATTATATATACGAAGCGATGGGACTCATAAAAATAATGACGGTCAGCAAATGACCACCTGTCTACCCTACGTATGTATGCGAAGGGCTGCATCCACCGTAGTAGTTCGCACATAAGCGCGGTGACTATATACGTATGTGAGAAATGCCCTTCACACACGCATATGTATGGACGCGACGACTTTACTATCCATATATAAGACACTCTATTCGGGCAGGTGATGTAAATTCAAATTCACACATGTGCAATTAGAAATATTTATCTTTCTCTACTCAAATTTGTGTTATTCATTGTGTATTCCAATACTGAATAATATTTATTGTATATTTAACTAAAATACTCTTGTTTTACGAAATATTTTTAGGTATTTTTACATCATTAGCATTTAATTTACAGCTGCTGGGAAGTTGTGTCGTTTTCTAATAGATTTGTTGACTGTGGCAGGTTTATTGGTATCTGTTCGAATTATTCATTCCTTTGTCGGTATGATGGGGTTGTGTTCTGCTCGGACTAAGTGGAATTTCAATTATGTTGAAGACATCTCCAGATACATAGAGTGCGTTTCTTTGTTAGAACGTTGGAATTGGTTAAATCAATCTTTTTTGTTAATTTGCCGATTGATGTGTAGTGGTTCCTATAATTGGTGAAACTAAATTTGTTCTTAATTTATCTACTAAATATGTATATATCGCATTTTTCCCTAAGGGTTCATTATGTAAATAATTCTTACGGTACGGGGCGTAATCAGTTATTTGGCCAATGTCGAGTTTTAGGGCTTTTTTGTCTGGAGCGGATGTCGGTAATTTGCTTTTATGGTATTGAAAGTTATGATACTTGGTTATATTTTTTAATTTAATGCTAATTGTCTATCGTTAAAGGGTCCTAGTTTTAATTGGGTTGGCAATCGTTTGGATTTTTATGATGATAATAAAAAAAAATCATTTGAAGATGTGGAGAAGATTGTTTTAGGTAATCCTGTGTTTTCTTTATCCATTTCCAGTGAGAATTTTTTTCTTTTAAGGTCATTAGTGGGGGTTGGTTATAAATAGATGTGTAGTAGATTATTTTATATTAGTTTTGATAGTGTGCCTCGAAGTAGATTTTGTTTTTCCCCTGCATCTTTTATTGTTGGCTATTAATTGTGTTTATTTAGTTTGTTTATTTTTGTGAGTGGTATTTTAATATCAAATAATTTTTGTTGATGTTTAAAGATGGTTGGGGGTGTAGAATTTAATATTGATTAATTTATGTTTAAGGTGATGGATGATCAAAATTCAGATTCAACATTAACTTTGCCGTCTGTTGATACAGACAATGGTTATGAATCTCGTGGTTCGGGTGACATTGTGGTTGATGTGTACCGAGATGACGGATATGGACGTCATCAATTGATACCTATTAATAATATGTGCGTGATTGCCACTGGCTTCGTGCGAGTGCATGAAGGGGGTGATGATATATTATGCACGATGTGCTATTATCTGCACCTCTGCGGGAAATATATCGACACAGGGTGCTGAGCCATTTTGTGCTTAATTTACTCATGATAGGTGAGTTTTATGGAAAAAAAGAGATGTAAAATATTATTCAGTATATATTTTTTTTAAGAATATGAAATAATCAGATGCGAGCGATGTTCTGAAAGGATTAGTTTGGTGATCCCCCCGATACTTTGCCCAATCTGTCACCCGCATTAGGTATGTGAAACTAATTGTATTCCTATAATTGTGGTCGAAAAAGATATTCAAACATATACCATATAAGATAAAATTCTTGATAATATAGGCATTGATCTATGATAGGATTGTGTTTCTTCTTTCAGTTAACCTGATGGGGTCAGTTCAGAAGCAGGTCGGAATGGCGACTGATATTAACATGCAAAATGGTTTGGATTGTGTATAACAAAACACAGCTATAAAAGGTAGACACATTTTGAAATAGTATATATTTATTTTAGTTTTAATATTTATCTGTTGTGAGACTTACCATGTTTTCTTCTTACCCTTTTTTAATATTATAAGAAAGTTAACTAAATCAATTTAAGAATTTATGTTATTTAAAAATTGAGATTAAACAAGGAAATCTGTTGTAAATGAGGGAATTAATAATAATTTTTTTGCCCTTAAATATTGATAAATAGTTGGCTATCTGTTGTAAATGGAAATTAATAATAATTTTTGTCTTAAATAGTAGGCTTACCAAACATGATTTTTCAAATGTTTTAAGTGATACTATTTCTTAGATTTTTATGTGATTTCATTGACTTGAATGCATGTTTTTAATAGAGGGGTTTCAGAACCGCTTCATGACCAGGTTGTGAGCTGATTCTCAAATCTTTTGGTTAGAACGTTAATGCTGTCTTTATATTGGCTTTTTTTTTTGTTTCGTTCTTTTATGATGTATAAACATTGCTATTTTTTAAATGTATAGGAAGTGGTATTTGCTATGTGTACAATGTGTTTCAAAATTAGTTTTTATTAGGCATAAACTATGTTTTTGTGTAAAAACCTCTAAATTTCATATTAAAAGCCGCTCGTCAAGCATATTTCTTCTAATGATAGTACAAAAACATGAACTGTAAAAAGATAGTATATATTTTATCTGTTGTGAGACTTAGTATGTTTTCTTTCTCACCCTTTTTTTAAATATTATAAGTAAGTTAACTAAATCAATTTAAGAATTTATGTTATTTAAAAATTGAGATTAAACAAGGAAATCCGTTGTAAATGGGGAAATTAATAATAATTTTTTGCCCTTAAATATTGATAAATAGTGGGCTATCTGTTGTAAATGGAAATAAATAATAATTTTTGTCTTAAATAGTAGGCTTACCAAACATGATTTTTCAAATGTTTTAAGTGCTACTATTTCTTAGATTTTTATGTAATTTCATTGACTTGAATGCATGTTTTTGATAGAGGGGTTTCAGAACCGCTTCATGACCCGGTTGTGAGCTGATTCTCAAATCTTTTGGTTAGAACGTTAATGCTGTCTTTATATTAGTTTTTTTGTTTCGTTCTTTTATGATGTATAAACATTGTTATTTTTTAAATGTATAGGAAGTGGTATTTGCTATGTGTACAATGTGTTTCAAAATTAGTTTTTATTAGGCATAAACTATGTTTTTGTGTAAAAACCTCTAAATTTCATATTAAAAGCCGCTCGTCAAGCATATTTCTTCTAATGATAATACAACACACGAACTGTAAAAGATAGACTCATTTTATGAATTTATGTTAATTCAAATTGATATTAAGCAGGGGTATCTGTAGATGGAAAATTAATAATAATTTTTTGTCTTAAATATTGATATATAGTGGGCTTACCAAACATGATTTTTCAATTGTTTTTAAGCGATACTATTTCAATCATTTTTTATGTAATTGAGATCGAGGATTTATTATTTTCTCCCATAATTTAATATGACCTCAATTCTTTTTGGTTATAGCGTTAATGCGGTCTTTATACTAGTTTTTGCGTCCATAATCTAATATGGCTTCAATTCTTTTTGGTTATAGCGTTAATGCTGTCTTTATACTAGTTTTTGCGTGCAGTTTGGTGTGTGTATACTACTGTTGTTCCGTGCGTAAAATTTAATGTAAAACATATTTCTTGTAATGATATAATATAAAAACTATTTGTAAATACAATGTCATCCAAATAAAATAGAATTCCATGTTTTAAAATGTATTTATAATAATGTTTCGAGATACATTTCACCATTTTTTTCTCAAATTATAAAATGCTTTTAAAAGAAATGTAATACATTCGCTGCTGTACAAAACATAAACTGTAAAAAGAGAGATAGAAGCATTTTTAGAACAAGTATATATTTAATATTTAATATTTTTGCAAATCTTTTGGTTAGAACGCGTTAATGCTGTCTTTATATTAGTTTTTTGTTTCGTTCTTTTATGATATATAAAAATTGTTATTTTTTAAAATGTATAGGAAGTGGTATTTGCTATGTGGACAATGTGTTTCAAAATTAGTTTTATTAGTGATAAACTATGTATTTTGCATAAAAATCTCTAAATTTCATATTAAAAGCTGTACCTCAAGCATATTTCTTCTAATGATAGTACTAAACATGAAGTGTAAAAAAGATAGTACATATTTTATCTGTTGTGGGACTTAGTATGTTTTCTTTTTCAACCTTTTTTTAAATATTATAAGAAAGTTGTTGGGTATTTTCTAGAAGTTGAGTTTATATTTTGATCGATCATATTGATAGTCGGCCATTTCGCCTGACGTCACCTTAGTTTATTAGATTTTTGGCGGCCATCTTGGATTCGCCATCTTGCTTTTCTAAAAAATCCCTACCTTTGAAACGTCCTGTATATTCATACTTGGTTGCTATCTCGTCCAGTAGCATACTGTATATTTATTTTATAATTTTGAAATGGTATGCCGATCTTAGATGTAAATCCGCGGTGGTGGCGTTTGAAAAGTATGTTGTGTTGGGGTTTGACCTAGATGTATCTTCCTAAGTTGGTCTGGTGTTGTGGCGTTTGAAACTATGTTGGGTGGTTGTGGTGGTGGTTGTTGTTGTGATGCGTGATATGGAGTTGGGTATTTTCTAGAAGTTGAGTTTATATTTTGATCGATCATATTGATAGTCGGCCATTTCGCCTGACGTCACCTTAGTTTATTAGATTTTGGCGGCCATCTTGGATTCGCTATCTTACTTTTCTAAAAATCCCTACTTTTGAAATGTTCTGTATATTCATATTTGGTTGCTATGTTATCCAGTATCATACTGTATATTTATTTTATGATTTTGAGATGGTATGCTGATGTCAGATATAAATCCTCGGTGGTGGTGTTTGAATGTATGTTGTGGTGGTGGTTGTTGTTGTGATGCGTGATATGGAGTTGGGTATTTTCTAGAAGTTGAGTTTATATTTTGATCGATCATATTGATAGTCGGCCATTTCGCCTGACGTCACCTTAGTTTATTAGATTTTTGGCGGCCATCTTGGATTCGCTATCTTACTTTTCTAAAAATCCCTACTTTTGAATCGTCCTGTATATTCATATTTGATTGATATGTCATCCAGTATCATACTGTATATTTACTTTATGATTTTGAGATGGTATGCTGATGTCAGATATAAATCCTCGGTGGTGGTGTTTGAATGTATGTTGTGGTGGTTGAGAGTAGTACCCCCATATCCGTGGGGTTTGGTTCTGTGGTGTTTGAAACTATGTTGGGTGGTTGTGGTGGTGGTTGTTGTTGTGATGCGTGATATGGAGTTGGGTATTTTCTAGAAGTTGAGTTTATATTTTGATCGATCATATTGATAGTCGGCCATTTCGCCTGACGTCACCTTAGTTTATTAGATTTTTGGCGGCCATCTTGGATTCGCTATCTTACTTTTCTAAAAATCCCTACTTTTGAAATGTTCTGTATATTCATATTTGGTTGCTATGTTATCCAGTATCATACTGTATATTTATTTTATGATTTTGAGATAGTATGCTGATGTCAGATATAAATCCTCGGTGGTGGTGTTTGAATGTATGTTGTGGTGGTTGAGAGTAGTACCCCCATATCCGTGGGGTTTGGTTCTGTGGTGTTTGAAACTATGTTGGGTGGTTGTGGTGGTGGTTGTTGTTGTGATGCGTGATATGGAATTGGGTATTTTCTAGAAGTTGAGTTTATATTTTGATCGATCATATTGATAGTCGGCCATTTCGCCTGACGTCACCTTAGTTTATTAGATTTTTTGGCGGCCATCTTGGATTCGCCATCTTGCTTTTCTAAAAATCGCTACCTTTGAAACGTCCTGTATATTCATACTTGGTTGCTATCTCGTTCAGTAGCATACTGTATATTTATTTTATAATTTTGAAATGGTGTGCCGATCTTAGATGTAAAGTTTATATTTTTATCGATCATCTTGATGGTATGAAACTTGGTCATATTGTTAATTAATAATAATAAATAAATTGTTTTTCTTAAAAAATATATTGTTTGTTTTATTTTATTTTATAAGATATACATTTCAAGCATGCGGCTATCACAGGAGCAGGCATATTCATACTCACTATAAATGTACAACTTTTTAAGTTGGGTCATATTTGGGCTCCAATATTCTAACACGCAGAACCGGTTCTGTACCGGTTATGAAGTGGTTCTAGCACAACCGGTTCAGTTCAGAACCGGTACAGAACTCAGTTTCCGCTGGAAACATGTTTGGACCTGTTTGAAGTACATTGAGAAGCGCGATAGCAAGCTGGGTAATTTATTCAGGAATTCTCTAGAAGCAAAGACCATCTTGATGGTCTGCCATTTTGTCTGACGTCACCTTAGTCTGGTTAGTGACCGTGAGAGGATGCTACATTAGTTAGGTTGGTAATCATGAGAGATGCCATTTATTAGTTTGGCTAGTGGCCGTGAGAGGGTCCCACATTAGTTGGGTTGGTAATGATGAGAGATGCCATTTTTTAGTTTGACTAGTGGCCGTGAGAGGGCCCCACATTAGTTGGGTTGGTAATGATGAGAGATGCCTTTTTTAGTTTGGCTAGTGGCCGTGAGAGGGCCTCACATTAGTTGGGTTGGTAATCATGAGAGATGCCATTTTTTAGTTTGGCTAGTGGCCGTGAGAGGGTCCCACATTAGTTGGGTTGGTAATCATGAAATCTGCCATTTTTTAGTCTGGCTAGTGGCCGTGAGAGGGCCCCACATTAGTTGGGTTGGTAATGATGAGAGATACCATTTTTTAGTTTGGCTAGTGGCCGTGAGAGGGCCCCACATTAGTTGGGTTGGTAATGATGAGAGATGCCATTTTTTAGTTTGACTAGTGGCCGTGAGAGGGCCCCACATTAGTTGGGTTGGTAATGATGAGAGATGCCATTTTTAGTTTGGCTAGTGGCCGTGAGAGGGCCCCACATTAGTTGGGTTGGTAATCTTGAGGGATGCCATTTTTTAGTTTGGCTAGTGGCCGTGAGAGGACCCCACATTAGTTGGGTTGGTAATCATGAAATCTGCCATTTTTAGTTTGGCTAGTGGCCGTCAGAGGGCGCCACATTAGTTGGGTTGGTAATCATGAAATCTGCCATTTTTAGTTGGGTTGGCGACCGTGAGGGGGCGCCACATCAGTTGGGTTGGCAGAGGGCGCCACTAGGGCGAGGGGGGTGAGGGAGAGCTGGGTGAGAGGGGGAGGAGGGTCCAGAACCGGCCAAAGTACCCTACTATCATCTTCAGCGATGTTGTAGTTGTAATGTATTATCACTATCCACCACAGCATCTCTGCCTTTGGCGATGTCTCTTTCTGTGACTCCACGAAAATCACCGCAAAGGTGAGGGCACAGTTTGTTCCGTGCTCCTTTCATTGTTGATTGCTTTACTTCCTCTCAAGAATCATTAATGTTTTTTATTGCATCATAGATGTTACAATTCTTCCAGACGTATTTCAAAGTCATCGCATTATCTTCGATAGTCCTGACAGCTTGCGCAAATGTGCGTTGTAAATAATATGCTTTAAGGCCCGGTTATAGTATTGCCGACCGAGTCTTGTTTTGTACCAAAACCTTATTTTATGCTTTTTGTGAAAATAAGAATGTGAATAATAAAATTTAAAAGTGGAATGATTTATAATTAAGGGGATATTAAAGTCGATTTGTATTTGGGAATTCACTATAATTGCTTTTGGAGGTGTTGGCCCGTAGGAGGAGCCAAATGCAAGCCATCTCATTCTCACATATTTGAAATGAATGTGTTGTTTTCCGTCACCCGAATACAGAGAAACAACTGAACTATTCAAATCAACGGCAGCAGAATATCGTGACAAATACGATGGTCGATTATACTAGCAAAAAAGAGTCTGTTCCTACAAGCAGATTTGTATTTTTCCTCAGTTTATTTGATTTTAGCGTTTTTTGCATGAAGGAAGGTTATTTCGCTATAGTTATTTCTTTTAGAAAAGCAAATATTTGGCAAATACTATATATAAACAAAAATTAAAGTATTCCATTCAAACAAGTGCAATAAATGTATTCAAAGACATCTCTACGAAATGTACGAAGAATGTATATGAAACTGACAATTTTTTTTTGCTGCAATAAAATATTTGTATGTGCATATGTGAACGAGACACTTTCCACAATTACGCAATCAACTCAATAAAAGTTTTTCTTTTCGTGATAAGTATAGTTATATATCGCGATCCTTGCTGGCTTTTCGCACATACAGTAAATACTAGTTAGGGCTGTTCGCTGCTCTTATTATTTGGAGAATTAATTTTTTGACACTTTTTGGTGTTGAGTGCCGAAGTAGAGTGTGATGTAAAGGAATTCACAATGGCAAGAGGCAACAGAAACTTAAAGAAATATCCAAGATTATCCTCAAAGCGGAAAAACAGAAGCAGGCAAGTGTTAAAAAGACTCTATAAGAGCAATGAGAGTGATCCATCATCAACCGTTCAAGTTTGCCAAACGTAAATTCAATACCTTTCTCAATCATTTATATTATATTTATTTTTTTTTCTTTCAAGTTCGGTTAGTCATGAGGATGTTGATAAAGATTACATGGATGTATTACATGCGATTGAACGTGAACCTGAAGTTGACTTATCAAATGAAAATATTTCAAAGTAGGCAGTTCCAGCAACTATTTAAATTATTATTTGTATTATAAAGCAAGTTATATACAGGCTGTTTCCAAATAAGTTTGGAAAGTTTTTAGAGGGTGATTCCTTGTCAAAAATTAAAGGGGTCTTTCATGTAAACAAAAGCTCTTAGGCTTGTCTTTGGAAACATCCTGTAAACATAAGCACATAAAGAGCTGTTCGTTATAAATTAATTGCGTTTTGAGTTTATTTTAGAATTGAAATAATAAAAGAGAGTGCACATTCTGAATACTCTGTTTCTGGTAGAAGAATAATTGATGTTGAACAATTCTTTAAATCAATTGTGGAGTTCAAACATAATCCATTGTTTTCCTGCAGTACTGAGAATTTGAAAATAATAAATGAAAAGAAACTTGGTCTCAATAGTATTTTTTATTTACAATGTGCAATGTGCAAGGAAACATCATCCGTAAGCACAGATAGTGCATCAAAAAATTCGCTTGATATAAACAAAGCAGCAGTCTTGGGAATGATATCCTCAGGAGGTGGTTTTTCGCAGCTGGAGAAAATTCTTGCATTTTGTAACATTCCTTGTATGAGTTTTCCAAAGTTTGCTGCAACTCAGGATGAAATTTCTCCTCTCATTAGTGGAAGTGCATTTGATTTAATGGAGGCAGCAGGAAAGAAAGAGGCTCAACTCGCAAAGGAAGTAGGAGACGTGGATCAAGACGGCATTACACATATCGCTGTAATAGCAGATGGAGCCTGGTGTAAGCGTTCATATCGGACGAATTACAGTGCGTCATCAGGTGTTGTTAGTACTTTCCTCAATTTTGTTTGACATGTATTTCCATGAAGACATTGAGAACATAATATTTCATTTTTAGGGAGTTATTATTGGGGAAAAATCCAAAAAAATATTATATCTTGGTATGAAGAACAAATATTGTTGTATGTGTTCCCGTGCAGAAAAAAAAACAAGAAGATGTCAAACCTCATACCTGTTTCAAAAATTGGTGCAAACATGCAATGGAAGCAGAAATAATTGTAGAGGGTTTCAAAAGCAGCATTGAAATGCACGGGCTGAAATATAAATATCTTATAGGAGACGGGGATAGCAGCGTAACAAGAAAATTAGCTGAGGCAATGTGCTGTTAAACACTGGATTAAAGAAGATATTTCACATGAGCAAAAAGTGAGGAAACTGCGTTCTGATATTCTCAATTTATCCAAACATATATTTGGAGAGCATTCGAATTGTAAACAATATTTTTGTCAAGGTAAGTATTCTGGAAGTGGATTTTTCATAGTGTATCATTTAATATATATATTATGTAGGTAAGGATGAACGCAAGTGGGTGAATGAAATGACGGAAAGTGGTCTTTTGCAAGATGTCGAAATTCTGTTGTACCGCTTAGTGCATAATGCTGATAGTCTTCTCCTAAACATGGATAATAATGCTGCAGAGTGCTACAATTCAGTTGTCGCAAAATTTGTGAGTGGGAAAAGATTGAATTTATCCAGCAGAGGTTCATACCAAACTCGATGCGAAGCAGCAAGTGTGAGTTTTTCAGCAGGATCACATAATTATCCTAGCATAATATATAAGGCAATATCGCAGAAAAGCCCTGGACAATTTACCAAAAAATTAATGCGCAGAAGAGAAAAGCAACACCTCTACCATAAATCCCCAAAGACCTTATTCCCTGAAAAATATCGCAAGAAGTTGAAAGCTAAGGCACCCGCAGACAAAGATTACGGGCCTGTCACGGCTCTTCTTTCTGCTGAACTGCCCGAGAATTATGAAATCCTGAAAAAAAATGTTTGGAAAATCTACAAAAAACGCCTTCTCAAATTCGTGACTTAGAGAAAAAAACTGATGGGCAAAGTAGCAATGACGACTGGAGAACCGAACGTCACAATAGACTGACTGCTTCCAGTTTTGGCAGAATATGCAGAATGAGGTCAACCACGTCTTGTAATGCAATTGTTAAAGAATTGGTGTATAGTACTTTCACAGGAAACGAGGCTACCGAGTGGGGTATTAGCCACGAGCCAATTGCTAGAAAGGAATTTGAAAAACATTTTGGACTTGAAGTGTCCTCATGTGGACTTTTCGTAGATTCCGTGCTTGGTTTTCTTGGTGCCTCGCCACACGGACTAATCGGTACCGATGCGATCATAGAAATTAAGTGTCCAAAGTCCACTTGTAATTTGTCACCTCGTGATGCCGTCGACCAGAAGAAAATCAAATTTGCAATAATTGATGATGATGGAATCTTTCATTTGAAGAAAACAGCCCATTTTTACTACCAGGTCCAAGGACAACTACACATTTCTCAAAGGAATGTGTGCTATTTTGTCTTGTGGAGTCTACTGGGAATGGAAGTAGAGCATGTTTGAAAACACACTATTAGGAATAAAAATATGTTAACTGCCTATTCGACCTGTTTAGATTTACAGAGATGACATCTTCTGGACGAATCATATGGAGTTACAACTACGTGATTTCTATGAAAATTGCGTTCTACCAGAACTCATAGATCCACAACATCCACAAAATCTACCCTTCCGAGATTTGAGGCAGAAGAACAAATATGTAGAATCCGAAAAAGTGTAGAAAAATTAAAAAATAATCTATATCATCGTTTTGTGTGTGTTTAATATTCTTATTTCATTTGTTCCATTTTTAGTACACATTTTGCGTGTTTCTCTTTTGTTATTTCATAACACAATCCAAAAAAATTAATTTTCGATTGTGAAAGTAGTTACGGAGTTTAGTCAATAATTTCAGCGAAAAGTAACGTGAATGCGATCCATTCTTGCGAAAATCATGAGAAATTTCCGAGGATGTGTGTCGGATTGATTTATATGTTCGACCTAGGAATGAGGTATTTAATTGTGATTATGCGAACATCATAATTAAGTATAATAAAACTTAGACTGGAATTATTTTGTTTTTTGAAAATTTTTATTATATATTTTGGTTATAATTATACATGCTAAAAGGCATACATGTGGATAGATTCATAATTTTTGAGTGTTATTTAATTGTCTTAGGAATATCTGTTTTTCAATATTTTCTATTTTGAAATATTATACATCATACATTTTTGGTAATATTATTTATTTGTTAATATTTTGTAAATGTTTAATAAAAGTTGAAATAAAGGTTTTAATTTATATTATAAAACTATATATTAAATAAAGTTATTATATTTGTTCTTTGAAAAATTTGTGTTTTGCTTTATAAATTGCCATACCACTTTGAAGTGTTAAAGCTACCTACACCCTGAGATATAGAGTAAATGCCGGGAAGAGATTTTGTTAAAGATAAGAGGAGCAAATAAGAGCATAAACCACTGTTAAGTTGCTAACCCACCGTTTTTTTAGCAATATAACTGTGATTGTTTATTTCCAAGAATTAAAATCATTTTCTAAATATTATTCAAATTATTAAGGTCACAGCAATATGTGCGTTTCAAATTATACAATAGTTGGTCTAAATTAAGTTTTAAATAGTTTTATCTTCTTAAAAAATTAAACCTGAAAGTGTGTTACACAAAAAAAATTTGTTATAGGAAAATTATTCAGAATCCTATTCTAAGTACTTCTATTCTCTTAATAAATTACTATAGAATGCATACTTTACGAGATATTTGCAAAAAAGTGCTACTCGATAAAGGTAAAAGTGATACTTCCGGTCAGTGGCGGCTCTTTAATGAAAGCAAGTGAGCAATTGCACCCCCTGGAATTTTGAAACAAAACAAACCAAGCGGCGACTAACTGTGAAAGTATTTATTTATTACGTATTCATAGTTATTGAACAGGAACGTGGCGTGTGCGGCATGCGTAACAACCTACATGCACCGATCGTCGTCACAGATATAATGACGACTAACAGCGCACGAGCAACTACTCGAATGTTTACCCCTTCCACCGAGAGAAACATACCCATGAGCAAAGCCCAACCGTTACTCCGTTAAGCCATTAACATTACATTGAAGGTGGGGAGAACTGTATTTTGTTCTACTTCCATATCGTATAATACATAGCGTGTGAGCAAGATCTCCAGTCTGCTCACCGCTGTTGTAAGATAAATTTCGTCTCTGCGTTACAGAATAACACGTTTTCGCGGTTAACGTATGATGAAAAAATCGTAATAAAAAATCTTAAACGCCCGATGCCTCAATTATGTTTAGAAAATAAACAATCTGTTAAAGGTAAAGACGTTATAAGAAAATTCAAAATGAATATTTATCAGAAAAATGACTGGATTTGTGGGTGTGAAATTAAAAATACTTTGTTTTATTTTCCGTGTCTTTTGTTTGGTGGTGAACCGTCTTGGTCAAAGAACGGAATAAAAGACTTAATTCATCGTAGTGCTAAAATTACGAAACATGAAAATTCCGAAGGGCATTTGAAAAATATATTTAGTCTAAGAATGTTGGGGAAAAATAACATTCAGAATGTTTTAGATTCATCATATAGAAAAGCAGTTCAATAACACAATGAACAGGTAACAAAAAATAGGCATGTGTTAAATTTAATAATAAATTGCATTAGATTTTGTGGCGCGTTTGAACTGGCACTTCGGGGTCATGATGAACGGCAAACGTGGAATACCAAGGGCATTTTTCGGGAATTGATAAATTTTACGGCAGAATTGGATAAATTGCTCAGAGATCACATCGAAGCAGCACCGGTTTTAAGGGATTATCAAAAACGATACAGAATGAGCTGCCTGATGCAATGTTGAACGTGTATCATGGACAAGTTTCCAGTGAAATTAAAGCAACCGACTTCACATCTGTGATAGCTGATGAAACCACAGATGTGTATAATCAGTTTCAGTTGGTTGTTTTAAGATATATTGTGAACGCGAGACCGGTCGAAAGATTTTGGAAATTTCTTCTGCCTAGTGGACATGATGCTAATTCTTTATCTGCTTCCATCCTTAACGAAATTAGTTTGCTTGTTGATGACCCAGAAAAACTGATTGCACAGAGCTATGATGGGGCAGCAGTCATGAGTGGTGCTATTAACGGCGTGCAAAGACATGTCCAAGACCAGTATCCAAGGGCCAATTTTGTACATTGTTACGCACATCAGACAAATCTTATTATGTCACATGCTACATCGAGCAGTAGTAAATGCAGATTTTTTTGCCAATCTGACGGGATTATGTACTTTTTTTCTCCACTTCACCACAACGAGCTGCAAGATTGGAAGAATTCCTTCAGAGAAAAAGCTTACCTCGTTCTTCAAAAATAAGATGGAACTTCAATTCTAGGACAGTGAATACAATATATGAGCACCGAGCTCTAGAACAAATCGAGGGAGAAGCTTGTTTACAAACTACCATTCATCAAGCTGGTGCCAATTTGCGAATTTTAGAGGAGGAAAATTTTATCTATTGGCTAACTTCCTTTCATAAAATTTGCCACATGTGGACATATTGTTTAATCAATTACAAAATGTCAATACAGATGCATTAAAAATCAAGAATAATTTAGATAATTTTGAACGCGCTATTGGAAAAATTCGAACCGAAATCGTTGACACAGATAATCAGTTGGTTAAACAAAATGACTCAGAACTGACTCCTCGACCATCAACGCGACGAAGAGTAACTGATGGTAGCCAAAGACGGAGGGAGACTATTGAAGTGTGCGATTTTATTTTGCTTGAAATAAAAACTAGATTTCGGTATACAGGGCATTTAATATTAGCAAACTTAATTTCTTTTAAACAGTTCTCCTCTTTTCAAAAAAAATTTCCGAAAGATTGCCTTAAAGAAGCAGTAAAATTTTACCCATGTCTCAATGCAAGCAGACTACGAACTGAATTAAGTGTTCAATATTCTAGAGAAGAATTTAGGCAAAATATAGAAGTCAGTGCTGTAGGTCTGCTAGGCCTTCTGCTGGATGGATTAAGCGACACCTTTAATGAAGTTGTTAAGCTTTTAAAAATTGTCATTACAATCCCAATGACAACGTCTGAAGCGGAACGCCAGTTTTCACGACTGAAGAGAATAAAAACTTTCCTGAGAAATACAATGAAAGAAGATAGATGCCCTTACTATGTTATCTTATGAAAAAGAATTTATAAATGATTTCCCAAATTTTAATGAAAAACTTAGGTGTGGCCACCACACGACTTTCTTATACGTATGAGCGTTTCAAATTATAGGATTTTAAGAATTTTTTATACAAAAATTATTCACAATCCTATTCTAAGTACTTCTATTCTCTTAATAAATCTCGATAGAATGCATACTTTGCAAGATATTATCAAAAAAGTGCTACTCGCTAAGAATAAAAGTGCGACTTCCGGTCCGAATTTTGAAATTTCGTATATACAAAAAATATTGCAAATCCAATTATAAATACTTTTGTATTCTTGATAAATACATATAGAATGCATAACTTACGACATATTTGCAAAAAATCGCTATTCGATAAGGGTAAAAGTGGTACTTCCGGTCTGAATTTCGAAATTTTTTTTAAACAAAAGATATTGAAAATTATGTTTTAAATACCTTTATACTCGTCACGTACTTGTCTAAAAAGCATGACTGATTTTCGATAAGAGTAAAAGACCTACTTCCGGTAGGAATTTCGAAAAACTTTAAATAAAATTATTCTCAGTTTTAATTTTAAGTACATATGAATTCTTTATAAATTTGATTAAACTTAGTAGTTGACGAAATACTGGCAAAATTCGATTTTTTCACTGAAGTAAACTACTACTTCCGGTCTGCCAATTTTGCTTAAAATCTAATCATTTCTCAAGAGGGAGATTATACTACTAAATACAAAATTTGGAATACGCGCCCCAAATTAAAAAAAAAGACGAATACTGATGCGGAGCTTCATTCATCGGGCACTAATATTGTCAACTGGGAAATTTCTGCGGCATAAATATCCAGTTCGTAGAAAAGCCAGGCGATATCACACATTGAAAAATAAATATATGTATATGACAATTATTTTATCATTAAATCACATATATAAAATGTCTATTACACAACTCAAACAAATATTTTAAAAATTTTAAAAAATTTTCAAAGTCCATAAATTATTTTAACAGATGCGAAAAATATAATAGGCAGCAACATGTTCCAATGCAACTGCAACGCTATTTCTGAATGCAAACTAGAGAACTAAACAAAATCGCAATAAGTCAATCACCAAAAGTCAATTTAATTGAGTCCTTTTACGCGCCACGAAATTATAAAGAAAATTCAAAAAATTTTCTAAGTTCATTAATTTACTATAGCGGATGCTAAATAGGCAATACAAGCATAATACATGCAGCAACATGTTCAATGCTACTGCAACGCTATTTCTGCATACAAATTAAAGAACTAACCAAAATCGCAATAAGTCAATCACCAAAATAAAAATAAATTGTATCTATACCTACTTCTGTATTGTCATTAAAATCATATACAATACAATGCATTCATACATTTATCTATATACGAAAAATTTTTTTCGTATACCATAAGACCGCGTGCGTCTGCATTATCGCGATACCTGTAGAGTAAGCGAAACAGATAGAGATGTCTGTGTATTAGAACGGTAAACAAGTGGACGCAGTGTTATACTGGATTACAATAGAGCTAGTATTTCGCATTTGCCTATGATGCACTCGTATTTGTCCAAAAAATCAACATTTATACGGTGTAGTCGGGCAGTCGCTTCCACATATGGGCGTCAGTTCGAGTTTTATTATTGCTTAAGAATAACATTTTTTTAGCTAATTACAGGTTAATTGCAATGTTGAATTACAATTCTGTTTTAAGAAGTAAATATTTTATGTTTCAGTATTTTATTATAGTTGAGTTTTTAGAAGTAGAGGAGATTGGACAGTTCTAGACCCACCCCCCACCACATTACCTCCACCCCCCACCACTCAATCCCCCACCACTAATTTTAGTTCCGAACGCGGCCACCGTGTATTTGCAGATGGCGCTGTGGTCGGCGCGCAAAATCAATATACAGGGTGTCTCAAAATTATAAATACATATACAGCATGGTACTCGGTGACGTAGCAGTCAAATATGAATATACAGGGCGTTTCAAAAATCAGAAAGCAAGATGGCCGCCCAAATTTAAAAATGGTGTTTCAAAAATTAGAAAAAGCAAGATGGCGAATCCAATATGGCCGCCAAAATTTTCAAATGGTGTTTCAAAAATTAGAAAAAGCAAGATGGCGAATCCAAGATGCTGAATCAATGATATAAAATTTTGAACAAGGGTGTATATAATATTTAGTTGTAGAAAACAAAAATCAGAAGAAATTTCTAGAAAAAATAATATATTCCATGTTTTTAAAAATATCATGATGACGCTAATATATTAAACAAACATTGATTGTTACCTTGTGGTTATCGGTGTGGGGTCAAGACATTAAAATCAAACCTACGGGCCACTGTATTTTACACACTAGCGTTTCAGAATATAAATTGATATTTTTTTAATAACAAATTGTTTACATTCTAAAATATAAGACCGAACAAAATATTTGTAGATAAATTATGCATAACAGGATGTAAGAGATAATGCTATTTACAATTGTTTATCTACAAACAAATAACTTCGTAATATCAATACATTACCGTAATCTCTCACTTCCTGTTTTTGAACTATATGTGGTTAGATTCATCCGGTACATGTTTTTTATTGAATTTAGGTAAAGATGCACAAAGTTAATATGGTGACGTAGTAATAAAATATATTTTTGAAATTTATAATAATTAAATAGGAATAAAAGATTAGTTTTATTTATAAAATATTTATTTTTATATATAAACACATAAATATACTAAACTATTTTGAGAAAATTTTCTAACAATCGAACATTATGTAATGCACAAATACAATAGTCTTTAGTATGAAACAAACAAGTTGAATTAGTCTTATCTAACTTAATACTATTTTCATCACACTCTAAGTTAATTATTAAAGAATTAGGTAAGTAATTTTTTAGAAACATTTTTTTCTGATGACCCTTTACGTAAATTTGATCGTTGCAGCAAACAAGTCTATTCAAAATCTTTCTTATTTCGGAGTAGGGTATATACCCATCGTTATAACATAAACCATGATGATTTTCTTTTAACCACAACACCAGACGTAATTCTTCACGTGTGAGCTTATTGTATGGCATATTAGGTTTGAAAATGAAATGTCCCATTTTTACACCATCACTAATTGCCATTTCTTTAAGCATAAACCCATTTTTTAATTGAAATCCCTGTAGATCAATAATTACATATGAATGACGTTGTAATAAATTCGGGTTAGTCTCAATATTCTCAATCCTATGTTGAAATCGATCCCCTATAGATATTCTACACTCACACAATTCATTCATTGTTGATGTATCATCAAAATTAGTCATCAAGAAATTACTTTCTTCACTGTTCCCGTAAGAGGCTGATATTCCACCAAGTTATCGTGTAAAATGAGGCAGTATACTACGGTATCTGGTTTAAATTGTTCTTGACACTCTATCTCAAGCTTGATATCAACGCTTGAGGAAATTAATGATTCATTTTGCTTGGAGCAGTCGATTAAATAAAGAGCATGGTCGTGAAACTGATTATAATCCAAAAGTGGTTGGTTTTGGCGACCGTAATAGCTAGATTGGAAATTTGAATACGCGTGATATGCAATAGCATATCGTTTAAGTCCCATATTTAAATTCATAGCTGTGTAAGGATAGCTCTCCGAGTTTAAATATAATTTTAGATTAGTAATTGCAGAATGGTCAAAGTCGGAGGAATCTGCTTGGGGATTATCCTTCTTCTTAAATTGAAATCCCACTATAACATAACGAGGTTTCTCCAAGTTTGTGCTGGTTTTGATAGGCCATATATCATTTTTCGTAGTGCGCAATGATGGTAGTTCGTGCAACTCCCACTTTCTGAATGGTATGTATATCGATTTGTTTTCTCGAAGAGCCTGTAGCAGTTTCAGGCGAGTCTTATCGTTTACAGTAATGTGTGGCACATACCATTCAATCTTTTCTATTTGTATGGTTGCCTTCTTCGTACCATCAGCCAAATTGTTTTTATAACAATTATCATCAGTTTTACTGCGATTCAGTATCAATTCCTGACTGACATTCATCATTATTTGCTTGTAATCATCAAATATTCCAAAACAAAATTTGACTGGCAAAACGGCGTTGAACTCATTTACGGAGAAGGTGGGTTGTTCATCCTTGAACGGACACCAACCTGCCATTTCAAGCATCTTAGATTCATTCGGATTGTAGGAAACGTATGCCTTCATTGTAGTAGTGATGCCAGGCTTCATACAACGATCAATCTCCACACCGTTAATTTCATATCGCATCTGGTCGAATAGAAAAGCATACGCATTGTTTGTTAGTTTACATTTACCCGTTCCGGTAGTCTGCTCATTGAATTTTCCCTGAATGAGAATGAAACTTTCACTTGGTAGAGTGTAAATATCCTGATGTTGAATGGGGATGCGAATTTCATCATTTTGGTTAAAGTTATTTGCGCGTGGATAGTAGACGTGGTATTGCTCTTTCACTATAGCATCATCGAATTTTAACCCTTGGAATATCTGCAACTTTTCCATTTTTCTCGATTACCTTCAAACCAATAGATTTTAGAAAAACAATGTTAGCAGGTGTTAATCGACGGCGTGCCCGTGATTGAATGAATGTCTGTTCAACAGATCTGTCCGTTTTATTGTTTTGACTATTAAATGATAGACCCATTTTTCACTTCACGACAATCTCTTGAGTTCGAGACGTACAACTATCTGCTCACCACGAAAATCTACTGGGTCAGAGTCTTGATCTAATAAGGTGAGGGTAATATTACTAATTCTCTTCGTATTAATCGGCAAATACACAATATTTCTCGGTTGTACGTTAATGCTGTAGCCCGGTTCTACAGAGGGCGCGAATTCAAATAATGTATGTGCAAGATGTGTGTCATAGTACGTAGACGTTACGATATTGCACTCGATTCTTATAGTGACAACCTTTATAATCTGCACAGCGAGATCCGATTCATGATTTTGTCCGGCAATCAACTTCCGACCACTGAACCCCAACATTCGTCCAATAGAATCATCTGGTGTAAAATCGATTGTATACTGACTCTGTATCTCACATCTTAGTGTATTGTTGTTGGGCTTTATGGACAGCAATTTGTTTTTATCTGTTACGTCACCAATTATTTGTTTCTGCAGGTAAGCCTCCAAGTCTCCTATTTCATAGGAACCAGTGGGTATATCTAACACGTGACTTTCGTAGTAAAATTTGTTGTGTCCCTCATATATGTTTGGGATAGTGTTGTATGTATGCAGACCTATCAGACCAATTGCATATTCATACCTACTATCCAAATCAATTGGCGGATAGTAATCCGCTGTGAGCACATTACTCGTGCTGCTGAGCGTGAACGTACTCGACATGATACTAATGACATTCTAATCTCTACACACGGCTATATAGAAATTTTAAACACAAATGTCCACAATTCTTGGTATCAAAATTTTGAAAACGCGAATGATTGTAAATAATTTGAGAGTTTTTAAAGTATTCTATCAATTCCAAAGGTGGTGGTAAATTGCCGAAAGAATCGAAATAATAAACTGTACGCTTCTTCTTACAATATGCGACCCAATGGGTTCCCGGACCGGACATTGAATCAAGATTAACGACTGCACACTCACTGTTCCTCGGTTTATTAGGCAAATCGTCTCTCATAAAGACACCGCGAAAGTTAGGTATGTTTTCTCCAAACTTCAAAATATCTATATCTGTGAGAGCTCTTCGTGGCAGTCTGCTTAATAGTTTTTTGATTGTGGTTTTAAATACAATCCCAATCCTTTTCTGTACGGTTTCAAATACAGACCCTGACCATGTTTTCCCAATGCAACAGCCTCCATTGCTTTATTATGTCGTTGTGTTTCAGCCAGTAATTTTTGGGATGCCTTTGCTTTATTCACCGCCTGTGTAATTCCAGCGGCTCCTCCAGCAAGAGTGCCCAAAGCGCTTAACCCGGCAAATAGTGGTATTAGAGGAATAAAGCCCCCAGTTTTTGGTATAGGTATAATCCTTGGTGTTCTGATATTTTTTCTACCTCCATTCTTTCTAACAGCAATTTTAGCAGCGGCGAGTGATATTTTAGCTTGCTCCGCAAAATCCTTAATTTTTGATTTCGTCAGAGCTGATTTTGCTTGTGCTACAACACCCCTTCTGAAAGGAACTCTTCTACTCTTAATACCAGCTCCTTTAATTCGCTTTCTACTACTCGTTCTCTTCATTTGTGTATTGATACCCATCCCCAGTTTTCTCTTAACTTTCATACTGTTAGTCACCAACCAGCCAGCCGCTTTCTCACCAAGACTTGCGTCTTTTGATTTAACACGATTCCAAGCTTTTTCTTCAAGAATTTGATCCGCCTTGTGTCGATCTTTAATATCCTTATTTTTGGAGTATGCAATGTCGTGCTCTTTACATGCAGAGTCGAGCGGGTTTATTCCAGGATCTCCTCGAGCTAAACGTTCTTTTACTTTCGTCCCAGGGCCGCACCACTGGTAGTGGGGCAAGTGTAGCTCTACAGGAAGATTGTTGATAAGAGTGTTTAGGACACCACCTCCTTCTTTGAATGCTAACATTTGAGTGAATGATATTTGATAGGATGAATGTCCTAAATACACTTAGTACTGCATCATGCGTCTAGTTAAGCAGAAGCTTAACCTCCAAGTGAATAATTTGGACAATGAACTGCTGTCTGAAAATTCATATCGTAGACATAATTCATTACTCCCTAATACAATTCGATGTATAATATGCGGACCGTCTAATTGTGGAAAAACAAACGCTCTGATAAGTCTGATTATTGAAGAAAACGGTCTTAAATTTCATAATATCTATGTGTACTCCAAGTCGCTCTTCCAGCCGAAATATCAATTCCTGGAGAAGGTGGTTAATAATGTTAAAGGCATAAAGAGTAGAGGAGATTCGCGGATTCTGGACCCACCCCCCACCACATTACCTCCACCCCCCACCACTCAATCCCCCACCACTCCCCCACCACTAATTTTAGTTCCGAACGCGGCCACCGTGTATTTGCAGATGGCGCTGTGGTCGGCGCGCAAAATCAATATACAGGGTGTCTCAAAATTATAAATACATATACAGCATGGTACTTTGTGACGTATACAGGGTTAGAAAAAGCAAGATGGCGAATCCAAGATGGCCGCCAAAATTTTTAAAATGGCGTTTAAAAAATCAGAAAGCAAGATGGCGAATCCAAGATGGCCGCCAAAATTTTCAAATGGCGCTTAAAAAATCAGAAAAAGCAAGATGGCGAATCCAAGATGGCCGCCAAAATTTTAAATTGGTGTTTAAAAAATCAGAAAGCAAGATGGCGAATCCAAGATGGCCGCCAAAATTTTAAAATGGTGTTTAAAAAATCAGAAAGCAAGATGGCGAATCCAAGATGGCCGCCCAAATTTTAAAATTAATGTAGGGTGTTTCAAAATTAGAAAAGTAAGATGGCGGCTAAAATTAAATACATATACAGCATAATACTTGTATTAATAAAATATGAATATACAGGACGTTTCAAAATAAACAAGGTGTAAGGAAATAAAAGATTAGATTCTGTAGACAAAATTTATTTTTATATACAATTAAACTTATTATCTAGTATCACATTTATGGACTAATCAATCAACAGTATTGGTATACCAATTAGCAATATCACCTAGTTTCATTACTTCAAAATCATAATGAAGAGTAGTAAAAGAAGTATGTAGCACTTCTAACATTAGAAAAGCGTTTAATGAATTTGAATGATCCTCTATTAATTTAACAATATTGCTATATAGATCACCACTTAAATTTATACATGATTTCAACAATGTATTATAAAAACTAGGGAACTCACAATCAGCGAAAAATGATAATTTACATTTAATTAGTGGTTGTAAATTAAATAAATTATTATATGTATCCTTCGATAACACCATCTGCTGATTTCGACTACTTATTCGTATAACACTAATCGTTTTGTATGTCGACATTTCAATTTGATGATTGGGGCTGCAACTCTCAGTCTTGCAAAATTCCGCCCATTCCTCCAATGTGAAGAATATGCAGTTTGTTGGGGAACGAATTTGAATGATAGGTATGAATCCAGCTGCTGGGCTAAGGCCGATGATGAGCCACTTGGAACCACTTTTGTTGAGGAAGTATGATGACTGTCCAATTAGTTGTTTTTCTTTAACGATGTTGTCATCAATCATTTTAAGTGAATTATCAATAAATTCATTGTAAGTTTCTGGAAAGAATTAAAAAGAAATATATAGATATAAGTTTATATAATTTGTGTTCTTACTAGCTTCCATTTTAATATTAGAACATAAAAATATGTGTGAACTCAAATGCAACCAAACTAATACTGATTTAGTGAAATATTAGTGGGGATACTTACTCAATTTGAAGCGACAAATCAACTCCATCCGAGGCATGCGCAGGGGACCAGCTAAGGAGGTGGTAAATCGATCTTATAGTGTCCCCAGGCCAGAGTGTGGATACCATCCCCATTAATCCAGCGTTTATCATCGTGAGGTGATAAGGCTAGTTTATTTTGTTCGACCGAATAGATATTATGTAATTTAGTCCTAAATAGGTTCTGTTTTTTTAATATTAAATTTTGTTCGAATAAACAACCGCGATAATCTGCCAAACTAATTTCATCCCGGACTACAGTCTTTTTTACACCTTTCGCCTTTTTAATTTCTCTACCCTCAACCGCTAGGGCATACATTTTCGCGCGCAATCCAACAAACTCACTCATTATATTACCCGCATTTTCATCTTTAAATAAACCTAAAACAGCCTTGTTTTGAGGTGCTATGTTGTAGACATTATTGGCCGAAAAGTTCGATGTATCGAATTTTGAAATATTTTTCTTAATGTCACCGTATATATCATTACTCTTCACTTTTAAAATGAAACTGTCCGTATCCATATAACACAGACAAACGTTTTCTGCATACTCGCGTTTCAAAAAATTATAGAAGAAGTCATACATTAAATATTTTGAGAGCTCCAAGACGGAGAAGCCAATATAAATAGGTTTATTATATACAATTTTTAACTTCTCCATCTGGATAGCTACAAAGTTTTCAGAAAAGATACTAACACTCTTAAAATTTGGTTTCGCGATTAAACTACCAGCCCCGCGACTTTTACCATGGTCCTCCCAATGTGTGACCAATTTGACATCTACTCGCTTATCAACATTCTCCATGGTTTTACCATATACAGAGTTGTTCATAAGCTTGTAGAAGTCTTTCTCGAAATCATTCTTAGCTTGCTGACGTAGGCTGGTGTTTAGGTCGATATAATTTTGAAGCCAGTTTGACTGGTTGAATTTCAAAACACGATGAATTTTGGTGATTTTAAGGCCGAAATGTAACGCTTGCTTTAATGTTCTATAGTGTATGACATATTTCTCTTTATTTTGTAAGTTAGCGATCAGCTTTTTATTTTGAAATTTAGATGTGGGAGGTACCATGTTTTCGGGCAGAAAAGGTAAGTCGTTATGCTCATCATGCAAAGTTACAGGATACTCAACATCTACTTCCAAAAAATAACCAATCTGTGAATCATCAGCGACCCCTGAGATATTTAACTTGTCAATTTCATCTTGACTAACCCAACTAAACCCGCCGAATGGTAGATACTGCGACATCGCCCACCCATACAAATTGTTCGCGTCCCAATAAGCTAGATAGGAACTTGGAGCACTCGCATCATAGCTAGACATATATTTATTATTTGCTGTAGCGTGCCGCAAAGATACCTGACACAACCCACCCCTGATACTCCGCTTAACAAAATGATGCATGTCGATGTCAGTGAGTAGCTCCAGTTCAATTTTGGTATGCTTCAACATAGCATCCCAAGACAGGCCAGGGCTGGTGTAATATTGTGCTGGATCCAAACTATATGTATCACGACAAATTTTTCTAAAGTTTTCAAAAATATCAGCCAAAAGTAAAACATCTGTTTTTAAATATAAATTTGAATATTCTAATAAATTCTTACATCCAAATGTATTCCAAACAGTTTGTGCGTGTTGATATTCAGCAACCGAAATATCCTCATTGCATAAAGAATTGAAAAAATCGCGCTTTGCCGGTAAGGCCGGTTCTTGCAATCGCCCAAAGGTATCTATATATTGGTAAGGGAATACACCCTTTTTTCTAATTAAATTGAATTCCGAATCTACGGGAAACGCCCGTCTAACATTTTTGAAGTCTTGTGGGTCTAAATTTTTCGCTAGTTTATCAATAGAAGACGCCATGAACCGAAAACTATCTAAAAACCGTAGATTTATACAAACATTTCTTTTCTCGCCCGATTTATCAGTATAATCACCGACCAAAACTTTCGCGCTGAAACTAATATACCGTTCTTTATTAATCGGAATCACATCAATATTTAAATTTTGTTGTGCCAAATCTCTCAAAAATAGATGGCTATCATACCCGCTCAAATTATGAAAAAAGATAGGGACAAATTTCGGAATTTTGAAGTTGAGATTACAATTAGAATGAGCGGCCCCTCGAAACGCTCCCGTAATGTGGCAGTGATCTCTCACTCTATCTCCATTGAGAGATAGTTCACATATGTGGCAAATCACGGCCTCATTATATAATTTTTGTTCGCTATTATTTAAAGGATTCATCGGCACGATAGTCTTTAAATAGTTTTCATAGATTAGCTTAACGTCTTCTATCAATTTTTCGACAAACACCGTTGAGCAATCTAAACCGGCATACGTGACAAATTTATTTAAATTCGCATCAAACGAACACACAATTTGATATGCAAAACTATAAGGAATATGTTTGAATGTTTTATTTGTATACGAATTAGCTGGATCACCGCTACATGTGTGAATTGGTTGGAGAATACTTTCAAAATCGGCATAAACAACAAAAGGAACGGTCATTTTCTTATGATACGCATCAAAACGTAAAATGTTTTGTGGTATCATATTTCCAAATTTGGTTTTTCGCGCATCAGTTGAGGGTAGTACGGTGTAAACGTGATTACAGTCATTCTGTTGATGGGTGTTTAGTTTTTCAATAGTATTGAAATTAATTAAACACCCATCGCAGATGTGAACACCACTCTTACGCTTATTGATTTGAGATGAAACTAGTCTGGAAAGATTTTTTATTAAAACATAATGCGATTTGACCCCGTCTTCCAAAAATAATAAATTTATGTGAACAGATTTTCTAGTTTTAGTAAAATAAATCGGCCCCACCACCTCATGATTTTTTGTGTCATCATTTATAGCCAAACCGTAAACGTTAATACTTAAATTATTCATTTCCTCAATTTTTGAAATGTCTTTAATTTTTACCGGAAATTTAATACCTTCTAAATTTAGGACGCTGGAGTAATGGGGATAACTACCCACTCTCTCCACATGTATGTTTGCAGGGTGGAGTGCCGCGACAATCGACCAACACAAGCATGCGTCATCGGAGTTCTGAATGTTGACGCACGCTTTTTTCTTTCGGATCGAGGGAGGTAGTTCCAAGAAAGATGATCCCCCAAGAGGTTGGTAGGTGTTGATGTTAACCTCTAAATGTGAGACCATCTTAAATGCCCAATTACTCCCTCTCTCCGAAAACTCTTCCGACTTCGACTTTATAATAGCAGCCGCCTGGTCAAAGACGTCCTCTAAGTCCGAAGACTCGGTGACAATGGTGTATCGAGTATTAAATGATTTTAAGTCGACTATTTCCTCATCTGCTATCGCTTTAACATAATGAGCAAATAGCTCTAACTGCACCTTAACACCCGATACAGCCCTAGCCAGAACGTCTTTAATCAGGCGGCACACTTTAATTTTTAAATTGGCCAGAAAATTAACATCTAAATTTTTATTGCCTAAAATTTTGTAGCTCGCGACCCGGTTTTTGAATGAGGAATTAATTTTGAACACTCCATCCTGCAGCATAAGTGTGTTATTAATCAAGTGCTGCTGTGAGCGGAGATGTCCCCTATATAGAGAATTAGTAGGAAAACTCAGCCCACAACAGCTTACCTGAGACACATCTCGACTAGTAGATGGAGCAGCATCCGCAAGTCTAATAGAGCTTGTGGATGGTGCTACATCTACTTTAACCCTCTTCTTAGATGGTCCACCAACATGCTGGCACGACTCCACGCCCTCCCCACAAATACCGCAAATAAAATTGCGGTGGAGGGCATTTACATGTCGCTTCAGACTATCCCTTCGGGAGAACGTTTTTCCGCATATTAGGCAGTTCATTTCTGCAAAGAAATAAAAAAAATAAAAAATCAAAATTGAAATAATAATTAGGAATTTTAAAGAAAAATTATTATATAATAATTCAAATTATCTTGAAAAAATGTGTCAGATTGATATGAAGCATCACTGTATATCAAAAAATACTGTTTATAATATTTAAAGACGCCCCAAAATAATTTAAAAACATATGTTAATATGTACCGATTTTACTAAAAATCTAGTGAGATATCAAGAGTACACTCGTAAATATAAAATTTGCTATAGCGGTTTATATTAAACACCACTGTATACTGTTTATAATGAAATATTAAAAAAACAAATTTAAAACTAGGTGATTAATATTTACAAAATACATTGAAGAAGAAGAAATTTTTAAAAAATAATTATTACTTACTGTTCTAATAATAAGAGCTCTAACTAGAAACAATAACGATGTACTCTCAACGAGGTTGCAGTGTTTACTGAAGTTTAGAATAAGAAATATTCTATTTTATTCAAGCATTAGTAAAACAATTGTATGTGTAAACTACTACTTCCGGTCTAGTTTAAAAAAGATATTTATAAATACTAGACACATTCAAAACATCTTAGAAGTATCTATAATACCGTTTCGAAAAAAATATTAAAAAGCAATATGTACTTACTTGTAGAATAATGTAATGATGTACGCTCTAGTAGAACACAATGTTGAATGACATTTACAATACTGACCGCTGTATTTTATATACCAGTAAATGCAACGTTTCAGAAGATAAATTGTTATTTTTTTCAATAAACAAAAATATGTTTATTTTCTAAAACGCAAGACCGAACAAAATATTTGTAGATAAATTATGCATAACAGGATGTAAGAGATAATGCTATTTACAGTTGTTTATCTACAAACAAATAACTTCGTAAACAGCATTATCTCTCACTTCCTGTTACAAAATAAATGTGGTTAGATATATCCGTTGCATGTTTTTTATTGTATTTAGGTAATACACAAACTTAATACAGTATGGTGACGTAGTAATAAAATATATTTTTAAAGTTTATATTTAATAATTTCTATTGAATGATTGTGGCCATATGTGCGCATGTATTCTTGCACGCTACTACCATATATTGATATTCAAATAGTATTATTACTTAGATAACTTTAGTTACAATTGTGATACACTCTCGCGAGGTATTTTTAAAATGATGGCAGTTCGAATAAAAAAGTATGAAGAATTCTTAAGTGAAATAGACGTTGATTTGCCATCAATCAACGATGTGTGAAATATGTAAGCGGAGAACACTCAAATTGAAAATTAAATTGTTAGGTAATAGAATCGAGAAATACAAATCAGAATTAAAGAAACTAGGATTTGATATTGAAGTTTATAAAATAACATTGAATATTAGAAAAATCAAACTCTAAAATGGGGAATCAACAAAACAAGGTTGATCGAGCTATTAAACAAATTAATAAGAATTTTGGTACACTAGACGGAATAAATAAAGCAACAATTCGCGAGATCCCGACATCCATTCTACAAACCATGGTGACAGCTGAATCTTTGAAACAAAACTGGCACATTATCCCCACAGAGAAGAGGGAAGCTCTCAAAGAATACTTACCGTGCTATCTCCACTACAATCAGCCCTGGCAGTCGGAGCACATAGATGGTCCAACACCTGCTCGAAGAAATTGTAGCTATTGTAAATTAAATACTTATCCTATTTATAAATAAAAATTATATGTAGCAGTTTAATATTTGTTTTATTGTTTCATAAAAAAGAAATATATACAATTTCAATTACAATATATCATGTTTATCTATCCAAGAGTTATTTGAAGTTGATAGGCCCAACCACTTCACATACACTTTATTGCCTTTTCTGCGCAGCACCTTTTCAACCAGGTATACGTCTGCATGTTTCGCTTTTTGCAATTCTTCTTGGTAAAAACTACCCAAGATGGGTTGTCCGTTCATGTCTTCTAGAACATACGTTGCTGGATTTGTAATATTAGCTTTAACTATTTTAAATAGCTCTGTGGACCAGGAGGGTATGTATCCCTTTTCAAATACGCTTTTATATTTACTTATACGTACTATATCTCCCACATGAAATTTTCGAAGCCCACTTATTTTAACATGACTATAAACGCTTTTTAACAACCGTTTTTCATTCTTCTTGGTAACGTCACGAGGTCTCATTTTAATCGTTCTATGTTTAGTCCCATTATAGGTGTCTGTTACTTCTGACAATATATCAACCCATCTATATTTACCCAACATACTGAATTTCTTATACAATTTTCCCTTAATTGTTCGAATTACACGTTCTGCAATGGAAGCCTTCATGGTACTATATGTTGAATAATGATTTATATTGTATTGCTTCATCAGCTTTTTAAATTTAGCATTATAATATTCACGACCGTTATCTGATTGTAAATTTTTAGGTTGTCTAGTTCCTTTTAAAATTGTTTGCATTGCATTCATCACATCTGCACCTGTTTTACTTTTTATAGGTTGAGTCCATAGAAATTTCGAGAAGCAATCAATTACCACGAGTATGTATTTATAACCTCTGTTCTCTCTAGCATATGGTACAAATTCCATCAGATCTGTCTGCCACAAGTCATCGAGACCTCTAATAATAACACGGCGCCGTTTAAATATTCTGCGGGCGGGTTTATGCAGCTCGTTGACAACATCTTGTTTAACTTTACTCATTATTAGTCTTTAACTTCTTAATTTTGTTATCAATCTTTGTTTCCAAATTGGTCAATAAAGTTTTAAATGAGGACTCGTTTTGTGTCAATTTATCTTCAACAACGTCCAAATCAAATCTGAACCTGTTGTCCAAGTGTAGAGCCTCATCTACTTTGGTTTTATATGCTACAAATTCATGATTCAACCGATCTACGCTATCCGTCAGCTCATCAGTTTTGCTGGTGACGTTTGTTTTCAAACGTTTTAAATCCTCCACGTCAGTCTGTAGTTCGATAAACTCCGTAATTTGGTTATAATACGGTGATTTAGATTTTTTAATGACTTCATCAACATCTTTAAACTTTTTGTCCACGTAAGCTTTATTTGCACAGTCGTCAACTTCTACTGGTGATTGAACATTACATAGTCGCTTATTTTTAAAATTGTAATGACCTTCGGTACTAGTTTCGAAAAGTGGATGATGGTTATCTGTGGGTACAGATTTTTTCGTTTTTGATTTAGTTAAGTGACGACCAAATTTATCAATGCTATCCATATTGATGTTTGTATTTAGACTGAGACCATAATTGAAAATGTCTCTAGTTATATTCAATGACACCAGCTTCCTGGAGCTCTTCTATTATTGAGGCTATCTCATTAGCATGACCATTATTCCCTGAATGCTTGGAAGCTATCAGTAAGCGTAGACGATCCACCAGTTCGTTTATATCATCCCAGTAAACGTACTGGTATGGTTCATTTCTAAATATGAGTTCTTCACCTAAATGACCACCCTCAATACGTCCACTTGCTGATGCGTGTCTCTCATATGTTAGGGGTCTAATGATGTTTACATACTTGTAACTCTTAGTGCCTTGAACCTGTTTTCTCGGATCATATCCGCGGCGATGTACATTAGTCTGTTTTAAAATTGCACGATATCGATCCTCATCTTCTTTAGTAAAACCCTCCGGACGGGCTTTAAATATTAATTCGTAGAGGCCACCAGTTCCTCTATATCGCACAGTATCGATTACAATATCTTTACCGTCGATGGTTAAAATGGAGTTGCCAATTTTAAATTTATTTGTTATAGGATCGAAGTGAACACCTGTTGTTAAATCATATTCACCAGCGGTATCCGCCAATAAGCCATCCAAGTAAGTCCTTGGCATTAACTCGTACTGTTCCAGATAGTCATCCACGATTTCTGGTGTCCTTCTAAGCATCTCTCTATACTGAGTACGATACTGCTGAAATGATTCCTCTGGATCCACTTCCACTGGTGTTGTGTCAAGCTCAAATACACTATCATCATGTTGTACACCTCTGTCGATACCGGTGGGCTGTACTTGAATTGCACGATCATGGGTTATACTAACCCTCTTTTTAGATGTTGTCGGCTTTTCCAGTCGAAGTTTTATTTCACCATCCTCAACCATTCTTTCATCCTTTGGTTCCATCTTAGTTTCACTTTTAACTGTTGGTATAACGACATCTTTCAATACCTTCCGAAGGGGTTCGGTAACAGGTTTAAAATGTTCTGTTATTAACTGATCATAATCAGAACGACCTGATTTTAATGCTAAATGTTTCCTTCTAATGGAATTGGTAGCTCGTATTATTTCAGATGTAATTCTATCACTATTATTTCTGCTCTGTGCGGCCATATTTAAATAATGTTGAACAGTTTTATGAAGTGCTTTGAACGGCTTTTGAAGTGCTACAAACAGCTTTTGAACAGCTTTTGAAGTGCTTTGAACGGTTTTTGAAGTGCTACAAACAGCTTTTGAACAGTTTTTGAAGTGCTTTGAACGGCTTTTGAAGTGCTACAAACAGCTTTTGAACAGTTTTGAACGGCTTTTGAACTGCGTCCCAAGTGCTTCGAAACAGGTAATATACAGAATACAATGGGCTCTAAGCGGTTAATACTGGTTTTGAAGAGCTCTGTATAATTTTCAGAGCTATAATTGTTGTTGTCTATACTACTTATACTTGATAACTATGAGAAAATATGAAATATAATCGATGAAATAAATTCACAAAATAAGCAGCAAATATCACAACATCCAATATATGTATCTTCTGTCGGTTCTTCTTCTTCCATTTTAATACATCCAACACGATCGAGTAACAATAGTAGATTGACAAATTTATAGTCGTTTACAAATATATAAAGCAATCAAACATTTTTCGATAGCGACCCTCATTTATATTACTATCCTTATCAATTGTGAGAAAGTCATATTTATTTTTCCAACACTCGGCACAAACTGACTTGAACTGGTCAAAAGTCATGTCGGTGCCTACATGATCGTTATATATATGTCGAAGATTTAGATCGTCTTGTTTAAATAAAATAATAAAATTAGCATTGTCTCGAATTAAATGTTTAGGTATACGGGTATATGTTTGACATAAGTAGAAAGAATCAATGGCCTTGTGCCGCCCCATACTAAAATACGATCTAATTTTATCTTGCTTGTCACACACCACATCATCGAAAATAAATATAGAGTTTTCTAATGCTTCATTAGGATCTAGAATATTATCGTTTTCGGTGTACTTGAAATACTTTATGCCTTTAACATTATTAACCACCTTCTCCAGGAATTGATATTTCGGCTGGAAGAGCGACTTGGAGTACACATAGATATTATGAAATTTAAGACCGTTTTCTTCAATAATCAGACTTATCAGAGCGTTTGTTTTTCCACAATTAGACGGTCCGCATATTATACATCGAATTGTATTAGGGAGTAATGAATTATGTCTACGATATGAATTTTCAGACAGCAGTTCATTGTCCAAATTATTCACTTGGAGGTTAAGCTTCTGCTTAACTAGACGCATGATGCAGTACTAAGTGTATTTAGGACGTTCATCCTATCAAATATCATTCACTCAAATGTTAGCATTCAAAGAAGGAGGTGGTGTCCTAAACACTCTTATCAACAATCTTCCTGTAGAGCTACACTTGCCCCACTACCAGTGGTGCGGCCCTGGGACGAAGGTAAAAGAACGTTTAGCTAGAGGAGATCCTGGAATAAACCCTCTCGACTCTGCATGTAAAGAGCACGACATTGCATACTCCAAAAATAAGGATATTAAAGATCGACACAAGGCGGATCAAATTCTTGAAGAAAAAGCTTGGAATCGTGTTAAATCAAAAAACGCAAGTCTTGGTGAGAAAGCGGCTAGCTGGTTGGTGACTAACAGTATGAAAGTTAAGAGAAAACTGGGGATGGGTATCAATACACAAATGAAGAGAACGAGCAGTAGAAAGCGAATGAAAGGAGCTGGTATTAAGAGTAGAAGAGTTCCTTTCAGAAGGGGTGTTGTAGCACAAGCAAAATCAGCTCTGACGAAATCAAAAATTAAGGATTTTGCGGAGCAAGCTAAAATATCACTCGCCGCTGCTAAAATTGCTGTTAGAAAGAATGGAGGTAGAAAAAATATCAGAACACCAAGGATTATACCTATACCAAAAACTGGGGGCTTTATTCCTCTAATACCACTATTTGCTGGGTTAAGCGCTTTGGGCACTCTTGCTGGAGGAGCCGCTGGAATTACACAGGCGGTGAATAAAGCAAAGGCATCCCAAAAATTACTGGCTGAAACACAACGACATAATAAAGCAATGGAGGCTGTTGCATTGGGAAAACATGGTCAGGGTCTGTATTTGAAACCGTACAGAAAAGGATTGGGATTGTATTTAAAACCACAATCAAAAAACTATTAAGCAGACTGCCACGAAGAGCTCTCACAGATATAGATATTTTGAAGTTTGGAGAAAACATACCTAACTTTCGCGGTGTCTTTATGAGAGACGATTTGCCTAATAAACCGAGGAACAGTGAGTGTGCAGTCGTTAATCATGATTCAATGTCCGGCCCGGGAACCCATTGGGTCGCATATTGTAAGAAGAAGCGTACAGTTCATTATTTCGATTCTTTCGGCAATTTACCACCACCTTTGGAATTGATAGAATACTTTAAAAACTGTCAAATTATTTACAATCATTCGCGTTTTCAAAATTTTGATACCAAGAATTGTGGACATTTGTGTTTAAAATTTCTATATAGCCGTGTGTAGAGATTAGAATGTCATTAGTATCATGTCGAGTACGTTCACGCTCAGCAGCACGAGTAATGTGCTCACAGCGGATTACTATCCGCCAATTGATTTGGATAGTAGGTATGAATATGCAATTGGTCTGATAGGTCTGCATACATACAACACTATCCCAAACATATATGAGGGACACAACAAATTTTACTACGAAAGTCACGTGTTAGATATACCCACTGGTTCCTATGAAATAGGAGACTTGGAGGCTTACCTGCAGAAACAAATAATTGGTGACGTAACAGATAAAAACAAATTGCTCTCCATAAAGCCCAACAACAATACACTAAGATGTGAGATACAGAGTCAGTATACAATCGATTTTACACCAGATGATTCTATTGGACGAATGTTGGGGTTCAGTGGTCGGAAGTTGATTGCCGGACAAAATCATGAATCGGATCTCGCTGTGCAGATTATAAAGGTTGTCACTATAAGAATCGAGTGCAATATCGTAACGTCTACGTACTATGACACACATCTTGCACATACATTATTTGAATTCGCGCCCTCTGTAGAACCGGGCTACAGCATTAACGTACAACCGAGAAATATTGTGTATTTGCCGATTAATACGAAGAGAATTAGTAATATTACCCTCACCTTATTAGATCAAGACTCTGACCCAGTAGATTTTCGTGGTGAGCAGATAGTTGTACGTCTCGAACTCAAGAGATTGTCGTGAAGTGAAAAATGGGCCTATCATTTAATAGTCAAAACAATAAAACGGACAGATCTGTTGAACAGACATTCATTCAATCACGGGCACGCCGTCGATTAACACCTGCTAACATTGTTTTTCTAAAATCTATTGGTTTGAAGGTAATCGAGAAAAATGGAAAAGTTGCAGATATTCCAAGGGTTAAAATTCGATGATGCTATAGTGAAAGAGCAATACCACGTCTACTATCCACGCGCAAATAACTTTAACCAAAATGATGAAATTCGCATCCCCATTCAACATCAGGATATTTACACTCTACCAAGTGAAAGTTTCATTCTCATTCAGGGAAAATTCAATGAGCAGACTACCGGAACGGGTAAATGTAAACTAACAAACAATGCGTATGCTTTTCTATTCGACCAGATGCGATATGAAATTAATGGTGTGGAGATTGATCGTTGTATGAAGCCTGGCATCACTACTACAATGAAGGCATACGTTTCCTACAATCCGAATGAATCTAAGATGCTTGAAATGGCAGGTTGGTGTCCGTTCAAGGATGAACAACCCACTTTCTCCGTAAATGAGTTCAACGCCGTTTTGCCAGTCAAATTTTGTTTTGGAATATTTGATGATTACAAGCAAATAATGATGAATGTCAGTCAGGAATTGATACTGAATCGCAGTAAAACTGATGATAATTGTTATAAAAACAATTTGGCTGATGGTACGAAGAAGGCAACCATACAAATAGAAAAGATTGAATGGTATGTGCCACACATTACTGTAAACGATAAGACTCGCCTGAAACTGCTACAGGCTCTTCGAGAAAACAAATCGATATACATACCATTCAGAAAGTGGGAGTTGCACGAACTACCATCATTGCGCACTACGAAAAATGATATATGGCCTATCAAAACCAGCACAAACTTGGAGAAACCTCGTTATGTTATAGTGGGATTTCAATTTAAGAAGAAGGATAATCCCCAAGCAGATTCCTCCGACTTTGACCATTCTGCAATTACTAATCTAAAATTATATTTAAACTCGGAGAGCTATCCTTACACAGCTATGAATTTAAATATGGGACTCAAACGATATGCTATTGCATATCACGCGTATTCAAATTTCCAATCTAGCTATTACGGTCGCCAAAACCAACCACTTTTGGATTATAATCAGTTTCACGACCATGCTCTTTATTTAATCGACTGCTCCAAGCAAAATGAATCATTAATTTCCTCAAGCGTTGATATCAAGCTTGAGATAGAGTGTCAAGAACAATTTAAACCAGATACCGTAGTATACTGCCTCATTTTACACGATAACTTGGTGGAATATCAGCCTCTTACGGGAACGGTGAAGAAAGTAATTTCTTGATGGCTAATTTTGATGATACATCAACAATGAATGAATTGTGTGAGTGTAGAATATCTATAGAGGATCGATTTCAACATAGGATTGAGAATATTGAGACTAACCCGAATTTATTACAACGTCATTCATATATAATTATTGATCTACAGGGATTTCAATTAAAAAATGGGTTTATGCTTAAGGAAATGGCAATTAGTGATGGTGTAAAAATGGGGCATTTCATTTTCAAACCTAATATGCCATACAATAAGCTCACACGTGAAGAATTACGTCAGGTGTTGTGGTTAAAAGAAAATCATCATGGTTTATGTTATAACGATGGGTATATACCCTACTCCGAAATAAGAAAGATTTTGAATAGACTTGTTTGCTGCAACGATCAAATTTACGTAAAGGGTCATCAGAAAAAAATGTTTCTAAAAAATTACTTACCTAATTCTTTAATAATTAACTTAGAGTGTGATGAAAATAGTATTAAGTTAGATAAGACTAATTCAACTTGTTTGTTTCATACTAAAGACTATTGTATTTGTGCATTACATAATGTTCGATTGTTAGAAAATTTTCTCAAAATAGTTTAGTATATTTATGTGTTTATATATAAAAATAAATATTTTATAAATAAGCTAATCTTTTATTCCTTACACCCTGTATTTAATTATTATAAATTTCAAAAATATATTTTATTACTACGTCACCATATTAACTTTGTGCACCTTTACCTAAATATGATAAAAAACATGTAACGGATGAATCTAACCACATATAGTTCAAAACAGGAAGTGAGAGATTACAGTAATGTATTGATATTACGAAGTTATTTGTTTGTAGATAAACAACTGTAAATAGCATTATCTCTTACATCCTGTTATGCATAATTTATCTACAAATATTTTGTTCGGTCTTATATTTTAGAATGTAAACAATTTGTTATTGAAAAAATATCAATTTATATTCTGAAACGCTAGTGTATAAAATACAGTGGCCCGTAGGTTTGATTTTAATGTCTTGACCCCACACCGATTATCACAAAACCACAAGGTAACAATAAATGTTTGTTTAATATATTAGCTTCATCATGATATTTTTAAAAAACATGGAATATATTATTTTTTCTAGAAATTTCTTCTGATTTTTGTTTTCTACAACTAAATATTATATACACCCTTGTTCAAAATTTATATCATTGATTCAGCATCTTGGATTCGCCATCTTGCTTTCTAATTTTTGAAACGCCCTGCCATAATTTGAAAATTTTGGGGGCCATCTTGCTTTCTGATTTTTTAAACGCCCTACATTAATTTGAAAATTTTGGCGGCCATCTTGGATTCGCCATCGTGCTTTCTCATTTTTTAAACACCATTTGAAAATTTTGGCGGCCATCTTGGATTCGCCATCTTGTTTTTCTAATTTTTGAAACGCCATTTTAAAATTTTGGGGGCCATCTTGGATTCGCCATCTTGCTTTTTCTGATTTTTTAAACGCCATTTTAAAATTTTGGCGGCCATCTTGGATTCGCCATCTTGCTTTTTCTGATTTTTTAAGCGCCATTTGAAAATTTTGGCGGCCATCTTGGATTCGCCATCTTGCTTTCTGATTTTTTAAACGCCATTTTAAAAATTTTGGCGGCCATCTTGGATTCGCCATCTTGCTTTTTCTAACCCTGTATACGTCACAAAGTACCATGCTGTATATGTATTTATAATTTTGAGACACCCTGTATATTGATTTTGCGCGCCGACCACAGCGCCATCTGCAAATACACGGTGGCCGCGTTCGGAACTAAAATTAGTGGTGGGGGAGTGGTGGGGGATTGAGTGGTGGGGGGTGGAGGTAATGTGGTGGGGGGTGGGTCCAGAATCCGCGAATCTCCTCTACTATAAAGTATTTCAAGTACACCGAAAACGATAATATTCTAGATCCTAATGAAGCATTAGAAAACTCTATATTTATTTTCGATGATGTGGTGTGTGACAAGCAAGATAAAATTAGATCGTATTTTAGTATGGGGCGGCACAAGGCCATTGATTCTTTCTACTTATGTCAAACATATACCCGTATACCTAAACATTTAATTCGAGACAATGCTAATTTTATTATTTTATTTAAACAAGACGATCTAAATCTTCGACATATATATAACGATCATGTAGGCACCGACATGACTTTTGACCAGTTCAAGTCAGTTTGTGCCGAGTGTTGGAAAAATAAATATGACTTTCTCACAATTGATAAGGATAGTAATATAAATGAGGGTCGCTATCGAAAAATGTTTGATTGCTTTATATATTTGTAAACGACTATAAATTTGTCAATCTACTATTGTTACTCGATCGTGTTGGATGTATTAAAATGGAAGAAGAAGAACCGACAGAAGATACATATATTGGATGTTGTGATATATGCTGCTTATTTTGTGAATTTATTTCATCGATTATACTTCATATTTTCTCATAGTTATCAAGTGTAAGTAGTATAGACAACAACAATTATAGCTCTGAAAATTATACAGAGCTCTTCAAAACCAGTATTAACCGCTTAGAGCCCATTGTATTCTGTATATTACCTGTTTCGAAGCACTTGGGACGCAGTTCAAAGCTGTTTGTAGCACTTCAAAAGCCGTTCAAAGCACTTCAAAAACTGTTCAAAAGCTGTTTGTAGTACTTCAAAAGCCGTTCAAAGCGCTTCAGAAGCTGTTCAAAAGCTGTTTGTAGCACTTCAAAAGCCGTTCAAAGCGCTTCAGAAGCTGTTCAAAAGCTGTTTGTAGCACTTCAAAAGCCGTTCAAAGCGCTTCAGAAGCTGTTCAAAAGCTGTTTGTAGCACTTCAAAAGCCGTTCAAAGCACTTCATAAAACTGTTCAACATTATTTAAATATGGCCGCACAGAGCAGAAATAATAGTGATAGAATTACATCTGAAATAATACGAGCTACCAAGTCGATTAGAAGGAAACATTTAGCATTAAAATCTGGTCGTTCTGATTATGATAAGTTAATAACAGAACATTTTAAACCTGTTACCGAACCCCTTCGGAAGGTATTGAAGGATGTCGTTATACCAACAGTTAAAAGTGAAACTAAGATGGAACCAAAGGATGAAAGAATAGTTGAGGATGGTGAAATAAAACTTCGACTGGAAAAGCCGACAACATCTAAAAAGAGGGTTAGTATAACCCATGATCGTGCAATTCAAGTACAGCCCACCGGTATCGACAGAGGTGTACAACATGATGATAGTGTATTTGAGCTTGACACAACACCAGTGGAAGTGGATCCAGAGGAATCATTTCAGCAGTATCGTACTCAGTATAGAGAGATGCTTAGAAGGACACCAGAAATCGTCGATGACTATCTGGAACAGTACGAGTTAATGCCAAGGACTTACTTGGATGGCTTATTGGCGGATACCGCTGGTGAATATGATTTAACAACAGGTGTTCACTTCGATCCTATAACAAATAAATTTAAAATTGGCAACTCCATTTTAACCATCGACGGTAAAGATATTGTAATCGATACTGTGCGATATAGAGGAACTGGTGGCCTCTACGAATTAATATTTAAAGCCCGTCCGGAGGGTTTTACTAAAGAAGATGAGGATCGATATCGTGCAATTTTAAAACAGACTAATGTACATCGTCGCGGATATGATCCGAGAAAACAGGTTCAAGGCACTAAGAGCTACAAGTATGTAAACATCATTAGACCCCTAACATATGAGAGACACGCATCAGCAAGTGGACGTATTGAGGGTGGTGGTCATTTAGATGAAGAACTCATATTTAGAAATGAACCATACCAGTACGTTTACTGGGATGATATAAACGAACTGGTGGATCGTCTACGTTTACTGATAGCTTCCAAGCATTCAGGGAATAATGGTCATGCTAATGAAATAGCCTCAATAATAGAAGAGCTCCAGGAAGCTGGTGTCATTGAATATAACTAGAGACATTTTCAATTATGGTCTCAGTCTAAATACAAACATCAATATGGATAGCATTGATAAATTTGGTCGTCACTTAACTAAATCAAAAACGAAAAAATCTGTACCCACAGATAACCATCATCCACTTTTCGAAACTAGTCCTGACGGTCATTACAATTTTAAAAATAAGCGACTATGTAATGTTCAATCACCAGTAGAAGTTGACGACTGTGCAAATAAAGCTTACGTGGACAAAAAGTTTAAAGATGTTGATGAAGTCATTAAAAAATCTAAATCACCGTATTATAACCAAATTACGGAGTTTATCGAACTACAGACTGACGTGGAGGATTTAAAACGTTTGAAAACAAACGCCACCAGCAAAACTGATGAGCTGACGGATAGCGTAGATCGGTTGAATCGTGAATTTGTAGCATATAAAACCAAAGTAGATGAGGCTCTACACTTGGACAACAGGTTCAGATTTGATTTGGACGTTGTTGAAGATAAATTGACACAAAACGAGACCTCATTTAAAACTTTATTGACCAATTTGGAAGCAAAGATTGATAACAAAATTAAGAAGTTAAAGACTAATAATGAGTAAAGTTAAACAAGATGTTGTCAACGAGTTGCATAAACCCGCCCGCAGAATATTTAAACGGCGTCGTGTTATTATTAGAGGTCTCGATGACTTGTGGCAGACAGATCTGATGGAATTTATACCATATGCTAGAGAGAACAGAGGTTATAAATACATACTCGTGGTAATTGATTGCTTCTCGAAATTTCTATGGACTCAACCTATAAAAAGTAAAACAGGTGCAGATGTGATGAATGCAATGCAAACAATTTTAAAAGGAACTAGACAACCTAAAAATTTACAATCAGATAACGGTCGTGAATATTATAATGCTAAATTTAAAAAGCTGATGAAGCAATACAATATAAATCATTATTCAACATATAGTACCATGAAGGCTTCCATTGCAGAACGTGTAATTCGAACAATTAAGGGAAAATTGTATAAGAAATTCAGTATGTTGGGTAAATATAGATGGGTTGATATATTGTCAGAAGTAACCGACACCTATAATGGGACTAAACATAGAACGATTAAAATGAGACCTCGTGATGTTACCAAGAAGAATGAAAAACGGTTGTTAAAAAGCGTTTATAGTCATGTTAAAATAAGTGGGCTTCGAAAATTTCATGTGGGAGATATAGTACGTATAAGTAAATATAAAAGTGTATTTGAAAAGGGATACATACCCTCCTGGTCCACAGAGCTATTTAAAATAGTTAAAGCTAATATTACAAATCCAGCAACGTATGTTCTAGAAGACATGAACGGACAACCCATCTTGGGCAGTTTTTACCAAGAAGAATTGCAAAAAGCGAAACATGCAGACGTATACCTGGTTGAAAAGGTGCTGCGCAGAAAAGGCAATAAAGTGTATGTGAAGTGGTTGGGCCTATCAACTTCAAATAACTCTTGGATAGATAAACATGATATATTGTAATTGAAATTGTATATATTTCTTTTTTATGAAACAATAAAACAAATATTAAACTGCTACATATAATTTTTATTTATAAATAGGATAAGTATTTAATTTACAATAGCTACAATTTCTTCGAGCAGGTGTTGGACCATCTATGTGCTCCGACTGCCAGGGCTGATTGTAGTGGAGATAGCACGGTAAGTATTCTTTGAGAGCTTCCCTCTTCTCTGTGGGGATAATGTGCCAGTTTTGTTTCAAAGATTCAGCTGTCACCATGGTTTGTAGAATGGATGTCGGGATCTCGCGAATTGTTGCTTTATTTATTCCGTCTAGTGTACCAAAATTCTTATTAATTTGTTTAATAGCTCGATCAACCTTGTTTTGTTGATTCCCCATTTTAGAGTTTGATTTTTCTAATATTCAATGTTATTTTATAAACTTCAATATCAAATCCTAGTTTCTTTAATTCTGATTTGTATTTCTCGATTCTATTACCTAACAATTTAATTTTCAATTTGAGTGTTCTCCGCTTACATATTTCACACATCGTTGATTGATGGCAAATCTATGTTTTAATATTATTGACACGCATATATAACCCAACCCCCTCCATTATCAATAACGTAGGCATCATAATCCAATTCTGGGTGGATATACTGCGGATACCATAGCAATAGTTCCTTTGGTTTTTCCTTTTGTAAATTTAAGACGCTGTTACTTTCAATGTCGTAAACACAGATCTTCCATAGATAGTGTAAATCTGGCTCATTAAGCGACTCGAATTCTGCGTAAATTGATCTCTCCGCCTCAGCATTTATATGTTGATTACAATGTCGTAATAGATTTACAAACTCATCAATATCAAAATAATTTTGATTTTGATAAACGAACGCTGCCATAAACAAACAATTATTTCTAGTCAGTTCCGATGTAAATATCCAATCGCGAATTTCAGCTGGCAAATCAACGTCTATTTCAATTAAGAATTCTTCATACTTTTTTATTCGAACTGCCATCATTTTAAAAATACCTCGCGAGAGTGTATCACAACTGTAACTAAGTAATAATACTATTTATATATAAATATATGGTAGTAGCGTGCAAGAATACATGCGCACATATGGCCACAATCATTCAATTATTATAGAAATTATTAAATATATTTTATTACTACGTCACCATACTATATTAAGTTTGTGTATTACCTAAATTCAATAAAAACATGCAAAGGATGAATCTAACCACATTTATTTTGTAACAGGAAGTTAGAGATAATGCTGTTTACGAAGTTATTTATCTGCAAAATGTTATTCGACTTGTTTGTAGATAAATAACTTCGTAAACAGCATTATCTCTTACGTCCTGTTATGTATAATTTATCTACAAAAATGTTATTCGACGGTAGAAAATAAACATATTTTTGTTTATTGAAAAATATCAATTTATCTTCTGAAACGCTAGTATATAAAATACAGTGGTCAGTATTGTAAATGTCATTCAACATTGTGTTCTACTAGAGCGTACATCATTACATTATTCTACAAGTAAGTACATATTGCTTTTTAATATTTTTTTCTAAACGTGGCTAAATAAATGCGATTTATTCCTGTTTTACTGATATTCCCGTCATCTTATATTCATAGGGATATTTTTGAAACTATTTTTTAATTTCAAATAAATTTTATATTTATGAGTGTAATATATCTGATTTCTATTTACGAGTGTAATATATCCCTCTTGCGATCTCATTAGATTTTTATTAAATTCAGTAGACCGGAAGTAGTAGTTTACAATTGTTTTACTAATGCTTGAATAAAATAGAATATTTCTTATTCTAAACTTCAGTAAACACTGCAACCTCGTTGAGAGTACATCGTTATTGTTTCTAGTTAGAGCTCTTATTATTAGAACAGTAAGTAATAATTATTTTTTAAAAATTTCTTCTTCTTCAATGTATTTTGTAAATATTAATCACCTAGTTTTAAATTTGTTTTTTTAATATTTCATTATAAACAGTATACAGTGGTGTTTAATATAGACCGCTATAGCAAATTTTATATTTACGAGTGTACTCTTGATATCTCATTAGATTTTTAGTAAAATCGGTACATATTAACATATGTTTTTAAATTATTTTGGGGCGTCTTTAAATATTATAAACAGTGATGCTTCATATCAATCTGACACATTTTTTCAAGATAATTTGAATTATTATATAATAATTTTTCTTTAAAATTCCTAATTATTATTTCAATTTTGATTTTTATTTTTTATTTCTTTGCAGAAATGAATTGCCTAATATGTGGAAAAACATTCACCCGCCGTGATAACTTGAAGCGGCATGTAAATGCCCTCCACCGCAATTTTATTTGCGGTATTTGTGGAGAGGGCGTGGAGTCGTGCCAGCATGTTGGTGGACCATCTAAGAAGAGGGTTAAAGTAGATGTTGTGCCATCCACAAGTTCTAAGTGACTTGCGGATGCTGCTCCATCTACTAGTCGAGAGGTGTCTCAGGTAAGCTGTTGTGGGCTGAGTTTCCCTAATAATTCTCTATATAGGGGACATCTCCGCTCACAGCAGCACTTGATTAATAACACACTTATGCTGCAGGATGGAGTGTTTAAAATTAATTCATCATTCAAAAACCGGGTCGCGAGCTACAAAATTTTAGGTAAACAAAATTTAGATGTTGTTAATTTTCTGGCCAATTTAAAAATTAAAGTGTGCCGCCTGATTAAAGACGTTCTGGCTAGGGCTGTATCGGGTATTAAGGTGCAGTTAGAGCTATTTGCTCATTATGTTAAAGCGATAGCAGATGAGGAAATAGTCGACTTAAAATCATTTAATACCCGATACACCATTGTCACCGAGTCTTCGGACTTAGAGGACGTCTTTGACCAGGCGGCTGCTATTATAAAGTCGAAGTCGGAAGAGTTTTCGGAGAGAGGGAGTAATTGGGCATTTAAGATGGTCTCACATTTAGAGGTTAACATCAACACATACCAACCTCTTGGGGGATCATCTTACTTGGAACTACCCCCCTCGATCCGAAACAAAAAAGCGTGCGTCAACATTCAGAACTCCGATGACGCATGCCTGTGTTGGTCGCTAGTAGCAGCACTCCATCCTGCCAACATAAATGTAGACAGAGTGGGTAGTTATCCCCACTACTCCAGCATCCTAAATTTAGAAGGTATTAAATTCCCGGTTAAAATTAAAGACATTTCTAAAATTGAGGAAATGAATAATTTAAGTATTAACGTATACGCTTTGGCTATAAATGATGACACAAAAAATCATGAGGTGGTGGGGCCGATTTATTTTACGCGGAACAGGAAAGCTGTTCATGTCAATTTATTACTTTTGGAAGACGGGGTCAAATCGCATTATGTTTTAATAAAAAATCTTTCCAGGCTAGTTTCATCTCAAATAAATAAGCGTAAGAGTGGTGTTCACATCTGCGATGGGTGTTTGGTTTATTTCAATACTATTGAAAAACTAAACACCCATCAACAGAATGACTGTAATCACGTTTACACCGTACTACCCTCAACTGATGCGCGAAAAACCAAATTTGGTAATATGATACCCCAAAATATATTAAGATTCGATGGTTATGATAAGAAAATGACCGTTCCTTTTGTTGTTTATGCCGATTTTGAAAGTATTCTCCAACCAATTCACACATGTAGCGGTGATCCAGCTAATTCGTATACACATAAAACATTCAAACATATTCCTTATAGTTTTGCATATCAAATTGTGTGTTCGTTTGATGTGAATTTAAATAAATTTGTCACGTATGCCGGTTTAGATTGTTCAACGGTGTTTGTTGAAAAATTGATAGAAGACGTTAAGCTAATCTATGAAAGCTAATTAAAGACTATCGTGCCGATGAATCCTTTAAATAATAGCGAACAAAAATTATATAATGAGGCCGTGATTTGCCACATATGTGAACTATCTCTCAACGGAGATAGAGTGAGAGACCACTGCCACATTACGGGAGCGTTTCGAGGGGCCGCTCATTCTAATTGTAACCTCAACTTCAAAATTCCGAAATTTGTCCCTATCTTTTTTCATAATTTGAGCGGGTATGATAGCCATCTATTTTTGAGAGATTTGGCGCAACAAAATTTAAATATTGATGTGATTCCGATTAATAAAGAACGGTATATTAGTTTCAGCGCGAAAGTTTTGGTCGGTGATTATACTGATAAATCGGGCGAGAAAAGAAATGTTTGTATAAACCTACGGTTTTTAGATAGTTTTCGGTTCATGGCGTCTTCTATTGATAAACTAGCGAAAAATTTAGACCCACAAGACTTCAAAAATGTTAGACGGGCGTTTCCCGTAGATTCGGAATTCAATTTAATTAGAAAAAAGGGTGTATTCCCTTACCAATATATAGACACCTTTGAGCGATTGCAAGAACCGGCCTTACCGGCAAAGCGCGATTTTTTCAATTCTTTATGCAATGAGGATATTTCGGTTGCTGAATATCAACACGCACAAACTGTTTGGAATACATTTGGATGTAAGAATTTATTAGAATATTCAAATTTATATTTAAAAACAGATGTTTTACTTTTGGCTGATATTTTTGAAAACTTTAGAAAAATTTGTCGTGATACATATAGTTTGGATCCAGCACAATATTACACCAGCCCTGGCCTGTCTTGGGATGCTATGTTGAAGCATACCAAAATTGAACTGGAGCTACTCACTGACATCGACATGCATCATTTTGTTAAGCGGAGTATCAGGGGTGGGTTGTGTCAGGTATCTTTGCGGCACGCTACAGCAAATAATAAATATATGTCTAGCTATGATGCGAGTGCTCCAAGTTCCTATCTAGCTTATTGGGACGCGAACAATTTGTATGGGTGGGCAATGTCGCAGTATCTACCATTCGGCGGGTTTAGTTGGGTTAGTCAAGATGAAATTGACAATTTAAATATCTCAGGGGTCGCTGATGATTCACAGATTGGTTATTTTTTGGAAGTAGATGTCGAGTATCCTGTAACATTGCATGATGAGCATAACGACTTACCTTTTCTGCCCGAAAACATGGTACCTCCCACATCTAAATTTCAAAATAAAAAGCTGATCGCTAACTTACAAAATAAAGAGAAATATGTCATACACTATAGAACATTAAAGCAAGCGTTACATTTCGGCCTTAAAATCACCAAAATTCATCGTGTTTTAAAATTCAACCAGTCAAACTGGCTTCAAAATTATATCGACCTAAACACCAGCCTACGTCAGCAAGCTAAGAATGATTTCGAGAAAGACTTCTACAAGCTTATGAACAACTCTGTATATGGTAAAACCATGGAGAATGTTGATAAGCGAGTAGATGTCAAATTGGTCACACATTGGGAGGACCATGGTAAAAGTCGCGGGGCTGGTAGTTTAATCGCGAAACCAAATTTTAAGAGTGTTAGTATCTTTTCGGAAAACTTTGTAGCTATCCAGATGGAGAAGTTAAAAATTGTATATAATAAACCTATTTATATTGGCTTCTCCGTCTTGGAGCTATCAAAATATTTAATGTATGACTTTTTCTATAATTTTTTGAAACGCGAGTATGCAGAAAACGTTTGTCTGTGTTATATGGATACCGATAGTTTCATATTAAAAATTGAAACAGATGATATATACGGTGACATTAAGAAAAATATTTCAAAATTCGATACTTCGAACTATTCGGCCAATAATGTCTTCAACATAGCACCTCAAAACAAGGCTGTTTTAGGTTTATTTAAGGATGAAAATGCGGGTAGTATAATGAGTGAGTTTGTTGGATTGCGCGCGAAAATGTATACCCTATCGGTTGAGGGTAGAGAAATTAAAAAAGCGAAAGGTGTAAAAAAGACTGTAGTCCGGGATGAAATTAGTTTGGCAGATTATCGCGGTTGTTTATTCGAACAAAATTTAATATTAAAAAAACAGAACCTATTTAGGACTAAATTACATAATATCTATTCGGTCGAACAAAATAAACTAGCCTTATCACCTCACGATGATAAACGCTGGATTAATGGGGATGGTATCCACACTCTGGCCTGGGGACACTATAAGATCGATTTACCACCTCCTTAGCTGGTCCCCTGCGCATGCCTCGGATGGAGTTGATTTGTCGCTTCAAATTGAGTAAGTATCCCCACTAATATTTCACTAAATCAGTATTAGTTTGGTTGCATTTGAGTTCACACATATTTTTATGTTCTAATATTAAAATGGAAGCTAGTAAGAATGCAAATTATATAAACTTATATCTATATAATTTTTTTTAATTCTTTCCAGAAACTTACAATGAATTTATTGATAATTCACTTAAAATGATTGATGACAACATCGTTAAAGAAAAACAACTAATTGGACAGTCATCATACTTCCTCAACAAAAGTGGTTCCAAGTGGCTCATCATCGGCCTTAGCCCAGCAGCTGGATTCATACCTATCATTCAAATTCGTTCCCCAACAAACTGCATATTCTTCACATTGGAAGAATGGGCGGAATTTTGCAAGACTGAGAGTTGCAGCCCCAATCATCAAATTGAAATGTCGACATATAAAACGATTAGTGTTATACGAATAAGTAGTCGAAATCAGCAGATGGTATTATCAAATGATACATATAATAATTTATTTAATTTACAACCACTAATTAAATGTAAATTATCATTTTTCGCTGATAGTGAGTTCCCTAGTTTTTATAATACATTGTTGAAATCTTGTATAAATTTAAGCGGTGATCTATATAGCAATATTGTTAAATTAATAGAGGATCAGTCAAATTCATTAAACGCTTTTCTAATGTTAGAAGTGCTACATACTTCTTTTACCACTCTTCATTATGATTTTGAAGTAATGAAACTAGGTGATATTGCTAATTGGTATACCAATACTGTTGATTGATTAGTCCATTATTGTGATACTAGATAATAAGTTTAATTGTATATAAAAAAAAAATTTGGTCTACAGAATCTAATCTTTTATTTCCTTACACCTTGTTTATTTTGAAGCGTCCTGTATATTCATATTTTATTAATACAAGTATTATGTTGTATATGTATTTAATTTTGGCCGCCATCTTGGATTCGCCATCTTGCTTTTTCTAATTTTTGAAACACCATTTTTAAATTTTGGCGGCCATCTTGGATTCGCCATCTTGCTTTCTGATTTTGAAACACCATTTGAAAATTTTGGCGGCCATCTTGGATTCGCCATCTTGTTTTCTGATTTTGAAACACCATTTGAAAATTTTGGCGGCCATATTGGATTCGCCATCTTGTTTTTTCTAATTTTTGAAACACCATTTTTAAATTTGGGCGGCCATCTTGCTTTCTGATTTTTGAAACGCCCTACATTAATTTGAAAATTTTGGCGGCCATCTTGGATTCGCCATCTTGTTTTCTGATTTTGAAACACCATTTGAAAATTTTGGCGGCCATATTGGATTCGCCATCTTGTTTTCTGATTTTGAAACGCCCTGTATATTAATATTTGACTGCTACGTCACCGAGTACCATGTTGTATATGTATTTAATTTTGGCGGCCATCTTGGATTCGCCATCTTGCTTTTCTAATTTTTGAAACGCCATTTTAAAATTTTGGCGGCCATCTTGGATTCGCCATCTTGCTTTTTCTAACCCTGTATACGTCACAAAGTACCATGCTGTATATGTATTTATAATTTTGAGACACCCTGTATATTGATTTTGCGCGCCGACCACAGCGCCATCTGCAAATACACGGTGGCCGCGTTCGGAACTAACGTGATGGGCGAGGGGGGGTGAGGTGGAGTAAGTTGAGAGGGGGAGGAGGATCCAGAACCCGCGAATCTACCCTACTTTTAGATTATAATATTTGTTAAAAAATATTATTTTAGTTAAGCAGTTTTTTTTATTTTAAAGTCTAGGAGTTATTAATTATTTATTTTTGCTCTTTTACGTTGTTTATGAAGCTGTGATGAGTTACTTCACTGACATATTATCAGTGATTATCTGATGCTTCAAACAACTACAAATAATTACTTACAACGGGAACGCATTACCTGCTATTACACTGCTCTTCACTTGATTTGCCTACGAATACATTTATACGTATAACTTATACGCCCGCTGTCGGTGTGGCAATTCAAGTTGGCACGCCCATTTATAGTCGACCAGTAGTTACTAATACATGCATCGCGCTATGAACGGCGGCCACACTGTATACTTGCATGGTAAAATCATATAGCTTCGAAACTGGTAATAATATGAATGCGTAAAATTGGAGTGAGAAAAAGTGAAATAAAATACTCCAGACAACCGCAAAAAGTTCGGACAGTCCTATTAGGCGGGGCCAAGAAGTTGGGTGCATATCCGTAGCAGCTGAAAACGCTGCTAAAATACAAATAATTCAGTATCGCAGCATTCCGGAATTTCTTAATTTAATTACTCAAATTAAACTTTTTTCCGCAATTCAAAAAGCTATATCTCACAAGAAAACATTGGTCTACACGGGAATTACATCCGTTTTGATCAATTTCATTTAATTCTTTCAGATTTTGACGGAGAAACACACGTACATTTTACTCTAATTTGGAATAAAAAAAATAGGTAGTTGTGACAACCTTTCCGTGTACTCATATCTATATTGGAGTTGTACAGAAAATTTCACATTTCTATCTTGAACAATAGTAAAAAAAACTGATAAATTCGATATCTTGCTTTCTCGACCGCTTTAATATCCCCTTAAGTAGTGATTAGTTTAAAGCAATTAATTGTTATTAATCTTAATTAATAAATTCTAGAAATAAATAAATATAACCAAGGGCATAATGCCAGCATTAGGATAAAGTACGCATATTATGCGAAAAGATAGTGCAAATAGAAATAAAAAAATATGCTTTTATTAGCCTAAAAGGCAAAACATACGTATGATAAGAAACATAGGCGTTCTGTGAAACGCTGCTTGCTGAAAATTTGTACATTATTTCATAGATAGCACCACAAGATAAACGCGATAGCAGATACAATCGGCCTTGAAATAGAAAATATTGTGGGAAGGAGAAAGAAAGCTATTCCTCATTAAAATATTACAAATACATTTGGTACTTTCATACTAAACTTGAGGGATAGCCCAATTTACTTATTTGTGTACAAATAATTTATTTTTTGAGCTGTATCTATCTGATAATAAAGTTGGCCATGAATACGAACGTTGCCCATAAATTTTCAAATTGCAAGCGTTTAACGAATTCTTAGTCAGTAAATATAAAATGTAAATTACGATATATAACCATTTGCTGCATCATGAATAATTTGCCACATTATTTAGTATACATTGCTTAAATTTTTGTAATAAATTATGTTGAATATCGTAAGCGCCAACAACGCAGTAAGAGATTTTGTCAATTCTGTTAACTTCTATTGTCAATTTCAGTACAGATCAGCAGTAAAAAAACGAGGTTCACGACTTTCTTATACGTATGAGCGTTTCAAATTATACAAAATTGTTCTAAATTGTTTTATATTCTTAGAAAAACTATGCCAAATTTTAAGATTTTTTTTATATAAAAATTTTTCAATATCCTATTCTAAGTACTTCTATTCACTTAATTGAATGCACTATAGAATAACTTAACACAAGTTTCCCTATGTGTTGAGTTATATTGCCTATGATAAAATTTTATTATTTACCATGTACTTATATATATTTTTTAGTTTATAGTATTGTAACGAAACGAGTTTACATTAAAAAAGGAAGCAGACCTCTGGGCGACGTATAAAAACGGACAAAGTCGTAAATCACACACATGTGTACTACGAGGCGACGGACTGGCTGTCGAATACTTCTCGGCATGTGGAGAAAAATCCAGAGTGTGCCCGTATATTTCTCGAACTCTTATCTACAGATATAAAAGCAGTTGAACCGATGGATGAGTCATTCCGGAATAAGAATTCATTCAATAGTCTCGTGCGGAACAGTGCAGATAAATAAATAAACAGAAATAAATAATTCCTTCAATGGTAGTCGCGCAGTAAACATAAATATAAGGAATGCATTCATTCATTCATTCAGTAGTATTCGGACAATACAAAATAAATATAGTAGTGCAGTGTTATATAAATAGAAGTGATAGAAATAAATACGAGTGTTTATTTGTAGTAGTTTTAAGTGCGTTACAGTTATTTTATATTTTTATGTTGTGATTAGTTTTAAGAGTGAAAATATACAGACAGTTTTAAAACATTTGCACGAGTTGTTTTATTGCGAACCCGAAAACGCAACAGTATTTTCTTGCTATATTTCCTTCATCTAAAAAAATAGATTGTGCTACTTTTCAAATAGAGAATTAAAAAAGAATTATACCAATGAGCATTTCAAAATTATACAAAATTGTTTGAAATAGTTTTATTTCACAGAAAAATAAGCTAAATTTTAAGGATTTCTTATATAAAAATTATCAAAATCCTATTATAAGTACTTCTATTTTCTTAATAAATATCTATAGAATGCATACTTTGCGAGATATTCGAAAGAAATTACTACTCGCTAAGAAAGAGTAAGAGTGTTACTTCCGGTCCGAATTTTGAAATTTTCTTTATACAAAAAAAATTCCAAATCCAGCTCTAAATACTTTTGTACTCTTGATAAATATATATAGAATGCATAATTTACGACATATTTGCAAAAAATCGCTATTCAATAAGAGTAAAATTGTTACTTCCGGTCCGAATTTTGAAATTCTTTTTATGCGAAAGGTATTGAAACTTATGTTCTAAATACTCTTATACTCGTAACGTGCCTGTCTCAAAAGCATGACTTGCAAATTACTGGCAAAAAACTGACTTTCGATAAGAGTAAAAGAACTACTTCCGGTAGAAATTTCGAAAAACTTATAATAAAATTCTTCTCAAATTTAATTTTGAGTATATATGAAGGAAACTACTACTTCCGGTCTGCTGATTTTACTGAAAATCTAATCAGATCTCAAGAGGGAGATTATACTCGTAAATACAAAATTTTAAATTGATGGCTATAGCGGTTTGACCGCTATCGTGGTCACACACACACACAGAGAGAGACCTTTTTTTCAAAAACACTTTTTACGCAAAAATATGTTTAAGAGGTAAAGAATAGATAGGTATATTTTATTACTTTCTTATACGTAGTATAAGGTTGTATTGTGATGAAAATTTTCGACCTCGATATTTTTACAAATGTCCACGGTTTGAAGTCCCCTGATACCAAAAAAGTGGTTTTTAAAAATCTCTCTCTCTATGTGTGTATGCGTGTGAACACGATAGCGGTCAAACCGCTATTTCCAAATTTTGTCTTTACGAGTATAATCTCTCTCTTGAGATGTGATTAGATTTTCAGTAAAATCGGCATACCGGAAGTAGTAGTTTACTTCAGTGAAAAAATCGAATTTTGTCAATATTTCGTCAACTACTAATTTGAAACAAATTTATAGAGAATTCATATGTACTCAAAATTTTATCAAAAAAGTTTTTCAAAATCCCTACCGGAAATAGGTCTTTTACTCTTATCGAAAATCAATGTTTTGCAAATATTTGGCTAGTCATGCTTTTTAGACGGGTACATTACGAGTATAAAAGTATTTCGAACTTAATTTTCAATATCTTTTGTATGAAAAAAATTTCAAAATTCGGAATAGCGGGTTTTGCAAATATCTCGTAAAAATATGCATTCTATATATATTTATCAAGAGCATAAATATATTTAGAGTTACATTGGAATATTTTTTGTATAAAATAAATATCAAAATTCGGACCGGAAGTAACACTTTTACTCTTAGCGAGTAGCACTTTCTTTCAAACATTTCGCCAAGTATGCATTCTATAGGGATTTATTAAGATAATAGAAGTAGTGCAGTAGGGTTTTGTTTATTTTTTCAGAAGATGAAAGTATTTAAATCTTAATTTAGAACAACTTTTGTATAATTTGACACGCACACACACGTATAAGAAAGTCGTGTGATGGCCACACCTCATTTTTTTTTGACAATCACGTAATTTCGTACTACATATCCTTCAATTCTCTGTAAAACTCTCTATGTAATGAGCCCAGATATATCAAAATCCGTTGAGGCAAACCGAAATTATACTATGTACTTTTGTACGCAGACATACCCCCTCCCCCTTCTTATAGGACTTAGATCAAAAGTTTCAAATAAAAATCCCTGTCCCAGAATAAGAAGGAGTGATTCATATACCGCGCCAAAATCCGGAACACAGCTTAAAAATTTACTAAAATTATATATAACATGTTATTGAGGTTAGAAGTAGTGCTTTATATAGGAATTGTAGAACCGTATTATTTTTAACTAAGGATTTAGCGCTTTGGGTTTCATTTTCTATTATGGATTGAAATGAGTGGATGTGCCACTTTACATTGTACCATTCAAAACAGCAATAAGAGTGCAAGGCAATTAAATACAGAAAAAAGTTATAACCACAAGCAGGTACATACTACATCTATAATTTGATGAATGTTAATCTTTTATCCTAACATTCAAATTTTTTGATTCTAGGTTTCTAAAAAAAGGTTATTAGAAGGTATCTATGGATAAAGGCAATACATAAGCCAAATGAAAATAGTAGATTATGTGCTGAATGTTTCAAGGATTACTATTATAAATGTGTAAGCATTATACTTCTTAGCGAATGTGAAAATTGTGAATTAAGTCTGTTATCAAATATTTGTACCAGAGGGGAGAGTGTATCAAACATCTCATCAAGAATTTGCGGAGAAGCTTTTGCATATTATTTTATATCGTAAATAATATCAATAAAGAAGTTAAACAAATAAATCATTGGTGTTCTATGATAAACCTTGAGTAGGTAAATTCAAGCAATTACTTTTAGAAATATGAATCTACATACAATAGTAATAAATGCTATAATTTACATTGGCTGAAGATGCTTACACTATCTGCAAAAATAATTACATATACACATTACTAATTATTATATTTGCTATTTATGTATTCTGTAAATATTGATAAAAAGTTTTCGTTGTATAATTTATACTATCTTAGAACTTTTAACTATGTGTTGGAAGTTAACGATAGTGTTTTCATCATATTAAAAAGATTATTACATATTTAATAATTTTAAGCCACTAGAATATGTAATGTATTTCTTTTGAAAGGAAATCTAAAACAGTTTTTCTAAAGCGTTATTAATGAAAAGGTAAGTTTAAATTTAAAAAAAAGAATTTATATAATTTAATAAATTTTATTAGTTTATGTATACAATAACCCATCAAATGTGCAATATTTTTACCACTTCAGCACCGCACCAGTCTTCAATATATTTGTCTGCAAAGTATCACTATGCTCTCTATATATCGTACTTACTCTAAGGTAAAATTAACACATTACAGTAAATGTTATTCTGGTAAAAATCTTTCACGCGGTTAGAAACGTGTAATTATTTGATCATAAATGAATTTTTATTCGCTTAGATATTGAGTTATTATTTCAAATATTTATTATATATTCCCTATGTGTAATAGGTACTCGGGCATCCTTCGGTTATTAAAGTATGTGCTATGCAACCAATATTGCGATCGCCGTTTCAGTAGCGAGGAGCCTTAGGATCTAACAAAATGCTTTTACAATAAAATAAGAAAGTAATAAGTAATAACACAATATAATGTGACTCGTGTATCAGGTACATGAGAAATTGCACGTGTGTTCATTTGCGAAATGATTGTTATCACTTATCACCAAGTGTGATATTTTTCCAAGCAACAGCATATCCTTAACCCGTTAACCCATCTAAGTTAATAAAAATAAAATTTCTTTAGAGCATTACGTATGTTTTTATTCTCTTAATTATGTTTATTTCAGGTAATATCTTGTTGTATAGTTTCGGTCCTAAGTAACAAAAGGATGTGTGAGAACTTTTAACCGTAACCTAAAATTATAAAACATGCCATTTTGAATAAATTTATTTTCATTATAAAATCTGTTTTTTTTATCCTAAACGAAATCATGCATCTATTAATTTATATTCAAAACACCAATTATTTTTTCATGCAATATATCTTATTGCACAATAGATTTTGAAATTAGCGCGCAAATATTTTCTTTGACCTGACGGCAGCCATCGGAAGTGGCGCGTGCGAGACGCTCCACAACCTTCTCAAATCACAACAAACGTTAGCACAACGTTAGTAATGGCTGATCATGTTGACCAAGTTCATATGAATGAGGCAATGTTTTCGGCAAATACATTTATTGTAAAGGAAGAACAGTGCGAAACAAGCTTCGTAGAGGATAAGGTGTGTATCTCTGAAACTACCCTTACTATAGACAATGCTGAGTTGCAAGGCTCCATTTGCCATGGCAAAATAAAGCAGTATGACGAATCCACATGGTTGGACAATATTAAAATAGAATTGCCATCATTTAAAGTAACTGAAGAACAAAATGACAACCTTAAAGTAGAAAGAGGGATCAATGCTGATGATATTAAAATTGAGGTTGATAATGGACTACTCTGTAAGTAAACATTGCAAGGCAACTTCTAATAGAAGCAACACTATTAGAAGTTTCTGATTGTGCTCTTTGTAAGGACTGGTGAATAATCAGTGACATAAATATAAAATACACAACTCTTAAGACAGAGGAGTTGGAGAGCATTTAGTATTTATACTGTTTATTGAAAAACGTAATCTTATCCCATTGCAAACACCAAGCTCTAATATTTTGATTTTTACACCTGTTTTTGTCTGAAATATTGAGGTTTAACTTATTAATTGTCAATTACTTCTTTGACATCCTATGTAGTATATTACGTCATTATTTTGAGAGCAGTATAAATATATGTTTTACACTCTATTTGTTCAAAAAATTACATGGTGGTAGTAAATGCTACAATTGTTAATCTGTATATATTTGGCCAACAGACTGTGAAGATTGTGAAGCCTATTACATAGACTATTGCATTGAATGTAGAATGCTTGTCCATATTTTAAACAAACATGCTTTAAATAATGCAGATAAGGGAGCACGAAAAGATATCCCAAATGATATTCTAGAAATTCAGGATTGTTTGGGACAAATTGGAATATATGCTTCAAGAATTATTCCTGAAGGTGTAAAATTTGGTCCTTTCACTGGATTCACAACAACGGAATGTCCCTGGGAAATGATAGGTGAGAAATTTGTTTTGGACAGAAACAAATCGAAGCATTTGAATTGGATGCAGTACGTTAATCCTACCAGGAATACTTCTGAACAAAACTTGAGTGTCTTTCGAAATGAGGATAATATATATTATCAAAGCACTCGTGCAATCCAAGCCGGTGAAGAATTATTGGTGTATTTTGGTGAGGAATATGGAAAGAACCTGAATAAAATTGTCAGACTAGATTTTGATACCGCTACGAAGCAAACCTCTAAGGACATATTTGCCTGCACATTTTGCTGCCTTGGATTCAGCTCGAAATCACATTTAGCCAAACATAAAACCCTTTGTGTTGAGGGTAAAACTGGAAGCTTCTCAATTGAAGGTATTGTAAATAACACATTTTGAAGTTTATGCTTTGTCTATCTTGATTTTTCTATTGTAATTCTAATGGGTGTGTTTTTTTACGCAATTCTAGAACTCACACAGTGCCCATTTTGCAAAATCCACTTGGATGTGATGGAATATTTGGAACATCACATGGCCTTCTGCTGCGAGAGGAATGCCAGGTACGATTGCTCCTTATATGATTATACAAGACAAGAGTGTGACAGAAATGACGTTTTCTTACCCAGCAGTTTACTATTTTACCCTTTGAACTGAAATAAGTAGGAGAGTGAATATATTAAATACCTCAGTTATTCCGGTATTGAAGCTCTTTCATTATTATTAGTTATTTTTTTGCAATATTCAGTGAGTTCAAGCTATAAATGCTCAGGACTTGTTGTCACGTTTGAATTTCTGCAATAGTTAAAATAACATATTTTAAAAACTACCATATCTAATGTTAGTTCATGGGTTTTGAATATGATTCGATGATATAAGTTAAATTTTGAAACCGAAGTGCTCCTAAGAAATTGGTTAAATTATAATACTAAATTTGTTTACCATTATTATTAATAAATGAGTGAACTTGTTTTCCTTGGAAATAGCAAACCCAGTTGCTGTGTTTTTTGTTTTATAACATGACACATTTCTTTACATCTAACATCTACAAATGTTTTATGTACGGGCAGCTGAATTAGTCTTGTTCCTAGTTTCAACAGTTTCCCCCCAACCTAGTTTCTTACTAGAAATGCTGGTGACATAATCAATGAAATGACTTTGAAAATAGAGAATGACTTTATTACATGCTTTTGCCAAATCAGCCACCGTGAATTTTTTTTCATGTAAGATGGAAAGATTTTGTTATTGATCAAGTTGACATTAAAATTTTGAATTTGAATAATCTGCCACCTTGGTGCTATATGGAAAACATTCTACAAGTATACTTTCAGGTCACAGTTGTGAATTGGGCAGATTGCATACAGCATAATAATTGGTAAAACATGCTGGACAAAGTATGATAAGAGCAGGTGTTAAATTATTACATTTTTGTTCTTTGTTTTTGGATGCCCGTATACCGCATGTGTCAAATAACATTAGCCATATAGGATCTGTGTATACGTATGTATGAATGTACGATGTATAGACACCGCGCTTTGACGTATTACATACATACTGCTGTCACTCTTGCAAATTAATGATTACATAAAAATAAATCAATTAATTCAAATTATAAACAAAAGCAGAATCATACATATATCTTAGTACTAGGCCTTATGCTAGACTAAAATCTTATAATTTGCTGCAAAACAGTAGGTTTAGCAATTTCACACTTCACTAGCTCAGTTTTAAAATTACTAATGAACTCAGGGGCAGAAAATAATAACAAGGTTCCTTCTCCAATACGAATGCTCTCAAGTTGTCTCCAGGTCAGATAAAATAAATAAAAATACAAAAAGAAACCTTATAATATAATTTATTAAAAATACTAATTCAGAAGTAAAACAAATATATTTATAATTAACTATATCTTAAACATTAAATTAAATCTTTGCATGTTATGATAACACAATCAAATTAATACGACAATTATAATCAATATGATGAAAATATATCAGAAAATATTCTACTAAACATTTTATCATATCTTAATTCATTTCTATCTAAATGTAAAACAATCAACATACCAAAATTTTCATTACATGTTATGAATTATACTGGATTATAAATAAATAACAAAATTATATCGCTTATCGATTGCAAATATATATACACTCTGGCTCTGTCTTGATTCACATAGGTAGGTACCCCAGGGTTCCATCTCACGAGTATGCCTTTCAACTCGTTGGACACACCCCTAACGTACGCAACAACGTGCTCATCCCTTAATGTATATATGCCATTAAATTCAATTCAAAATGCCTCTGTGTATTTAAAAATATTGACGCAGTCCTGATTAGTTCTGCTCAGCGCCTTTGCTCGCCCCCGAAACAGTACCACCAAAACTAATTCGTGTTTTTAGGATTAATCAAGGCTCCATACTATGAATTAATCACCTACTTAATTCATTGCACACATCCCTGACTTATGACCTAACACGTCAAAATTTCAATACACAAGCACAATAAAGTATAAAATAAATAAAGAATATATTCACATATATAAAGAAAAATTACTTACCTCGTTTTACAACTCCAGTATAAAAAACCACACAAAAAAAAATTATGTAACACAAGATATTCAGTAGAACAAAAATAAACACCACTAAATCACCTTAATTCCTCATATAACATTTCAAATTCATCCATATTCGAATTGTATTGATAAATGCTTTTTTTCACAGTAAAATATTCTACAAAAAAAAAAACTTTCAATCAACTATAGTTATTTATTATACAAGGGAAAAAAGTATTAGATTCGCGACGTGAGATAAATTACCCAGAGCTAAAATCTAATTTTTTTGCCGTGTATAATACACTATTTTTTTCTGTGATGGGAAAAACGACGATTTAATATTGAAAAAAACACGTAAATACTTTATATTAAAGTCAGAAAATCAATTGATGTGACATTTCAAGTGACATTACACCTGCGTTGCTATGGAAACCTGCCAATTTAAGCGGGCAAAAAGTAGAACTTTTTTCCCATGGGCAAAAAGTAACACTTTACGCCCGGGTTGATAAAGTGACATTTTATTACCTGTCAAGAAGGATGAAATGTTAACTTTTTTTCCCGTCACAGAAAAAATACTTTTATCTTATAAATGTTTCAAACACAAAGTGTCTAGTAGTACCCCGTTATCCGCTGACTCCGTATCCGCGGTTTCAGTCATCCGCGATTTACCTATGATGAGCAGAAAACGCGTTATATTAATAAATATAAAAGTTATAAGGAGCATTTGTCGATATATCGTCGTATATATGAGTCATCCCCTGAATTCGGCGCTGTCTTATGATAAGTTAAACAAGTTGGAACGTACTTAAGGTGCCACTCGCTTTTACTTGTACATACTACATATATATACATATGTATGAACTTATATATTTATTAATCTTAAATTCTATTTGTGCGACAGCACAAGAATATTTATTTATTGTTTATTTATTTTAAATAAATATTATATAACTTATTTTTTCTTGTTTCATTGTTTTAACTTTGCTTCATACTTCATATTGTACTCGAAAATAAAGCGTTCGCTACTATCCGCGGTTTTCAGTATCCGCGGAAGACCACAGAACCAAACCCCCGCGGATATGGGGGTACTACTGTACTTTTATTCCAATTTGATAACAAATACTTTCTCATTAAATCTTGAACTAAATCATTACAATTACTAAAAAATGTTCTACCATAACGCACGGTGTAATAACCCTGCGTATGAGAATAAACATCCTAGTTCCAAAAAAAAAAAGAACTAATTGCTAAAAATATTAAAGTCTTATTTAAGCGCAGTTTTTCTAAGTACAAATAAATATCTCGGTGAAATATTACAAGTTCCAATTTATAAAAATTGTTCTAAGTTAAAATAAAATTTAATTCGTAAAATATTGCAAGTCCTACTTTTATTGAAATTTTTCTAAGTTCAAATAAATATCTCGGAAAAATATTACAAGTTCCGAATGATAAAAATTGTTCTAAGTTAAAATAAAATTTAATTCAGTAAAATATTGCACAAAGTCCCGCTTTTATCGAAATTTTTCTAAGTTCAAATAAATATCTCGGAAAAATATTACAAGTTCCGAATGATAAAAATTTTTCCAAGTTCATAATAAAATTAATTCATGAAATATTCATAAGTATAAACACTCTGTGTATCTTTATGAAGAGGTCCTCACCTACTTTCGTAAGATTAAATTAGAGAGCGGTTTGCACCAGCCGTCTATCCAGTGAACGTTTTCGGTCATAATATTTGCTTGCGGAAAACACTTTATTATGAATATTTACTTGCTATTACAAGTATTATTTTAATTATTAATTTTATGAATAAAATTTATAATAACATTCCCACATGATTTTAATTAAATAAATTTAAATTTACTAAAATCCTAACTTAATAAATATTTATATACAATGATCATTATAAAATAAATAAAATAGTAATTAACTAAATTAAATCTAGAAGTGATCTTGATTATGCTTATTTACAATTCAGATACGTATAAACTGATTCTCTATGGCTAATGGTAATTGACACCACCGGTATGTTTATTTGAAATTGAAGTGTTAATTTTTAGTTTTAGTTTCACCTTAGCTATCTAATTAACTATTATTATTTTTTTTTACATAGCCAACTGGATGCTAAGGCCGTGACGTACCTTCGATTTACATCTAAAATGGAATCTGCTAACCTCAAAATAACATCCCTTATGTAACGCCATTTAGTAGTACAATAATGAACCCAAAATCTGATTCTTGGTCTTTCTCTCGTTCTCTTGCCCGCTGGTGTCCACTGGGAAATGCTGCGCACTGTTGCTCCTGTGCCTGCTTTGTTGATGTGTCCATACCATCTTATTCTTTGGGCCTTTATAAATCCAACTATATCTTTTCCTTTCGCCAGTCGGTCGATTTCATGGTTCATCAGTATTCCCATTCCTTCTTCTTCTCTCTTTGGGCCATACATTGTTCTTATTACTTTCCTTTCGAATATTCTGAAGTTTTCCTCGTCTCTTTTAGTACCATCGTTTCTGACGCGTACGTCGCTATTGGTCTTATAGTTGCCCTGTAGATTTTCATTTTTGTATCGAATCCGATGTTTCTGTTTTTTTAGTAGTTTCTTGTATCCGTAATACGCTTTATTACCTGATTGAATTCTGTGAGTTGTTTCGGCAGTTCTATTGTTGTCTATATTGATTATTGTTCCGAGGTATTTGATAGTATCTACTCTCTCGAATTCGTAGCTCCCCATCTCTTTGCTCTTCCTTCCGGCGTACGCCGTTCGGTTGCTTACCATATACTTTGTTTTCTTTTCGTTGATATGTAGACCTCTGTCCGCCGCCGCTTCTTCGAGTCTTCCGAATGTCTCTTCCAGGCTTCTTTCGTCTCTACATATTATGACCAGGTCATCCGCATATGCTATAATTTGTACCAATTTATTTCTAATATTCCCTTCTACCTCTGTTTGTTTAATTATTCCGTCTAAGGCAATGTTAAATAGGGTGGTTGAAAGTGCATCCCCTTGCCCAACTCCTTTGCTTATTTCAAAATAGTCTGATGTTCCTTCTTGCGTCATAATCGCTGCTTGTGAGTGTGTCAATGTCATTTTCACGAGTCTCATTAGTTTTTTTGGTATTTCCATCCCTTCTGCATCCTTCAGTATGACTTCTCTGTTTAGGCAGTCAAACGCTTGCCGAAAATCTATGAATAGCATATGTAGTGTGATGTCATATTCATTGCCCTTTTCCAGTATTTGTTTCAAAATATGAATTGCATCGATTGTAGACCGTCCGCCTCTGAAGCCTTGTTGGTAGTCTCCTATCGCTGTGTCTGCATAGCTTTTCAGACGATCATTGATTAATGTGGTGAAGTTTGCATATTTAGAAATATTAAAAATGCAAAGGAATGGCTATTTAGCAAGAATTTTCTTTGGACTATATTTTGGATAATCAATTCCCATTTTCTGAGAATTCTGAATGGTGAAAATTAAATGACCACAACATCCAGCCGTTTCATTTCCATGCATATTTATACAATGTCATTTGAAAGATTATTACCAAATGATGGAATTTATCGGTAAACAGAATCAGCAAAATCTCTTGTTTTTTTTTTCTCGTTTGTTAGAATATTTGTTAATGAATCTCCCTCCTTATGGCGAGGGAGTAACAAAATGTTTACATTTTAGTTTGGTTTTCTTGTCGAAGTAACCAAATTAATGGATATGAGCAACATCATGACTGAAAATGATGGGTGGTGGGCCAGATTTCAGAATCTTAATGAAGGTTTTGCTATATTTACATTTCTATTACATTCGCATTTTCTGTGCCAGTTATGTCGCCACAAGAATTAATGAATTTGGATATTATTGTTACGTAACTCTTTGCGCTCACACCTTAAATATTTATTTTTTTACATATTACCATGACAATTTCAGTCTTTCTGTTTTACAAAAGATTAAAAGAAAAAAACAGATTTTAACATATTAATCTATTTTAGTAATTCTTTTTATAATGTTGACTCTAGCTCGACATTGATAGAAATATGATGTGGAGCCATACTCGACATAGTGTAAAAAAGTGGCAAGGGTTCAAGTAAAGTATTGGTATCAAAGACAGTGGTGAGCATAACTTTCGTATTAATGTGAACCCAATACTTCTGGGGCCCGATTCTCGAGTCGAGAGAACAATGGAGAGGATTCTCTTGAAATGTTAAAAATCGTATTCTTGAACTTTAGAGATAGATCCCTTCTGTCAAGTGTTGTGAGAATTTACTTCTATCGGTTCAAGTCAAGCGAACATATTAAAAGTTAAGAAAAGCATGCGCATATCGACTTAAATTATTTTGCACATGTGACAGCGATGAATGCGTATAGAAGAGTAGGATAGGTTATGGTATAGAATTTAAACAAAGAAACAACAACATATATCATTGATATTATTTCCAGTGGCGGCTGCTGCAGGGAGGGCAACGGGGCACTGCCCCCCGTGATAAACTTCTTTTAACAGATAAATTTAAATACCTAATTTGTATGTAATTTTTCTGATTTGTTTGATAACAAATAATATCCCTAGCAGCAAAACCAGTATATGCACACTTGTCCTACATTAGTAAATATATATTTTTATCCTTCTCTAAAATTGTGATTTTGCTGCTTGGGTATTTTTTCGGAAGTAACAGTCCGTCTCTTCAGCGCGTTTAAAAATCACGGTCTGACGTAGGCTCCGGGGCATCTTGCGCCAGTGCCCCGTTTGTACTACAAATCGTGCGTATAAAAAGTGGTGCGGGGCGAGAGCGGTATATGTCACGATAGGGCACTAGACTGTGATGCCGGATGACATCCAGTATGTAATATCACAAAATAACAGAAGTGACAAAAGCGTCACTTGCATAATTCCTATATTTGTGCGCAAAATCAAACAAAATGGCGTGTTTTGTTTTTGTTGTGTATGCACCATAGAAATAGAGTAGGGAGAACGCGTTTCAAGTATACGCGTTGCTGGTAGAATTGAAAGCCGCCATTTTGATGGTTGGAAAGTCAGTTTATAGACAAACATATGCATACCGTTAAGTGTTCACATGTAATAAAATTTATTAAATTATTTAAATTCGAATATTATTATTTTTTAAACTGTTTTTAATTAAATTTACTTCTCTAATAATTATACATTGAAAAAACAAATTATAGATTTTTTTAAAAATAAATATTTGCTAGTGCCCACGAGTTACTCGTAAACTTTCAATACATAACTGAAGTAAAAATGTTATTTAATCTTGCCTTTCAGAACAATTAATAGTTCTGCAAGCATAGAAATGTGTGTCATTCAACAGTAATATTCACTTAATACTTACTCTATGTAAAACTGAAATTAATAATTAAAAATGTGTGTACGTACTTAGGTTAGTAGTAGTATAAACAACTTACACATCAACAAATTTATATACATATATATTTATTAGTAATATATCTACATACTTCAACATTTAACTAGTGGCTTGAATTTACATATATGAGGTTTTATTTTATGATTTTATTTACAATATAATAATACGTAAAAGCTTTTCGTCAAGTTCTTATGGCTCTCTTGATGGAAGATTTGATTCACTCTCACTCGCTGCTACAAATATTTAATAAACAATTCCACCGTATCCAAAGAAAATGATGCACTTGCTTCACAATTTATGTTTGTATAGCACTTCACTATGGGATAGAGTAGTTAGAGTATGTTTATAATGGCAATTCTTCCCAACATGAAACCAAAGTATACTACTTTCCTTTGGAACCCAATTTGGCCTATCTGTTTTCTTTAACTGCAGATTCCTCCTAATGGGCTCTTTTTGTATCCTATAATCAACAACTTTCAATGTTAAAAGATTTATATTCACCAAATTTTGGGATGAAATTAATAACTTTATGTACCTACCTACAATCGTGGAAAGATAATTTACCTTTTCTATGCCTTTAATTGTCTTGCACTCTTCTTGCTAATCCAATTTGTGCAATGAAAAGCGGCACATCAACCCATAGTAAATACTAAGTACTAAATGAAAGATAAAACGGCTAAATCCTTAGTAAAAAATGAAATGGGAAATAATGGAAATTATTAACCTTAAACTAATTAACAACAAATGATAGTATAATAAGTTTGTAATTCACGATAATAAAAAATAAAGTACAAAATATATATTACACAAATAATCAGCTGATGGATCCACCAATGGCGGATGTAAACATACCCCTCTCGGCATCACTTTTTGTGGACAATGCTCTCTCCTTTTTTTCTATCCTCCTTGATATCGTGCAATTCATACTAGGCTAAAATAGTGGAACAAATTTTATTTACACTGAAATACATAACTGGTGGTATTCTAAGTAGATATTTGGAGCAATTTGCTACTGGATTGGATTGAAGTGGTATATTTTTTCGCCAAATTGAAAAATCGAATTTTTGTATAGACTCTAACAATTGCTAGTATTAGAGTATATACCATGATGTTCCTCACGAATAGGAATCTCTCTAAAATGTTCTTACAGTTCAGGGAACATTATATATATTTTTCCGTAATATTTTTGTGCTACAACTATTGTAAATACAGTTATGAATCCTGTGTCTTCAGGTAGGTTGTTATTATTCAAGACGACCATTTTTCTAATTTCAAGTGGTTGTCCAATGAAAGGGACTGCATTTATTTTTAATGTTCTCTTGCCACGTCTAAGAATAAAATCCTCTTCCTTGAAATGTTTAGAACAAACCACCTTGCTTTTCGACCAAGTAAAATCACTGGAAGGTTTACCCAATGCATCTAACCATTTTTGCAGCAGTCCACTCCGGGGAAAACTACAAGCGTATTTTCGTTAAATAATATTGTAAACTTGCTAAAACGAATAATGCATTGTTTTACCATGTTACTTACGTATGAAATGAAACACCTCCAGGTTTAAACCTTCGAGCATTAGAGCAGCCTGGGACCGAACAAGACATGCTTTAAAGTCTTTAAAAACAACACAAATCGATAACAAAACACGAAACACTTGTCTTGAAATAAAATGACAATTCCACCAGGCAGGTTACCGCGTTTGACAATACAACCATCAAAATGGCTGCCACTACTTAACCCCGCTAAAAGAGGATGCGTAGTCGTCGAAGCGCGTTCTCCCCACTCTATTTCTATGGTATGCACTTGTATAAATATAACCTGTCTTAATTTTATAACTTATAACGTACGAAAAAATAAAGGTGCCAGTTAAATTGTTGTTGATATAAATAATAGAAACTGTACGAAAGAAGAAATCCGGAGTACATAGATGTTGTATTTTTACTTGTAAAAATGTTAGCAACAAAGTATATTCTACAATTTCTTTTCGTTTCCTAAAGAAGAAAATCCGTAAGTTTTATAACAGATAGTTTGTAATAATTCATCTCTGTAGTAAACACTTTGAATGAAACTTTTTATATAGTGAAGGAACCTCCTTCGAAAATAAGAATTTTAGAGAACATCGTTATCTCTCACAGCCATAACCATAATGAAAAGAAACCAATTCAAACCTCACTGGTTAAGAAACTATCTAAAGGTAAATGTTTATTATAAAATGTTATTTTATAAGAACTAAGTATTATTTGAAATTTTAAAAGCATACTAATTTCAAAATGTATTTTAGTATGTGTGGAAACTATGAATGTTCCTAGCACAAGTGAACGTGAACCCACCTATAGGTATGACAATTAATATTTACAATACAAAATTATTTTATGAGCAAAACATAAAATACGTTTAGTTGTTAACTGAAGAATTAGAAGTCATTTTTGAACAAAAATTCAACACATATGTATTTAATCTAGTATAAAGTAGAATAATTTAGAACTTTTCAATCACAAACATACAATTAACTTGATGAATGAATGAACGAATGAATGAAAGAAGCTACTAGAGCATATAATAAAATTAATGTAAGGCTTAAAAGAGGATTTATTTTTACCCTATTACTATTACAATTAATTTGTTTTAACGAAATGTATAATTTTTTAATTTTATTTTAGCAGTTATGGAAATTCCTACCCTATGTTGGGGTTCAAACAGAAAAAAATCTCTCTGCCCATACACCCAGAAAGGAAAGACTGAGAAAATCTCTAAAACAGCATCGAGTTATAGCTACTAAATCTAAAATGAAATCCTATCCTAAACAGGAGAATTTACAATATTTTCTAGGGCTTTGTGACAGATATTTATCAAATGAACTGGCAACTGTTGTTCAATTTAATGCAGTTAATAAAAATAAGAATATTGCAAGATACAGCATACAGTACAAACAATTTGCTTTAAATATCTATTTTTTGGGATCAAGAGTTTATAAATACTTAAGTAAAATACTTCAATTGGAAAGCGTAAGAACATTACAAAGATTAACACAGAATTGGAATATAACTCCACGAGTGTTGATTTTGTGTATTCTGCAAGTGAAATAAAAACTGCTCATTTTACACCATAAGCACGTGAATGCATTCCACGCATTGATGAAATGTGACTAAAAGCTAATTTATTTTATAATATAACTAAAGACGAAATTGTAGGATTTCATAAAATAAATGGTCAAACAACATATAAACCAGCAAAATTTGCTATGGTTCTCTTTGCTAAGGGCATTCATATGAATTGGAAACAGCCAGTTGGTTATGTATTAGTCAGCAGCACATGTAGTGGTAAAGCTTTAGAGGAGACTGTAGATAATACAATACTAAAGTTATTTGCAGTTGGGCTTTCTGTCCGAGCACTAGTATCTGATGTCGGCTCAAATTTTTGTAAATATTCAAAAGAAAAAGGAGTTACTCCAGAATCACCATACTTTTACTTAGAACATAAAATATTTTATTCTTTTGATGTATCACATCTTGTTAAAGCAACTAGGAACACATGTTTTAAATATACAATACAATTTGACAATTTTACAGTAAACCAAAAATATCTAGATGAATTTTATAATAAAGATAAACTCATGAACACCAAACTTCAATGAATTAGTTATTAATCATTTTGCTAATCGTAAGGAACGGCGAATGGATTTTATTTTCAAACAAATTAATTATATAACATATTGAGTTTATTTTTTTGTCTGTACTTAATTTTTGAAATTAAACACTCAGACCCCCCCCCCCCCACCCGGTGCCCTCCCGTCTCAAAAAATCACGGGCCGCCACTGATTATTTCTGAATATGCTGAACAATCATCCCGAACGTCCGCTATTAACATAAAATGACAAATATAGAAATATATTCGCTGTACTGAAACGTAAAATTATTATAATATTTCAAATTTACTAACACAAAATTGTCTTGTTTTCCAACAGCTCACGGGGTTGCAAATGCAAATTTAAACCAGTATTCCACAATGCGTTGATACTTTAGTGTGAATTACATTGAAAAATATTAAACATGTATGATTTGTAGAAAAATTAATAATAGTTTACATTTCGATGTTTGGCCTAACACTTTACGGAAATCCAACTGATTATAATCTAATCTATAAACCCTTTCAACATTACACAAGCTATTTAAAAGAAATTGTTTTCGTATTACATATTACCTAATATACACTGTTCTATACAACAATTGTCCTAATACGCCTTCATTTGCAACCTGGCAACATTGCACTGCTATTTCCTACACGATCGACACACATCCCTGCCTAAAAACAGCTATTCTTGAAGTTAGGAGAACGAGGGATGGGAGTGTGATCTATCACTTCTCTCAATAGAACGTTCACTTCTCTTAAGTTCGAGAATCGGGCCCCTGGCGGGGACTTTATCTACCTCATTAACACGCATTAGCCAAATTAATGCCGCCCTTAAATTGATGTTAGCCTGATAGATTAGAAATATTTATTTATTTTCAGAAAGTGCATTCTACCGACACCACCGGTCAAACAAGCGTCAACAGCATTGAACGGACGGAAGAGATTCCCCCGTCAAATTTATAAATGTCAGCAGTGCAGATACAGGACGAAGTACCATGCAGATCTCAAGGAGCACACCAACAACCAGCATTACAAATTTAAAATGTATAAATGTGGAATATGTAGCAGACGTTTCAAGACTAAAGAATTCCTCAGACTGCACGTGAAAAATACACACGCTTATGTTAGTGGAAAGGACGACCAAGAACATTCTAAGAGTGATCATAGCATAACAAATATAGAACTAGAACAATCCAGCTCACGAGATCCAATGGAAATATTTAAGTGTTCGCTGTGTCTGTTTCGAACAAAATATAAACGATCTATAAGCAGCCATATTAAAACTAAACATTCGAAGCAATTTGATTATAAATGTGATTCTTGTGAATTTAGAACTAACTCCAAAAGTCATTTAGAAACACATATAAAAAATAAACACTTGAAGATATTCGAATATAAATGTGATTCTTGTGAATATGGAACAAACCGCAAAGATTATTTAAGGAAACATATAAAAACTAAACATCTGAAGGAATTTGATTATAAATGTGACTCTTGTGAATTTGGAACCAATACCAAACAGAATTTACTGTATCATATAAAAACTAACCACTTGAAGCAATTTGATTATAAATGTGACTCTTGTGAATTTGAAACAAACATTAAAATCGATTTAGAAAGACATCTAAAAACTAATCATCTGAAGGAATTTGATTATAAATGTGACTCTTGTGAATATAGAACAAACCGCAAATATTATTTAAGGAAACATATAAAAACTAAACATCTGAAGGAATTTGATTACAAATGTGACTCTTGTGAATTTGGAACAAACATTAAAAGCGATTTAGAAAGACATCTAAAAACTAATCATCTGAAGGAATTTGATTATAAATGTGACTCTTGTGAATTTAGAACTAACTCCAAAAGTCATTTAGAAACACATATAAAAAATAAACACTTGAAGATATTCGAATATAAATGTGATTCTTGTGAATATGGAACAAACCGCAAAGATTATTTAAGGAAACATATAAAAACTAAACATCTGAAGGAATTTGATTATAAATGTGACTCTTGTGAATTTGGAACCAATACCAAACAGAATTTACTGTATCATATAAAAACTAACCACTTGAAGCAATTTGATTATAAATGTGACTCTTGTGAATTTGAAACAAACATTAAAATCGATTTAGAAAGACATCTAAAAACTACTCATCTGAAGGAATTTGATTATAAATGTGACTCTTGTGAATATAGAACAAACCGCAAATATCATTTAAGGAAACATATAAAAACTAAACATCTGAAGGAATTTGATTACAAATGTGACTCTTGTGAATTTGGAACAAACATTAAAAGCGATTTAGAAAGACATCTAAAAACTAATCATCTGAAGGAATTTGATTATAAATGTGACTCTTGTGAATTTAGAACTAACTCCAAAAGTCATTTAGAAACACATATAAAAAATAAACACTTGAAGATATTCGAATATAAATGTGATTCTTGTGAATATGGAACAAACCGCAAAGATTATTTAAGGAAACATATAAAAACTAAACATCTGAAGGAATTTGATTATAAATGTGACTCTTGTGAATTTGGAACCAATACCAAACAGAATTTACTGTATCATATAAAAACTAACCACTTGAAGCAATTTGATTATAAATGTGACTCTTGTGAATTTGAAACAAACATTAAAATCGATTTAGAAAGACATCTAAAAACTACTCATCTGAAGGAATTTGATTATAAATGTGACTCTTGTGAATATAGAACAAACCGCAAATATCATTTAAGGAAACATATAAAAACTAAACATCTGAAGGAATTTGATTATAAATGTGACTCTTGTGAATTTGGAACCAATACCAAACAGCATTTACAGTATCATATAAAAATTAACCATTTGAAGCAATTTGATTATAAATGTGACTCTTGTGAATTTGAAACAAACATTAAAATCGATTTAGAAAGACATCTAAAAACTAATCATCTGAAGGAATTTGATTATAAATGTGACTCTTGTGAATATAGAACAAACCGCAAATATTATTTAAGGAAACATATAAAAACTAAACATCTGAAGGAATTTGATTACAAATGTGACTCTTGTGAATTTGGAACAAACATTAAAAGCGATTTAGAAAGACATCTAAAAACTAATCATCTGAAGGAATTTGATTATAAATGTGACTCTTGTGAATTTAGAACTAACTCCAAAAGTCATTTAGAAACACATATAAAAAATAAACACTTGAAGATATTCGAATATAAATGTGATTCTTGTGAATATGGAACAAACCGCAAAGATTATTTAAGGAAACATATAAAAACTAAACATCTGAAGGAATTTGATTATAAATGTGACTCTTGTGAATTTGGAACCAATACCAAACAGAATTTACTGTATCATATAAAAACTAACCACTTGAAGCAATTTGATTATAAATGTGACTCTTGTGAATTTGAAACAAACATTAAAATCGATTTAGAAAGACATCTAAAAACTACTCATCTGAAGGAATTTGATTATAAATGTGACTCTTGTGAATATAGAACAAACCGCAAATATCATTTAAGGAAACATATAAAAACTAAACATCTGAAGGAATTTGATTACAAATGTGACTCTTGTGAATTTGGAACAAACATTAAAAGCGATTTAGAAAGACATCTAAAAACTAATCATCTGAAGGAATTTGATTATAAATGTGACTCTTGTGAATTTAGAACTAACTCCAAAAGTCATTTAGAAACACATATAAAAAATAAACACTTGAAGATATTCGAATATAAATGTGATTCTTGTGAATATGGAACAAACCGCAAAGATTATTTAAGGAAACATATAAAAACTAAACATCTGAAGGAATTTGATTATAAATGTGACTCTTGTGAATTTGGAACCAATACCAAACAGAATTTACTGTATCATATAAAAACTAACCACTTGAAGCAATTTGATTATAAATGTGACTCTTGTGAATTTGAAACAAACATTAAAATCGATTTAGAAAGACATCTAAAAACTACTCATCTGAAGGAATTTGATTATAAATGTGACTCTTGTGAATATAGAACAAACCGCAAATATCATTTAAGGAAACATATAAAAACTAAACATCTGAAGGAATTTGATTATAAATGTGACTCTTGTGAATTTGGAACCAATACCAAACAGCATTACAGTATCATATAAAAATTAACCATTTGAAGCAATTTGATTATAAATGTGACTCTTGTGAATTTGGAACCAATACCAAACAGAGTTTACTGTATCATATAAAAACTAACCACTTGAAGCAATTTGATTATAAATGTGACTCTTGTGAATTTGAAACAAACATTAAAAGCTGTTTAGAAAGACATCTAAAAACTAAACATCTGAAGGAATTTGATTATAAATGTGATTCTTGTGAATTTAGAACTAACTCCAAAAGTCATTTAGAAACACATATAAAAAATAAACACTTGAAGATATTCGAATATAAATGTGATTCTTGTGAATATGGAACAAACCGCAAAGATTATTTAAGGAAACATATAAAAACTAAACATCTGAAGGAATTTGATTATAAATGTGACTCTTGTGAATTTGGAACCAATACCAAACAGAATTTACTGTATCATATAAAAACTAACCACTTGAAGCAATTTGATTATAAATGTGACTCTTGTGAATTTGAAACAAACATTAAAATCGATTTAGAAAGACATCTAAAAACTAATCATCTGAAGGAATTTGATTATAAATGTGACTCTTGTGAATATAGAACAAACCGCAAATATCATTTAAGGAAACATATAAAAACTAAACATCTGAAGGAATTTGATTATAAATGTGACTCTTGTGAATTTGGAACCAATACCAAACAGCATTTACAGTATCATATAAAAATTAACCATTTGAAGCAATTTGATTATAAATGTGACTCTTGTGAATTTGGAACCAATACCAAACAGAGTTTACTGTATCATATAAAAACTAACCATATGTAGCAATTTGATTATATATGTGACTCTTGTGAATATAGAACAAATCGCAAAGATCATTTAAGGAAACATATAAGCTGCTTTCGTTCGTATTAATCATAGTGATCACGTATTAATGAACATGAACATATGATCAGGTAATCATACCCGGACCGTGTTCACTACAAACGAACATGCAAAAGTTGGATGCATAGATGGCGCCAAATGCGCAAAGCTTAAATTAGAAAGTTGAACCACAGAATAAAGAAATATACAGAAGTTTCAGTTGCGTTTTTATATATGGGATTCGTTGGTCATTGTCGGAATCCGCGCAGCCTCAGCGCGCACATATGTCGGAAAGTGCGTGGTTTTTAAAAATTAAAGTGTCTCAGTAGCATTCTTTCTGTAACTGACGGCAGGGTGTAAAAATAATTTAAAAAACAGTATTTACTTACTAGTTGACTACATTTCGTTGTTGACATTTTAACAATTAGAAGGTAGAAATGAATTATTTTAATAACTATTGATTAATTACATACATGTACATATTATACACTTTTCAATATTGTATCCCTTTATTAATTAAATACACACTAACATAGATAACAAATGGTAAAAACATATTTTTATTTTATACAAATTTACAAGTGTTGTATATTTATAATTTTTTGTCTGTTTTTAACATTCTGCGTTTTAAATTCTCTATTACAGAATTTTAATGTATAAAATATACGAAATCTTATAAATAAATTTATCAAATAATTTAACGGAAATTCTGGACATGGTGAATCAAATTTAATTTTAATTAACTCTTCTCTTATTCTTAAACCACAATGATCCATTGGAGACATTTGAGGAAAAATTAAACAAAATTTATGATTTAATTCAAAAACAAAAGCATAAAAAGATTTTGGAGGCATTTTTAAATTTCCATATATCTCCTTTTCTTTATTTTCATATGCCCTAAAATAGCATAGCAATGTTTCTGGATTTAATGTATTATTATAGGTAGAATATTCCTCGCAATTACTACAGCTATGTTTATTTAGACATTGTTTTAAGACGTAACCAGCTACCCAAGATAGAGCATTTTTTTCTGGTAGCTGTAAACCATCATATTCATTAGCCGAGATACTAACTAAATCATTAATTGTTGGATTTACAGTCGGTACGGAGGTGTCTAAAATTTCTGTCTCTGAACAATTAAACAGTGTTAATAATTTATCCATATCCTGAATGCAATTGCTTCCTTCGACATGTTTAAAATAATTCAAACAGAATAATTTCTTGAAGGCACTATGAAATTGAATAGGGGTTGGATTTAAACTATTTCTTCCTTGTTGCCTGATGCTACCAAACATTTTTCCAAGCAATCTTGATTCAATCTTCTCGTAAAAAGAAATTTGAAATTCGCTTTTAGATCTTGCCAAAGCAATAAAATACTGGATATAGTAATTTGCCAGCCTCTTAAAAATTTCATTCTTTTTGTTATATTGACTGTATTATCTAAAACTTTCATCATTTGAAACTTCTTTATCATATCTTCCAAAAAGTTAATTTGGTTTTGATTGCCATCAAAAGGTCTATTATTTGTGTTTGCATTGAATGAAGACGAATTTAAAATATCAAACAATTTGTTCATATCAGCAATGAAAATTACTGTCGCAAATGCTGCTTGAGGCATCACTCTAATGCTCATTAAAGTTTCCAAAGCTGTTGCAACAGAACGACTAAGGAGTTGGACAGCTAGAGACACTTTCATTTTCTGGAAAGACGTTGGAATAATGTGAGCTTGGGTAAGCTTTGGAGCTAATTTAAAAGATCTATTCTGGTCCAGTTGATATAACTGTTCAACGTATTTTCGATCAGTGATTCCATTTTCGATACATATATTATATTTCAAAAAATTATTTCTGGTAGACTTCATTAAATGTGGTGTGTCAAATATATAATAAATTTTTGAAAAGTCAACTTCAAAATATGTTTTCTCTTCTGAAACACCGACACTTTTTGCAAATTTCATAAAATTTGAACCTTGGTCTGTAACCAAAGCACGAACCCTCAATCCTATTTCAAATAATTTTCTAATTATTGTAAATATTATCTCATGCAAAACATCTACTTGACAGCTATTTGCTATAAAAAAATATGCAACAGGCTGTTTCCATTTATTTCGAATGCCTCTAGCCATTAATGCCAACACGCTGTTAGCTGGTACAAAATGCTTCTGATTATTACTTTGGTGAAATCCAAATATCTTGTCTTTTGATCTGCAATAAAACAGGTGAGTTTTTATTGACATTTCATCAACACACAAAATGCAGTCCTTTGCTGTATCGTCTATGTTTTTGACTTTATTTCTTATAAGTTCAATAATTGAACTGTTTATTCCAGTTGAAATATCCCATTTCGATGTCATTCGACATAGGGTACTTTTACTTGGAAGATGAAATACGTCTTTCAAAAATCTGTACACTGATGGTCCCAAGAAGTAGATAGTTAATGCAAACTGTTTAAAAGCTTCTGAATATCTGCTTCCTTTACGTGTGTTGGGAATTAATTTTACTTGCATTATAAAAAAGTTTGCTGCTGTTTCATGAAAGTGTTCCTTGCAAAACTGTATTACATCTTCTTCTGAAATATATTTTTCAGATTTCATTGTTTGTTCTGAAAGTCGATTGTATTTTCTTTTTAAAGAACGTATTTCTGTCTTCAATTTCTTTTTTCTTGGTGAAGAAGATAGACATGTTTGTGTGCAGGTCTCTACACCTGCAAATACATACATAAAATTATGTAGAATATTTCTTAAAATATAAAAAAAGATAATAAATAACTTACATGTTAAGTCTACAGCTCTAGTACATTTAGTGTTTGTACTATCAATATTGCCAGATATATTTTCAAACTCTTCCGTGGGACAAGCTAATGAAGATGATGATGATGCACCAACATTGATTCCTGCATGAAAAAAAAAACATTGTACTAGGTCATTATTTGTTGATTAACACTATTCATACCTAAAATACCACACCCTTCTTTAAATAACTAACAGATGATCAACGCCATATATGCGCGTAGAGGCTGCGCTAGAACAAATCGGTACAAAGAAATTCTCTAACTGAAACTTGTTGAACATTCTTAAAATGTGAATTGTCACTACTTCCACCTTGCATACTTCTTTCCATCTTTTCCACGGCTGCGACTACAAGATCAGATGCCACTACACGCCTTTTTTAAAGGTTATGTTGCCGTTATGTAAACTAATCACAATCATCATAATCACAGTGAACACAAAAATTGTCTGATTCAGCGGGGTAAGGGGTTTGCTAATCGTGATTACTTGTTTCACAAGTGGGGGGAAAGTGATCATTGCAATCGAACACGTGCGTTGTCTAAACTGATCGTGTGATTATGAATCACGGGTACGAACGAAAGCACCTATAAAAACTAAACATCTAAAGGAAATTGATTATAAATGTGACTTGTGAATATAGAACAAACCGCAAAGATCATTTAAGGAAACATATAAAAACTAAACATCTGAAGCAATTTGATTATAAATGTGATTCTTGTGAATTTGGAACAGACATCAAAACTGATTTAAAAAGACATATAAAAATTAAACATATGAAGTAATTTGATTATCAGTGCGACTAATGTGAAGTTGGGACACACCTCAATTGAAGGTCTTGGCATAGACAGTCTATGTGCAAAAATATGTGGTTTGCACTTTTGTTACAGCGTAACGTATGTAGAACACGAAATATTGCGGCAGTAGTAGAAGGTCATCACACAGGGTCTCGTTATATAGACAAGGCCTACATACATTAACACAATCAAAGAAAACCACTTATTGTATGTATAAAAAATCCTTCACCGAAATAGGTTAAGATACTATAATTAATATAAAAGAGAAGTCTTATGAACATTCAGTTTTAAGTAATTAGTTATGTACGTAGTGTATAGTTGTATAGTAATGTAATATGTAGTTGTCCATACGAAATAAAGGCGCATCACCAACATCCATATGTCTGTGTTTCACTGAACGGCCAACCCTCTAAAAAGGAACGGATGTCACATCAGAAAAAAAATTAAAAAATCTAAGATTAACAAAAAACGAATAATAATTAAAGTTTTTAAAATTAGAGTCAACTGAATTCATCGCCCAGAACAAAATGTGTCATGTTAGGGGTCAATTTCTTTAGCACCTATTGTGTTGTAAAGACTGTTATTTATTTCTGGTATATAATAGGAACAAATTCTACAATTTTTCTCCTTCAGTTAACAGGTTCTCTATATTTTTGTATTAAATAATCGGTTAATGATAACTGTCTCAAAGTTCTTGTGTGCCAATATTGATCGTTTGAAAATTATAAATCCGTAAGTGCTTTCTTTTCATTAGATTTATAATTTCTTTCTCAAATTTAAAAACATATTTTGCTGAGTTGCTGCTGTAATAGCTGAATACTGTTTTGAGAGTGTTTCAATCCATATGAACTGAAAGGAATTCTTTCTTACATATTGCCACGTTAGATATGGCAACTTTTACAAAATAGTTATTACTTTAATTCTCGTGCATGAGACTCAAGTAAGTCAATGACATCATCTTCAGCGATGTTGTACTTGTAATGTATTATCACTATCCACCACAGTATCTCTGCCTTTGGCGATGTCTCTTTCTGTGACTCCACGAAAATCACCGCAAAGGTGAGGGCGCAGTTTGTTCCGTGCTCCTTTCATTGTTGATTGCTTTACTTCCTCTCAAGAATCATTAATGTTTTTTATTGCATCATAGATGTTATAATTCCTCCAGAAGTATTTCAAAGTCTTCGCATTATCTTCGATAGTCCTGACAGCTTGCGCAAATGTGCGTCGTAAATAATATGCTTTAAGGCCCGGTTATAGTATTGCCGACCGAGCCTTATTTTGTACCAAAATCTTATTTTATGCTTTCTGTGAAAATAAGAATGTGAATAATAAAACTTAAAAGTGGAATGTTTTATAATTAAGTAGTGATTAGTTTAAAGCAATTAATTGTTATTAATCTTATTTAACAAATTCTAGAAATAAATAAATATAACCAAGGGCATAATGACAGCATTAGGATAAAGTACGCATATTATGCGAAAAGATAGTGCAAATAGAAATAAAAAAATATGCTTTTATTAGCCCAAAAGGCAAAACATACGTATGATAAGAAACATAGGCGTTCTGTGAAACGCTGCTTGCTGAAAATTTGTACATTATTTCATAGATATCACCACAAGATAAACGTGATAGCAGATACAGTCGGCCTTGAAATAGAAAATATTGTGGGAAGGAGAAAGAAAGCTATTCCTCATTAAAATATTACAAATACATTTGGTACTTTCATACTAAACTTGAGGGATAGCCCAATTTACTTATTTGTGTACAAATAATTTATTTTTTGAGCTGTATCTATCTGATAATATAGTTGGCCATGAATACGAACGTTGCCCATAAATTTTCAAATTGCAAGCGTTTAACGAATTCTTAGTCAGTAAATATAAAATGTAAATTACGATATATAACCATTTGATGCATCATGAATAATTTGCCACATTATTTAGTATACATTGCTTAAATTTTTGTAATAAATTATGTTGAATATCGTAAGCGCCAACAACGCAGTAAGAGATTTTGTCAATTCTGTTAACTTCTATTGTCAATTTCAGTACAGATCAGCAGTAAAAAAACGAGGTTCACGACTTTCTTATACGTATGAGCGTTTCAAATTATACAGAATTGTTCTAAATTGTTTTATATTCTTAGAAAAATATGCCAAATTTTAAGATTTTTTTTATATAAAAATTTTTCAATATCCTATTCTAAGTACTTCTATTCACTTAATTGAATGCACTATAGAATAACTTAACACAAGTTTCCCTATGTGTTGAGTTATATTTCCTATGATAAAATTTTATTATTTACCATGTACTTATATATTTTTTAGTTTATAGTATTGTAACGAAACGAGTTTACATTAAAAAAGGAAGCAGACCTCTGGGCGACGTATAAAAACGGACAAAGTCGTAAATCACACACATGTGTACTGCGAGGCGACGGACTGGCTGTCGAATACTTCTCGGCATGTGGAGAAAAATCCAGAGTGTGCCCGTATATTTGTCGAACTCTTATCTACAGATATAAAAGCAGTTGAACCGATGTATGAGTCATTCCGGAATAAGAATTCATTAAATAGTCTCGTGCGGAACAGTGCAGATAAATAATTAAACAGAAATAAATAATTCCTTCAATGGTAGTCGCGCAGTAAACATAAATATAAGGAATGCATTCATTCATTCAGTAGTATTCGGACAATACAAAATAAATATAGTGGTGCAGTGTTATATAAATAGAAGTGATAGAAATAAATACAAGTGTTTATTTGTAGTAGTTTTAAGTGCGTTACAGTTATTTTATATTTTTATGTTGTGATTAGTTTTAAGAGTGAAAATATACAGACAGTTTTAAAACATTTGCACGAGTTGTTTTATTGCGAACCCGAAAACGCAACAGTATTTTCTTGCTATATTTCCTTCATCTAAAAAAATAAATTGTGCTACTTTTCAAATAGAGAATTAAAAAAGAATTATACCAATGAGCATTTCAAAATTATACAAAATTGTTTGAAATAGTTTTATTTCACAGAAAAATAAGCTAAATTTTAAGGATTTCTTATATAAAAATTATCAAAATCCTATTATAAGTACTTCTATTTTCTTAATAAATATCTATAGAATGCATACTTTGCGAGATATTCGAAAGAAATTGCTACTCGCTAAGAAAGAGTAAGAGTGTTACTTCCGGTCCGAATTTTGAAATTTTCTTTATACAAAAAAAATTCCAAATCCAGCTCTAAATACTTTTGTACTCTTGATAAATATATATAGAATGCATAATTTACGACATATTTGCAAAAAATCGCTATTCAATAAGAGTAAAATTGTTACTTCCGGTCCGAATTTTGAAATTCTTTTTATGCGAAAGGTATTGAAACTTATGTTCTAAATACTCTTATACTCGTAACGTGCCTGTCTCAAAAGCATGACTTGCAAATTACTGGCAAAAAACTGACTTTCGATAAGAGTAAAAGAACTACTTCCGGTAGAAATTTCGAAAAACTTTTATAATAAAATTCTTCTCAAATTTAATTTTGAGTATATATGAAGGAAACTACTACTTCCGGTCTGCTGATTTTACTGAAAATCTAATCAGATCTCAAGAGGGAGATTATACTCGTAAATACAAAATTTTAAATTGATGGCTATAGCGGTTTGACCGCTATCGTGGTCACACACACACAGAGAGAGAGACCTTTTTTTTAAAAAAACACTTTTTACGCAAAAATATGTTTAAGAGGTAAAGAATAGATAGGTATATTTTATTACTTTCTTATACGTAGTATAAGGTTGTATTGTGATGAAAATTTTCGACCTCGATATTTTTACAAATGTCCACGGTTTGAAGTCCCCTGATACCAAAAAAGTGGTTTTTAAAAATCTCTCTCTCTATGTGTGTATGCGTGTGAACACGATAGCGGTCAAACCGCTATTTCCAAATTTTGTCTTTACGAGTATAATCTCCCTCTTGAGATGTGATTAGATTTTCAGTAAAATCGGCATACCGGAAGTAGTAGTTTACTTCAGTGAAAAAATCGAATTTTGTCAATATTTCGTCAACTACTAATTTGAAACAAATTTATAGAGAATTCATATGTACTCAAAATTTTATCAAAAAAGTTTTTCAAAATCCCTACCGGAAATAGGTCTTTTACTCTTATCGAAAATCAATGTTTTGCAAATATTTGGCTAGTCATGCTTTTTAGACGGGTACATTACGAGTATAAAAGTATTTCGAACTTAATTTTCAATATCTTTTGTATGAAAAAAATTTCAAAATTCGGACCGGAAGTAACACTTTTACTCTTATCGAATAGCGATTTTTGCAAATATCTCGTAAAAATATGCATTCTATATATATTTATCAAGAGCATAAATATATTTAGAGCTACATTGGAATATTTTTTGTATAAAATAAATATCAAAATTCGGACCGGAAGTAACACTTTTACTCTTAGCGAGTAGCACTTTCTTTTAAACATTTCGCCAAGTATGCATTCTATAGGGATTTATTAAGATAATAGAAGTAGTACAGTAGGGTTTTGTTTATTTTTTCGGAAGATGAAAGTATTTAAATCTTAATTTAGAACAACTTTTGTATAATTTGACACGCACACACACGTATAAGAAAGTCGTGTGATGGCCACACCTCATTTTTTTTTGACAACCACGTAATTTCGTACTACATATCCTTCAATTCTCTGTAAAATTCTCTATGTAATGAGCCCAGATATACAGGGCTCGTATATAAGTCACTTTTTAGTGATTTGGTCACTTTTTTTGCAATGAGTTACTATATTCACCTATTTTTGAATTTTAGTCACTAAATCACTATTTCTTTCAACAAAACAAAAATTGCACATCGTATATATAAATATAAACAAGTTTTTATTTATAACATAATTCATCCTATTTCTGAATGTATGCCTACCAAAGAAAGAACCATAAAACAAATAAAAATCTGGGGAATTGGTTAGTTGTCTTTGCCTAGCTCGTGCGGTACGTTCGGTACAGGAGGACGGGGGGCGGAATGTTTTGTCTCGTTTAGCGAACGAGCTGATTCCAAGAAATGTCTCACGCCGTCGTCCATTCTTTATTTGGTTTTTTGTTGCATATTAGTGGCGACGCACGCAGGCACTTGCTCGAGTTCAGGCTTCAGTGCTTCACAGTAATCGGTATTTAATTTTACAAATAAACAGTAACAGATCGCTGATACGTAATGTAATGACTAATGTCGTTGCTCGTAACGTTTCGAATGTAGGTAAGTGTTATAGTGAAATATACAAAATGTAATGTGATAAAAATATGCATTAGATAACAATGGGGAAGTGCAAATTCCAAAATTCGTGGTTCACAAAAACTGACGGAAAAGGAAATCCACTTCGTTCGTGGTTAAAACAATGTGACGAGGAAAATGCGTTCTGCATTTTTTGTTCAAAAAAGATAAATTTTTCGTTGAAAGGTTTACAAGCACTCCAACAGCATGCTAACGGGAAAAAGCATCAAGACAAGAATAATTCTTCAAATGTAAATCAAACAGTTATAAAAATTGTCAGAGTTGAAGATTTGGACAAGGACAATAATACGCAAACTGTTGACCAAACAAAATTGATGCCTGCCAATTCTTTACAATTATTTTCAAGAAAAGAAAATTCGACCAAGGCTGAAATTTTGTGGACACTTCGAGCAGTTGTACATAATTATTCGTTTCAAAGTTGTGAGGGCATTAGAAATACATTTGAAGCAATGTTTCCTGAAAGTTTTCTCGACAATAGTAATAATTTCTCATTGTCACCAAAGAAAATGTCATATATTATCACCGAGGCCTTGGGACCGTATTTTAAGGAACAATTTATAGAAGAGTTACAAGGTAAGTTGAACCAAAGTTTAAAAATTTGTTACATTAATTTTTTAATTTCATCTAATAGCTTCATATTATTCTTTATGCTACGATGAGACTACGGACAAAGCTAATAACAAACAACTACAAATAAAAGTAGTTTTTTGGTCTGAAACAAGACAATGTGTATGCGTGAGACACTTGTATACAAAATTCATTTCATATGCCACAGCAAATGATATAACAGGAGAAATTAATGTTGTGCTTGACTCAAATAATTTAAGCTTGAGTAAGATTATAATGATAGGATCAGACGGTCCAAATGTTAACAAAAAGGTCTTAAGAATGTTCAACGAGACATTGTTACAAATCAGAAATTCTGGACTTCTTAATATTGGCTCTTGCAATTTGCATGTGGTTCATAATTGTTTTTTAAAAGGATTGGAGCATTTTGGTAACAATGTATCAGATCTTCTTGTGGCATTAAAATACTTTTTTAAAGATAGACCTTCGCGGTGGAAAGACTATGAGGAAATCCAAAATAATGTTAAAGTACCTCCCCATTCATTTATTAAACACGTACCTAGCAGATGGTTAACTTTGGGATTTGCGGGACAACGGCTCACAGAACAATGGCCCGCTTTTATTAAATATTTTAAAGATTATATTCCTAAACATAAACCCGACCTTATGAAGACATCATATTTTAAAACAATATCAAAAATATTAATGGACCCCACTATAAAAATTCAAGTTTTGTTTGTGGTATCCTCAGCTAAAATGTATGAGGATTTTTTACTCTTGTTCCAAAGGGAATCACCCCAAATTCATTTTTTGTATTCAGAATTAACTTTACTCGTAAAGAAAATTGTTGGCAGAGTATGTACATCAGATACTGTTAAATTAATTGACCAAATTGATTTCAATCCAAAACATATATTTGAAGCTAAGAACTTTTTACCTAATGACAAAATAAATTTGGGACTTGAAATTCATGCTGAGATTTTGAAATTGACAAATGAAAGGAATAGACTTGAAACCTATCACTCCATTAAGAAACACTACCAAACCTCTTGTACATACTTGATAGAAAAATTGAATCTGCAAAATAGTCCTAAATTGAAATATTTCAGATGTTTAAATCCCAGCCGTATCAAATTAAAAAAAAGTGAGACTGATATTTTAAAACTGGCAGAAATTTTACCAATAAATATTGAAACCGAATGCTTAATGGACGAATGGAAATTGCTTCAGTTAGAAAAATTACCAGGTTTTGACAACTCTAGGGCACGTGTCGATAATTATTGGAATGACATTTTCAAAATAGAGAATCATTTAGGGTGTCCCAAATTTAAAACAATTACCTGCGTTGTGAAGGTAGCATTATGTGTTTCTCATAGTAATGCTGACGTCGAACGGGGGTTTTCAAAATCGTCCTTAATTATAACTACAAATAGAACTTCTATTTCTGAAAGAACCTTCAATAATTTAATTTTCATATCAGACGGTATGAGGAAATATGATAATAAACCGGAATTAGTGCCAATAACAAGTAATTTGCTGCGGAAAACTGAATTGGCATATAGAAATTATAAAGACTATTTAGAAAATAAGAAAAGAGACATTGAGGCATCACAGAAAAAAGACGAAGAAGCGAAAAAGTTGGAAACTCTAGAAAAGGAATTGAAAAAGAATATTGAATCTGAAAAGGTTTCTATAGAAAAGATGGAAAATCAACTGCAACAAAATATTAAGCAGGTTAGTATTTTTACTTTTTATGAGATAAAAAAGTGTAATTATATTTTTTAAAGAGTAACACTGCAAAAGAAGCCTTGAGAAAATTGCTAGATGAGGCTCATCTCAAACTAAAAGAAGCCGTCAAGAAGCAGGACATGGTTCAAATCAATGTTGCCCAGATGATGCTACAGACTGTTAATCAAATGAAGGCCGACGAAAAGAAAAGGGAACAAGAAACTCAAAAACAACAAAACACAATATTAAAAAGAAAAAATTCTTTAATTGAAAATTTTTTAAACAAGAAACCAAAAAAATAATTATGTTATGTACACAAAAACTGCTAATAAAATGACTACATTTTCCAAAGTTCCGTTTATTTAGTCACTTTTTTGTCACTAATTTCTGAAAAATATGCTACTTTTTTACTATTTTTCAAGCCATTTGACGCTACCCTAACAGCACAGAGACATACTAAATACGTCTTAAAGATGCCATGTGCAGACATTCAAGACATCTTGCAGATGTCCTGTTTACGCCTTGCGTCGTCTTTAAGACATCTTTAAGATATCGAATGTTACAAAAAACAACGTCGTAAAGACGTATTAATATGACATTTTAAAGACGTATTTATATGACATCCTAAAGACGTATTTATATGACATCTTAAAGACGTACCTATTTTTAAACCTCTTTTCTATTAATTGAAAAGCTCATTATGAGAAAAAGATTTATTATGTGTCATTATCAAATACAATAAATTAAGTGCGTTTTAATATCATACTTCTTCGATCTGCGGCTTTTCTCAACCACGCCTGGATAGCAACTTCAGCCACTTTTGAAGTCTTACCTAGACCCGACTGCTCGACAGACCCTGAAAAAGCAACATATTGATATTTGGAAGATACAAACTTTTTTTATAACTTACTTAATAAAACTCTGGCAATATTAAGCTAATTGAAAGGCCTTTTTCCTTTGCGACCGAGCCAACTGTACTTCAGAGTTTGCTCATTTGATAGCACCAAAGTCAAAATTCTTTTGATAATATCATAAACTGAGGAACCTCCTAATTTGGACAGTTCGCCAACCTAGAAAAAAATATGTTAATTTTTCACGTCGAATAACTTCTGCTAAATATAGTATTATTTTTAATTTTTACTTTTACTAACACTGTATAAAAAGCTGCTGAATTGACTGGTATTGGTTGCTAAAAATAACTGTCAAAAACAGTTTAAAAAAAAATTGTCTATAAACAGTTGCAATTGGACAAGTTTATTTAAAAATCATAAAAGTAGACTTACACAATTTTGAAAATTTTCCTCACTGCCCAAATGGTTTTCTAAAAGGTCAAACTCTTCGTCGGAATTAATGAGATTATTTTTTAAACTGTTATGTCAGCCAATCGTAATGAGAAAAAGTTTGAAATCGACCAATAACATCACAATTACACCGACTATTTGCTAGTAGCAAATTACAGCGATAATTTTTTGATTAAAAAGAAATCCAATCAAATTGGTCTATTTCTAATCATGTGTGTCAAATTAACCAATGAAACCATCATTTAACTAACGCTTATGTCATCATGAAATGTCATACATCATTGTCTATTCCGATGACAATGATGTATGACATTTTATGATGACATAAGCGATAAATATAATTTTACGAATTGTTTAATAAAGATACTTACATACTTATTTAACATTTTCCGACATAGTTTAAAAAATAATCACGCCGAATTACATTCGTGGTAATAATTTTTTGTTGATAATTTTAACTAGATTAGCACTCACCTTTATTGCTATTAAGAAATCCCACTCGTGGACTTCGTCCACTCGTGAGATTTCTATAGCAACAAAGGTTCGTGCATCTAGTTAAAATTATCAAAAAATTATCACCACTTATGTAATTACTGTTGAAAATTAATTCCTGGAGATTTAAACAAACTATACTCAGTTGTTGTTGGTGACTTGGGGAGGAGATTTTGAGCCAACTGTCCCTTAATCTCTTTAATTTCATATAAAGTGTCATAAGCCCTCTCAAAATATGGATTTGCTGGAGTATTACCCTAAAGTTTTTATCTGAAATACCACAATTAAACGGAATTAAATGAGAAAATGTAACTAGTACATTATTATAATGATAACAATATTTACAATAAAAAATATATCATAAATTAAATACCTGCTTTCTCATTGCATTTGTCGCACTGCTCACTCTGCTTAACTTCTGAAACAGGTGACACTTCATTGGTACCTTCTGATTCTTTAGTACTGACCATGACATTTTCTTGGTTTTGAAGTGGCATATTTTTTGGCAAAATAGAAGTCTCTTTTAACTTGGAAGTATCTAGAAACAAAAAAAATACATTGGTTACTTTATTGTAGTGAACGTTAAAATAGAAAGATAAATTATTAAGTTATATATATTGCTCACCCAATTTCTGTTTGAAATTCCTTATTGTTGTTGGGGGAGTGTGTAGATTAATAATGCATTCATCCAAGGAACCATCTGATGACTCATCACTAGGTAGATATGAGCCTCTGAGTCCGCTTTGGTTTTCTGCAGGAAGATTAGAACTGGAGCTGCTGGTCTCAAAGCTTTCTTCTTCATAAACTGAATTCATCAATCATATTTTGTAGTATGTACAAATTATACCTGTGCAACCCAAGTCAAAAAGAGAAGTTTAACAGTTATTTTTCCACACTTTTTAAAACAAGCAGAAAACTCGGGTAAAATACGCCAAACTATCACACCACAATTCACTATGGTTATAGCATAGCCGCCATTACATACAATCATTCCCGCTGAAATAATCCCGCACGTGTATTGTTAAAACCGTTTAAGCGTTATATAACCAAATTATAAATCTACCTCTATTTGCTTTGTTATAAATTAACTAAACACTATCACTCAAAGAAAATATCACCAAACAGCAAACAGCTCATACATGACAAAGAAAATACACAGGCAACACGAAAAAAAATTAGAAATGTAAAAGTAAACTCCACGTTAAACGATAGGCGCAAAGGCGGGAAATTTAAATGGAGTTTTATGGCAAATTTAAAATAAAATTAATAATTTAACTTTGTTAAACGTTTTTATGATTTTTTTTTCATATCTAAATAATGCTGAGTTTCCAGAAAGATTTAGATATGCAAAAACTCTTAAAAAAGTTTATTATTTTGAAACATAAATTATTACATTGGTTAAAAATAGACATTTTTCAGGGTATATTATAAACAAATTTAGTAGCTAATAGAAATCGATTTATATAATATTTATTCGGCTTAGGTATTAATTAAAATTTAAATAAATATAATTTTACAAAAAATATATTTATTAGATAAGAAAATAGGTAGGAGACATATTTTATGAAGTTTTGAATGCATTTTTTCTATAATGTCAGGAAGATTGGTAAAGGCGTTAGAAAAACGTCTTAAAGACATCCATTTGAGTAAACTTTAAGATGTCTTTTGAAAGATGTATTAAAGATGTCGTTTTTAGGTCTTCAGACATTCAGGCGTAGTATGGACATAAACACGACGTCTTTGAGATGTGGCGTGCTGTCTGGGTACGTGCCCTGGATATATTAAAATTCGTTGAGGCAAACCGAAATTATACTACTTTTGTACGCAAACATACCCCCTCCCCCCTTCTTATAGGACTTAGATCAAAAGTTTCAAATAAAAATCCCTGTCCCAGAATAAGAAGGAGTGATTCATATACCGCTCCAAAATCCGGAACACAGCTTAAAAATTTACTAAAATTATATACAACATGTTATTGAGGTTAGAAGTAGTGCTTTATATAGGAATTATAGAACCGTATTGTTTTTAACTAAGGATTTAGCGCTTTGGGTTTCATTTTCTATTATGGATTGAAATGAGTGGATGTGCCACTTTACATTGTACCATTCAAAACAGCAATAAGAGTGCAAGGCAATTAAATACAGAAAAAAGTTATAACCACAAGCAGGTACATACTACATCTATAATTTGATGAATGTTAATCTTTTATCCTAACATTCAAATTTGTTGATTCTAGGTTTCTAAAAAAAGGTTATTAGAAGGTATCTATGGATAAAGGCAATACATAAGCCAAATGAAAATAGTAGATTATGTGCTGAATGTTTCAAGGATTACTATTATAAATGTGTAAGTATTATACTTCTTAGCGAATGTGAAAATTGTGAATTAAGTCTGTTATCAAATATTTGTACCAGAGGGGAGAGTGTATCAAACATCTCATCAAGAATTTGCGGAGAAGCTTTTGCATATTATTTTATATCGTAAATAATATCAATAAAGAAGTTAAACAAATAAATCATTGGTGTTCTATGATAAACCTTGAGTAAATTCAAGCAATTACTTTTAGAAATATGAATCTACATACAATAGTAATAAATGCTATAATTTACATTGGCTGAAGATGCTTACACTATCTGCAAAAATAATTACATATACACACATTACTAATTATTATATTTGCTATTTATGTATTCTGTAAATATTGATAAAAAGTTTTCGTTGTATAATTTATACTATCTTAGAACTTTTAACTATGTGTTGGAAGTTAACGATAGTGTTTTCATCATATTAAAAAGATTATTACATATTTAATAATTTTAAGCCACTAGAATATGTAATGTATTTCTTTTGAAAGGAAATCTAAAACAGTTTTTCTAAAGCGTTATTAATGAAAAGGTAAGTTTAAATTTAAAAAAAAGAATTTATATAATTTAATAAATTTTATTAGTTTATGTATACAATAACCCATCAAATGTACAATATTTTTACCACTTCAGCACCGCACCAGTCTTCAATATATTTGTCTGCAAAGTATCACTATGCTCTCTATATATCGTACTTGCTCTAAGGTAAAATTAACACATTACAGTAAATGTTATTCTGGTAAAAATCTTTCACGCGGTTAGAAACGTGTAATTATTTGATCATAAATGAATTTTTATTCGCTTAGATATTGAGTTATTATTTCAAATATTTATTATATATTCCCTATGTGTAATAGGTACTCGGGCATCCTTCGGTTATTAAAGTATGTGCTATGCAACCAATATTGCGATCGCCGTTTCAGTAGCGAGGAGCCTTAGGATCTAACAAAATGCTTTTACAATAAAATAAGAAAGTAATAAGTAATAACATAATATAATGTGACTCGTGTATCAGGTACATGAGAAATTGCACGTGTATTCATTTGCGAAATGATTGTTATCACTTATCTCCAAGTGTGATATTTTTCCAAGCAACAGCATATCCTTAACCCGTTAACCCATCTAAGTTAATAAAAATAAAATTTCTTTAGAGCATTACGTATGTTTTTATTCTCTTAATTATGTTTATTTCAGGTAATATCTTGTTGTATAGTTTCGGTCCTAAGTAACAAAAGGATGTGTGAGAACTTTTAACCGTAACCTAAAATTATAAAACATGCCATTTTGAATAAATTTATTTTCATTATAAAATCTGTTTTTTTATCCTAAACGAAATCATGCATCTGTTAATTTATATTCAAAACACCAATTATTTTTTCATGCAATATATCTTATTGCACAATAGATTTTGAAATTAGCGCGCAAATATTTTCTTTGACCTGACGGCAGCCATCGGAAGTGGCGCGTGCGAGACGCTCCACAACCTTCTCAAATCACAACAAACGTTAGCACAACGTTAGTAATGGCTGATCATGTTGACCAAGTTCATATGAATGACGCAATGTTTTCGGCAAATACATTTATTGTAAAGGAAGAACAGTGCGAAACAAGCTTCGTAGAGGATAAGGCGTGTATCTCTGAAACTGCTATAACTACAGGCAATGCTGAGTTGCAAGGCTCCATTTGCCATGACAAAATAAAGCAGTATGACGAATCCACATGGTTGGACAATATTAAAATAGAATTGCCATCATTTAAAGTAACTGAAGAACAAAATGACAACCTTAAAGTAGAAAGAGGGATCAATGCTGATGATATTAAAATTGAGGTTGATAATGGACTACTCTGTAAGTAAACATTGCAAGGCAACTTCTAATAGAAGCAACACTATTAGAAGTTTCTGATTGTGCTCTTTGTAAGGACTAATGAATAATCAGTGACATAAATATAAAATACACAACTCTTAAGACAGAGGAGTTGGAGAGCATTTAGTATTTATACTGTTTATTGAAAAACGTAATCTTATCCCATTGCAAACACCAAGCTCTAATATTTTGATTTTTACACCTGTTTTTGTCTGAAATATTGAGGTTTAACTTATTAATTGTCAATTACTTCTTTGACATCCTATGTAGTATATTACGTCATTATTTTGAGAGCAGTATAAATATATGTTTTACACTCTATTTGTTCAAAAAATTACATGGTGGTAGTAAATGCTACAATTGTTAATCTGTATATATTTGGCCAACAGACTGTGAAGATTGTGAAGCCTATTACATAGACTATTGCATTGAATGTAGAATGCTTGTCCATATTTTAAACAAACATGCTTTAAATAATGCAGATAAGGGAGCACGAAAAGATATCCCAAATGATATTCTAGAAATTCAGGATTGTTTGGGACAAATTGGAATATATGCTTCAAGAATTATTCCTGAAGGTGTAAAATTTGGTCCTTTCACTGGACTCACAACAACAGAATGTCCCTGGGAAATGATAGGTGAGAAATTTGTTTTGGACAGAAATAAATCGAAGCATTTGAATTGGATGCAGTACGTTAATCCTACCAGGAATACTTCTGAACAAAACTTGAGTGTCTTTCGAAATGAGGATAATATATATTATCAAAGCACTCGTGCAATCCAAGCCGGTGAAGAATTATTGGTGTATTTTGGTGAGGAATACGGAAAGAACCTGAATAAAATTGTCAGACTGGATTTTGATACCGCTACGAAGCAAACCTCTAAGGACATATTTGCCTGCACATTTTGCTGCCTTGGATTCAGCTCGAAATCACATTTAGCCAAACATAAAACCCTTTGTGTTGAGGGTAAAACTGGAAGCTTCTCAATTGAAGGTATTGTAAATAACACATTTTGAAGTTTATGGCTTTGTCTATATTGATTTTTCTATTGTAATTCTAATGGGTGTGTTTTTTTACGCAATTCTAGAACTCGCACAGTGCCCATTTTGCAGAATCCACTTGGATCTGATGGAATATTCGGAACATCACATGGCCTTCTGCTGCGAGAGGAATGCCAGGTACGATTACTCCTTATATGATTATACAAGAGAAGAGTGTTACAGTAATGACGTTTTCTTCCCCAGCAGTTTACTATTTTACACTTTGAACTGAAATAAGTTGGAGAGTGAATATATTAAATACCTCAGTTATTCCGGTATTGAAGCTCTTTCATTATTATTAGTTATTTTTTTGCAATATTCAATGAGTTCAAGCTATAAATGCTCAGGACTTGTTGTCACGTTTGAATTTCTGCAATAGTTAAAATTAACATATTTTAAAAACTACCGTATCTAATGTTAGTTCATGGGTTTTGAATATGATTCGATGATATAAGTTAAATTTTGAAACCGTTGTGCTCCTAAGAAATTGGTTAAATTATAATACTAAATTTTATTTACCATTATTATTAATAAATAAGTGAACTTGTTTTCCTTGGAAATAGCAAACCGAGTTGCTGTGTTTTTTGCTTTATATGACATTTCCTTACGTCTAACATCTACAAATGTTTTAGATATGGACAGCTAAATTAATCTTATTCCTAGTTTCAACAGTTTCCCCCCAACCCATTGAAGGTTTTGTTATTGATCAGGTTGAAATTAAAATATTGAATTTGAATAATCTGCCACCTGCCGAAAATGTTCTATTGTAAGTAGGTCTGGTAGATTATAACCTTACAATCAATGCCGTCAAATACCTGTCTGACGTTGTCAATAATGTCATACTTTTAGATGTAGGTACATAGCAGATCAAGGAATTGAACATAAAATATAGGTAACATATTTATTTAAAAATTAAAATAACAAAAATGGCACAAACAATTAAATAAAGACTATAAAGGAACTTAATATCTCGTCATTTCTCCATTACTTTCAATTATTTTGTTTAAACGATTATGCATGGACACACACAGATTTCTAAAATAATCGTGAGGAAGATTATTCCAGGCCTCATGTAAGGCGGCCAAAAATTCCTCCTTATTTTGATATTGCACACGCTTGCTTCCTATGAGTTTCGTCAATCTTCCCCACATATTCTCTATTGGGTTTATATCGGGACTTAAACTCGGCCAGTCAAGCACATTTACTTCATGATCTTGAAACCATTCTTTTGACTCCATGTGTGAATTGGACAGTTATCTTGCTGGAATATAAAGTTGTTTTCTGGAAACATGTCGCACTGGTGGTAACATCACGCTTTCTAAAATCTGTATATATTCTGGACTTGCAAGGCGTTCTTCCACGTGGAGTAATATTCCAGGACTATTTGCGGATATCCAATCCTACATATTTACTTACAACTTACGATTATTTTCAATTCTATTAACGTATTTGACGTTATATCTTTGATTTATTGGTCTATAAACCCCCAATCGTCCAGATTTAGACGAATTGAACGTTTTTTCATCTCTAAAAAAGACATGTTCCCAAAAAATGTCATCTTTGACAATGTGCTCTAGAGCAAAACCCATTCTAATTTCTTTGTGCCTGGCAGTAAGTTTCACTTTTCTAGCTGCTGAGTAGCACTTTAAATTTCTTTCTCGAACTCGACGATGAGCTGTATATACAGATGCCGGAAAACCTATAAAATTTACGTCCACGACAGTTGTAAAGGGACTATATTCAATAACCTGTAAAAGGTTATCATCATTTTCACGTGTTGAAGCGCGTGGACGTCTAAAACCAGGTAACCTTTCCCTCCAACGTCTTACTATAGAATGTACTGTGCTTTCTGAAATTCCCATTTGTACTGCTACAGCAGCCTCGGATAGTCCAGTTTCAATTAAAGAAAGTATTTTTACTTTACTAAAATAAGGAATTGGTGCCATTATTATGACAACTAAATTTAATTTTGACAATTACTGTGTAAAGTAATTATCAATTATACTCCATTCAGTCTAAGAATGGAGTAGATGGCGCTACAATATGAGCACAGTTTACACACGATGAACTTTGTATTTTGAAAACAAGTAAAACATATGTTTACTGTCAGATGGATAGCAGGGATATACATATCTGATATCATTATATTTTGACATTTACGTAAATTTTTGAACAAGTTGGTAACTCATTCCTCAAGAAAAAGGAATGCACATGTCGTCTAATTGTACTTTTTTGTGCTTCATCCAATTTATTGTAAGTATGACGATAATTTCTTTTTCTTGGAGGAGAAATTGGAACTCCATATAACTCCATTTCTTTAATAATGCAGTACATTGTATTCCTATTAATACCCACTTCCTTTGCTGTTTGATTGACTGCAGCTGTTTTAGACATATTGTCTTTATGCTTAATGTACACATTATAAGCCATTTGCCTTTGTCCAGATCTTATGTGTTTCCCTTTACGATTTTTTGAAGGACCTGGTAAAACTGCTTCCGCCATACTATAGAATATTAGCGAATACGAAAAGAAAGTTAACGAAATTGATAAAATACCTTAACAAATGAATATTTCACTTGCGAGTTCTAAGAAGAACTATTTTTTAAGAATATTAACAACAAATAACTATGTAAAATACGGAAATCGACAAAATCTTTGAACAAAACTGTCAGTAAACAAATTTTTGACAGAACGAGCTAAATGCGATTATTTTGCCGGTGTAAATGCACACTCGATTTCAACCAATCACAAACGTTTATTTTAAGCCCTGTCTTTCCCAATGCTTTATTCTTAGACTGAATGGAGTATAGATGAAATATCTAATTCGTGACAGATGAGAAAAAATTTTTAATGACATTGACGACCAAAATTTAATGCTTGTATATGGAAAACATTCTACAAGTATACTTTCAGGTCACAGTTGTGAATGAATGGGCAGATTGCATACAGCATAATAATTGGTAAAACATGCTGGACAAAGTTGAAAAAATATGGTATTCGAGAGGTTGCGCTCAATTGGTTTAAGGACTACCTCTCGAATCGTACTCAGGAAACAAAATTTTTAAATAATACGTCTGAGCAAAAAGAAAACACGTATGGGGTTCCGCACGGGACAGTTTTGGGACCTAACCTGTTTATTGTTTATATTAATGATATTGTCAAGAACATCAAAAACTGTAACATCCAGCTTTTTGCAGATGATACCCTATTGTATTTAATGGGTCAAGATGTTTGTGCAGTTGTGCAAATCATAAACGATGAGCTACAAATATTGTGTAAGTGGATAACACAAAACGGTTTAAGTCTAAATACAGAAAAAACTAAATTTATGATAATTAAAAGTAAGTTCAATACTATAGAAACTAGGAACCACACAGGAATCTTCATAAATAACCAAAGGATAGAACAGGTTGAACAGTGCAAGTACTTGGGAGTTATAGTGGATGAACACTTAACATTTTCCAGACATGCAGAATATGTCACTAATAAGATAGCAAAGAAAATAAATCTAATGAAAAGAATGAGTGCATATCTTAGTGATTGGTCTAAACTAACAATCTACAAATCAATTATTTTACCACATTTTAATTACTGTTCATCTATAATGTTTTTGTTGAACACGACAGAGAAAAATATACTTCAAAAAAAACAAAATCAAGCCATGCGTTGCATTATAGGGTGTAATCGTTATACAAGTATTAGGGCCATGTTGCAGGCAACAGGATTATTAAGTATTAAACAATTAATATTTCTTAATACAATGACTTTTATATACAAAATAAAACATGGCTTACTTCCTGAACATTTATTAAAAAATACTAGGTATATATCAGATGTACATGACTACCCAACACGAGTCTAGGATGACTTTTATGTTTCAACAGTGGCCACGACCTACAGTCAGAATGATCTTTTCCATGAGGGACTTATTCAATTCAATAGTTTGCCGCATGGCGTGAAGACTTCAAGTACAGTTCAGACTTTTAGGAAGGGATGTGCTTTATATTCCAAAGACAATATTAATATATAGTCATATTATTTATTATTAGAACTAAATGATATATAATTTTTGTAATTAATTATTTGATATTATTATGCAATGTTATTTGTAACTTGTTAGCATTATGCTATAAACATTAAATTTAAAAAAAAAAGTATGAAAAGAGTAGGTGTTAAATTGTTACATTTTTGTTCTTTGTTTTTGGAGGCCCGTATAGCGCATGTGTCAAATAACATTAGCCATAGAGGATCTGTGTATACGTATGTATGTATGTACGATGTATAGACACCGCGCTGCGACGTATTACATACATACTTATAAACTGATTCTCTATGGCTAATGGTATTTGACACAACCGGTATGTTTATTTGAAATTGGAGTGTTAATTTTAGTTTTAGTTTCACCATAGCTGTCTAATTAACTATTATTATTTCTTTTACATGGCCAACTGGATGCTGAGGCCGTGACGGAACTTCGATTTACATTGTTGAAATTGATTCTGCTAACCTCAAAATATCGTCCCTGATGTAACGCCATCTAGTAGTACAATAACGAACCCAAAAAGAATGGTTTGTTGTACAATATAATCAAATATTACAATAAACTGATATTCATACATTACATATACATACGAGGCTCATTTTGAAAGTATGAAGCGTTTGCGCATAGCAACCGCGCAGGCTGTCACGTGACGCCTGCTCAAGGTCAGCCACTCTTGTCCAGTCCCAACTACGCAGTCAGTTGATTTCATGTCTCTGCCACTGTTGGTTCTATCGTAAGACTGCTTTGTTTGTCGCCATGTCAATCAATAAACCCGCCGATTGTGAAGTGCGCTCGGTTATTCGGTTTTTAAACCCAAAACAAGTTCGTCCCGCCGAAATTCACCGGCAGCTTGTTGAAGTTTATGATGAAGGTGTAATGAATGACAGTAATGTGCGTAAATGGTGTAGGCTTTTCAATGAAGGAAGAACAAATGTTCATGATGAAGACATGAAAAAAAAAAGTTGATGAGGAAATTCGCCAAAACCGGCGCTTTACGATTGACGAGCTTCATGGGAAATTTCCACAAGTTTCAAAATCGTTGTTTATCACATTGTTTCCGACAAACTTCATTACAAAAAAAAATGTAACTGTTACTGACTGGTTAAATGTTCAGGCGGCAGAGTTCTATGGTGGGGGGATCCAAAAGCTAGTGCCACGACTTAACAAATGCTTAGATATTCTTGGTGACTATGTAGAAAAGTAAAAATATGTTCATACTTCAGTTTTTGATACAATTTATATTCATAAATAAAGTTGCTGTTACTCCACTTAAAAACGGTTCTTACTTTAAAAATGACTGACTTAAATATATAATATTTCCAAACAACACTGGTTAAAAATGTAATATTCTCTGAACTCATTTAATCTTCGTATTTTTGTACATGTTTGATGTACTTTTTTTTCCACTTTGGCGCTGTTACAATTTGCTAATTTTGTCGCTTACAGTGACACGTTTTGATGTTGCCTGTGCCAAATCACACATTTCAACTTTACAATGATAGCAAGGTGCATTATTGGTAATAATTACAGAATTTTAATTATAATTATGGCGTCTTTATTTATCCAATAGGTGCAAGTCTAATTACATAACAAAAATTGACAGTGTAGAGATATTCATAATAAATCCACTTCCTTTCTGATATCCTTGTTAAAATTGTATGAAATCTGCCGTCAAGTATCTTAGAGTTCACATGTTCAGACTTATTGTTGATACTAGTGACCAGATAAAGTGTACCAATGTTGCTTCACTTCAGCCCGGCTGGTTTTGAATTGAATTTTAAAAAAATCCAGTTTGCATATTTACAAATATTAAAAAATGCAAAAGAATGGCTATTTAGCAAGAATTTTCCTTACATTACATTTCGGATAATTAATTCTCATTTTCTGAGAATTCTGAATGGTTAGAACTAAATGACCGCAACATCCAGCTGTTTCATTTCCATGCATATTTATACAATGTGATTTTAAAGATTATTACCAAATAAGTTTTGATGGAATTTATCGGTTAACAGAATCAGCAAAATCTCATTATGTTGCGGTCGATTCTTGTTTTTTTTCTTTCTCGATCGTTAAGATATTTGTTAATGAATCTTATGGATATTTTATTGCTGAGTGTGGCTGAATACCTTGAACCTTCCTTTTCTTCCTGTCAGGTAAGAGCACCCACAGAAGGCTCATCAAGTATCTAATGGAAGGCGCTGCCATTTTCGATCGTCTTTTTAGTGAATAATTTGCCATAGTTGCCCCTTCTTATTGCAAAATGTCTACATTTTAGTTTGATTTTCTTGTAGAAGTAACCAAATTAATGGATATGAGCAACATCATGACTGAAAATGATGGGTCGGCCAGATTTCAGAATCTTAATGAAAGTTTTGCTATATTTACATTCTATTACATTCACATTTTCTGTGTCAATTATGTGGCGACAAGAATTAATGCAACTTCTTATTATTATTACATTACTCTTTGCATTCACATCTTAAATATTTATTTTCTTACGTATTACCATGACAATTTCAGTCTTTCTGTAGTGCAAAATATTTGGGGGAAAAAACAGATATTATTAACATATTAATCTATTTTAGTAATTGTCTTTATAATGTTTAGCCAAATTAATGCCACCCTTAAATTGCTATCAGCATGAGATTAGAAATATTTATTTTCAGAAAGTGCATTCTACCGACACCGCCTGTCAAACAAGCGTCAACAGCATTGAACGGACGGAAGAGATGCCCCCGTCAAATATATAAACGTCAGCAGTGCAAATACAGGACGAAGTACCATGCAGATCTCAAGGACCACACCAACAACCAGCATTACAAATTTAAAATGTATAAATGTGGGATTTGTAGCAGACGTTTCAAGACTAAAGAATTCCTCAGGCTGCACGTGAAAAATACACACGCTTATGTTAGTGGAAAGGACGACCAAGAACATTCTAAGAGTGATCATAGCATAACAAATATAGAAGTAGAACAATGCAGCTCACGAGATCCAATGAAAATATTTAAGTGTTCGCTGTGTCTGTTTCGAACAAAACATCAACCATCTATAAGCAGGCATATTAAAACTAAACATTCGAAGCAATTTGTTTATAAATGTAATTCTTGTAAATATAGAGCAAACCGCAAAGATAGTTTAAGAAGACATAAAAATAAACATCTCAAGGAATTTGAATATAAATGTGATTCTTGTGAATATGGAACAAACCGCAAATATTATTTAGGAATACATATAAAAACTAAACATCTGAAGGAATTTAATTATAAATGCGACTCTTGTGAATATGGAGCAAACTACAAAAGTAATTTAGAGCAACATATGAAAACTAAACATTTGAAGGAATTTGATTATAATTGCGACAAATGTGAATATAGAACAAACAACAAAAGCAATTTAGAGCAACATATAAAATCTAAACATTTGAAGGAATTTGATTATAATTGTGACAAATGTGAATGTAGAACAAACAACAAAAGCCATTTAGAGCAACATATGAAAACTAAACATTTGAAGGAATTTGATTATAATTGCGACAAATGTGAATATAGAACAAACAACAAAAGACATTTAAAGCAACATATGAAAACTAAACATTTGAAGGAATTTGATTATAATTGTGACAAATGTGAATTAAGAACAAACAACAAAAGACATTTAAAGCAACATATGAAAACTAAACATTTGAAGGAATTTGATTATAGATGTGACTTTTGTGAATATGGAACACACGGCAAAACTGATTTAAAAAGACATATAAAAATTAAACATATGAAGTAATTTGATTATCAATGTGACTAATGTGAATTTGGGACGCACCTCAATTGAAGACCTTGGCGTAGAGAGTATATGTACAAAAATATGTGGTTTGCACCTTTCTTATGCCCGGTTTCTGAAACGCCAGATAAGTACTTACCGACCAGATATCTGACTGTTAGCAATGTATGAGTTTCTGAAAAGCGTGTTAGTGACGTCAGAGTAGATATCTTTTGTTCAAGGTTATCGGCCCAAACTCGACGAGTTACCGGACAGATAGTGAAAGTGGGGTGAACTGACGACCAAATAGATAATTCGGACGTACTTCATTGTAAACGCTTAGTAGCTCGCACGTGTTATTTAGTTCTGAATTTATGTAGTTATTTCTATTGTTTATTAATTTTTTTTATTATTTATTTAGTTCTGTAACTGTAACAGCGTCTGTTTCTTTATTTTCAATTATATGTTTGTAGTGTTCTATTACATTGAATAATAAATCTGTTTCAGATGAAGTAAAATTCTTGCATCTTTTTTCCATCGTTTAAAATAATTAATATTCGCTAGTAGTACAACTATCACGACACAAAAGAATAAATCAGTTATGGTTTTATTCAGAGATTATGTTTGATTTGAAAAGGTTGAATGAACACTACATTCAAGTTTAACTAATGATAGTTGCCAATAAAACCTTAAATATAAAAATTACTAAAGGATTTGTCACTGTTTACAGAAACAGTTTTATATACATATATAAGATATTCTAAGGATAACTGTTCGATATTCACTTGGTATCTAACAGATATCCAACAGATATCTTTTCTGTTTCAGAAACCGGGCATTAGAGGGTAACCTATGTAGAAGACGAAATATTGCACAAGTAGTAGAAGGTCATCACACAGGGTCTCGTTATATAGACAAGGCCTACATACATAAACACAATCAAAGAAAACTACCTATTGTATATATAAAATCTCTTCACTGAAATAGGTTAAGATAATATACTTAATATAAAAACAAGTCTTATGAACATTTAGTTTTAAGTAATTAAGTAATTAATTCTATATATAGTGTGTAGTTGTATAGTAATGTAATATGTAGTTGTCCATACGAAATAAAAGCGCATCACCAACATCCATATGTGTTTTACTAATCTTCCAACCCTCTAACAAGGAACGGATGTCACATCGGAAAAAAAATTAAAACATTTAAGTTTAACAAAAAAACGAATAATAATTAAAGCTTTTAAAATTAGAGTCAACTGAATTCATCGCCAAGAACAAAATGTGTCATGTTGGGGGTCAATTTCTTTAGCACCTATTGTGTTGTAAAAACTGTTATTTATTTCTGGTATGTAATAGGAACAAATTCTTCAATTTTTTTTCGTTCAGTCAACAGCTTCTGTATATTTTTGTATTAAATTATCGGTTAATGATAACTTTCTGAAACTTCTTTTGTGCCAATATTGATCATTTGAAAATTATCAATCCGTAAGTGCTTTCTTTTCATTAGATTTATAATCTCTTTCTCAATTTTGAAAACATATTTTGCAGCTTTTGCTGAATTGCTGCTGTAATAGCTGAATCCTGTTTTGAGAGAGTTGCAATCCATGGACTGAAAGGAATTCTTTCTTACATATTGCCATGTCAGATATGGCAACTTTTACAAAATAGTTATGATCTTAATTCTCGTGCATGAGACTCAAGTAAGGATCATCTTCAGTGATGTGTAATTGTAATGTATTATCACTATCCACCACAGCATCTCTGGCTTTGGCGATGTCTCGAAATCAAGAATCACGCAAAGGTGAGGGCACACTTTGTTCCATACTCGCTTTCATTGTTGATTGCTTTACTTCCTCTCAAAAATCATTAATGTTTTTTATTGCATCATACATGTTATAATTCTTCCAGACGTATTTCAAAGTCATCGCATTTTCTGCGATAGTCCTGACAGCTTGCGCAAATGTGCGTCGTAAATAATATGCTTTCAGGCCCGGTCTGTTTTGTACCAAAATCGTATTTTATGCTTTTTGTGAAAATAAGAATATGGATAATAAAATTTAAAAAGTGGAATGTATTACAATTAAGTAGTGATTAGTCTAAAGCAATTAATTGTTATAAATCTTAATTAACAAATTATAAAAATAAAAAAATATAACCAAGGGCATAAGGATAGCGTTAGTATAAAGTAGGCATATTATGCGAAAAGATAGTGCAAATAGAAATAAAAAATATACTTTTATTTACCTAAAAAGCAAAACATACGTATGATAAAAACATAGGCGTTCTGTAAAACGCTGCTTGCTGAAAGTTTGTACGTTATTTCATAGATAGCACCACAAGATAAACGCGATCAAGGCCAATTGTATCTGACATCGCTGGCGCGATATAAGACACCGTCACATAACTTCGATTTACATTGAGGAATTTGATTCTTGTAACCTCAAAATTTTATCAGTATGTGGCGCCATCTAGTAGTACCCAAAAGAAATGATTTCTGAATTTTTATTAAAATAACACTTTAAACATTAACTTTAAAGTGGACAATTAATATTAATAATTTTAAAATAATTAAAAAAAGTTTTGCTGATAATAAAATTGTTGGGTAGTGTCAAGAATTACAATTTTACTTGCGTTTCTAACTTTTTATAACAATTCAAAGGGGAACACTAATTAGGATTCAATTACGTTGTAAAGTATTTGTTTAACGTAATCGCCGCTTTCAATAGTCTTGGAAGATTTTGAAGTTTTACTATTCCACATCGCAATATTTATTGCCTTATAAAATATTTATTAAAAGAAATATAGAATATTTCCAAATGACATTGGTTAAGAAGGTAATATTCAGTAACCTCTTTTTTCTGTGTATTTCGATACATATTTGATGTACTTTTTTCCATTCTGGCACTATTACAATTTGCTAATTTAGTTACTTATAGTGATGCACTCTTTGCCCTTTGGTGCTGCCTATACTAAATCCGTTAATATTTCTACACACACACTTCAAGACAGACCAAAATTTGCTTATAACACTAATCAGTTTCTTGTTGGCACTTCTCAACCTTACGATGATAACAAGGAGCATTATTGGTAATAATTAAATAACTAGAGCATTTTAAAATTACTATAGCATCTTTATTTATTCAACAGGCTCAAGTCTAATTACATAACAAAAATTGACAATGTTCAAATATTCATAATAAATCCACTTGTATCCTTTTTAAAATTGTACTTAATCAGCCCTCAAATACCTTAGAGTTCACATACGTAATGTTAATATTAAAGACCAAATAACGTCTGCTTCACTTCAACCCTGCAATTATTCCATTAGAATTTTATACATTTACAAATATTAAGATATAAATTTAACCTAAAAATGCAAAAAATTATAGCTATTTACCAAGAATTATCTTTATATTACATTTCGAATATTCAATGCTCATTTTCCGAAATACTTGATTACTTGCCCTTTATCAAGACTATGTTAGTCAGAACTAAATGACCCAAAACAGCCACGTTTTTTTCCGTGATAAAACTGGATATATAGTTTTCTATTGGTACTCGACGTATCTTCTAAAATATATTGATAGTAAATATGTAGCACACATTAAATGAAAGGATTCAATATGTGTAGTATTTAAATAAATGTCATATCAGTCAAATGTCAATAACAGAACAGTAATTTGATATAATCCAATCATATTTTTATCACGTGATTTTAAAAATGCTCAGCGATTATCAAGCATTTTATTGTGCTTCGGCTAGATGGCGCCACATACTGATAAACATTTTGAGGTTATAAGAATCAGAAAAATCTCGTTATGTGACGGCCTTATTTCGCGCCAGCGATGTCAGATACAGTTGGACTTGAACGCGATAGCAGATACAGTCGGTCTTGAAATAGTAAATAATGTGGGAAGGAGAAAGAAAGCTATTCCTTATTAAAATATTACAAATACATTTGGTACTTTTATACTAAACTTGAGGGGTAGCCCAATTTCCTATTTTGTGTACAAATAATTTATTTTTGAGGCGCATCTATCTGATAATAAAGTTGGCCATAAATACGAACCCAGCTAGCAGACTGACGACAATATGACGTCATTTTTTGGTAATAGTTATAACTAAAATGACCTACCGAATGACGTCTAGATGACGTTGCTATAACGTGTATATGTCACAGGTAAAATGACGTCAGTTAATGTCGTACTGGCGACGTCGATTTCTCACCTTTATGCGACGTTATCATGACTTAATAATGACCTTATTTAGACCTACATATAAATAAATATTATTCCCGTACTATAAGCAATTTCACACAAGTCAAACATTATAGTGAAGCTGTGATAGGCATGGCTTGTTAAGTGATAACACGTATCACAAAAATTACAAGGTATCAGTGAAAAATGCAACTGTGAAACTGTTAAGAATTAGATTAGCGATAAGAATTAAACTAGAATTTTTTGTTTCCTAATTTTTTTTATTTTAACCCGAACAGACATAGGAATGAATATGGTATCAATAGAAAATGTAAGAAAAAACAAGTGATAACATTAACATAACTTTATTAAAAATGTATAAATACTTCCTTATTATTACATTTTTCTCAACATATATTCTACAAGAAATAACTCCGAATTTGTCAACGAGTATCAAAAAATATATATACAACAAAACTGGTATAATCATCATTAAACATCTAATAGCTGCAGAGTAAATTAATAAATGTTGACGAATGACTTACTTAATTTACATTAAAATAAAAAATACGCTATAGGAGTTTTCATTATCTTTAAATTTTGATTAAATGAGAATACATTTATATATATATATCCTTTTTTAGATATCATATTATAAACATAAAGAACTTACTATTAGTAAATAAAGCCTTCTTTATTTTCGAAAGGGTTTCTTCCTCTTCTGTTTGTAGTCTGAGATAACCTCGGCCCTCTTGAATTTTGCTAGAGCTTCTTCATAATCGTCTAAACAGATACATGCATTTTAATATATTGCCAAAATAAAACAAATAAAATTCTATATAAATGTATGCATTCAATCTATCGTATCAATTTAATTAGAAGTAAGAATTACAATTCTTAAGAATATTTGATAGAAATTAATACAAATTTAATATCTAAAGCTAGCATATCAAAATAAAGTTAATAACAATAAACATTTAAAGAAACAAGTCAATATTGTACAGGTACAAAAACACAAAAAAAGTCAGTAGACATATCAAGTATAAAATATACTTACCAGTTTCAAAGAAAATTCTTCTGACATTATATACACTCCATGTTTCTGGATTTATTATAAACATAAAGAACTTGCTATTAGTAAAGAAAACCTCCTTTCTTTTTGGAGGACGTAGAAGTTGTCTATGATGGGCTTTGAAATGTTTCATCTTTTCGAAAGGGTTTCTTCCTCTTTTGTTTGTAAGTCTGAGATATCCTCGGCCCTCTTGAGTTTTGCTAGAGCTTCTTCATAATCGTCTAAACAGATGCATGCATTTTAATATATTGCCCAAATAAAACTCTATACAAATGTGTGCATTCAATCTATCTTATCTATTTAATTAGAAGTAAGAATTACCATTCTTAAAAATATTTGATAGAAATTAATACAAATTTAATTTCTAAAGCCAGCATATCAAAATAAAATTAATAACAATAAACATTTAAAGAAATCACAAAAAACATCAGTAGATATATCAAGTATAAAATATACTTACCAGTTTCAAAGAAAATTCTTCTGACATTACATACATTCCATGTTTCTGGATTTGTATTTTCTGAATTTTTCAGAGATTTATTAAATTGTTTTTGCTCTTTGTAAGGTGGCCAAAAAACTTCCTTTTTCCTTGGTGTCAGCCAATTTTTATTAACACGACTTAAGCCTCCTCCCTGTTCTGGAGAAAATTCAATTACGGCAAACTTACTATAAAAAGGATAAGAGTTTTGACAATTAAAAATACTTTTTGGTAGAACCATATTAAAAACAAGAGACATATTGCAGTGATCTTGAATAAATAATAATATGTAAATAAATAAGTATAATCAAGATCACTTTAAGATTTTATTTAAATTAATTTTTACTTTATTCATTTTTACCATAATGTGTATATAAATATTCACTATATCGATAATTTACGAAAACTTTATTTTTATTTAAGTAAAACAATAAAAGGATCTTAGTAAATTTTTATAAGGTTATAATATTAAGACGTATAAAATGTTACATGAAAAGGAGCGAGCAGGTGTTTCCGGCACAAAGACTTCTGACATTGGCAAAGATCGACTGTGTAGACCGGCGAAAAAAGTATTGTTTATCAGGTGCACGGCTGAGTCATAAACGTATAGACGAATTTATATTCGCATGTTTGTTTACCTTTTTCAAGGATCATATATACGCCGTTTCCCCATGCGACCGATAAGAGCAGCACCGTCGATATACAATTTTGGAAGTGGATTCGTGTTTGCCGAAAGTTGCCGGATGTTTTTATAAAGAAATTTAAGCATAAAAGCGCGGACGGATAAAATTTCCGGGATTGCTGGTGAAAACCGCAATTTTAACTAGTCTAAAAGTAGGTGATGAACCGCTTCCTCTTTCTTTTTAAAGGATTATTTTAAAATCCGGACTTAGAATAAATTTTGAGATTTTCGATACTTATAAAATTTTAACAAGATTCCACACTTATAATATTTTTATTTTTAACATGCAGCGCGTATCACATTGAAATGTCTAAATGTATTTGAATAATTACTTATGTATGAAAATACTCTTATTTATGAACTCGGTTTTTGAATTTGTTTAATTTCATTTTATTTTCTTTTTCTAGAGAGTTTTGTTTTGCATGTAGGGGTACTATGCCATACATTATGACAAAACCTTCTAGTATTTGTAATGATAACTTTGGATAACATAATCATTTCATTTCCGTATACTTTATTTTTCTTTTAAATTTATTTATCCTACAAAAGATATTTGAAATTAATAATTTTGTTTTATGTGTATATAGGTTATATAGATAAGTGAATCAAATTTTCATTGAACATTTATGATGGATGAGTTTAATACGATGTACGAAGAATTGAGGTGATTAAACAATATTTGTTATAAATGTGTGTATTGTGGCGTACCAAATTCTTTATTTGTAGTGGTGTCTTTTGTATTGGAATTTCGCGAAAAAGGTAAAGTTTATTTTTTTTTTTAAAAAATGTATATATTATTTCTTTTGATTTGAGAATTAAGTATGTTTTTGTTGTATTTGGGTGTTCAATATTAACGTGTTGAATAATACATCAGGGATGTGTGAAATGAATTATGTCATTATTTAATTCATAGCATGGAGTCCTGGTGAATTTGAAAGACACGAATTGGTCTTGGTGGTACTGCGTTTGGGAGCGAGAAAAGGCACCAGGCAGAACTAATCAGGGCTGAGTTAATTTATTGAATACGCAGAGACATTATTTTATTTCATTTTATTTATTTAATTTAATATATATATATATATATATTCCTTAAGGAATGTGCACATTGTGATGTATGTTCGGGTTGCGTCCAACGAGTTGAAAATGACATGCTCGTAGGGTGGAACTTTGGGATACTCATCTGTGTGAATTTGTTATCTGATGGTACTGTGTTGGGAGCGAGAAAAGGCGCCGGACAGGACTAATTAGGGCAAAGCCATTTCCTTAATGTCTATATTTTGTTAGCAAACAGTAGACCGCACAAATTTTATTTTTATTTATATTCCAGTACAATTCATCACGGGTAATTTATTTTATTTTTGATTGTTTACATGTATCTATGACAAATATTAATCATAATAATCACGTTCACATTTTTAGATGTAAGTTTTTCACGACATCATAATTTCATTTATTCTTTATTTCTTGTAATACTTTATTGATGATTATATATAAATTTGAATTATGACTGAATATTGTTTTTTTTTTTTGGTGTGTAAATATTTGTAGACAAAAACTTTTGGATTCGTTTTAAAATTATTTTATTTTAATAAATTAGATATTAAGATTTATTTTGTATTTTATTTCTTTACCTGACCTGGAGATAATTAAAGAGCAGGTGAATCAACTCATATTTTCTGCCCCTGAGAGAACTATTTATTTTCAAACTGAGCTAGTTGCATGTAAAATGTTTTGCTTAACCTACCTTTCAGCAGAAAGTTCACCGTATCTTAGTCTAGCATAAGGCCTAGCACTAGGATGCGTGCTTGACTCTCAGTTACGCTTTAATTAAGTAAACTAAATTTATTTTATATATTTATAAATTTGTAAGAGTCACAGCAATATGTATATACCTATATGTTCCATGTTCCAATAGACAGTCGATATTACAATTTAATCAAGATACTTTAAATGTTTAAAGTTATAGATTATATCTTGAATGTTATTTCTTGTACATACTTTATTTGAAAGCACTAAAAGATACAACTACAAAAAGTTCTATATACTAATTACGTGCTATTATTAATAATAATAAATAAAGTCGATTTATTATTATTATTTACTAACCCCATTCTGTGCAGAACCACAGTATAAACATATCCAGTAGTTGCAGTCAGTGTCGGCACCTTTGATCTTTAGAAACCAAGTTGTATGTTCGCGCATTGTAATGCGCAATGTCGCATAGCGGAGAGATCGGAAAGTTATTGAATAAGCAGGTCCGGATCTAATCCTATTTTAAAATAATCGGGGCCGGATTAACTAAATTTGTTAATAAATGAAAGTATTTGAATTAGAAATATTTAAACAATAATTATGTACGTTATGCATATCATTGTCTTAGATTTGAAACCTGTGGCCAATTTAACAAATTTTACAAAATGTTGAAAACTATTTTGGTAAAGTCTACTAGATGGAATAAAATGATTTGGACGAAAATTATACATTTAATGCTAGTTTGAATATATGAGTTACATTTAAATATTACTATATTTGATATAATTTGTAAATGTTGCAAAATAACAAAATTAAAAACAATCTTGGAAAAAAAAGCCTAATAGATGGAATAAAATTATATATTTTAATGCTAGTTTTAATATATGAGTTACATTTAAATTTTACAATATTTGACATATTTTATAAATGTTGCAAAATAACTTAAAATTAAAAACCATCTCGGAAAAAAGTCTCATAGATGGAATAAAATTATATATTTTAATGCTAGTTTTAATATACGAGTTACATTTAAATTTTACAATATTTGACATATTTTATAAATGATGCAAAATAACTTAAAATTAAAAACCATCTTGGAAAAAAGTCTCATAGATGGAATAAAATTATATATTTAATGCTAGTTTTAATATACGAGTTACATTTAAATTTTACAATATTTGACATATTTTATAAATGTTGCAAAATAACTTAAAATTAAAAACCATCTCGGAAAAAAGTCTCATAGATGGAATAAAATTATATATTTTAATGCTAGTTTTAATATACGAGTTACATTTAAATTTTACAATATTTGACATATTTTATAAATGATGCAAAATAACTTAAAATTAAAAACCATCTTGGAAAAAAGCCTAATAGATGGAATAAAATTATATATTTTAATGCTAGTTTTAATATATGAGTTACATTTAAATTTTACAATATTTGACATATTTTATAAATGTTGCAAAATAACTTAAAATTAAAAACCATCTCGGAAAAAAGTCTCATAGATGGAATAAAATTATATATTTTAATGCTAGTTTTAATATACGAGTTACATTTAAATTTTACAATATTTGACATATTTTATAAATGATGCAAAATAACTTAAAATTAAAAACCATCTTGGAAAAAAGTCTCATAGATGGAATAAAATTATATATTTAATGCTAGTTTTAATATACGAGTTACATTTAAATTTTACAATATTTGACATATTTTATAAATGTTGCAAAATAACTTAAAATTAAAAACCATCTTGGAAAAAAGTCTCATAGATGGAATAAAATTATATATTTAATGCTAGCTTTAATATACGAGTTACATTTAAATTTTACAATATTTGACATATTTTATAGATGTTGCAAAATAACTTAAAATTAAAAACCATCTTGGAAAAACGTCTCATAGATGGAATAACATTACATATTTTAATGCTAGTTTGAATATATGAGTTACATTTACCATAAAAAGAAAGTCATTCAACCCCACTGTTATGTTCCATTTACTGGTTAATCTGCATAAATTTGCTTTTGGGGGCAAATGGAGAATATCAGATAAAAATCTATAAACTTTAGGGCTGAGAAAATATATAGTTAACGCAAACTGTTTAAATTCATTTGTATATCTGAAACCATGAGCCCTTTTACTTGATAATTTCAGCTGCATTTTAAACAGATTAACCGTGGCCTCATTAAAATGGCTTTCACAAAATGTAATAAAATCAGCATCAGAAATCTGATTTTCTTTCTCTGTCAGAGTAGAAACCTTCCCTTCCGCTCTCTTTAGAATACCTTTCAAATACCGAATCTCAGTTTTTAATTTGCTCTTCCTGGGACTTGTAGCTGACAGGCTTTGCGGTGTTTGCACATAAATGTTAGCTAAACATAAGAAATATAATTTAATGATATCACATAAAACATCAAAAACTGTTATTACCTGTATGAGTTTCAGTATGTTGATCGGTAATCACATTAACATCTTTACTTGTGCCTGGTAGTGGATCATCTTTTAACACAGGTATAACATCTGTACATTCTGTAAAATAGAATTATCATATATAAAAAAAGGTGTATGTAATCTTGGTTGTTAGAAAAATCACAGAGGCATCAAAATCAAATAAATATAGCAAAGCTAGTTGCAATCAATATACTTGTGATTAATTTGATATAATCAACATTTAAAAGAATTTTTTATTACGAAAAGATTAATTTCAAAAAATAAACAGTTGATTTTATAAGTTTATCCATCCTAGGGCTTACCTGTAAGAAATAAAGTGGGCGCTGCAGTAATTTCTAGCCTGTTTTTCATTACATTTTTGAAGTAAGAGTTTTCAAAATGAATGCTACAGACTTTGGCATTTTTCTTTACAGAACTTGTTTCTCCAATTCCAGCAATCCACTCCTTACGCCTAGTGCAGAAAAAATTATTAATCATATGCAACTATTATTATGTACAAGAATGCTTGAATGATGTAGCAATTTTAACCATCAATAATTTACGTCAATATTTTTTTATATTTTACAATAACTTTTTATAAATTCTATAATCCTTTATGTCGTACTTATGTGCATGTATATCTGAATATTTATTTGAATTTTAGGCTTACCTTATTTCCTCAGATGGAATATTAAAAAAACTAATGTCTTTTATGTCCTTTGAATACACACTTTTACACTGCGGTACACAACACTTTATACTCATTGTACTCGATTAATTTTACACACTAAATCAAATAAATCTTTTGCAATTATCCACAAAAACCTAATTCACTTTAAACACGGTTGGTTATTTTCAAAAGCACGTACTAAGATCTGTTGACAAACAAACTATAAACAAGTCTAATTCTGTTTCTAACCGTCACTGCGACATTGCGCATTACAATGCGCAAGAAACAACTTGGTCTCAATAAATTTTGGGAGTGCAACTACTGGGAAGGTTTATTCTGTGGCAGAACTAACCGTTAATAGTACAAAAAACGTGTGGGAAACGATCGTACCACGTACGCGATCGAATAATACCGAACTCCGAAGGAAATTTTTAGGCGGTTGATTTAAAATACTCTTCACATATTGAGTAGGTACAAATGTGCCCAAAAAATGACGTACATAAAACGTTGTACAACGTACGTCACATGAACGTCTCTTTAAGGTCGTAAATGACCTAATTTTGACGTCATAAAAACGTCAGTCTGCTAGCTGGGAACGTTGCCCATAAATCTTCAAATTGCAAGCCGTTAGCGAATTTTTAGTCAGTAAATATAAAATGTAAATTACGATATATAACCATTTGCTGCATCATGAATAATTTGCCACATTATTTAGTATACATTGCTTAAATTTTTGTAAAAAATTATGTTGAATATCATAAGCGCCAACAACAGTAAGGGATTTTGTTAACTTCTATTGTCAATTTCAGTACAGATCAGTAGTAAAAAACGAGGTTCATGACTTTCTTATAAGTATAAGCCTTTCAAATTATGCAGAATTGTTCAAAATTGTTTTATATATTAGAGAAATATGCCAAATTTTAAGATTTTTTTTATATAAAAATTATTCAATATCCTATTCTAAGTACTTCTATTCACTTAATAAATATAGAATAACTCAACACAAGTTTCCCTGTGTGTTATATTGCCCATGATAAAATTTTATTATTTACCATTTTTTTTAGTTTATAGTATTTTCTTGCCGTATTTTCTTCATCTAAAAAAATAAATTGTGCTACTTTTCAAATAAAAAAGAATTATACCAATGAGCATTTCAAATTATACAAAATTGTTTGAAATAGTTTTATTTCATAGAAAAATAAGCTACTCGGTAAGAAAGAGTAAGAGTCTTACTTCCGGTCCGAATTTTGAAATTTTTTTTATGCGAAAGGTATTGAAACTTATGTTCTAAATAGTTTTATACTCGTAACGTGCCTGTCTAAAAGGCATGACTTGCAAATTACTGGCAAAAAACTGACTTTCGATAAGAGTAAAAGAACTACTTCCGGTAGAAATTTCGAAAAACTTTTATAATAAAATTTTTCTCAAATTTAATTTTGAGTATATATGAAGGAAACTACTACTTCCGGTCTGCTGATTTTACTGAAAATCTAATGAGATCTCAAGAGGGAGATTATACTCGTAAATACAAAATTTTAAATTGATAGCTATAGCGGTTTATCGTGGTCACAGACACAGAGAGAGAAAGAAAGAGATAGAGACCTTTTTTTAAAAAATACTTTTTACGCAAAAATATGTTTATGAGGTAAAGAATAGGTAGGTATATTTTATTACTTTCTTATACGTAGTATAAGGATGTATTGTGATGAAAATTTTCGACCACGATATTTTTACAAATGTCTCGCAAAGTATGCATTCTATAGATATTTACTAGCTGACCCGGCAAAAGTTGTTTTGCCATATAAATTGTTTCTAGTGAATATTTTGGTCTTATAAAACATAAGTAACTTATTGTAAGTGTGTGGGGATGTGGTATATGACTGAAAGAGCAATGGAGCGCTGTGAACGATGACGGCCTATAAAAATAACAAAACACCAAACATTCATTTTTTGAATTCATTGTACTTTTATTATCTTAACTAATAAATTTGTAATTACATTGCAATAAACTTGTGGGCTCCGAATCTGTAGGCACTATCCTTCGCGAGTAATACACATCATAAAACTTAACAATTTATTCGAGTACAAATTACATTAGTTTATATAACACACATTACGACCATTATAATCATTCTACTAATTCCAATGTACTAACTCTAATCTTTACTTCTTCGCTTTACTATTTATACCTATCGAACATAACCTACTGCAATTATTATTTTACAAACACCGATAAATAGGTGCACCAGGTATGAGGCCGTATGTGGCAATTTCCTTGATGTATAACACATCGTAAAATATTGGCCTCAATGCCTATTACAACATCTCTATCACAAATAATGACAATTAAAAAAGAAACTTTATCAGTCTCCTAGTGCAATGGAGTGTGCGATATTTTTAGTGAGTCCATCTTTAGCCAACACAAACAAACTGGATGGCTTACCCACGCGAGAACATGCCACGTATAATTGTCCGTGTAATAAATAAGAACTAATAAATGTATGAAAATATTATGGAACAGGTAATACAATGGTTGTTGTTGGCGAGAGCTCGTCACACGTGTTGAAAACTATTGATTTATATGAGATCACTTAATTAACTGAACGTGAGAACTATCTTGAGCTAAATAGGAATAAATAATTATAGCACTGCAAATTGATGATACATTTACTATGAGAATATACTTAATATGAGAGTTGCACTGAGAAAGTAAAATGATAAGTATAAGCGTCACAAATAAATAGGATATGAAATACTTGAATGTGTAACGTACATTAACGGATAATAATTATCACAAATATACATATATCCATTTATACGTAAACGTATATGAATATATGTACGTGTAGAGATACACAGCATACACTTAGGTGTCATTAGACACATGAGAAACATATACGTTTACGTATAAATGGATATATGTATATTTGTGATAATTATAAGCGTCACTGCTACGATCTACGCACAATCAATAATAATGGCTGAAAACGGTTTAGGCCCTAAACTTTAGTGAGTGAGAGAAAGCTTATTGTGTGAGAAAGACAGCAGACCGGCTTCGTTCTCATCTCTACTCTGTGCTGTTTACGGGGTGAGAAGTGACACCGGTAGACGCCTGGCGGGATTAACTGATCGAGTGGTAAGTAATCAATTATCGACCGCCGAGAGTAGAAAGTTATTAAAGTACTAATATCGCTATTGAAATATATTGAGGTAGTGCTAGATACCTACCATCAATATTTATATATGATTATGATTTGTATTTAATTTTAAATGTTAAAAGATTGAAAAACTTATAAATAGAAATGAAGTTATGAAGGAAAATATTTTTAGTACTAGTTTTTATAATTACAATGGTATATTTATTGTTGTTGTAAAGTCGTGTGGATAAGGTCCATAGTTCTTCAAATAATACCAAGACCTGTAAAATAGAGATTTTGAAATTAATTGAGTGTTTGATATGTAATATAAAATTCTAAAAACTTGTTCAATAGTCTTTAATGATGAGAATTGATTTTAAGAGGGTAATATTGTTTAAATGTAACGTCAAAATAGATCAAAAACTCCCGCGTAAAATTTAATTAGAGGAAATGTCAGTGGATGACAGATTTTGACACTTACAGAAAATTTTAACAGAATATGTTTTCAAATTGTTCTAAATGCTTAAATTTATTGGTAAATTCATGGTTAAAATTGTGAAAATATAAGTATAGTTGTATACTTATTATAGGATTCGAGAAAATAGTAAAATAATAGAAGGTATTTTGAATATAATTAAGAGGTGTTTAATAGAGATTGGTCAATTCAAAAATGAAAATTATCACTAGGGAAATGAGGGTAAATCAAAAAAAAAACTTCTTAAAAAAAATATTGAGAAGAGAGTTGATAAAAATTCGGTAAGAAGAAATTAAGCCGAATTTTTATATATAAAAGTGATTAAAGAACACATTGTGGGTAGGAAATTAATATTCTAATACTTTGTTACGTTAATTGTAATATAAACGAAGTATTAGTACATCATTACTGTAAAGTAAGCAGTATACAGTGATAAAGAAAAGCAAAAAGAAGATTTAAGTGAATAAAGGTATTAAATAAATAAAAAGTACTCACCATTAAAGGATTTATTTTTATTGAAAAATCCCTGAAGCAAGTTGCAGTACTATAAGAATAGAAGAAGTGCATATTCAGTGTAGGAAGTCCATTATAAAATATCCTGATACGCAGTCATCGAATGCTAGGAACCAAGTACGTGCATATCCCGTATAAAATCCAGTCCGAGGTAGGTGGATTGCAAGTTTAATTAGCGAGCGACCATAGGTATTAAAGATTTTTCCTGGGACGAAGACATCGAATGCTAGGAATCAAGTACGTGCATATCCAGTATAAAATCCAGTTCGAATACTTGCAATAATTTTCACGAAGCACAAACAGCTGTTCTATTGTGGGATTCAAGACCATCCGATTCTACAAGGAGACAAGAATCAGTAAATTTAAAGAAACTCCTTATCAAGAAGTAACACAAATGTAAAACAAGGTTGTATCTGTTAATTGTTTATATTTTATTTGAAAATCTCTATTATTCCATGAATTGGATTATTATAGATAAAATATTTATATTTCAAAATATTTCTGTCATAAATAACGGTATTATAGTACTATTTGTATTTAAAATTAATAATATTTTTATAAAAAGTTTTTACACATGAAATAAACAAACCTACCTTCACTTATATAAAAATTATATTCAATTCTTATCATAACCATATCAAAGTAAATATTAGACGAGTTTGAATAGGAAATTGTTAATATTATGGGCATTTTCGTCAGGTACATTAAAGTTGTGTAATATCTTTGATTAATACATTATATTTATTGTTATACATCCATCTTGGTTTTAATTTATGTTGACGTATTCTGATAAGTAAACATTATATCATTTATGGGTGTTGGATCTCCTAAAAAATAAAAGTATATAAAAAGATTAATGTATAAGGAAGTTATAGTATCTGTAAAATAAGAACTTACCATACTATAAGAAAATAAGAGAGGTAGAATTGAAATTAAACTTATTGTAAAGATTTTTATCGATTAAATTAAATATTTAGCAAACTGATCAGGTTAGTTCTCACATAAAGCGGTAAGATCGGTTTAGTTACGAATTACCAACTTATATAGTGAATAGCAGTGCTGCCGCCACTAGCTCTAAAAACGTACTGAATTTTCGTACTGAATTTACAAAAAATGTACTGAATCGAGAAAAATTTATGGATGACCTTTTTTTAATCTCGAGGGACAATAAAATACATCACTAACATATGTAATGACTTTATTCAACTTTCATAAAATCATAAAATATATTGATTTGAAACATATGACAAAACAACAAATCACTCTTAAATAACCATTTACCATTACCATATTATATCCAAATTTTTTTTTTAGCTTCTTACAATAATTTTTGAATATAGAGGGTTTTTCGGTTGCCTTTCACGATTTGTCTTTTGTATTATTCGATTTTACATTAAACTGTCTTCCTCAACAGAAGATTTTTCCTGATTCATAGAAAATAATTAATGTGCGTATTTCGTCACTAATTTTGGCATTTTGCCTTCGCCTTCTCACTCTTGTGAAACTCATTTGACAAATGCAAATGTCTTTTGATTAATAGTGAAACACAAAGGACGACAAATCGTGAAAGGTAACCCAAAAACCCTGTAAAAACAATAAATTTTTGACCGTATCTATATTTAAACTATTTCTATACTCGTTTTTTGTAATTCTTATTAGTATTACATTATTATTATTACTTGGATTTAATTTAGTACTAAAACTTTCAAGTTTGTACTGAAATTAGGTCTTTTTGCAAAATGGCGTACTGACGTACTGGATTTGTAAATAGTGTACTGAATTCGGTACAATTGTACTGAAACGGCAGCACTGGTGAATAGTACTAGGACTATAATATTCTTTAGATAAAACTAAAGAGACAGGTCCGGACTAAATTTTATATTAGTAAAGAAAAATATAAAAATATAAACTACAAAGAAATAAATTTAATTGTCGTAAATATATGGTTTATGATATTCGAAGTACATGATAAAGAAGTGTAATTGTATTTAGAAAAGTATATCAAGAATTTAAAGTTATTCTGACTGAGTTAGTTACGGGCAAATAAATATTATATTTTATAATAAAGTAAGACATAATATTGAAAATACATTACTTTATTTTATCGGCCAACCCAACGTGTGACGTAATAAGAATTAATTCATCTGGATTGCCATATAAAATAAAGGACTTTTGTCATACTTGTTCATTAAAAATGTCTAACCCAACGTGTAATTAAGGGATATTATGAGTGAATGATAATTTCATAGTTTGATTTTACTTGGGTATTTTATTACACCTGGGATTAGTACAATATATAGCATTAGATAATGAAATGTTTACCGAACATAACCTGGCCTTAAATGCAGCTATGACGCCTTGGTCCATCGGCTGTAGTAACGATGTAGTATTGGGTGGGAAAAATACAACCATTACATTGGGATGAAGGTCATCTAAAGTTGTTTAATGTCCAGAAGCATTATCGAGCGCCAGTGAAATATTAAAGGAAATCTTGTTTCCTAAACAATAATTTTCCACAGCAGGAATAAAGTAATTCAAGAACCAGTCTTCAAATATCGCGAGTGTAACCCATGCCCCTAAATTTGATTTCCAAACGACGGAAACGGCTGCTTTAGTAATGAGGGGGAGATTTCTGGGATTTCAGAGCGATTAACAAGCAGAGGCTTGGGTTTAAAATCTCCGGATGCGTTACCTACAATCAATAAGTTTCGTTAGTCTATGCATTTTTTCTTCTTTCGAGATATTCAGGTATCTTTCAGAACAACCCAGACAGCTCACATTATCTAGTGGATATCCTTCGGATATACAGGGTGAGTCATCTCTGCGGGTAAGGCCGATTGTGCCTTTACGAGTAAAAATATTTCGAAGCGGCTTTTTTCTTGTGATGGCTGCTCATTAGGAACACATTTAAAAAATATTTTGTATTATACAGAGTGTTCCATAACTTTGTGGCTGACCATAGTAATAGTTTTTTTAAATGGAACACCCTATATATTATTACATTTTTGTATTCCCCGTATAATTTTTAGGCAAAAAGTAATAAGATAGTATAGGCCTAAAACCTAAAGTTTTTGACTTATTCCCGTTTTTCTGAAAAATTCAAAGTTTTTATAAAATTATATATCTCGAAACGACGTATTAGATTGGCACAATTTTTTGTAGTATTGTTCATAATAAGAAGTCTTAATAGAAGCATATTTTATTCTTTTTGAGTTACTAATTGCATGTGCAGAAAACTGGATTAAAATTGGATGACATGTTTTTGTATAAAAGTCAATTTTTTGAAATGGAACATCTTGTATATCAGTTAATTTTTGAATTTGTTATGAAATTCCACATCAAAAACATGTCAGACGTTAATACTTTAAAAGTGACTATTACTGAGCTATTGTCCTTTTTTGATATAATTTTGACAACATTATGTTTTTAATTTGAATACGGTATAGTGGGCCATGGATATTGCTTGCAACATTGATAATTGAAATGTTTACTAATATCACAGATATGTGTGCTAATATGAATTACATATTTCGCGTACAAAAGTGTACGCTAGTAAACCTAACTACAGTCGAAAGCAAAAAAAAGTAGACAAGAAATCTCGTACTTTGTAAACCTGGCTTTATTTACTTGTCATTAGTGTCAAGTCAATAGGCGCTTTCCTTTTACTAGAGATCTGAGCTGAGCTAAAGTGATGTGAGTGTCTCTGCTCACTTGAAGTGAGGAAGGTTCGTTCTGACCAACCTCACTTCGTCTCAGTCAGCTGATTACAAAAGGAACGCGTCAAAATATAATCTCAGTTAAAGTGAGGTGATATCTGAGATTTATGTCAAAAGGAAAGCGCCTATTATTCTATGGCAAACCAAATAATTATCAAAACGTCTTCTATCTGATTAATACAAATCAAAATAATAATTAAAAAACATCATGATGAAATATATGCTTTAATATCTGGTTATAGACCAGTTTTTGTTTAAAACTTCTTGCAATCTATTTGGAATAGAGTTATAAAGGTTGGTACAAATATTTTGATTTACATTCTTCCATGCTGTGTGAACTATTTCTACCAGTTCTTGTCTAATTTAAGGTCTTCGATTTAATTTCTTTGTTTCTTTGATCATCAGACACATTTTCGATAATATTTAAATCAGGACTTCTTGGCGGAAAATCCAACACGTTGATGTTATTTTCTCTGAACCATGTTTTCACTCTGTCCGATGGATGGGGCAGTTATCCTGTTGAATTATAAAATTGCGATTTGGAAAAAATAGCTCCACTGAAGACAACATCACATTACATACTTAGATGGTTGATATAAGTCTCTGAATTTAAGTTTCCTTCTATTTCCCATAACATATTATTTCCTTTCCACAATTTCACGTATTTTGAAACCGTTACTCAAATCTGCAATAACACTGACTTTATTATCTTCATTTATGGAAAGCATTTTGATAATAGTTTAATATTAACTGTAAGGTTGTCAATTTTGATAGATAACCAAATTTTGACAAGTAACTTTGAAGTCGCTATCACACTAATCATTTTGAGAAAGTCTATAACAGAAACCTGTATTTTTGTCTACTTTTTTTTGCTTTCGACTGTAACTATAACTATACTCCATTCAGTCTAAGAATAAAGCATTGGGAAAGATAGGGCTTAAAATAAACGTTTGTGATTGGTTGAAATCGAGTGTGCATTTACACCGGCAAAATAATCGCATTTAGCTCGTTCTGTCAAAAATTTGTTTACTGACAGTTTTGTTCAAAGATTTTGTCGATTTCCGTATTTTACATAGTTATTTGTTGTTAATATTCTTAAAAAATAGTTCTTCTTAGAACTCGCAAGTGAAATATTCATTTGTTAAGGTATTTTATCAATTTCATTATTTCGTAATCGCTAATATTCTATAGTACGGCGGAAGCATTTTACCAGGTCCTTCAAAAAATCGTAAAGGGAAACACATAAGATCTGGACAAAGGCAAATGGCTTATAATGTGTACATTAAGCATAAAGACAATATGTCTAAAACAGCTGCAGTCAATCAAACAGCAGAGGAAGTGGGTATTAATAGGAATACAATGTACTGCATTATTAAAGAAATGGAATTATATGGAGTTCCAATTTCTCCTCCAAGAAAAAGAAATTATCGTCATACTTACAATAAATTGGATGAAGCACAAAAAAGTACAATTAGACGACATGTGCATTCCTTTTTCTTGAGGAATGACTTACCAACTTGTACAAAAATGTACGTAAATGTCAAAATATAATGATATCAGATATGTATATCCCTGCTATCCATCTGACAGTAAACATATGTTTTACTTGTTTTCAAAATACAAAGTTCATCGTGTGTAAACTGTGCTCAAATTGTAGCGCCATCTACTTTATTCTTAGACTGAATGGAGTATAGTAACCTAAAATTATGATAAACCTACCAAATAAAAATAAACCTATTTTAAAGATTTCATTAAGAAGTAACTTGTGCCTCAGGTACATGAGGAATTGACATTGAAATGTTTATCACCAGTAGAGGTGGGCAGTTCGGGTCCGAACCGGTTCAGTGAACCGAATCCCAGCAGGGAACCGAGGGAGCCGGTTCACTAAATTTCAATGAACCGGATCTCGGCTCACTTAGGTCGACTGAGTAATTTGGAAATTATACTTGAAATACGGTCGCAGGTTGGATTGAAAAATAAAAATTGATATATAACAGGTAGGGTACGCACTAAAATATTTATTTTTGTACAACATAACAGCATATTGTATAAATATATAAAATGTATATATTGAACTGAATATCAAAATGTAAAAATAACTAAACAGCTTACGTATAAATCTAAATTCTACATTGATAATTTACAAATTATAATTTAAAAAAATGATTTGTGAAGTATTCGCGGTTGTTAATCGACTTCTCCTGTCAGTAATAATGTTCCCAGATTTACTAAAAATGCGCTCGCAAGGAACAGATGTAGCCAAGACACATAAACGATTTTTTACTATTTCGTAAATTCTGGGATAGACATCTTTTCTTTGATGTCACCATTTTAGTGGATCTTGTTGTCTATTGATTATCGGTTCATTTAAGTATTTATCAAATTCAATTCTTTTACCTGTTCTATGTCGGTCAAAGACCCATAACAGTACTTATTTGTTATTTATATAGTTCTCAAAAATATTCCTTTGGATAATAAAATAAACTATTTAATTTATTAGTTGTCTGTGAGTTACAAAATTCTTACAAATATTTTTATTACACCTGCATCATAATCATAATTGCCATTTAATAATGCTATGAAAATTATGAAATGCTCTAGTTCTAATTACTTTTTGTTCGAATGGCATTCTCTTTAATAATTATAAATACCAAATGAATGTATAATTTAGTTTTACATAGGTATATTTTGCTTAATTTGTGTACAAAAATCTGATAATTTGTCAAATTTGTGTGAATTGTACCTTCAAATAAATTGTTTGTCAAACATTTATCATCCCGGTTCGTTTGCGCCAACGACGGCGCCGAGTATTACATACGGTATGCTATTACGGATCTACACGGTTCAAATGAGCCGGTTCCGGGACCCGGCTCACTATGAGGAGCTGAACCGAGTGAGCCGGGTGAATGAAAAGAACCGTTTTGCCCACCTCTAATCACCAGATGTGATACTTTTCCAAGCAACAGGTCCTTAAAACATCCCATTTTGAATAAATTTATTTTCATTATAAAACCTGTTTTTTTACGCTAAACAAAATGATGCATCTGTTTCCGTTAGTAATTAACTTTCATTCAAAACACGAATTATTTTTTCTTGCTTTATCTTATTGTCCAATAGATTTTAAAATTAGCGCGCAAATGTTTTCTTTGACCTGGGGTGCGTTCGGATATCCATCCGGACGTCGTCCAGGTAAATAAATTTGAATCAAGACCCGTTCATATTTAGTAGATGTGACGTCATAGAGTTGTCGGTACAAGATAGCAAGCGTTCATATATCTGCCGGGTGAAACAACTTTACGCCCTATTCCCGAGGTGGACGAAACTTGCTCGTCCTGCGCAGTATATAGCAAAACAAGTATCTGACAAAAATTTAACCGAGTCAAACATAAGTTTACTTCATTTTTGCATTATATTATTTTCACTTTATTTAGTATAGTATATTATTCTATTTTTTAAAAATAGAATAAAATATGGATGCGTTTTAAGTAAAGCATATTACCGTATTATCTAAAGAAAAACATTTTTATTGGAATCTACTTTTATTGGCGGCAATCAAATTCTCTTTATTTATATTGATGTATAAATTTATTATCAATAATGTTTTTTTAGCAGGATGTGTTCGCCGTCCATTATTAATTTATTACACAACAGATACGTTGTAGTGCGGGCGTTCGGACGTGTTTTAAGAGCTCCTGCCGGTTTCGGTGTTTTTAGTGGTTATATAGAGACAAATATCTGTTTTTCGTAACTATACCACGTATTAAACTATTTAACGTCATATGGTTTAAATTATAGTAGTGAATTTGTTTGCTTATAGCGAAAAACAGAGTTGTTTTATTTCACGATGTGAAACTGTTATTTACGGAACGTTTATCGTTAAATCAAAATAACTCTGGGGAACTGAAATGGGTGATGAGGTTAAGTGTAAAAAATGCAAAAACAGAGTTTCTTCACCCGTCCTTTGCGAGAGCTGTGGTGCACCCTATCATCGGGGTTGCGCAAAGAGTATGACGTGCTGTAGTGCAAAGTACGATAAGCAGATGCCCGATATTGAGGATTTTTTAAACAAGGAGAATATCGAATTGAAAGATGTAATGCAAGTCATCGTAGAGATGTACAAAATTATAAAAACTCAGGAAGAAATGCTGCAAAAATTAATAGAAAATAAAGAGAAGAATGAAATTACAAGTATGCTAACAAACATTCAAGATAAGATTGAAAAACAACAAGTAAGGGAGAATAAAATAGATTACGGTAAACAAAAGTCTTACAGCAATGCAGTGGCGGGTTCTAATAGTAATAATAACGTTATTATTGTTCAGCCTAAGGATACAATGGAAAAACAAGAAGTTAGAAAAGATATTAAAAATACTATCGACCCAGTCAAACTGCAGGTAGGTGTGAAAATGGGTAGGCAAACGAGAAGGGGTGGAGTCATATTGCATTGTGATAATAGTCAGGCAATGTCGACAGTGAAAGAAAATATAGAAATGAAACTAAACGCAAAATATAAAATTGAGAATCCAAAACCTTTAAGACCTAGGATTAAAATTATTGGAATTCATGAAGAGAGTAATACTGATGATTTATCAAATATTATTATAGAACAGAATAAACTAGAACATATAGTAAAAGAATTAAATATAGTGCATAAATCTAAAATAAGGAAAAATAAATTCAACTTGGTGGTTGAATGTGATGGTCCAGTATACGAATACCTAATGAAACAAGAGTGCGTTTTCATCGGATGGATGTCTTGTAGATTGGAGGAAGACTTACAGATCCTTAGATGTTTTAATTGTCAAAAATATGGACATTTGGCTAAAGAATGCAAGAATGAAATGAAGTGTCCGGTTTGTGCAGAGGGCCATACTTTGGAACAATGTAGAAATAATATTAAAAAGTGCGTGAACTGTGCAGAAGCAAGAACAAAGCTCAACCTGCGTATTGATATTGAGCATACAGTATGGGATAAAACGTGTCAGAGTTACAACAGAATAATGAACATACAAAGAAATAAAATTAATAACACCGCATAGCAATCACTATTTAATGGATACCCGGAAAATAAGAACTGTTTAAAGGTAATGCACCTAAATATACAGGGAATACATAAAAAAATACCACATTTGGAGATATTATTAAAGGAGAATGATATAGATATAGTGTGCATCTCGGAACACTGGTTGCGGTATGAGGAGCTCAATAGCTTCGTGATTGATGGGTACAAGCTGGTAGCAGGTTACTGCAGGAGTACTTATATGAGGGGCGGAGTTTGTATTTTTGCGAAAAAATATATTGAAATGCAGTGTTTTGGTAATGAGTTAGCTACAGAAAAAGATTTCGAGGTTGTATCCGCTTGTGCTGTGATAGAGCGTCTAAAAATATTTATAGTCTGTGTATATAGATCTCCGAATAGCTCTGACTTGCTTCTGGATAAATTAGATGAACTACTTGGTAATTTCCCAGTTAATTCCACAATTACTATATGTGGGGATTTAAATATAAACTTCCTAGTGCATAGCCCTATCAGGAAACTACTAGTAGACACATTGGGAGAACATGGTCTTTCCAACAGAATAAACGGGCCAACAAGAGTTACTGCGACATCCGAAACTTTAATTGATGTATTTATTACTAATACAGAGGAGTGTAGTGTGAGTGTTGAAGACAACCATATATCAGATCACACTCATCAGATAGGCAAAATCTTGATCAATTGTCAGGATCCCAATACGAGGTCTGACAAGTCATTAACCAGGAGATACACAGAAGGCAACAAATTGCACTTCATAGAAAAAATTGAAAACGAGTTCCGACTATGCAATTGGCAGGAATGGAATAATGCAGGAGCCGATGTAAATTCAATGTTCAATAGATTTGAAGAAATATTGCATAGAAATTTCAATGAAGCGTTCCCTTTGGTTTCGTCGTTCAGTCAGCCCAGCACTCGGAACAGATGGATTACGCCTGAAATTAAGCAACTTTCACAACTTCTTCGAGAGATGTCTGCTATTAATAAGATAATTCATAGCGATATGTATAACGAAAGATACCGTTCCTTAAAAAAATTGTACACAAAAGAAGTCAATAACGCTAAAAGAAATTACAATAATGATCGCATACTGAAGTCAGAGAATATTAACAAAACGTGCTGGAATATAATAAGGGATTTGAAGGGCACTAATACCAAACACAACATTAAAATAAAAGATGGCGACTCTGAGATTAGCATAGGTGATACACCTGATTACTTTAACGATTTCTTTGCGGAGATTGCTGGACAATGCCCACCACCACTTCATAAGGCATATAACAAAAACGATGTGTTGAATACCATGTACGTTAGTCCTGTGACCGTATCAGAAGTTTCAAAAGCAATTGATGATTGTTGTACGAAACAGTCCTCAGGCATAGATCAAATACCGGGAACAATTCTACGCATGGTAAAGGAATGCATAAGTCCACCTTTATGCATGGTGATCAATAAATCTTTTGAATCTGGGGAATATCCTGCGAATCTGAAGACTTCCAAGATCGTACCGATTTTTAAAAAGAAAGGTAATGAATGTAATGTCGAGAATTACAGACCTATTGCTTTGCAAAACCAAGTCTCGAAAGTTTTTGAACATTGTTTCCATAGAAGGCTGTACAGCTTCCTCGAAAAATACGAGGTATTGTCATCGTGTCAGCACGGATTTCGAAAGGCTAAATCTACTATTACAGCTACGGAACAAATAATCAATGCAGTCTGTGAGGGTTTAAACAACAGACGGAACGTTCTAGGACTATTTTACGACTTCAGTAGGGCATTCGATTCTGTTGACCATCAGCTACTGGCACAAAAATTGCATGGTATAGGAGTGAGAGGTGTTGCATATGAGTGGGTCCTCTCGTATTTGGGGGGCCGGGATCATGTTGTGGTGGTAAATGGCTTACGCTCGGGAAGGAGGTGCATGGAGAAAGGGGTACCACAGGGCACTGTATTGGGTCCGCTGCTCTTCTCGATCATGATTAATGACTTACCATCAGTGTGTGCATCAACAGCTTCCATCAGTGTTTATGCGGATGATACCAGTGCTGTCATAACAGATTCTAGTACACATGGTCTAGTAGAGTCAGTTTATAATAACATAAAAGAAATTCAAATATGGTGTAAAAACAACGGTATCCTACTGAATACAAACAAAACGCAGATGATGCAGTTCTATCCTATAAATCATCATGTTGATAGAAGTTTGCTAGTTTACGTGGATCGGAGCTCGTTGCAACATGTCCACAGTGCAAGAGTGTTGGGACTGACTCTGGACGACAAACTAACATGGAACGAACATGTAAGTCAACTTTCCAGTAAACTGAGTGGTGTTGTGTATCTGTTCAGAACAATAAGATCCACGGTTTCAAGTTTGGTGCTAAACACATGTACTTCGGTTTGGTACAGTCTATCATCTCATACGGGTTGGTTTTTTGGGGTAATACTGCGCAAGTAGAAACGATTTTCAAAGTACAGAAAAAAATTGTGCGGATTATGGATGGTGTACACCCACTGACACATTGTGAGCCCCTGTTCAAAAAGTTCAAGATAATGACTATTTACTCGTTATACATATACAAACTGATAATGCACATAAGAAACAGTGATATTAAGAAAAATAAAGACTATCACTCCTATAATACTAGGGGCAGTGAATTTCTGCGACCGGCTTTTCAGCGACTGTGCGTATCACAACGTAGAGCAGACTATATGGGATCTTTGTGTTTTAATAAACTGCCTACGGACATACAAAATGAAACTAACGTTAAGGTCTTTCAAAGAAAATGTTCACAGTTTTTCATAAATAATCCTTTTTATTCGGTCTCACAATTTATAGATAGTTAATGTTTTGTTGTATATGACATGCCTAATAATGTATTTACACTATGTATCTACACTCGAAAGGTAAATAAATATTATTATTATTATTATTATTATTATTATTTGCATCAACTACTATTTGATAATTACAAAATTTATTTGGAGTGTAGCCATTTGAAATCATAAAAATTTGTTCATATTTTCTTGTAATTAAACTTGATAAATGACAATTTATATTTATTAATGATAACCCCGAATTCAATATTTGAACTTTCCCCTAAACAGCGCCTGTCAATCGTTCGCATTTTTTAGTCGAATCTAGTATGTGACGTAATTACCCAGACGTATTTTCTCTCAACAAACGCACCGCAAATCCGAACGCACCCGAGGCAGCCATCAGAAGTGCCGCGAGACCAGTGTTGCCAGAGCTAGGGAAATTTCCCTAGACCTAGGGAATTTAGGTGGGTGCTAGGGAAAAAGGGAATTTTTACGAAATAAGGCTAAATCTAGGGAATTATGCTATGTCACAATATTTCCAGTATATATGTTGGGGATTCCCTTAACGTAGAAACTTTAAATATTGTGAATCATGTAAGGAAACCTCGATATACAAAGATCCCAAAAATTTCGCATAGTAGTTGTTAATTGCAACTCAATAGCGAGTGGTTTTTATTTTGAAAAGCACCATTCCAAATTTATACGTTCATCTTATACCTACAAACCCATCTAATTAATACCGAATTATGATGTTGTTACTTTTATTAACTAATCAATAGATTTTTATGACCCGTAATAATGACACACATACTCATATTTTATGTGTTAAAACTTGAACAAGAAGTAACTTAGGAAAATTAAATAATTAAGATTGGAATTCCTATTTCTAGAAGTGTATGTATATTACTGTTTATGAAGCACGACTATTCTACAAATTTAGTATGCCAATTTTCAAGAAATAAATAAACGTATTGTTATATTAAATATATAAAGCAAAAGAAAATACCCTTTGTGAACTACATTTTTAAAGTAACACGTGGGAATTACAATATATACAAAAGAGGATTTTATAGTAATAAAAACTATAAATTATGGGTAATATAGGAATCACTTCAGAGCAATAAATTCCTATATGTACATATTTACATATATTTGTAAATATTATTTTATGGTACGGGGCGGGGCTATTTATGAATTTATAGATAATGTATATTGTTTTAATAAAAATACAATAGACAAAATAATATATCTTTATTACGTTCTAGAAGTATATGTTAGCACTTTAAAGTAACACGTGCGAATTCTATACACAAAAGAGGATTATTGATAGTAATAATATAAAACCCCGAATTATTGAATATTTTTTATTTATGAGTATGACATAAAAGATAACCAGCTGATGGCAATAAAACTAAAATAGGTATATTATGTACTTACCCCCAAATTTTACCCAATATGTTTATATATTCAATCCAAGAATTTTATTTTAATTTTTAATTAGCGGTCAGTATCAAAAATACATTGACTAGTGTCTCTTAAATAAAGTTTTTTTCTAAAGCAGTGAATCAAAAGTGCGTTTCCATTCAAAAAGGTGAATATTTCAGATTTTGCTTTTATTTTAACAATTAATTAAAATATATTTGTAATTATTTTTATGCAGTAAGTAAAGGATCAAAATGTCATCAGAGGCCGGGCCATCTTCTGTGAAGGATATATCTGAATTTTCATGAGCCTCTTCGTCCGAGGAGGCACAGAATATATCGAAGAAAAGAAAAAGAAAATCCTATGCACAGAAATACAATATTCAGTGGGAGCAGAACCCGCAGTTTAAAAACTGGTTGCGAAGCAGCGAAAAAGGACAAAATTATGCATACTGTAAGGCATGTAAAAAGCATTTTATATGTGGCAAATCAGAAATATTGAAACACGCGCACGGAAAAGCACATACAAAATTAGTAACTTCTGTAACTAAACAACAGTCTTTGACTGATATATCTTCTTTTTTACAAACACATTTATATTTAATATATTTAGTTTGCCACACTCTAGTGCGATTGCAGAGCGTGTATTTTCGCAAATTAACTTAAATAAAACCAAAACCCGTAACCGGTTATCCACCGAAACGTTGTGTGTCATTTTACATTGCAAAACAGTAATGAAGGGCAACAGTTGTTTTAATTTCAAACTCAACAATGATTTATTTAAAAAATTTGATAGTATTTAGTATGATAGAATTTATTTTAAAAAATTGTTTGTCTTTGTTATATGTATATTTAATATTATGTTACCTAGATTAGTTATTGTTATATTAAAATATATAAATATATATTTTGTTTTTATGATTTGTGTAATCGTTTTTTTTTTTAATTTTTTTGTATTATATAACCTGCACGGATTATCGGATGGTTCACTTAAATGAGGGGTTTTGCCGCCTAATCTACCTAATGCAGGCGCACCTAGATGGCGCCACGGTGTTAGAAACAAGAGACCTAGAAGTAAATGTGAATCATGACTTTAACCGAATAATTGAGATGTCGCTACTACTGTGCTGTCATTTTATGCAAGCGCGTACATGGCCGTTAACCAACAAATTTTGTGTGTGTTGCTAAACATTATTTTTCTTATTACTACTTAGTTACTGGTGTTATAATCGTACCGTAAGTTCTGTAAAGAGTAATATGATAATTTTATTAAGTTGACATAATGCATTTTTAGACTTAAAATATGGATAGAAGCTGGTGCATTGTATGTGCGTCTAAGAAGCAAGAGCGATGCATATTTTCCGAGAATGCGAACAAGTAACTAATGGCACTAATAGTTGACATATAACCCGAAGGTGAGCTGGAGATTTTTTGTTTGTAGTTCTGTTTCTAAGTGCAACAAGGACCACCTGGTTATAGCAAGGATTTTGTTGGTTTCCGATTACAACAATTAAAGTTTGCAATTATTAGGAGTATAATATAAGTGAGAATAATTGTAGTTGAGATGTCAGGCGATTTTTGACAAAATGATTAGTATACATTATAAAGGACCTCTAATTGAACAACTTTTTCTTACAAAATTATCAATGCAAATGTAGGGAAATGGAGATAAAAAATAAATTAGGTACTCACCGAGTTAATCTTGCAGGTTACAGCCTATGTGACATATCCCATATAGAGCATTGAAATAATGAAAATCGCAATAAATGATGTTTATTTAAGCTCACAACACAACAATTACCTTTGATTTCCACGTTCTTTGATTGAATTTTAGCAAAATTGTAAATACGAGATCACATGCTATCAGCTGTTTTTGTTGACATTTGATGGTGCTTTTAAAATCGCAGAAGTCATAAGAAAACATACAAATTGACCTAAATTGTGTGTGATTATGTGAAATAAACATCAATTATAGTGATTTTCATGATTTCAATGATCTATATGGGATATCTTACATGAGATGTAACCTGCAAAATTGACTTGGTCAGTACCTAATTTATTTTTTATCTCCATTTCTCTATGTTTGCATTGATAATTTTATAAGAAAAAGGTGTTCAATTAGAGGTTCTCTATAAGGTACACTAGTCGCCCGACACCTCAACTGCAGTTTAACCCTATGGGTGTATAAGAAAGCCTTTAAACTACACGAAAAACTTACTACTTGTTTTTAAGTTTCTATATTATGTTTTTTCACAAGCAATCAATCCATGTTTAGCAGTGTTAATAGAAACTTCAGATTTGTTGGTACAGAAGCATTTATGGTTTTTCCTAATGATTTTCCTATGCAGTTTACTATAATGAAAATGTGCCTTTATACTATCGTTGATATTTGTTAGTATACAGTTGTAATTATTATATTTTATAGGAGCGAAACTTGGCAACAGCAAATGGGCATGAAACCTGTGCTAGATGCCAGTACAACATGTAATAAGAAACTTTGCAGCCTACATTTTGACACAACATACTATGCACACCCTCATTCAGTACACCTCAACAGAAATGCAGTGCCGACACTCCATCCCATGAGGCGACCCACGGAGCTTAAGGCAGCCATATCATTGGAAGTCTCATTTGTTTTACGACAACAATAAATTAACCAATTTGGTGTTAGTTATTGCAGGTTTAATTTGTTTGTTTTCTTCTATAGCCATGTAATTAACATTATTTAGTTTTTAAGCCCTAATTGTCACTCTTTTAATTATATATTGATGAAAAGACGTCTACTAAATTTGTTAGGTACCTTATGTATCCATATTTTTATTTATGTCACCTTATTTTATGTTCATCATTTATGTAATACAAGATTTTGTAAATGGTGGTAGTAAACATGGGCTTAAGTCATTGTGTATCTATCGGGTTTAATTACCTAATTTGTAGTATTTTGAGTAGGTACTTGTACTTTTCAACAGCAATTCTATCTTATTGTTAAAACTATCTTTGTAGTAATATATGTTGAACACTTGTGAAATATAGAAATAGTAATACAATAAAACACCTTTTTCACTAAATATAGTTTAATAACTAGATGTCACATTTCGTGTGCACTGCACACATCGTCAGTAGTAACTGTTATTACTGACGATGTGTGCAGTGCACACAAAATGTGACATCTAGTTATTAAACTATTTTTTGTGAAAAAGGTGTTTTATTCTATTAATAAAAATATATTTGTTAGTCGAATATTCTACTTTTGGTAGATTATGCTATTGTTCGTTAATTTATTTTTGTACTGGTAATTTAACTAAAACACATGTTGGATGTTAGTTATAATTTTTCAATAGTAATCATAAATGTATACCTTTTCTACTTTGTAGTATTTTGAGTAGGTACTTGTGCTTTTTCAACAGAAATTCTATCTTAATTTTAAAAATATGTTTGTTTGTCGAATATTCTACTTTTGGTAGATTATGCTATTCTTCGTTTCTTTATTTTTGTACTGGTAATTTAACTAAAACATACGTGTTAGATGTTAGTTATTAATATTCCTAAATGTACTTTGTACCTTTTCTACGTAGCAATATTAAAGTGTAATTATTTAAGTAATTCTTTTCTTTAAAACGTTATTGTGTGGTTACAGCATTGTAATTGAATATCGTACTGCATACTGTTTTCCTTAGCAATGATTCCTCATTACTACGGGAACTAGTAAATAGTATGCAATTTGATGACAGTGGTGTGATCATGTACCGCGAGATCAAAAATTATATTGAAAAAGGTTGCTATGGAATGTACAAGTCTGTCTTAAGTTATATCATTAAGTGTCACACTGCATTATATTTTCTCTTAAAATGACAAATATTAATGACAGTATGACACTTAATGATATAACTTAAGACAGATTTTTACATTCCATGGCAAACCTTTATCAATATATTTTTGATCTCGCGGTATTAAACCCTAATTTTTAATAAACTTAATTTTGAATTTCCCGCTACCAAATACATTTTGAATCGCCCGCTATTTGCTTAGTGTTATTGAAAACTGTAATTTTTTGATGCCAGCGCCCTCTATATCGGCCTTCACGCAATACAAACCGCGGATAAAAATTTTGGCTTGACTGCGCCATTTGATTCTACTCTGTGATAACCTGCAATCTCCAATCCGCTTTTAAGTACGTCTTGAAAATTATTTAAAAATTCTAGGGAAATTTTCTGCAAATGTCTAGGGAATTAAAAAAATTTCCCCTGGCAACACTGCGCGAGACGCTCCTCAAATCACCAAAAATGGCTAATCATGTTGACCAAGTTGATATGTATGACGCTATGTTTTCGGCAAATAGTGTGAAGGAAGAACAGTGCCAAAAAGACAGTTTTGTAGAGGATAAAGTGTACATCTCTGAAACCGCCATTACTACAGACAATGTTGAATTACAAGGCCCTAAATTCTATGGCAAAATAAAGCAATATGACGAGTCCACATGTTCGGACAATATTAAAATAGAATTGCCATCAATTGAAGTGACTGAAGAACAAAATGACAACGTTAAAATAGAAGGAGGGATCAGTGCTGGTGATATTAAAATTGAGTTTGATAATGGACTACTTTGTAAGTAATAGAAGCAACTCTATTAGAAGTTTCTGATTGTGCTCTTTGTAAGGACTGATGAAACATCTGCGACATAAATATAAAATACACCACTCTTAAGACAGAAGAGTTGGAGTGCATTTACTATTTATACTGTTTATCGAAAAATGTAATCTCATCCCATTACAAACACCAAGCTGTAATATTTTGATTTTCACACCTGTTTTTGTCTGAAATATTGAGGTTTAACTTAGTGCAATTGTCAATTACTTGTTTGATGTCCTATGTAGTATATTACGTAGTTATTTTGAGAGTAATATGAATATATATTTCATCACTCTATATTTATTTAAAAAATTACATGGTGGTAGTAAATGCTACGATTGTTAATCTGTATATATTTGGCCAACAGACTGTGAAGATTGTGAAGCATATTACATAGACTATTGCATTGAATGTAGAATGCTAGTCCATATTTTAAACAAACATGCTTTAAATAATGCAGATAAGGGAGCACGAAAAGATATCCCAAATGATATTCTAGAAATTCAGGATTGTTTGGGACAAATTGGAATATATGCTTCAAGAATTATTCCTGAAGGTGTAAAATTTGGTCCTTTCACTGGACTCACAACAACAGAATGTCCCTGGGAAATGATAGGTGAGAAATTTGTTTTGGACAGAAATAAATCGAAGCATTTGAATTGGATGCAGTACGTTAATCCTACCAGGAATACTTCTGAACAAAACTTGAGTGTCTTTCGAAATGAGGATAATATATATTATCAAAGCACTCGTGCAATCCAAGCCGGTGAAGAATTATTGGTGTATTTTGGTGAGGAATACGGAAAGAACCTGAATAAAATTGTCAGACTGGATTTTGATACCGCTACGAAGCAAACCTCTAAGGACATATTTGCCTGCACATTTTGCTGCCTTGGATTCAGCTCGAAATCACATTTAGCCAAACATAAAACCATTTGTGTTGAGGGTAAAACAGAAAACATTTCTATTGAAGGTATTGTAAATATTGCATTTTGATGTTTGTGGATTAGTCTATATTGATTTTTCTATTGTAATTCTAATGGGTGTTTTTCACTCAATTCCAGAACTCACGCAGTGCCAGGTTTGCAAAATCCACTTGGATCTGAAGGAATATTTGGCAGACCATATGGCCTTCTGCTGCGAGAGGAATGCCAGGTATGATTGCTCCTTATATGATTATACATGAGAAGAGTGGGACAGAAATGATGTTTTCTTACCAAGCAGTTTACTATTTTACTCTTTGAACTGAAATAAGTAGGAGAGTGATTAATTTAAAAAGCTCATTTATTCTGGTATTGAAGCTCCTTCATTAAATGTTTTGTTGTACAGTATACTGAAATATTACAATATACTGATATTCATACATTACATATACATACATTTATTAAACGAACAACACTGGTTAAAAATATAATATTCACATGTTCAGTCTTATTGTTAATACTAGTGACCAGATAAAGTGTACCAATGCTGCTTCACTTCAGCCCGGCAGTTTTTTAAATGAATTTAAAAGATGTTCTGTTTGCATATTTACAGATATTAAAATAGTTTTAATTTTAAACTAAATGTGCTAAATAATGGCTATTTAGCAAGACTTTTCCTTATACCACATGTCGGATAATCAGTTCTCATTTTCTGAGAATTCTGAATGGCAAGAACTAAATGACCTCAACATCCATGTTTTTTTCGTTGAAAAAACTCCTGTTGGTACACTCCCTAGTTTCGGGTATATTTTAGTAAATATGTAGCACACATTAAATGAAACGGCTTAATGTTTGTAGTATCAGAAGAATTTAAGTAGAAAAACAAGTAAAATATATGAATGAAATGTCAAATCAAATTGCATATTTACACAATGTGATTTTAAAGATTATTGCCAAATAAGTTATTATGGAATTTTTCGTTTAATAGAATCAGCAAAATCTCATTATGTTACGGCGATTCTTGTTTTTTTTTTCTCGATCGTTAAAATATTTGTTAATGAATCTTGTGGATATTTTATTGCTGAGTGTGGCGGAACACCTTGAACCCCCGTTTTCTTCCTTTCAGGTAAGAGCACCCTCAATTCAAGAGATTGAAACCTACAATTGGTATGCTAGTTAACGACAGATGACGCTCCTAAAAAATAATTATTTTATGTAATTTATTTCGGTACTGAAGAAGTTAGTTTACATATAGTGTTTTCTATTATTTGAAAATACTATATTATAATTATTTTTATCTAATAATTGATAAAATAATTTTAAGATTAACATTTGGGGGAATATTATTATAAAAATGCAAAGTAGGAAGAGGATTGATTTTAGTGAACAAACTAGAAAATATCTTAATGTAAACATTTATATATAGCACAGATAATATACAGGCTGGCGCACCACATTTCCGTCGGTTTATATACGAAAAGTGGCAAAATGTTTTAACAATTTGCCACATTAGGGGCACGTTTTAAAATTATTTTGAAATATACAGAGTGATTCAATAAAATGTTGCGTACCAAAGTTATGAAAATTTAAATGGAACACCTTGTTTATTATGGCATATTTTGATACTATAGGCTAAATGAAGGCTACTTACTGTTATATTCCCTATACATAACTTAACCTATTTTCGAGATATTTAACAATTTTTGAAAATGTAGATCAAAATTTAAGAGGCATTTCTGTCTTACATATTTGAGCGAATTATTTTAAATTGTATTTATTGTTTACTCAAAGCATCAGACTTTAAGATAAGTTAAAGTTTTAATCTAAAAATTATACCTGGGTGTTTAAAAACAAAATTTTTGTTTTGACTAACATTAAGGACAAATAACTTTCTTATTTTGAATTAAACACCGTGTTTTACTACCATATTTAGATTCTAATTTTAATTGTTTTTAAAATTGCATTAAAGTTTCCTACACCTATCTCTTATAGTTTTTTTAGTAATTTAGGATTTTGAATTAAATACTAATTTCTTGCAATTTATTTTTCAAAAGTAAACTTTGACGGTGTTATTATTACTTCAAACACATACATTATTTACTATTATTACTATAAAACTATATTAGTAATTTGGGATTTTCAGTTTCAAACACTAGTTTCTTGCAATTCGTTTTGGAAGTGTTAACTTCTTTAGGAGCGTTGCGCTGATTGTAGGCAGTGAACAAGACGACCTGCAACGCTCGGATATGTAACGCTCGGATATGTGTAACGCTCGGATATGTGTAACGCTCGGATATGTGTAACGCTTGGATATGTGTAACGCTGGGATATGTGTAACGCTCGTTCGGGTAAAGTCGGCTAAGGGAACAAGATAAATATATCATATAGAGGTATTTAATTTCAATTAAATTGAAATTTAAATGAATAAATAAATTCATGTCCCTGAGCAGATTCGAACCCGAGCCGAACGGGTATGACCAATGTATGACGCCGGCACGTTGCATCAGACCAACGCGGGACACGTAATCGATTATTCATATCGTGTATTTATACATATACATACGTCACTTCTATACTCGTTCGGCGACCGTTACATGGGAGAGCATGACGCATCAGTCGTATAATACGTTACTGAATATTATACGCGTGTATTTCGTATTATTAACTTCGCCTTGATGAAGTATACACTTCTGCTGTGTGGGTTTAAGCACGCCCATTTTCTTGTTTAAAAGGCTAATATTTATTAACCTAACGGTTTGATTGGTTTTGTTTCACAATGATTAAAAAGCATTATAACTAGGTAAACAACAAATACATACTTTATTAAACAAGTAACAAACTTAAGTAGTAAAAGAAACTGTTTTAACAAGAGATCAAAATTAAGTCCATCTGTTGCAATACATAAACGAATTTTATGACGCTATTCTTAATCTTTCTCTCATATCGTCGGGTGTGGTTGGTGGTGTATCATAGATTATATAACTCATTTGAAATTTAGCCAATAGTACAGTGGCTTGATATATAACAGTGACGACAGCGCCTGGGCCTATTTTCTATTGGTTGATGAAAAATCCGCCATGATGAGTCGAGTGTCAAAGTTTCTGGCGTTTTGAACGTTTTTTTATGTAGACAAGTCATATAATCAAGTATTTTTTTTTATCGTACTCTTCAAATAAGTTTATAAGTTTCGTTTTATTATTTGTGTATTCACAGGTTATAGTTATTTCCACTTTCTTTTTTCTTAGAATTCCTATTATCTTTAGTTATTTGACAGTTAATTGACATTATTGACCTAGTTTAGTGTTTAGTGCCTATCGATAAATAAAATATTACTTGAATTATTACATTAAAATAAGGTAAATATAAATATAATATACATAGACAGTAAAGCTTTAAAAATTTAAATGGCATTAGAATTATTAATTTAATATTTAGTGATATAACCTTATATTTTAGATATTGCAATGCCAGGTTGTGCTGCAGTTAGTTGCTCTAATTCTTCAGAAAAAGGATTCATTATGAAACGGTTTCCAAAAGATCCGGAAAGAAGGAAAGAGTGGGGTAATTGGAAACCGACTGACTATAGTGTGTTATGTGAAACACATTTTGAAGCTGATGTGGGGAGAAAGTGAGGGTTGATGGGACAAGAAAATTAAGATGATGCTCACAAAAAACCTGTTATACATAGGAAACCACCAGCAAAAAGAGTAACTGCCCCATTTACTTTGGAAAAAAAACAGTTGCCTATGACTTGCGATCCTGACCCAAATGATGAAAGTGTCTGCATCAACACATGTTGTATCACGATGTGAGTAGTGCTCTTAAGTTTTTAGCTGAAACTTTAGAGAAGCCAGAATACTTGACGACTGCTTGGTTTATAGACACTATAGAAAAGTGGTTTACGGTTATGACATCTCGTCATCCAACATTAGCTTTAAGCAAGCTGAAAACGTGTGTATATGATGAATCAATCGCATTTCTGCAAGATTGTATGAAATTATTTGCAACAATGACTGTAGGATATAAGTCTATTTGGAAACCATCCCAAACAGGTGTGCTTGTTACGACACAATCTATGATACATTTGCAACATGAATTTTTGGATACCAAGAAGTATGATTTCCTCTTGACATCGAGATTCACACAAGATTGTCTAGAAAATTTATTTAGTGTTGTACGGGCTAAACAAGTTATACCAACAGCATTGCAATTTAAAAATAATTTGAAACTTATTTGTGTGTCTCAGTATTTAAAAAATGTGACGAAAGGAAGCTACTACAAGGTTGAACGCGAATTTCTTTCAGATTTTCTTAATGTAATCAAAAACTCAGAAGAGAAAATTTATGATCCAGTAGTGTTACCGACCATTACACATAATGTTGCACAACTAGTAATAGTGAGATCAACTCATTGTATAATGTTAGCGGTTATTTGATAACAAGTATAAAGCGCGTGCACTTCGAGGACATGTAGTCAATGTTTAACATCAGTAGGGTCGAAAATAATTTGCCCTTTGCAGTTTGCTAAGTTTACGCGCATTAAATGCTTCAAAGAAAAATCTCTATTTTTTGTAATAACAGTACTTTTGTAGAAATGGAAAACACATTTCGTAAACATTATGATGCCGTAATAAATCGAAATACAAATCTTTTGCAATTTCACATTAGTCAGTTCCAAGTGATTAACACACAGCATATTTTAAATTGCCACAATATGCGTAAAAAAATATTTGTAAGATTTATTAATTTTATGTTAAAAATTAAAGGAAAGAAGAAAATTAAAAGTGTTAAAAATATATATTGTAACAATACCTTATATTAATAAAAGATACAATTACATTCAGGTAAATTCTATAATCTTTATTTTTATTATGTATTTAAATCCTGTATTTTCTCTCGTCAATAAAAAAAATGAAATCTTTTATATAATATTTATATCTATTTTCAAATTCTCTCAGGTATATTATTTATTTATGCCCTCACTAACTCAGTTCTTGTTTTTAAAATTTAAACTAATTATTTTTATATGTAACTAACTTCACTTAATTCCTCAAAGTCAAACAGTTGCCTATATGTAATTTCTTCAATACCCGTACATATCATAATATCTTTACGTTTTATAATTCTTTATTTTATCAATCAAATTTTACTAAACAGTTATTCTCAAGTGAATTATTATATGTGTTCCAAATTTATCTTCAATTTATACTTACTATGAACTCAATATCAAGGTATGTATTCGCATACTATTCAAATAAATAAAAAAAAATCACTGACAGTTGTTTTTCTATTCATAGGTTAAGGTTCTTAGCGTCATATCTGTTTCATCTATATAATTCAAGATCCTTCTCCACATATACCAAATAAAAACAAATATATCAAAACTAATTTGTTTAATAAACTAGGCAAATATTAAATCAGATGGTAGTTCCCAACACAATCTCCAACAAATATACATACATGGAAGTATCAAGCTTGTTTAAAAAAAAACTCCTATAAAATTTATAAGTGCACGAAAATATACCTTTCGTGAATCGAAATGTAAGCAAGTAAGTATATTTATTATACTATTAAAAAAAATACTGTATAGTTCTTGTTTGAATTTTAATTTCCCATACAATTTACTTAGTTTTAATTTGCCAATCAGATTCTTTGATTTTATAAAATTATTAAATTCAGTCACAAATTAATGTTGTGAAAGGAAAATACAAAATATCTTTTCTTAATTATCTACAATGTTATTAGGTACGATTTTTTTTTTAAAAATTGTCTAAATTCTGTTATACTTTTACTATCTTTGAAACTGTTAAACTCAGATAATTCCAAATAATTATACGACCTGTCACAAATATTGAACTGGTATTCTTTCTTGTAATCCAAACGATTTCTTTTTAGTTCGACGATGACATGTACTGGTTCCAAAGATGTAGATCCTTTCCTTTGCCTAATTGACTGAAATACTCGGGATATGGACTGTGATGACTGCTATCCTGTTATACCTTCAAATCTGCTATCATCTGGAATCTCGAACCGTCGAACGCTTGTGTACTATTCCTTGATACTTGTCTTTCCACGAAATATATCTCCACCGGACTGGAATACCTGTGATCGCCTGCTATGTTAAAGTTCTCGAATACTTCTATTTCTGGATTGATATACTAGTACAAATACTGGAACTCGAACAACTCTCCTGTGTAATAATTTTCTAGCTGAATATGGATTATTCTTCTTGGATAATTACCAATGCCGTAAGTTTATTTTTAAATTATAATCATATAATTATTCGCTTCCTTCTCAAATTTAAATTCTCTTCATTTATTTCGTTATTAGTAATTTAAATCCTTTCTTCTTGTATTTTTTAAAATCTATTTATATGATGATAAATGGTACTATTCCTGAGAATATTTAAATCACCTAAAAAATATCTGTTTTCTTTTCCACTCTATCTTTATCACTTCTTCTACACTTTTATGCAATAATTGATAACTTTATTATGTATTTTTCGGAGAAAAACTTCGTTTTTCCGAAAACACATCTACTGCTTTCTAAAATTATTTAGAAACCTTTTTTTTATTTTTCCCTCATATCCCTGGCAATAAATCCTTAATTTTTAATATCCAATCATCTTTGTACACACATTGTGATAATCCAAAACATATTTTATTTGAACTTGAATATTTAAAATACCTTTTTGTAATTCCAAAAATTTATCAATTTAATTCATTACTTTATTTTTTTCAACCTTTAACACACTTCGGCAAACCAAATACTCAATACTATAACGTTGTTATTTTAAATGTCAAAATCTGACACTTCTCATATTTGAATTTAAGCGCGCAACTATACATCATTTTTTTAACCTTTATGGTTCAAAATCCATACTTATTATCTCTATTTTTCAATAGTGTTAATTAAACAAGCTTTTACAAAATAATATTACATATAAAAATACATCAAGTAATATTTAAAATTCTATTTTCAGTAATGGGTAAAATTAATGCAACAAAGAAACCTGATAGGCAACCAACCACTCGATGCAAGAAAAACTTCAACATACCCCGATATGCAACCAACTTTACACGATGCCCAAAATCATAGGAATATATCCATTTAATATTCTCACAATTATTTTAAGTATAAATCAAATATTCCCACAGCTATTTACTTTATTATAGTTCGGTCTATTAAATTTTATCAACTTTCATTTTTTTAATACTCACTTCAAAAACATATACAGTATATTCTATTAACACTAGTACTTCCCACATATCATTACTAATTCATGTTGGTGAACTACCACAATATGCTAGCAAATCAGCTGCTGCGCATTGAGCTGTATGCTATTATAATTTGATGTTTTTTAGTAAATTCTACCCAAGTTGAATCAAGAATGTATGTATATTTGTTAATTTAATGTTCAGATATTGTAGTAATGAGTTAAAGCTTTCAAATGAGAACTTAAGACATATATTGTTAAATAGAAGTTTGTGGGTTATAGAAAATGTAGATAAATATGTACACATGTAATTCATTTTTTATAACAAGTTTTTAAATTTACATATAAAAGAAATGAATTTTTGAATGTTTCCTTTTCCCTAATTTTCTAAAATAAGTAGCTACACTATTTCTAATGCTTAGGTATTTCATGTAATAATAATAGCTAAATACTTATTAATTATAATAAACTGAATATATACACATGTAATTCATTTTTTATAACATGTTTTTAAATTTACAAATAAAAGAAATGAATTTCTGAATGTGTTTCCTTTTCCCTAGTTTTCTAAAATAAGTAGCTACACTATTTCAAATGCTTAGATATTTCATGTACTAATAATAACTAAATACTTATTAATTATAATAAACTGAATATATGTTAAAATTAACATTTTATCCCAAATTCACATTTGCCTCTACGTAATTTTCGACACAAGATGGCGGCCAAATATTGTGTGTCGCTACTGTTATATATCAAGTCACTGTAGCCAATAGCAATTACAAAGTTTACATAGTTACCATGTATTGATAAGTGAATATACTCTTGACGACGTGATATAACCGTTTTCGATTTCGCTTCCTCCTACAATATGAATTTTGTCATGGTAACAAGTGTTTTGAAGTTTGTTGATAAACGTCAAAAATATATTCAGCAATTTTCATAATGTTTTTTTAATTTTTTCGACATGGAACGCTTTGGTATAAGCTCCCGAGCTTATACCAAAGCGTTCGGTCCCCGGACCGAAATAGATAAAGAAATTGAAAATTTGACACCGCAAAATACCGTTAAAACACATAATTATGTTTGGAAACATTTCACCGAATTTTGTGAACAGCGAAATTATAAACTTTGTGCACAAACTTCTGACGAACAATTAGCAAGTATTTTGAAAGATTGGACATTCAACATGAAACGTGCAGACGGCACCGAATACAAAGAAGCTACCGTGAAAACAATTTGGAATATTTCCACTAAACTTGTCCAGAAAAAGTGTTATGAAGAGTTTAATCGAGAAACAAATTCATTCAGAGGCGTGATTTTTGAAGATGCAAGAAAGGCGCGGGCAGCTAAAAGGAAGAAGTTATAAGCAATTCCTGAAAAAAGAAAAACAAGTTCTGTCGCCCTTAAAACGGAAGAAATTAGCAAAATTGTGTCATTTTTTGACGAAAATACACCAGACGGTTTACAAAAAGAAATTCTATCAAATTTGTTCTGTGGAACTGGGGTGGCGTGGAAATGAAGCAGTCTTTTGCTTAATTGACTATTTCAAAGCAGAATGCGACAATTATGGTCAACTCACAGGACGTATTGAGTACAATACCATATTTTCAAAGACAGCACAAGGTGGCGAAAAACATTCAGCTGAATCTAAATGGTTGACACCGAATAAAAATTGTGAAGATCAGTATCCAGTACGTCTGTTGAAGAAAATGTTAAGCAAAAGAACACCAAACATTAAAACCAATCGTCTATTTTTAACACCTAATCCTGATTGGCAGAAAACTAAAATATGGTATAAAAACTGCCCTGTAGGCCTTAATCAATTAAGTAAATGGACACGTACAGCGGCAGAAAGTATAGGACTTGATACAAAGAAGCAAAAAATATCTAATCATTCCAATCGCTCTTCCGCTGTTAGCATCTTGACACAATGTGGAGCAAACTTACAAGAAATTATTAAGATAACAGACCACTCATCATCTGTATCTCTGAAGCCGTATCTAAAGCTTACTAATGAACACCATAGCAAGATACTTGAAAAAATGAGAAATAAACAAGATTCTGCCAACTCTACCATCACCAGCACCTCAAATTCAACAAATATTTATTATAATAATTGTACTGTAACATTTTCGGGTTCGCAATAAACAACTCGTGCAATTTATTTATTTAAAACAGTCTGTATATTTATACACGTAAAATTATATAACAATATAAAAATATAAAACTAATTAAAACTAATGTATCACACTTAAACTACTATTAATAAATTAAAATCAACACACGTATTTATTTCACTACTTATATTTATGTTTACTCTTGATTACCACTTAAGGAAGTTCTTATATTTATTTCTACGCGCGTCGGCTACTTCTTAATCCCGAATTACTCCGCAATGAATCCAGACGCCTTATATACGTATGCGAAGATTTCGGGATCATACGGGCACAGTCCGGCTTTTTCTCCACATGTACGAGAGACGTTCTAGTTTTTTTCGCTATGCACGCCGTACGGCGTGCAGCGTGCATGACTCACCACTGTTTACATTGCTTTACGACGTTTACCAGTCGCGCCGAGATGATTTACAACCTCTTTTTTTTAATGTCGCCCGGTCTGCCTCATACATATTTCGTTACAGTACTTTTAATTTCAACCAGTAAAAAAAATTCGTTAGTTAATTCTTTATATAATCGTAACGAATACCACTCGAGCAAACGAAAATAATCCATTATATAACCTCTTCACTCGACGTATATCCTTAAAACACCACTCGAGCTACGCTCTCGTGGTGTTTCGCAGAATACGTCTCGTGACTCGGAAATATAATCGATTATTTTCTATGCTCTTTTGATATTATTACTGACAATATATCTTGGCCAATTGTGTGGACCCCCGCGTCCTATCCACCTATTGGGATATTGCCTATCCAATTCATTTCTGACATTTACTTGAAAATGCGCTGGTGCACCGTCTAGTTGTAGCCACATTCTTTGACGAATATTAAGTGGTATATTTTCCAAAAGTGCAGGCAAATTTTCTCTTAAAAATCGAAGCAACATGGCGCCGTTTAAGTTACCATCAAAAAAAGAACATGCCACTAGCGTTCCAATTATTCCACCCTACACATTGACACATCTGTGTTGCCTTCGAGAGTTCTAAAAAATGGGGATTTTTATTTCTGTAGTAGTGCAAAATTATATCTATTAACTATTCAGTTATTGTGGAATGATAACTCGTCCGTAAAAAGTACAAAATCCATGAAATTTTCATCTTTACTAAACTTCTGTAGAACCCATAAACAAAATACGAGTTGACGATCGTAATCTACTTCCAAAAGTGCTTGGTGTACTTGAATACAATACGGGAAAAAGTTGTGTCTTTTTATAATTCTTCCGACGCTGCGTCTGCTTATTCCACTGGTTTCACTTAATTTTGCTGACTTGTATGCGGATTTTCTACCAGAGATTCGATAACAACAAAATCATTTTCTCCATTTCCCATAATTGGTCTTTGCCTTTCTGGATTCTAATAACACTTGCAATAAACTCTCTAATGACCGCCTATCAGGATGACGCGTGTTAGGATATTTTTGAGCATAAACTCTTGATGCCAGCAAGAAATTTTCGTCAAACTCTCCAATTACTAAAATCATATCCATCTTTTCGCTTTGAGAGTCGGTTCTCGTTTTAAATAATTGAAATTATTGAAACGACGTCGAACAGCGATGACGTCTTAACTAATATGTATTGTAACTGTCAAATAATTTATCTGGTTGAAGTAATAATAACACCGCCTACTATTGAAAAATAAATTGCAAGGAATTAATGTTTGAAATTGAAAATCCTAAATTACTGAAATACTAAAAACTCATATAGCTGCGACCATTATCTGACTAAAAACTTGAACAGCGAATTTTACACTCATTTTTTGAACGGAACTGGGTGGTATTTGCGCATTTGTTATTTTTGATAGTGCTCTGCTCTTCTTGTTTCTGATCAATATTATAGGTCTCCCTTATGTCACTGAAAGAAATAATTTTATTATCCAAGACAATTAATAAATTATTTCGAAAACTCTTAAATAAATGAGGCGCAAATCTTTCACCTGCACTTCGACATACTCTTTGACGGCAGTCATTTGGACACTTGATATAAAACCTCGACTCGATGATCGGTAAAAGGGATATTGCCACATTTTCATATAACAAAAATTATACGATATGCATGTCTATAAAGCTACTAGGTTGATGTAAACATTTTTTGTTAAATAATCTGCTAAATAGGTAACCGAATAACATTATTATGTTTCAGTGAAAGGACAATAATTACAGATACAGAATAATCTAAGAAATTATGGTTATGATCGACGGACTTGAGTGAAATCATTCCGGGCTCTTTTTATGTTTCATTCAAAGCGAGATGTAGATGGTGATATCATTAAGCAATTTATAGGGAACGTATGAAAATAATTCTTAATTTTCTAGTACTGGAATTTATTTTATATTCAATTTTCTTATGGCATGTAAATGTTTTATTGTAAACTGATTCAGCGTTAAAAGTAAAATGACGATCCTCATAACTAAAATCTGGAAAGAACATAGGCATACTGCTTTGTCATCTCCTTTTCTAAGCTTCACTTGTTGGGGAAGTGTTTGTAACTACGATCATGATGATTGATGGGTACACAGACATACTCTATTTGGTTCATTTTCTAATAAAAATCTCACTGGGAAAATCGAAAATAACGTTTGAATTTATATAACCTGAAATTGAAGAATTCTTAATTTATATTTCATAAGTATCATAAGTGTTTACGTATATGCTTTTTTGTCGTTCATTAACAAAAGTGAATTGGTTTTTTTGTCGTCAACTCAAGGCTAAATGTGTTTGGGATGAGATGAATAAGGAGATTGTTTCTATTCTTGTTAAATATTAAAAATAGAAAATAGATCTTAATTCAAGTTCCCCAATATCGTCATCTGTTGTTGCTAAGTTAAACTAAAAAGGTAATTTATAGCAAATCAATTTTATTTTTCCTGGAGACATGTGGTTCAAATATAAAATAATGGTAAATTCTAAATCGTAGTGTCGTCTATTTTCCTTAAATGAACTAAAACTGATGGGGTACATTAAAGCCTATCTCTTGGGCTCTCTGTTTCTTTCTCTGTATTGTTACGTAACACTTTGCACTCACACCTTAAATATTTATTTTTTTACGTATTACCATGACAATTTCAGTCTTTCTGTATTACAAAATATTTAAAGAAATAACAGATTTTAACATATTAATCTATTTTAGTAATTGTTTTTTATAATGTTGACTCTAGCAATGTATAGAAGTATGATGTCGAGCCACACTCGACATAGTGTACAGTGGTAAGGGTTCAAGTAAAGTATTGGTATTAAAGACTGTGGTGAGAATAACTTACATATTAATGTGAACCCTTACTTCTGGCGGGGACTGTATCTACCTCAATAAAGCACATTAGCCAAATTAATGCCGCCCTTCAATTGATATTTAGCATGTGATTAGAAATATTTATTTTCAGAAAGTGCATTCTACCGATACCACCGGTCAAACAAGCGTCAACAGCATTGAACGGACGGAAGAGATGCCCCCGTCAAATTTATAAATGTCAGCAGTGCAGATACAGGACGAAGTACCAAGCAGATCTCAAGGAGCACACCAAGAACCAGCATTACAAATTTAAAATGTATAAATGTGGGATTTGTAGCAGACGTTTCAAGACTAAAGAATTCCTCAGGCTGCACGTGAAAAACACGCAAGCTTGTGTTGGAGGAAAGGACGACCAAGTACATTCTAAGAGTGATAATAGCATAACAAATATAGAAGTAGAACAATCCAGCTCACGAGATCAAATGAAAATATTTAAGTGTTCGCTATGTGTGTTTCGAACAAAACATAAACGAACTATAGACAGGCATATTAAAACTAAACATCTGAAGGAATTTGATTTTAAATGTGACTTTTGTGAATTTGAAACAAATAGCAAAATTCATTTACAAATACATATAAAAGCTAAACATTTGAAGCAATTTGATTATAAATGTGGCTCTTGTAAATATGGAACAAACAGCAAAAGTAATTTAGAAAAACATATAAAAACTAAACATCTGAAGGAATTTGATTTTAAATGTGACTTTTGTGAATTTGAAACAAATAGCAAAATTCATTTACAAATACATATAAAAGCTAAACATTTGAAGCAATTTGATTATAAATGTGGCTCTTGTAAATATGGAACAAACCACAAAAAAGATTTACAAAAACATATAAAAACTAAACATTTAAAGGAATTTGATTATAAATGTGGCTCTTGTAAATATGGAACAAACGGCAAAAGTAATTTAGAAAAACATATAAAAACTAAACATCTGAAGGAATTTGATTATAAATGTGACTCTTGTAAATATGGAACAAGCAGCAAAAGTAATTTAGAAACGCATATAAAAACTAAACATTTAAAGCAATTTGCTTATAAATGTGACTCTTGTGAATATGGAACAAACAACAAAAGTGATTTAGAAACGCATATAAAAACTAAACATTTAAAGCAATTTGATTATAAATGTGACAGTTGTGAATATGGAACAAACCACAATAAAGATTTACAAAAACATATAAAAACTAAACATTTAAAGGAATTTGATTATAAATGTGGCTCTTGTAAATATGGAACAAACGGCAAAAGTAATTTAGAAAAACATATAAAAACTAAACATCTGAAGGAATTTGATTATAAATGTGGCTCTTGTAAATATGGAACAAACACCAAAAGTAATTTACAAAAACATATAAAAACTAAACATCTGAAGGAATTTGATTATAAATGTGGCTCTTGTAAATATGGAACAAGCAGCAAAAGTAATTTAGAAAAACATATAAAAACTGAACATTCGAAGTAAATTGATTATCAGTGTGACTCATGTGAATTTGGAACACACTTCAAGTGAAGACCTTGGCGTAGACAGTTTATGCGCAAAAGTATGTGGAGCGTTTTCTTTCGACCAAAGGATTACTAATCCAATGATCCGAATTTCAGTCAAACCGAACGAACGCATACGTTTATTTGAATTCTGAATCTGGATTCGTGAATCCGAGCGGAATCTCCTTACCCCTCAGAATCCGTCGTATTTTACTATTAGCAGATTTTGAATCCATGAATCGGTAAATTCTAACCTTAAATGTTGATTATTTTGAGTAAACATGACTGAGCAAATAGAAATTTTAGAAGCTATTACAGAAGATTTACATAAAAGTATGTATTACACTCTCTACTGGGATACAGTTTAAAGAAAAATTGACGAAATATGAGATACATCGAGCGAAAACATGTAATATATAGTTAATTAATTGTTATAATTAGTTACTATAATCACAGATAAGGGAGATTACAGATAGCCGGTGTATATGGAGTGTTACGTGCCACAAAATGGTTTTGATTATGCCCTGATATATTCTAACATTCGATCTATTAACTTGCATGACTTTGTAATTGTTCGGGTTATCTATTAAAATTCATATCGTACAAGAACTAGGGCTAGCGAACGTTTATGTGCCGGTTCCGGACTTATAAACGTGTAACTCGTGGTTTTTCCTGTGTCTAAGAACGATGACTAACTGTGTGTGTGTCATATTAAGGGGTACATGCGACATTTGACATTGTGTATCTATAAATCTACGATTCTGGCCATTGTACGCTTATAGGTTACGTTACTGATTTCATTGCAAATGTTTTACTTTGTATTTATACATATCTTAATTACTAGTTGCTCTCCACAAATATTACCTACCGTTTGTGCGAGGGATAATACTAGTTCTGTATTGTTTGGTAGTTTTCCCGTCGACATTTGTATATGAACAGGTTGCTTTCGGCCTAGTATAATGCCCCAGGACTGAATTGTTAGGTATCTGATCTGCTGTGTAAAGGATATCTTTATTTGTTAGCTGCCTTTCCTAGTGTCCTGCTTATTTATTTTCAACTGCTGGGTTGCGGTCAAGATTGATGAATGCCTGCTGTTACATCGGTTATTCACTTGAGTTCTATCTTGCGGTAGCGTGGTAGAGTTACGTTTTCTTTCTGCAATAGTATGTCATTGTTGAGGGTCAAGCCCTCACGATTGCGTGAAGTGTTTAAATATGTTGCGTTTTAATTACCTGATAAGGTTTCCCAGTAGACCATTTCAAATCTATCTATAACCTGTTTACTTGTCGATTGGTTGTCAATTCTGTTTTAGACAACTGAAATTTAGTTACAAGGTAATATCCCTAAGTAGGATTAATAGCATGCTAGGCGTAGACAGTACGTTCACTTAGTGTTGGCGTTGCCAGAATCAATGTCGCATATTAATTTTTATCCTGTTCATTTGGGAAGTTATTTGCAAGTTGGCCTTGTCGTGGTATGTCTTTTGTGAGTGTTGATGATAATTGTATTGTAATGCCAGGTTGGAATATTGTATATCAAGTTAGGACATTCTGTAATGGTTAAGTCTTCCGTGTATTGCAATACTGTCGTTCGTAATATATGTCGGAAAGAGATACGTGAATGGATTGACGTATTGAACTCGTTCACTTTTATCGAGTCTATCTTGAAGTGCAGAAGTTCGGTGCAAGAAATGCATACGCCCTAATTTTTATTTAATCAAGGTTGATTTTTATCGCTTATGCGACTTTATATGGGGTATGTTATGAATTGAAGTACCGCTAATGGGTTTATCGATTGTGAGTTGCTAATTTAGCAATCACGTATGAGTTTTTTTTAACGGCGTGGCCGGCTTCCATTTTGTTTCTCTTGGACCTATAAGAACTTCTGAGAGTTTTGTTGCGCCTTTTTAGTTCATTCTAAGGTGAGTTTCAAACAATTATATATAATTGGTTCTTTTGTTAGACGTGATCTCTAATATCTTGTGTGTTTCGTTGTCTAATTTTTTTTTAGAAGGCTTTTTTCTGGTAGGGGTGAAATATTTCACACCCTAAAGGCACCCTCATTAAGGCGTTGGAGTGAATTTATTATTATTGTACCGATACCTGTCTGTACCTAAATTGTGGTTGGAGGCCCCTGAAGTCAGCTTTGCGCTTCAGCTTCAAGACATCACCTTGCCAGCCTATTTGGTGTCAGATAAGTGTGGACTTTGAAACGGTTGGTACTGCAAATTTTATCTTTGTGCCTATTAAGCACGTTAATGCTTAGAATAATTAAACCCTTCAGGAAATATATTGTTTGGCGATACAGAGTGGTACGTCAATTCGACCTTTGTTGGTTTTTCTGTGTTGCTTATAACCTTTTTCTACGAATAGTAAATTTTGAGAGCCAGCTTCACTGCTGTTTAACCTATTTGGCTCGGTAGCATATAGAGTTTTGCTTTTACTGTTAATAGTGGCTGATTCCACGTAATTATCCTGGGATTATTATTATTATTACTTTTTTTTTTAATTCCTTTTTTTTTTTGTAAAACTTTCATTACTTTATGTAGCTTAATGAGAAGCTACGGTTTGAATTTTAATCACCTTCAGTGAGTTAGTATCATTTACTGAGAGGTTTTGTGACAGAGTTCGTAACTAGCTCAGCAATAGACTGGTGGTATTTTTTTTTTGGAGTATTCGGTTGCTCTAAGTGCTTAGAATTTTTATGTCCTGAACTTACGAGTCTGTGTTGAGGGTTAAGGGCTCTGGCATTGTGTTTGAACCTTCTCAGATTTGATTAATACCTTCTTTCAGTTTAGCTATTGCTAATTTATTGTCATTTTGTAATGTAACTTTGAACTTTGACTTAATATTTTTGTGTGTATAGTAAGTCTGTCGCATTAGTTAGACGACTGTTTAGAATCGTTATGTTTACCTCTTATGGTCTGTAAAATAATGTGCGGCTTATGAAACGTTTCAACAGCTTCTGTTTAGCCTTGCGTGGGCTACTGTATACAGGTTGATGATTTAAAAAAACTTTTGCAAATTTTCATATTCATGTTTTTTTTTTGAGAAAAAAAGATTTACTTGACACCCTCTCTTAATGTTTTTTTTTGGTGTGTCAACATTTTTTGATGCTTCTGTGTGAATAAAGATTATTTGAAGACTTACCGTATTTCCGACTTTAATTTCTATCGCTAGTTTTTTTTCCTGTTTTTTTTTTTGTGTAAATGGCAAGCAGATTTTGCCTTAGGGCTATCCGGTAACAATTCAATATACAGGGTGACCCTTGGTGGCTTTCCATTGGAGGAACACGACCAGTGTAAGCTAGAGATCACAGGTAGGTCATCTATTTTGATGATTTAGTGTTTGGCGCCCATTATTTTTTTTTATTTCTCAACGTCGCTACGTCGTTGCCGGACCGACGTGACACTTACTGGTGTAACTGTGAACCGACACGCCTTCTTCGACGAGAGCTAGTTTGGCCCTGTGATTTTACATGTAACACCTCGCTATTGTGATCCCCCTGTTATGTTTTTTTTTGCTTGCTAAATTGTACCGTATCGAAGCGACGTTGTGGGCGGCGCAGCTTAATAAGTATCGGGCTGCGTAGCAGGAGAGAATGGCAACACAAAAAATAACCTTCATTCATCCTAAAATATGGCTCATAAATGCAGATATACGATATTTTCGTGTTATTTTTTTTAGGTATTTGCTTTATCGACACTGCCTAGTAATTTGAAAACAAATTTATTGGATAAAAGATGGCACTATTATAGGCGTAACCTATGTCTTTTACAATTAAATTATTATTTCAGAGGGCACTTTTTTTATGGCGGGACCGAACAACAGAGCTTTTATTGTAATTCAGGAATATCAGATATTTCTCTTTATTTGAAGTGTTACGTCATAAAACGGAAATGCTGGCTTCGAAAAACAATTTTGAAGTTTTTCCAAATTTTAAAGAACAGTCTATTTTTAATCATTTCATCTAAAAGACCTTATCATAATTTTCCTAAATTGTAAAAAGGCAAATACGTCTAGGAAAGAAACAGACACTCTGCTTTATAAACTACTATTAAATATAATGTTTGTAAATCTGTAAATGTATATCTTTTCTTAAAACCCTTTGAAAAGCTGGCCTACGACCAGATCCTGGCGTTCTTGGGGAGATATGATCTTTTAGATGTTCATCAGCATGGTTTCACAAGAAATAAATCTACAGAGACAGCACTATTTGACTGCCTCCAGTATATTTATGATAAACTGGATGGAAATGAGAATGTCGTGGGAATTTTTTTTGATATGTCGCGAGCGTTCGACTGTGTGGATATGGAGGTTCTTGCCGATAAACTGTACAGTATAGGTTTCAGAGGAATATCGCTGGACTGGCTCACGTCATTTATGTTGGAGAGGCGTCTGGTCGTTTCCATCGATGGTGCAAGCTCCGACGAGTATAGTGTTCCTCTTGGTGTAGCCCAGGGCTCGGTGTTGGGACCCTTATTATTTCTACTGGCTACGAGGGACTTGCCAGAGTGTTTCGAATGCGGTCATCCAGTACTTTTCGCGGACGACACTTCCGTGATTGTGTCGTCCCGAAGTGCTGGTGAACTTGAGACTAGTATTGGGCTTACGATTGCGAATATGTCTAAATGGTGTGAAATAAATAGATTTGTACTGAACCGCGAAAAAACCACTCTGGTGTTTTTCCATAATCGGAGACCGATGCCAGATCTGTTGACGAAGTTTAATGTTAGTGAAAGCATAAATTTATTGGGCATCAAATTGGATCAAAGGCTTGCATGGAATGAACACTTGCAATATGTGTGCGGCAAACTTAACACAGTGTATTATGTGATTTCTCGGGTTAGATTTTCTCTAGACAGGAACGAGCTATTGGATATCTACTATGCTTTGGTTTACAGTGTGCTATCTTACAATATTATCGTTTGGGGAACAGCCGTTGAATGGGAGCGGGCGTTTATCGCACAGAAGCGCATAATTCGGTTGATTTTCAATATAAAATATAGGGAAACCTGCCGGGGTGCATTTGTGGATAGTGGTATTCTACCCTTTCCATGCATATTAATATACAAAAGCGCAGTTTATGTGAAGCAACACGTGGAGGTGTTTGATGCTCGAAGGATTACGCACGATTATTCTACGAGGCAGGCGCATGATATACCTTCCATTAGACACAGACTAACACGAACGGAGAAATCTCCGTACTATACATGTTACAGACTTTATAATAGGTTGCCTGCTAGCTTGAAATCTATAGGATCACTTACTCTTTTTAAGCACAAGCTTCGAGCATACTTGTCATCACATGCATTCTACTCCATCACCGAATATTTTAATTCTTAGTTATGTTTTTTATGTGTGTGTTTGTATATACATATATGTGTGTGAGCATTTGTTGCATTTACTTGTGTTTGCATATGTGTATCTTGTTTTTATATCTTGTTCGAACATTTTAAAATTGTACATGTACTGTATTGACAATGTCTATATCATGTTTAGTGATCAATGACAATAAAGATTTTTATTATTATTATTATTATTATTATTATTATTTGATTTATACAAAAACTATAAACTATAAACAGGTATTTTTAATTATTATTGCATTTCTGAAAAATGAATATAGGCTGATTCAATTTCAACGCTCACCATAGGAATTTCATGTATTAGGAATAAACAGTGGTTCTAAATTCGGCCAATTTGCTAGATTTTGTGTCTGTTATTGACATGGTGAGAAAGCGTATCTGTGACAAATGACTTTCGAACCGGCGTTTTACTTTTTTATACGTAGTATAAGGAAGTATTGTGATGATGAAAATTTTCGACCTCGAGATTTTTGCAGATGTCCACATTCTGAAGTCCCCTGATACCGAAAAAGTGGTTTTTAAAAAATGTGTGTGTGTGTGACCACGATAACGGTCAAACCGCTGTAGATATCAATTCCAAATTTTGTATTTACGTGTATAATCTCCCTCTTGAGATCTGATTGGGTTTTCAGTAAAATCGGTAGACCGGAAGTAGCAGTTTACTTCAGCGAAAAAATCGAATTTTGCCAATGTTTCGTCAACTACTAAGTTTAAACAAATTTATAAAGAATTCATATATAATTAAAATTGAGAATAATTTTATTTAAAAAGTTTTCCGAAATTCCTACCGGAAGTAGGGCTTTTACTCTGATCGAAAATCAGTTTTTTGCGAATATTTCGCAAGTCATGCTTTTTAGGCAAGTACGATACGGGTATAAAAGTATTTAAAACATAATTTTCAATATCTTTTGTATAAAAAAAGTTTCAAAGTTTAGACCGGAAGTACCACTTTTACTCTTATCGAATAGCGATTTTTTGCAAATATGTCGTAAGTTATGCATTCTATATAAATTTATCAAGAGTACAAAAGTATTTAAAACTGGATTTGCAATATTTTTTGTATATATGAAATTTCAAAATTCGGACCGGAAGTAGCACTTTTACTCTTAGCGAGGAGCACTTTTTTGATAATATCTTGCAAAGTATGCATTCTATAGAGATTTATTAAGAGAATAGAAGTACTTAGAATAGGATTTTGAATAATTTTTGTAAAAGAAATTCTTAAAATTCTATAATTTGAAACGCTCATACGTATAAGAAAGTCGTGTGGTGGCCACACCTCTTTTTTTTTAATTAACATTGCCATTTTAATCTTATCTTGTAGGGAAGGACCACAAAGTTCATACTTGGGGACGCTTTTAGCCTTCTAGCTAATGGCGTAATCGAAATTTTTATAAAACGGTTTCGGTTCCTTCTGGACATCATCAACTATCTTATTTCTTATAATCGCTATATTATATTCTAACACCATTAGGATTCTTTTTATTTTAAACATTTAAGAAAACATGAAGAATGTTTTTTATAGTAGGTAATGTATTTTCAAATGCACCGAGTCATTATTAATAGCAAACGTCGTACACTGACGAAGAAAAACGTAATATGTTAAATGTTTTTATTCTTTATATTCAAACATTGCAAGCGTAGAGTTTTTACATACCTATGTATCCAAAACCATTTCGCTAAATCTTGACAACAACCTGATCCGGTATGAAGCGTTTATCAATCCACGTAATGTTTATGTTAACCGGACTTTGAATGACAATGAAAAGGATATTTTACAAATAGTAAAGACAAAAACTTGTGTTTGTAGAGTTTACATAAATTGAGTATTTTTGATATGAATAATAATCCTTCACATGTACACGGGAAAACGCCTCATATATAAATTTAACGCAAACACGAGTACCTATAGGGAACGTTAAATCAAAATAAGTTTAATCAATGCTTAGAATCTGGAGGCAATTAGAAAATGAGACTATTTCTAGAATATCATCCGAATTTAAAGCTTTGCAATTATGTATGCAATCTCGTAACACAAAATATTTGTTGTTATTACTTTCTCATACGTAATGTAAGGAAGTATTGTGATGACGAAAATATTCGAGCTCGAGATTTTTGCATATGTCCACGTTTTGAAACGAGTTAAAAGGCCTAAAAGACATATTTCGTTTCTCTTTGTTTATTTACGTTATTTTACTTTGGCTAATGACTGTGACAATAGTTTATAATTCGAGGATCACATAATTGATGGTGCCAAGAAAGAATTAAAACGCCTTCTAAAAATGTAGAGTACATTAATAGATAAAACGCAGTAATTGGGGCTAATAATGTGTTTTTAGTTTGTCAGTGAGTCCAAATAAAAGTGCTAGAGGTAAAAGAGTAAAACCCACCATTTTAGGGGTCATTTATTCAACATTCATTTTCCATCAAGCAGAAAATCTGTCAACTTTGCCAAATTTAAACCTACCTTCAATTTAATATGAATCAGCCTGTATCGACAGGTAAATATATTTTTAATATCTACATAAAGTGATAGTGATATAATTACTCTGCCTAAACCTTTGTAAGTACAGTTATTTTTACTGTAACAAGTGACTGTTCATTTCAGTGTATAGGCGGGTCGACGTTTTTTGCGTGGCCTTTTTTATTTTTATTTTTGTTCCGGACGGGTTTTCTTTGGCGAGGTACATGTCAATCAAATTTTTATTGATCGATAGGTCAATGTACGAGTGAAATAAACACATGCCAGTTGTTGTTTTGATATCGCCTGTTTATTAATTAAGAAACAATAATGAGCTCGTCTGTAACCACAAGATCACAGCAGCGCAGCAAATTAAATGAGCAAAATATATCAGGGTCATATACTGATTCTAATTGTGACGCTAAACGCATGAACAGCAGTTATGTTAATCTTAAGTATACTGACGATGTCTGTTGTAAGGAACAAGAGGAAAACAGATGCGAGCTATCGAGCATTATCCTGGATCTGCGTAATAAACTGGCTGACGCTGATAACAAAGTGTCCTTATTGGAGCATTCAAACTTTAAATTAAATTCAAAAATTAAAAACTTAGAAAATACAATACAAAGGTTGAATCATTTAATTGAGGGTCACAGACAGCTTACTAGTTCCTTGTTGATCAATCAAAATCAAAATAACATAAAACAGAATGAAATATCAATTGGTTGTCAAACGGAACAACGTCGTATGGTAAGCATTGCAGTCCAAACGGAGTCCAGTAAAATGCTTCGGAACAAAACAGATGATGGAGGCACAGCAACTGGGGCAAATGTTGCTGTGGATAACATGCGGAAGATAGTGGGCCCCTTAAACTATGGTAGTGCTGCCGATAAAAGGGAGGCTTGCGCACAAACTCACGATATAGTTAACGTATGTGTGTAAGCGTCAGGGGTAAAAAATGAAAATGATAATTCTGCTTTAAACAAAGAAGATACATCTGAAGATAATGGAGCAAGCAATAGGCGTGGGACAGGTGGAGAAATGGAAAAGGTGACGTCGTATTGCGGAGGACTCAACAAAGTACTGGCACAGACAATACTTCCAGACAAACCGTCCTTACCTAGCAAACGGCAACTCTATATTTAGTTTAAAAATACGCCAAAAGAGGCCACTAATAGTGCGAATACGCAAAATAAATTTATCTCATGTTGAAATGCCATCGAGTTTGGTAAATTTCTGCACAGAAATAGTTCGCACTATTACATACGAGATGACACTCGTGCGAATTGTGCGTAGAGAGAGCGCATTTTCTTCTAAATAGTGCAGCTTGTTAGGACGTTTAGACAAATCCATTACGAAGCGGACGTGCAGAAAGCGAAAGGAGCGACAGAGTCTACCCCATATAGTTGTATTTTTGTACTGGACTCCGACATACGTGTTTTTTCTTCACAGAAAAAAAAAACATGAAAAGAAAAAGTGTCTAGGCTTATTCACAAAATAAAATAACAGCATTTTGTTTGATTTTAATTTTATTTATATGGGTGGATTATGACTTTATTTTCGAACCGCCAGAATTTCGATTTTTAAGAAAAGGGGACTGAAAAAATATCGATTTTTCCTATTACCTCAGCCAGTTTTGATTTTTTCTTTGTAATAGTTTATCAGTATTTGGTAACAATATCATTTTGTAATAATAGAACATTATATTACTTGAGAAAATATATATTTAATAAACCCTGCTTATATTAGATGTTTATTATAAATCACAATAAAGGATTGTTATTGAACTGCATCAACAAAAACTTTCTTGAACACTGTAATGTGCAGAAAGTGCAAGTCATTCCGCCCCTTGCAAAATCGTTTTGTCCTATTATCTTGGCCAATTTCGACTTTTTCTTTGAAATACGTTGGGACAATTTAGAACAAACCTAGAACAACCTGAAACGACTGTCAGCAAGTTTTTCGAAATTGATACCGGAAGTAGGTCTTTTAGGTACTCTTATCAAAAATCAGTTTTTTGCAAATATTTCGCAAGTCATGCTTTTGAGACAGGTACGCTACGAATATAAAAGTATTTAAAACTTAATTTTAAATATTTTTTGTATAAAAAAAATTCAAAATACGGACCGGAAGTATCAGTTTTACTCTTATCGAATAGCTATTTATTGCCAATATGTAGTAAATTATGCATTCTATAAATATTTGTCAACAGTACGAAAGTATTTAGAGTTGGTTTTGAAATATTTTTGTATAAACGAAATTTCAAAATTCGGACCGGAAGTAACACTTTTACTCTTTGCGAGTAGCACTTTCTTTCGAATATCTGGCAAAGTATGCATTCTATAGAGATTTATTAAGAGAATAGAGGTACTTATAATGGGTTTTTAATTAATTTTTGTATAAAAAAAAATTTAAAACTCTATAATTTGAAACGCTCATACGTATAAGAAAGTCGTGTGGTGGCCACACCTCATTTTTTCCTATTAACTCAGCCAATTATGATTTTTTATTTGAAATACTTTGGAACAATCTAAAACAAACCTAGGATAACCTAGAACAACCGTCAGAATTTCGATTTTCAAAAAAAGGGGGGCCAACTTCTCACTTTTGGATATAGTTTTTTGGCAATATCTTTTGATATATGAGATACGGTCTTGATGTATTAGAACAGTGTTTCGAACAAATCTAGAATAACCTGAAACAGAATTTTAATTTTCTCAAAAAGAGGGGCTATAAGAAAATCGCTTTTCCTATTAACTCCAGCCAATCAAGATTTTTTTTTAAATACTTTGGAACAATTTAAAACAAACCTGGAACGACCGTCAGAATTTTGATTTTCGAAAAAAGGGGCCCTGGCAAAAAATTGTTTTGTTTTTCCCATTTTCTCGGCCGATTATGATTTATTTTTGAAATACTTTGGAACAATTGAGAACCAACTTAGAGCAACCTGGAACAACCGTCACAATTCCGAATTCCGAAAAAAGAGGTCTAACTTCACACACCCAAAAGTGAAACTAAAACGACATGTGCGTGTATCGTTAAGAATTTTTCGAATTTCCGGAATATGTCACAGAGTGAGTAATTAAGAATTATTTGGATTACTAAATACTCGCACACGCAAGTATACCAGCACTTCGTACCTATACAATACCACTTGAAGGAAAAACTTTAAGACCTACCACCTGACGAGTTCAAGAAAAGGGTCAAAGGGCTGTTGATGGAGAGGACGTACTACGGCGTCGAAGATTTTCTGGCAGTTAACGCGAGCTGCTGAAGTATATAACATTCTATCCTTTTTATTATTTGATTATATAGTTGATACAGTGATCTTGTTATATATACTTTAATTTAAATTAATTTGTTATGCCCAGTACTTTGGTAGTTTTTATAAATCTTTTTCAGTAATCTGGTTTTTAATTTCTTTTGATAATAAATGGCAGTAAAATCTCTTTCAAATAGTGACAAACATCTATCGATAATGTCAATAAATTCTGGTGCTCGTGCTGTAAGACCATGTTCAGATTTTATGCTTATGTTACCGTAAGTTTTGTGCAAAATAAGTAATTTTGTAGCGTCGTTCAAGTGTAAGTTTGTTGTTGAAAATATAGTTTACACGACAAACAATTAAATTCTTCCAAACACTTTCTAATTAAATACGCCGCAAAATAAACAATAGCGCATTCTTGTAGATATGCTTCAGTAGTCGGCCCAGTTAACGTTGACATTTCCTTAACTGGTGACGATGAAGAAAAAGAAGAAGAGGAGGAAGAAGAAGAAGAAAAAGAAGAGAATTCACAGTGGACTTCATCATAGTCGGGTAGAGACATTATTTCCATCATTTCGTCAGTGTCAGGTTCATAATTTGCACTTGAGGGGTGGTTTCATCAGTGAGTTAATGGCGACACCCCCTTGCAGTTGGATTACGATTATAACCACCTTTTTGTAGAACAACCGAGAAAAAATTTTCAATTACGTCTTGATTTAACCGACTAGTTAAAATATACTGTTTTTCTCCTTGAAACAGCTGTAGCACTCCTTTCACTGTTTGCAACAATCCATCAAAACATATTTGCAAATGCTTTGCAAACTAGATTTAGGGTCTGTGACTTCCAAACTTTCACAACTGCAGAAGCGTAACCAGGGGAGGAGGGGTTTGAGGGTTAGAACCCCCCGCCCCCATCATAAAAGAGAAAAGAAAAATTGGGTCATTAAGTACTTTTTTAAAAGTCTTGACAAATGTATTATTTTTACACACTCTGATGGAAAGGAATAGAACTACTACCAGTACTGACAAATGCGAAAGAAAATGGGTTTGAAAAATGGACGATCATGGCATATCTTTGCAGTGACCCCCCCTATGGTCAAGGTCTAGTTACGCCTATGCATAACTGTATACTTCTGGAACAAGTAGCCTCGCGTTACACAAGAAATATACCGATTAGAGATCTACCTGAAGTCATAGCGACTCAACAAAACATTAGGAATAAAAAATGAGGTGTGGCCACCACACTACTTTCTTATACGTATTAGCGTATCAAATTATAGAATTTTCAGATTTTTTTAATCAAACATTATTCAAAATCCTATTCTAAGTACTTTTATTGCCTTAATAAATTTCTATAGAATGCATACTTTGCAAGATACATATTATAAAAAAAGTGCTACTCGCTAAGAGTAAAGTGTTACTTCTCGTCCGAATTTTAAAATGTCATGTATGGCAAATACATTGCAAATCCAGCTCTAAGTACTTTTGTACTCTTGACAAATATATATGAAATGCATCATTAACGACATATTTGCAAAAACTCGTTATTCGATAACTATAAAAGTGTTACTTCCGGTCCGAATATTGAAATTTTTTTTATACAAAAGGTATTGAAAATTAAGTTCTAAATACTTTTATACTCGTAACGTACCTGTCTAAAAAGCATAACTAGCGAAATATTCGCAAAAAACTTATTTTCGATAAGAGTAAAAGGCATATTTCCGGTAGGAATTTCGAAAAACTTTTTTAATAAAATTCTTCTCCAATTTAATTTTGAGTACATTTGAATTCTTTATAAATTTGTTTAAACTTAGTAAGTGAAGAAATATTGGCAAAATTCAATTTCTTCACTGAAGTAAACTACTACTTCCGGTCTACCGATTTTACTGAAAAACTAACAAGTAAATACAAAATTTGGAATTGATATCTATAGCGGTTTGACCGCTATAGACCGTCACACACAGACACAGAGAGACAGGAGACACACAGGCATTTTTTAAAAACCCCTTTTACGGTATCAGGGGACTCGAGGTCGAAAATTTTCGTCATAACAATACTTCCTTATACTATAAAAAAGTCACAAATATTAAATAATCTCTATATGGATAATCGAATTTCATTGTTTTATTATTATTATTAATATAAAGTATCAAAAATTTAATAATTGTTCATTATTATGTACTTATCTATGTATATACAGGGTGAGTCAATTACGCGGGTAAGGCCGATTGTGCCTTTACGAGTAAAGACATTTCGAAACGGTTTTTTTCTTGTGGTAGCTGTTCATTAGGGGCACATTTTAAAAATATGTTGTATTATACAGAGTGTTCCGTAACTTGGTGGCTAACCATAGTTATAGTTTTTTAAATGGAACAGCCTATATATTATTGCATTTTTGAATTCCCCGTATTATTTTTAGTCAAAAAGTTATAAGATAGTATAGGCCTAAAGTGTAAAGTTTTTGACTTATTCCCATTTTTCTGAAAAATTCAATGTTTGTATAAAATTATATTTCTCGAAAACGACGTATTAGATGGACAAAATTTTTTGCAATATTGTTTACAATAAGAGGTCCTAATAGAAGCATGTTCTATTTTTTTACAGTTACTAACTGCATGTGCAGGAAACTGGATTAAAATTAGATGACACGTTTTTGTATAAAAGTTATTTTTTTTAAATAGAACAGCCTGTATATCAGTTCAATTTTTGAATTGTTTATTAAATTTTGTGTCAGAAACATGTAAGACGTTAATACAGTAAAAGTGACTATTACAGAGTTATTGTCGTTTTTTGATATGCTTTTGTTAGTGTTTGCAAAAAAGCCAATTTTTTCAAATGGAACATCCTGTATATTATTTTATAAATGTGCTCCTAATGAACAGCTATCACAAGGAAAGAACCGCTTGGAAATATCTTTACTCATAAAGGCATAATCGGCCTTACCCTATTAGATGACTCACCCTGTATATACCTATGCATCTCTATTCTTGCCTGTGTTCTATATCATAATAAGTGGAAGCATCATAACATCCAATGTATTTGGATTTTAAAGCTTTTTAAATCATATTCTTTCCCGAGAATTTAGTCATTATTTACATTAACTCTTTTTATAACCGTCCGGACACGGGACTGTGTAAAAGAAATTTTTTTCGCGGTCATAAATTACTTTTGGGAACTGTGTCTGTCTGGTGCAATTTCTGAAGTTCGGTTTGGAAGAAGTACGTACCATCCATCTATCTCTATCTATATTAGCCAAGTTATTTTATTTTTATTCTGCCCATTAAAAATGCAGTATATTTATAAATATTATTTAAATATTTATACTGGGTAATATTCAAAAGTCTCTAAAATGGAATATTTGAATTTATATTTTATTTAATTCTAAAATTTAAATTTTGTTTTCTTAATCTTAAACAAAATGACATCTATCGGTTAAAAGTAATAAGTCAGCATAATCCTCTTTGGTGGTGCCACCTAAAGTTTGCTCGTGGAATTTAAAAAATACAGTGGCGACGCCTAACGCTTGCATTCTTTTTAGCGCTGCCTCATAATGTTTAAAGACGGTTTGTCTGTATAGTATTGTCTGTGGTACTGGTTATCGGAGACGACTACGCCAGGGGATTGAGAGATGGTATGCTGGCTGGTATTATCGGTGAGGGTGTACCCAATCAATACGAAATTACAAGTTTTTTAAAGCCGCATGGACTATTTGGGGATGTGATTGTGAATGTACAGTCGATGGTGAAATCGTTTACGAAAAACGATTACGTTATTATAGTGGCTGGTTCGTCTAATGTTTTTAAACGGAAATATTTTCAACTTAGTGATTTAAAAAAGTTATCAATCTCAACCAGAAACACTAATTGTGTAATAGTGTCTGTTCCTTATATGTATAATAGGAATGATATAAATTATGATATATTCATGTTGAATGATCATTTGTTTAGCAACTTGGGGCGTGCTGGTTTAACAAACTTGGAGTTTTTGGATGTCAATGCTATTATTACTATGAATGAATATGTAAAACATAGTAAATTATGTTCTACTGCACAAAAAAAGTTGCCTAGTTACCTAATAAATAAAACTTGTTAAATGGTAAGGTTTTGTTAAATAATGCACGCTCTCTTAATGAATTTATTAGACATGAAAACCTAATTGAAGTTGTATTGTGTGAGAATGGTCATGGAGGGGTGATTAATTCTGAGGATGTTGCAATTATGAACGACATAGTAGATTTTGCAACTCTTCCTCAGAATGACCATTTTTTATGAATAATTTCAAAATCTTGCATGTGAATGTTCAGGGTATGTTGAATAAAATAGTAAATATAGAAGTAATGCTCAAGAATGAATTGCCGCACATTTTTTGCTTATCGGAGCATTGGAGCAGCAAAGATGTTATGGAGTCTGTTAACTTTGTGGGCTATGAGTTGGTCTGTTGTTATAGTAGAAATAATTTAAAGCATGGGGGTGTTGTCATCTATGCTCTCACTGACATAGAGGTGAAGAAATTAGCGTTTGTGACAGACATGTGTAGGGAACTTGATTTTGATGCCTGCTGTTGCTCGATGTCTTTATCTGACAGAAGGATTGGTCTACTGGCTGCCTATAGGAGTCCTCTGGCCTCCTTTGACAGTTTCGTGGATAGTTTGACCGCATCCTTGGATGCACTTAGTAAGCGTTGCGATAACTTGATTGTGTGTGGCGATCTTAATATTGATCTGTTGGGATCTTCGCGGCAACTAAATGTTTTGTTGGATGTGTTTGGTTGTTTTGAAATGAAATGCATAACGAACGAGGCCACAAGAATATGTACCACAGCTAATGGTAGGTCGTCTAGAACTGCAATAGATTACATGGTTACTAATTTACCGTCAGGCATGGTATCTGGAAGTGTTGTTCAGCACAATATAGCTGATCACATGGCCACGGTGTTGTGTATTAAAATGTACAGCATTGCACAATCTAATGAGCATAAATCTGTTAAAAAAAGAAATATGAGTTCGGCTAACCTGTGCCACTTTAGGTCGCTGTTGGAAGTTAACGATTGGTCATCCTTATCACAGCATGATGATGTGGATGTAATATATAGTAGATTTCTCGCAGAGCTACTATGGTGTTTGGATATGTCATGCCCGGTCATAAACAGTAAAAGGAAGGGTGAGTCAAACTGGATTACGGCTGAAGTGCTGAGAAGTGCACAAGAATTGAAAGATCTTTTCTGGTTTAAATGTAATATAAATACGCCCGATTTACATAACTTGTACAGTGAATCTAAAAAGAAACATAAGAAACTAATACATGAGACCAAAAATAATTTCTTTAGAAAAAGGATTCAGGCCTCTTCATGCAAGGCTAAGACTTTGTGGCAGTTCGTTAATGATACACGTAGCCGCAGCCGTAACGATGGTCAGCGTATTCGGTTAATTGTCGATGATGTTACGGTGTCGGATATCCCCGAGATATGTGGTGCCTTTGCGAATTACTTTTCAAGTGTCGCGGCGGATCTGGTGACTAACTGCTATGGACATGCTATGGCTGACGTGTCTTATCCCGTGGTTTGTGATAGGACGTTTTTCTTTGCCCCGGTCAGTCCTGAGGACGTGATGCGCTGTATTGCTGGTTTAAGATGCAAGAAATCTTGCGGTATCGATGGGATTAGTAGTTTCTTGCTTAAGACGGTTGCGGGGGCCGTTTCGGATGTGCTGGCGCTTATCGTGAATAGATCTTTTGAAAGTGGAAAATTCCCTTCTGGTTTGAAGGTATCGTCAGTGGTTCCTCTGCATAAGAAGGGCGACAGGACAAACATAGAGAACTACAGACCAATTTCTATATTGAGTGCGGTTTCAAAAACCATTGAAAAGCTGGCCTACGACCAGATCCTGGCGTTCTTGGGGAGATATGATCTTTTAGATGTTCATCAGCATGGTTTCACAAGAAATAAATCTACAGAGACAGCACTGTTTGATTGCCTCCAGTATATTTATGATAAACTGGATGGAAATGAGTATGTCGTGGGATTTTTTTTTGATATGTCGCGAGCGTTCGACTGTGTGGATATGGAGGTTCTTGCCGATAAACTGTACAGTATAGGTTTTAGAGGAATATCGCTGGACTGGCTCACGTCATTTATGTTGGAGAGGCGTCTGGTCGTTTCCATCGATGGTGCAAGCTCCGACGAGTATAGTGTTCCTCTTGGTGTACCCCAGGGCTCGGTGTTGGGACCCTTATTATTTTTACTGGCTACGAGGGACTTGCCAGAGTGTTTCGAATGCGGTCATCCAGTACTTTTCGCGGACGACACTTCCGTGATTGTGTCGTCCCGAAGTGCTGGTGAACTTGAGACTCGTATTGGGCTTACGATTGCGAATATGTCTAAATGGTGTGAAATAAATAGATTTGCACTGAACCGCGAAAAAACCACTCTGGTGTTTTTCCATAATCGGAGACCGATGCCAGATCTGTTGACGAAGTTTAATGTTAGTGAAAGCATAAATTTATTGGGCATCAAATTGGATCAAAGGCTTGCATGGAATGAACACTTGCAATATGTGTGCGGCAAACTTAACACAGTATATTATGTGATTTCTCGGGTTAGATTTTCTCTAGACAGGAACGAGCTATTGGATATCTACTATGCTTTGGTTTACAGTGTGCTATCTTACAATATTATCGTTTGGGGAACAGCCGTTGAATGGGAGCGGGCGTTTATCGCACAGAAGCGCATAATTCGGTTGATTTTCAATATAAAATATAGGGAAACCTGCCGGGGTGCATTTGTGGATAGTGGTATTCTACCCTTTCCATGCATATTAATATACAAAAGCGCAGTTTATGTGAAGCAATACGTGGAGGTGTTTGATGCTCGAAGGATTACGCACGATTATTCTACGAGGCAGGCGCATGATATACCTTCCATTAGACACAGACTAACACGAACGGAGAAATCTCCGTACTATACATGTTACAGACTTTATAATAGGTTGCCTACTAGCTTGAAATCTATAGGATCACTTACTCTTTTTAAGCACAAGCTTCGAGCATACTTGTCATCACATGCATTCTACTCCATCACCGAATATTTTAATTCTTAGTTATGTTTTTATGTGTGTGTTTGTATATACATATATGTGTGTGTATGTGTGTGAGCATTTGTTGCATTTACTTGTGTTTGCATATGTGTATCTTGTTTTTATATCTTGTTCGAAAATTTTAAAATTGTACATGTACTGTATTGACAATGTCTATATCATGTTTAGTGATCAATGACAATAAAGATTATTATTATTATTATTATTATCAAGACATATTATTAGAGACTGGAAAATATGCACTAAAAAGTTTGCCAAATATGCATGCAATATGCACTTAAAAAATCCCTAAATATGCACTTACAATATGCAATATGCACTTATGATGTGCATTTATTTATTATGTTTTAGGAAATTAAAATTCATTTGTCGTATTTACAAATTGTATATTTATTTATTACAATAAATTGTCGTACTTACAAATTATATATTTATTTATTACAATAAATTGTCGTATTTACAAATTATGTATTTATTTATTACAATAAATAACCATATATTTCTTTAAATTTTCCATAGTTAAATTATGTCTAGGATCTGTAAGTACAAGTTATTTCTTGCGTAGAGCTGAGGAACTGGGTACATCAGGAATTCTTGAAATATCGGATTATCCAATTTATGTATGTAAAGGAATATTACAACCCACAAAAAGAATACACAAATCTTTGGAAAATGCTTCTTGTGGATTTTTCGAATTATTGAGAAAACTTTCCTCCAAAAGTTACTGCCGCGGTTTATTCAAATTTTCAGAAACCCTGTTCTGATGAAATGTTGTGTTCAAATGTTGCACTACTTGAAATTTCTTCTGGCAGGTAATCTGTGTAACAAATATATATTTTTAACATTCAGTTATAATAATTATTATTAATTACTATATTACTACAAAAACTAGAAAAATAAATTGTCTTGTTTTGTAAAGTTCTCCAGTTGTTTAAATTTGATTGATTTTGGTTATTTTGGTGTTTATGACAAAGAAATATTACAAAGATATATTAGCTTTAAAGAACATAAAATGAAACATATCTAATAATAATTTATTATGAAATTGTTTCATTATATTTGTGAACACAAAAAAAATTCTCATAATTGTAGAACTTGTTATTGACAAAATATTTCAAAATTCAACTTACCCTTTTGTCGCAAAGTGTGCACAAAACACTTTCTTCGTCAATAATTTTTAGTGCACTGCAATCTCTTATCCAATTTTTTTATTAGAGATGACTTCACTTTAGCTATCTTCGGCATTTACAAAACTTTTTAATTCACTTTTGTTTCACCAAATAGCACAGACCTTAACACGTTTACGAATGAACAAACTATGAAGGAAATTATTTCTTTTTCTTATATTGATATTAGTCGTACGGTATAATATAGCTGCATTAATACCTACATTTCTGAAAAGGATTTCTTACGTACGTTCTAATTGCTCTGTAAACCGATTATCAGTACAGTTAAATCCTATTTTTGGGAAAGTCCATCTCATTATTAAATTTAATGAGTCATTAATGCAAAGTTGAAGGAATGCAATCCCTTCACGTTTACACAAACAAATTAAATATCAGTTTTTATTATGGTTCTTATGAAAATAGGGAACATATGCATAAATATGCAAAATAATTATGAAATATGTACGTGCATATGCAGTTATGGTAAAGTGTCCAAATATGCATTATATGCACTAAAAAATGGTAAAAAACGTATTCTGAGGGTGGAAAATGGATAAGTACACAGTATAGAAGGGATATACCAAAAAACAACAAATATGCATTTTGCATAAAATCCAGTCTCTACATATTATGCATACAGCTTTGGCAGTGAATTATGTGTTATAAATTTTATTCAAAATTATTATATTAGCATTCAACATTAAAGACAACAGTAAAGAGGGTTTCATTATTATCAATTGTATATTAATATTAAATAAAATTTAACAATAATCGGGATTTACAATATTTGAAAGATATTTTAAATTCTGTAAAGACATAAATATAACCTTGACGCACAAATAATATATTATAAAACGTGTCTGTTAAAACTTCTTACTTGTAAATGCCCTTATATGTACAAAACAATACAAAGGCGCATCAGTTCTATTTCGCGTTTTTTGTCCACATGTATATTTTTTATTTGAAAGACTTTCTTCTGTATGTTCGACAGAGTCAGGTTGCCTTTTAAATTAAATTTAGTCCAAACATTACATGCGAATGATCCCAACAACAGAATAATATTTTGTGAATGGCTCGTGAATGTGGGAAGACATTACTTAAATAATATCATTTGGACAGACGAATCTAATTTTCACAGAAATGGAATTTTTAATAAAAAGAATACACATTACTGGGACGATGTAAACCCTCGCGTAATTGTTGAAGCTCGTGCGCAAGTGCGATTTTCAATTAATGTATGGGTAGGGATAGTCGGCAATGAAATTTTGGGGCCATATTTTTACGATGGAACATTGACTCAGAACCGATATTTATTATTTTTACAACATGACGGCGCCCCACCTCATAATGGAGCTGCAGTAACAAATTATCTACAAAATGAATTTGGTCAAAACTGGATCGGCAACCGAGGACCAATTTTGTGGCCTGCCAGATCGCCTGATTTATCAATTCTTGATTTTTTTTGTATGGGGTTTTTTGTAAAACCAAGTTTATAATACCCCTTCTCAAAATCTTCAGGAACTGAAGAATAAAATTACCAAAGCTTGCTTGCTAATTACACATGCAATGCTGCAAAACGCCAGGAGGAACATAATTACGCGAGCCGACAAATGTTTAGAATGTAATGGTGGACAATTTCAACAATTATTATAAGACACATTACTTACTATTTAGTATTTAATTTTTTTTTATTTATAATAGAAATAGCTAATTTTAGTTTTCCATACTTTTTCTTATTATTTCGTTTCCGTAGACAATTGCTACACATATGCCAACTTGTGACATATCATAATAAACAGAATTTAATGAGGATTCATTTTTATAGAAAATATACAGGCTGTTCCATTTAAGAAATTAAAGTTGATTATCGCGGTTAAAAATCAGTAGGCTATGAATGATTACTAATGATGCAATATGATAGACCATTTCGAGATAAAAAAAACATTTTCCTCTAACATTTTTTTGAATTTTTGATAATAAAGCTGATATAGGCTGGACAATGAAAATCCAACCACCCTGTACACTTACGTTAGTTTCGTTTTTTCATTGTTTTGATTGTTAATTACTTACTTCCTAATTTTTGTAATAGTTCTTGTTTAATACCGTTTCATTGAATCTACTTCTCGCAATTATCTTGACTTAAGTGTGCACTGGATTTTGTTAAGTTTCAATAGCATACGCATACATTTTTAGTTACCATTTATTCAGATCTAGAACATTGTTTATGTTACTTTTTCTGATATGATATGGATTAACGTCGAGAATGGCATCTTGAAATAATTGGCAATTGGATTAAGGGTCATACTGATTGTGTGTCTCCCATTATCGGTGATTCTCAATTTTATTGCAAAGTCTGTAATATATCGTTACAGAATGCCCAAAAATCGCACGTACACCCTCACCCACAGTAAGCTCGTCAGTTACTTAAAAGATAGGTGGCGCTTTTTTCTCATCGTTGTTTTAAGGAGTAAGACGGGCCCACACCCTTATCCGCAACGGGCGTAGCGGCGGCGACCAGTACTCCTTTAGAGACCGCCAGGAGTGTTTCGACCAAGAGTTGAAACGCTATTCAAGTAAAGTAGAGGTCGTGGCATAAAAGGGTTAGAATAAAAGACGATCGATTTGCGCCATATTTGCACCGCTTACGGCGAGTGATAGCAAAGCATTTGGTGGTGACATTAACTCAGCCTTTAAAGTGATGTTCAGCATAAGATTAGTAATATTTATTTATTTTCAGAAAGTACATTCAACCGACGCCACCGGCCAAGCAAGCGACAACAGTATTGAATGGGCGCAAGAGGTGCTTTCGTCAAACCTATAGATGTGAAGAGTGCATGTATAGGACGAAGTACCAAGCAGATCTCAAGCAACACAATAAACAGCATTACCAATTTAAAATGTATAAATGTGACATTTGTAACAGACGTTTTAAGACTAAAGAATCCCTGAGACTGCACGTAACAAATACGCACGCTTATGTTGGAGGAAAAGACGAACAGAAACATTCTACACATATTAAAGTAGAACAGTCGAGCTCACGAGATCAAAAGAAAATATTCAAGTGTTCCCTGTGTGTGTTTCAGACAAAATACAAACAATTTTTGACAAGACATGTAAACACTACACATTTGAAGAAAATTGATTTTAAATGTGACAAGTGTGAATTTGAAACAAACGAAAAACGTAACTTAGAACAACATATAAAAACTAAACATTTGAAGGAATTTGATTTTAAATGTAATTTATGTGAATTTGGAACAAACAGCAAACAGACTTTAGAACAACATATAAAAACTAAACATTTGAAGAAATTTGATTTTAAATGTGATTTATGTGAATATGAAACAAATACCAAAAGTCATTTAAAAGTACATATAAAAACCATTCATTTAAAAGAATTTGATTTTAAATGTGACATATGTGAATATGGAACAAATAACACAACTAATTTAAAGAGACATATAAAAATCAAACATTTGAAAAAAGTTATCATAAATGTGACAAGTGTGAATATAAAACATGCCTCAAAAGTAATTTAGAAAAACATATAAAAACTAAACATTTGAAGGAATTTGATTTTAAATGTGATTTATGTGAATATGAAACAAACACAAAAAATAGTTTAGAAAGACATAGAAAAATCAAACATTTGAAGAAAATTGATTATAAATGTGACAAATGTGAATTTGGAACAAACGGCAAACAGCATTTAGAAGAACATATAAAAACTAAACATTTGAAGCAATTTGATTTTAAATGTAAGTTATGTGAATTTGGAACAAACCGCAAACAGCGTTTAAAACAACATATAAAAACCAAACATTTGAAAGAGTTTGATTATAAATGTGACTCATGTGATTTTATAACCAATAACAAACGGAATTTACAGTATCATATAAAAAGTAAACATTTAAAGAAATTTGATTTTAAATGTGACTTATGTGAATATGAAACAAATAGAAAACAGTATTTAGAACAACATATACAAACTAAACATTCGAAGATTTTTGATTTTAAATGTAACTTCCTCTTTTGAAAACACCGTGAAAATAAAACAAATTTCAGTTCAAATACCCATTTATTTAATTTCGGTGTGCGCCGATATGTCGGTGGTCGCTCTGCATCAAACATACGATAACATATAGTTATTTATACACATGAACCATTGACGGAGCTATCGACCACCTATATATACGCAGATGCCCAACACTGCAGTTCGTACACATACAGAGGAGGTCTCGCATCACCTTCGATGCACAGTTGTGTAGCAGGGCCGGCAGACAATGAACTCTGCCGCTGAGATAGCATATGCGTCGAAGCGAGCTCCGCATAAGTATTCTCACAATATCTTGAAATTCGCAAGTAAGAAATACATTAAATATGATAATATAATTAAAAGTGAAAAAATAAAACATATAATCGAGTCGTTTTGGCAACCGACACGGCCAAAGTACGAACTAAAGACTACGATTCATTACCACTACAAATTTCGATCGGCCGGAACAATTTCAAAACAATAAAATTAAACTAATCAATTAAATTTCAAGATATATACCTTCCTATAGTAAAATACTATTACATGAAAGTAAGTTACAAATTAAATATAAATAAACCTATTAAATATTATTTTTTCTACACCTATAATTTACATAACATTTGGCTATACTTTTTACGTGGCAAGCATTGTTGACAAATTTAAAATATTTAGATCACAATTATAACAAACGTCAAAAGATAATTATGACAAAAGTTAAGTTAAGTTAAAAGGTGTATGAATATTATTATTTATGACAGTCCTGAAATGACTTGTAGGTTATATTACTTGACAGGTAAAATTTTGGAACATCTCAAATTTGACGCCATTTTAATTTAGTGGCGCATGTCGGTTGCGAGAGCGACTCAACATTATTACAAAAATATAATAACAAAAATAAAGAAAAACATTCGTATATAAAAGCAAGAAATAAAAATAAAATAAAAGTTCTTAACATTCGGACCTATGCTGTATCATTTACGTTAAAATAACAGCCGCTGTTATTTCGAAAATAGCACGATTTAACTTATACGGTAACATGTTTAGTAAATAATGGTATGATGTATCAGATCATAACGTTATGGACCCAGTTATAAGGGAGATGTTAAAATAAAATCAAGTTTTGTACACAGCAAGAGAAAGATAGTAATACAAAGTTTATGAAGTAAGAGTGAGTTAGTCTAATATTCAGAATTTTAGGTTAACTTTATACATGTTATGTGATTTTTTGTACATATTTAGTTAGTGTAAAGAGTTAAAATTTGATCTAAAATCGTAGTAATTCTTATATATTTTTCATATTTAAGTGATTGTTTATCGGTGAATGTATTATTTTAAGACGGTATTTTACAGGAAAACTACAGAAATTAAATTAGGTTGTCAGGTTTTGTGTATTATCTTTAGGTTAACTTACTATTGTTTTACCAGAATATATAATTTTAAATGTGTGTTGAATTTCTATCCGTTAAGTCTGTAAAATGCACCCTAAAATGTTAATGACACTTTATAAAAGCTCTAGGAGTATGGTGTTTTTGTTTGGCGTTTTAAATATTATATTTTATCCACAACTATTATAGTATATTATGCAATGAGCATTTAATGATAGCTATTAAGACACGAGTAAGAGAATTACAATACGAGGCGAAGCCGAGTATTGTAATGAATACGAGTGTCTTAATAGCCATTAAATGCGAGTTGCATACACTATTTTTTCTACGACCCCATAATAAAACATTATTTTTTGAACATTCCATTTCATAAATTGAGGTTAAAATTTGTCATGCACCTTTACGAATTTAGCTGGTAATAAATTGTTCGTGGTTACAAGGCTTGTTCCATAATTTCTGGTGGACTCAAATTTTACATTTCACTGTCATTATCCTTCATTTTTACCGTTTATATTTTCAAACAAGCACAAATTTTAAGTACTTACTTGTAAATTGCAGTGAACTGTCACATTTATTTAATTTGTATATCTGTCAGATATGCAGTCGCCATATTGAATATTGTTTGAATATTGGAATGTCGCATTCCTATTGGATATAAACTTGTATCGTAATGAAAATCTGTACCGTAATGGACAACATTAAAGTACAGCTTCAGCATATCTAATAATACAATTATAGTATGGGAGTAGAAAAAGTAATATATGTATTAAATACGCGATTTCTATCAAGTAATGCCATGCATTACTAAATACTGTTGAATAATAATGACACTTCGATGGAATAATATTATTCCACCGTTGTGTCAAATTTGACATTTTATAAATATACTTATATATATATATAGGAATTTTAACAACTGTAATGTAACGATTAATAATTATTATAAAAATTATTTTTTTGTGTATTAAAAACGTCACTATTAATAAATAATGTTGTTCCTTTATCTCTTTATCTTTTGTATTTTTGAACAATCATATATAGTTGTGAATATGCGGTATACATAAAATCGCATTATTTTTTGAAGTTTTGCCGTGTCAAAATGTCAACTTTTGACAGCGTTTGTAGATAGAAATATTGTTCTTTATCTTTCTTATTTTTTCGAACAACATTTAAGTTGTGGATAAAGTATAGTATTTAACTCGCGTATAATGGCTATTACCCACTCAGATGTTACAACACTCGCCTGACGGCTCGTGTTGCAATTTCATCTTCGTGGGTGATAGCCATCATTACACGCTTGTTGAATAATATACTATTATTACTACACCAAGAAAAAAGTAATCATTATACCTAAATGTGTAATCCTCTTTTTCTATTTTTCTCTAATATCAGCAGCACCTCGATTTTCAGTTCTGAAAGGTTTTCAACTGAAGAACATTGAAATTCCCTGTAGAAATTGGCATAAAGTATTTGGTTGTTAATTATATTAATTTTTTTGTGAGTTAGCTGTGGTTTATATCTACATATCCAACATTTAGAATAAAGATTTCGATTATAATTTAAAAGTTAAAGTCTTCAGTTCTTCTTGTACAATGTGACAACAAATACTCGTATTTTTTTTTAATTTGTAAGATTTTCATGTAATGTATATTTTGATAAAAATGTAATTATTAATTTTCTTTTTCTAAGTGCATCCAAAGTTGTCGTTTTCTGTATTTCTTTATTTAGAAGGTAATTATTGTTTATATAATTTTTAGTTCGTATATTGTATCTTCATTCTACTCAAGGGTCGGTTTCTATGTACATATTCAATCCATTCAGTCCAAAAGAAAATATTTGACATTTATTTTATGTAAAATAAGGGTTAATTTTATTATCCCCGCTATATCTCATATGCTGCGTTCCAGAATTACCTTTATTTGATCTGAAATTCGAGATCAGGGCTGTGTTCACAAAACCTTATCGAGTTAACTATGAGTTAAAACTCTCGTTCATAAATTGTTTTACCAAACAAGAGTAAAAAGAGTAAGTCGTTCAATAAATAATAAGAGTTTACTCTAGAGTTAACTATTTCTACTCGTATATAACAGGTAGGTAAATTTTACTCGACATGCGCACTGACAGAATGATCATAGAATGATTATGTTCACTGAACATCGATAGCCGATATTTATCTATGGATATTATTATTATGTTTATTGTTGTGTTTATACTTGTCGAATACATGATATTTGAGGGCAATGTAAATAAAGCGGAACTTAAACACAATATGTATTTTACTATTACATTTTTCGTATAACAAAATGTAGTAAATAATAACACCTTCGTTTCCTTCCTCTCCGTCATTGTTGATTCAAATCATTGAAAGTACACAATACTCTGGCTATAGTTCATAAAACAATCTTAAGGCCGTTTGACACTTACGTAAATTTTAAATAAAATTCACAACTTAATTCACACGCAAATTTTGTAATAAATTCATATCGTGGCATACATAAATTTTAGCTTGTAGATTTGGTTGTTAAATCACATGTAAATTATTTAGAACATGTTCTATTTTCTGGGTGGGTGTTTCTAGTAAATCTGCGCGCGCATCGATATGGGCAGGTAGGCAGTTAAATTGAATATCACTGCAATATACACTGCGATACCACGTTTGTTAGAAGTTAGTTATTGCTGATTATTGTACTTATTGTCGGTATCTTGATTCTTGATCAACAGTATATAAAAAAGACATATTGGTCAAACGATCAAGTACGAGCATTAATTAATGAATATCAAAAGCATCCTGGTTTGTCTGCGGTGAAAACCAAAGACGATAAAAATTGACATGCACGATCCCACGCACTTTATTTATTTCCCTCATAAAGGTTTTTTGTTTTGTAATATTTTTTTCAATTAAATTAAGTAAATCGTTAAATTGTACACTTGTCTAAGAACATTTTTGTATGCATTCGAATCTTCTGTTTTCAACTGGTAATTTATCAGACTTAAGATGCCTTTTCTTTTTCGATTTAACCACGATCGAGCTCATGACTTTTTTACGTTTTTTACCACGGGCCGTTACAACTACGGTTGTTGCGATTATTATAGTAGTAGTTAGAAGTAATAAACTGTCGTCTACTGCGTCCATAACAAATCCAATAGTGTCCAATATTGATTTAAAAAGCAAACAAACCAACATAACCATAACCTCAAATCATAATATTTAGTATCTAGTGCGCATGTTTAATTATAAATTTGTTAGCAAATTTTATGCAAAAAGTTGATGTGTGGCAAACAGGCATTTCTAGTGAATTCACATGTAAATTTGTAATTAAATTTGTTATCAAAAGTTTCTGTATGATACTGTGTTAAATTTACATGTAAATTATGATGTAAATTTAATTCCTAATTTTGTATGAAATTTACATAAGTGTCAAACGGCCTTTACTCTAGTAATACCTTAGTAAACTCTTATTTGACTTTACTCTAAGTTGCATTTTGTGAACACAGCCCAGAGCGAGCAGATTTTAGATCACGTGACGTACTAGTAATGCAGAGATTAGAATCTGATGGCGCAGTCAAGCCAAAATTTTTATCCGCGGTTTGTATTGCGTGAAGGCCGATATAGAGGGCGCTGGCATCAAAAAATTACAGTTTTCAATAACACTAAGCAAATAGCGGGCGATTCAAAATGTATTTGGTAGCGGGAAATTCAAAATTAAGTTTATTAAAAATTAGGGTTTAATACCGCGAGATCAAAAATATATTGATAAAGGTTTGCCATGGAATGTAAAAATCTGTCTTAAGTTATATCATTAAGTGTCATACTGTCATTAATATTTGTCATTTTAAGAGAAAATATAATGCAGTGTGACACTTAATGATATAACTTAAGACAGACTTGTACATTCCATAGCAAACCTTTTTCAATATAATTTTTGATCTCGCGGTACATGATCACAACACTGTCATCAAATTGCATACTACTTACTAGTTCCCGTAGTAATGAGGAATCATTGCTAAGGAAAACAGTATGCAGTACGATATTCAATTACAATGCTGTAACCACACAATAACGTTTTAAAGAAAAGAATTACTTAAATAATTACACTTTAATATTGCTACGTAGAAAAGGTACAAAGTACATTTATGAATATTAATAACTAACATCTAACACGTATGTTTTAGTTAAATTACCAGTACAAAAATAAAGTAACGAAGAATAGCATAATCTACCAAAAGTAGAATATTCGACTAACAAACATATTTTTAACATTAAGATAGAATTTCTGTTGAAAAAGCACAAGTACCTACTCAAAATACTACAAAGTAGAAAAGGTATACATTTATGATTACTATTGAAAAATTATAACTAACATCCAACATGTGTTTTAGTTAAATTACCAGTACAAAAATAAATTAACGAACAATAGCATAATCTACCAAAAGTAGAATATTCGACTAACAAATATATTTTTATTAATAGAATAAAACACCTTTTTCACAAAAAATTGTTTAATAAGTAGATGTCACATTTTGTGTGCACCGCACACATCGTCAGTAATAACCGTTACTACTGACGATGTGTGCAGTGCACACGAAATGTAACATCTAGTTATTAAACTATATTTTGTGAAAAAGGTGTTTTCCTGTATTACTATTTCTATATTTCACAAGTGTTCAACATATATTACTACAAAGATAGTTTTAACAATAAGATAGAATTGCTGTTGAAAAGTACAAGTACCTACTCAAAATACTACAAAGTAGGTAATTAAACCCGATAGATACACAATGACTTAAGCCCATGTTTACTACCACCATTTACAAAATTTTGTATTACATAAATGATGAACATAAAATAAGGTGACATAAATAAAAATATGGATACATAAGATACCTAACAAATATAGTAGACGTCTTTTCATCAATATATAATTAAAAGAGTGACAATTAGGGCTTAAAAACTAAATAATGTTAATTACATGGCTAGAGAAGAAAACAAAAAAATTAAACCTGCAATAACTAACACCAAATTGGTTAATTTATTGTTGTCGTAAAACAAATGAGACTTCCAATGATATGGCTGCCTTAAGCTCCGTGGGTGGCCTCATGGGATGGAGTGTCGGCACTGCATTTCTGTTGAGGTGTACTGAATGAGGGTGTGCATAGTATGTTGTGTCAAAATGTAGGCTGCAAAGTTTCTTATTACATGTTGTACTGGCATCTAGCACAGGTTTCATGCCCATTTGCTGTTGCCAAGTTTCGCTCCTGAATAATAAAATATAATAATTACAACTGTATACTAACAAATATCAACGATAGTATAAAGGCACATTTTCATTATAGGAAACTGCACAGGAAAATCATTAGGAAAGACCATAAATGCTTCTGTACCAAGAAATCTGAAGTTTCTATTAACACTGCTAAACATGGATTGATTGCTTGTGAAAAAACATAATATAGAAACTTAAAAACAAGTAGTAAGTTTTTCGTGTAGTTTAAAGGCTTTCTTATACACCCATAGGGTTAAACTGCAGTTGAGGTGTCGGGCGACTAGAGAACCTCTAATTGAACACCTTTTTCTTATAAAATTATCAATGCAAACATAGAGAAATGGAGATAAAAATAAATTAGGTACTGACCAAGTCAATTTTGCAGGTTACATCTCATGTAAGGTATCCCATATAGATCATTGAAATCATGAAAATCACTAATTGATGTTTATTTCACATAATCACACACAATTTAGGTCAATTTGTATGTTTTCTTATGACTTTTCTGCGATTTTAAAAGCACCATCAAATGTCAACAAAAACAGCTGATATCATGTGATCTCGTATTTACAATTTTGCTAAAATTCAATCAAAGAACGTGGAAATCAAAGGTAATTGTTGTGTTGTGAGCTTAAATAAACATCATTTATTGCGATTTTCATTATTTCAATGCTCTATATGGGATATCTCACATGGGCTGTAACCTGCAAGATTAACTCGGTGAGTACCTAATTTATTTTTCATCTCCATTTCCCTACATTTGCATTGATAATTTTGTAAGAAAAAGTTGTTCAATTAGAGGTCCTTTATAATGTATACTAATCATTTTGTCAAAAATCGCCTAACATCTCAACTACAATTATTCTCACTTATATTATACTCCTAATAATTGCAAACTTTAATTGGTGTAATCGGAAACCAACAAAATCCTTGCTACAACCAGGTGGTCCTTGTTGCACTTAGAATCAGAACTACAAACAAAAAATCTCCAGCTCACCTTCGGGTTATATGTCAACTATTAGTGCCATTAGTTACTCGCATTCTCGGAAAATATGCATCGCTCTTGCTTCTTGCTTGTACGACGCACATACAATGCACCAGCTTCTATCCATATTTTAAGTCTAAAAATGCATTATGTCAACTTAATAAAATTATCATATTACTCTTTACAGAACTTACGGTACGATTATAGCACCACTAACTAAGTAGTAATAAGAAAAATAATGTTTAGCAACACACACAAAATTTGTTGGTTAACGGCCTGTACGCGCTTGCATAAAGTGACACCGCAGTAGTAGCGACATCTCAATTATTCGGTTAAAGTCATGATTCAAATTTACTTCTAGGTCTCTTGTTTCTAACACCGTGGCGCCATCTAGGTGCGCCTGCATTAGGTAGATTAGGCGGCAAAACCCCTCATTTAAGTGAACCATCCGATAATCCGTGTAGTAATGTGAGCTGTCGGCAAATAAAGAAACGAATTCGAGCAACGGGAGCAACTACGTAACTTCAAAAATAGAAAGTGACAGGCCATGTTATGCGATGGAAGAAGAAATATCTTTCATTATTATAGCCAATGTTGTAAATATGATAGTAAATGAAGTAATGAAGTACTTTTGAAAAACTGTTGGGGCAAATTCATGATGCTGTTTATGAATTATATGCAGTACACAGAGGCCAGTCGGAAATCCTCTTGAAAAACAAACTTTAATATGTATTTGGTGTTTGGCTAATACTGAATGTTTTCGGTAAATATTTGTTTTTTAACCAGAATTATTATCGGCTTAATATACAAGTCTTCCAGGTCGGTAGCGGATAGATTTGGAATCAGTAAAAGTTGTTGGAGAATTCTATATATAATTTGTAAAAGATTATTGGGAGTCAATCAACATTTTAAAAGTATTGCTTTTCCATTTAGAGAGAGAGCTCTTGAAATAGCAAAACATTTTGAAAGAGTGAATAGCTTTCCAGGTAAATAATAAAGTTAAAACAGCTTAACTAGACTGATAACAAAAAATTATTATTCCAGGAATTGTGGGTGTTATTGATGGTTGTCATATTCGAATTGAAAAACCGTATAAACATCCAAATTCATACATCAATAGGAAAAGTTATTCATCAGTTCTACACCAAGGCAGTTGTGACAATTACAAGTTATTTTTGGATGTTTACTCTGGGGAACCAGGAAGCATTCATTTAAAGATAATGGTCATCTCACTGAACTACAACAGCTTTTTAATAGAATATCCCATAATAGAGAATCCATTTGGACTCTTGAAGAGTCGCTTTCGCAGACTTATAATGTTGGAAACAAGATTAGATCTTGATATATTTTACATAATATTTGTTTATTAAATGCAGATTTTTTTTAATGGTTTAATTGATGATAGTGATGCTGATGAAGAAATTAACGATGAAGTAGAAGGTGCTGCTGCTATTCTTAAAAGAAACAATATTGTAAATTACATGTATAACTTTCAGTATGATGTTTTAGAATAAAAATGTCAATATGAAGAATAAATTTTATTTGAACATATTATACTATTCTATAAAAAAATTAACATCTAAAATCGAGCAGTTACTCTATAAGTCTTCTATTCATTTGTATTCAGCACATTCCTTTGTTCCAACAAGGTAATAATTCTGTCCAAACTTCCTTGTAATTTATCTAGACGACACATCTTTTCGGAATGTCTTCTGTCAGCAGAATTATCTTTTGATTTTCTTTTTTTAGAAAAGGATGACTCAAAAGTTGAATTTACATCACTAGATAACTCGGTATGTCATTTGTAGTAGAACAACGTGCTTTAGCCTTTGGGTTGTCAGCTTTGTCCAAAGCAGCTTTACGGTCATTTATTTTCAAATCACCATAACTGCATGTGGCCACAGCGTTTATTTCAGGTTTCTTGTAACATATATCGCGAATAAGGTCAAAATACTTCCAATATTTTTTGTTTTTCCCCTGTGGAATTATTGTGCATCAGAATGTCCTTGTACACTTTTACCAACCCTTTCCATTTGGTGTCGACTTGAACAAAGGTATACACCTGGTTTTTATTTGTTTTTAGTGATATATCTTTAGCGATTTTTTGCCATACATGTTTTTTTACTGATGACTCAAACTCATTTTGATAATGTTTCACTAAACTTATTAATAAAAGTGTCGTTTTCGCTGTCCATAGTTTTAAACAGCTCCCAGATTTGTCGGCTGGTTTCTCTACAGATGTTTCAACTTCTTGTAAACACTCTGTCAGTGAGACGTATAGTAAGTAAATTACCATCTACACAACTAGAAACAGTACGTTATGTAGTTATTATTTCTTGCATTCAATTTTAAAAATGTAAGAGGCATGAAGGCAAACAGTCAAATTTAAATTAACTTGACAGGAACAACAAAATATTTTCTCATACCGTTAGTTTCCACCAAGATGTTTTCTCCATCCTTAATATAATCTTGGTTGGAGGTGATAAATGTAAACAAAAACATTTAAAGGATGCAAGAAAACAAATGTCACTATTTGATGGTTGGTTGGTACTAGTGGATATCGTCAATAAAATATTGGACGAATGTTTGCGTTTACACGGTCCTGTAATATGGTTTATGTAGGTAGCAGGTGAATATAATTATAACACAATCATAAATAATAACCACTAGAGGTTCTTTAATCACTATTTATTATTTTAATAAATACATGCTTTTTACATGTGTCTAATGTCTTAACTTACACTTGTAGTAGTCCAACTGCTCGTCAGATGTCACTACTATTACATCTCCCTTTTCTAAACAAAGTCATCATATTTTTGCGGTCGCCTTATGGTTCTACCACTTCGCGTTGTGTAATTCGTTACAGATAAATTGTCATCCAAAGACTTGTGACTCTCATACGCATTTTGAGCAACATCCAAATCACAATCGTTACCATCTGCCTTTGGCGAGTATTGATTTAGTGACTTTCTTATATGTAGCGAATCCCTACGCACTTCTCTCCCTTTTTCATTTAAAATCTTGTATGACCTTGGCGTGTCAGCAGGTCCCAAAACCTTACCCGACTCCCAACCATCACCATTATTAACCGTAATATTTTGTCCCGGTTTAAAGGAATCCCTTTTTTTAACATGTTGATCATGGTACATTTTGTACGTTTCTTGATTTTTAAGAAGCTTAGGTTCAACATTATTTTCAATTTTTGGTTTCAACACTGATTCGGTTACAGGAATTTTAGTTCTTGTAATTCGTGACATTAATAATTGCGATGGTGTAGCGTCAAGCCCAGCTATTGGTGAATTTCTATATTCTAATAAACAAATATCTAAATCCTTATTATCATAAAAACACTTTTTCAACATTTGCTTGGCAGTTTGGACCGCTCTCTCTGCCAATCCATTACTACGAGGATAGTTCGGTGAACTGGTTACAATCTCAAAATTCCAATCAGACGCGAAATTTCTAAATGAATAGGAATTATATGGCATATTATCTGATATTAAAGTTTTCGGAATGCCGTGTGTTGAAAAGATGTTTTTAAATACTCTAATTATCTCATCAGCAGTTTTGTTATTAATTGGTACAATTTCTAACCACTTACTATAATAATCTTGTACTACAACATAGTTATTATTTTTAAATTCCAATATGTCAGACGCAATTTTATTAAACGGTAAATCAGGTATTGTGTGAGGAATGAGTGGTTCTTTAGTGTTTGCCTTTCTAAATCGTTCACAAATTTTGCAACTCATGATTACAGCCTTGATATCATTGTTTATGTTTGGCCAATAAACAATTTGTTTAGCTCTGGCTTGAGTTTTGGTAATTCCCAAATGAGATTCATGCAACAATGTTAAAATGAACTTTTTTAGTGATGAAGGCACTACAACTCTATTTTGGAAAAACACTAGATCATCTTCTACAGTGATATCATTTCTAATATTAAAAAATGGTTTTACATCATCCCTAACTTTGCTAATGCTATTCGGCCACCCACTATAGTAATAATCTATAACTTGAATTAACGTTGGATCTCTTTTACTAGCCTCTTTAAATTCAACCTTTCTTATTTCTGACATATTCAAATTTAAACTTAAAGAATGTACACATTCAGAAATCCATTCATCATCTGCTTGATCTACTTCTGGCAGATAAGCACGCGAAAGTGCATCCGCTATAAACATATATTTACCTGGACAATATTTAACTTTTAAATTATACTTCAATAATTTAATCTTCATCCGCTGAAGTCTAGATGATGCAATTTTTGAAACTTCCTTATTGGATATACCAATAAGTGGTTTGTGGTCCGTTAATACATTGACTACTCTACCATAAATGAAGTTATGAAATTTCTTTGTAGCAAACACAAGCGCTTTCTTTTTCTACCATTGCATAATTCTTTTCTGCATCATTTAAACTTCTGGACGCATAACATATAGGTTTGCCATTTTGCATCAAACAGCAACCTACCCCGTCCTTTGAAGCATCGGTTTGTACCGTAATCTCTTTTCGTTCATCGAAATTTGCCAACACAGGCGCTTTGCTAATTATATTTTTTAACTTATTAACAATATCGCTATGTAATGGTAACCATTGAAAAATATTATTTTCCTTTAACATTTCTCTCAATGGTGCGGTTAACTCTGATAAATTTGGTATGTATTGTCTTAAATAATTTACAATACCCAGAAATCTCTGAAGATCCTTCTTATTTTTAGGATCTTGCATGTTTATAATTGCACTGACTCTGTTATTATCAGGTCTAACACCTTCCCTTGAAAACCTATGCCCTAAATAAGTAACTTCTTTTACGCGATACTGAACCTTATTTTTATTAAATTTAATACCCTTCTCTTTAGCTCTCTCTATAACTTTTAGCAAATTTCTATCGTGCTCCTCTTCTGTTTCTCCAGATACTAATATATCGTCAAAATACACAAACACTCCAGGCAAATCCGAAAAGTTACTTGAATTTAATTTTTGAAAATATTCCGGAGCCATACTCAGGCCAAAAGGTAAGCGATTAAATTTATAATATAAATTTCCAAATGGACTAGAAAATGTGCAATATTCACTTGATTTAGAATCAAGCTCAATATGATAAAAACCTTCACGCAAATCTAACACAGTAAACAGTTTTTTATTACATAAATGAGCCGTCAATTCCTCCAATGTAGGTATCAGTACGTTTTCTTTTTTAATACATTTGTTCAGATCTTGTGGATCTAGACATACCCTTAAACTACCATCTCTTTTTTCTACTACAACTAAATTATTTACCCACCCTTTGGGTTCTTTTACTTTAGAAATTATTCCTTTTCTCTCTAATTCTAAAAGTGTATCTCTAAGTCTATCCCGCAAAGTTAGTGGGACTCTACGAGGAGGTCTTACTACCGGTTTGCTATTTTCTTTCAAACTAATTTTACATTTACCTTCAAATTTACCAAGACCCTCAAACACTTCCAGATTCCTACTGATAAAATCAGACATACTTACTAAATTATTAACACTAACGTTCTTAATGAGATCTAACCTAACACATGTATCCAAACCTAACAATGGCTGTGCTTTATTATTAACTACAACAAAATCTTCATAGAATTCCCTGTTTTTGTAACTACATTTTAAATTTATAATTCCAAGAAGATTTAACTTAAAACCCCCGTAAGCCTCAATTACATGTGATGTTGTTCTTATTTTACTTGTATAATTAATTTTATCAAGTACATTCTTAGGAATTACATTTATCTCAGCACCCGTATCCAGCTTGAATTTTATTAGTTTATTTTCAACCTGTATGCACTGAGACCAACTTACCGCATTAATGTTTCTATTCATAACAGAATTTATTACAAATTCATTATCTGTTTCTTCACTATCTTGTTGAATGTTGTTAATTTTCTTTTTTCTCTTTCTTAGCTGACAACTCACTGCAAAATGATTGTATTTTCCACAATTACTGCAAATTCTACCATATGCCGGACAACTTTTAGGCTTATGCTTCCTATTGCACCGCTTGCACATGTATTCATCGTCAGTAGTCTGTTTCACTTTATCACTTTCACCTTTAACACTATTCTTTTTGTCATACTTTTTTACTATGTCTACACTACTGCCTTCTTACAACTCCTTTGTTTGTGTTTTCAATAATTCTGCAGCTTTGCACATATCTACAGCTTTATTTAAATCCAAATCTCTAATTCGCAACATTCTTTCTTGCAATTCTCGATCTTTTATTCCCAATACTATACGATCACGAAGCATAGAGTCTCCTTGTTCTCCAAATTCACATGTTTTTTCTAGTTTCTTTATCTCAGTATTAAAGTGATCAAAACATTCACCATCTTTTTGTGACCTCGTATAAAATAAATATCTTTCATAAATTATATTCTTCTTTGGAATGCAATATTCCTCAAATTTGTTTACTACAAGATCGTAGTTCTTTTTCTGTTCTTCTGTGAGATCAAATGTGTTGAATACTTCAACCGCTTCTTCACCTATAATGTTCAACAATATTGCTACTTTTACTTCCATATTTTTTTTTCATTTTCTGTTGCTAGCATATATATTTCAAAATTTTGTCGAAATTTTCTCCAATTTTCTGCAACATTATCATTTAAACTCAAACTTTTAGGTGTTTTAAACGAATCCATTTTTATACTGATTCTTAACCTCGAAAAAAAATTTTTTTTTTTTTTTTTTTAGTTTAGTTTAGTGTTGACTGCGCCATGTAATATGGTTTGTGTAGGTAGCAGGTGAAGATAATTATAACACAATCATAAATAATAACCACTAGAGGTTCTTTAATCACTATTTATTATTTTAATAAATACATGCTTTTTACATGTGTTTAATGTCTTAACTTACACTTGTAGTAGTCCAACTGCTCGTCAGATGTCACTACTATTACAGTCCAATAAATTTCTTCGTGAATAAATTCGCCAATTCATGAATTTACGGTGTAAACACGGCATAACATAACAGATTTTAATTATTCTCTTATTTTGAAAATTTCCCGCCATTCATGACATACTGAAAACGTGCGTCGCCTTAGAAATCTGGGCTGAACAACCATATTTTTTAAATAAGAAAATTTAGAGTTGCCCTTGCTAATAACTTATAACAGTTGACGCTCTAATAGTTTATAATAGTTCTGCCAATTCTGCTGTCGTTTGTATGTGTTTATACATTCTTTTTACTAGGTTTACTGGAAATTCACAAAATAATAAGTGTTATTAATGACTGATCAAGTTGACCAAGTTAATATGAATGAGGCAAGCCTTTTGGCAGATACATTAAATACAAATGAGGAGCAGTGCCAAGAAGACAGTTTTATAGAGAAAAAAGTGTGTTGCTCTGAAATTGCTATTACCGTAGACAGTACTAAACTACAAGACCCTATTTGGCAAGGTAAAATAGAATATTATGAAGAATTCATGTGTGTGGACAAAATTAAAACTGAAACCGCATCATTCGAAATGCCTGAAGGGCAGAATCACAACGTTGAAGTAAGAGGAGGAATTGCTGATATTAAAATTGTGTTCGATAATGGACTACTATGTAAGTAAATCCATATTAATAGCGGTTCTTTGTAATTTGTTGTAGCTGTAGTCTAGAGTTATAACAGATAACAGTAGGCTATGTTAGTGAAAGTAAATATAAATTTTTATTATTCTCCAACCTACGTTTCAAATATATTCAGGCTTTTTCAATTGCCGATTAAATATTGACTGTCTCTTGCGATCCATATGTAGTATGTTACTTGAGTGTTCTGAAAAGTGACAGTATTAAATATATGTTTTATCATCAAGTGATAGTAAATGCTGTGATTCCTAATCCGTTTAAATTTGGCCAACAGATTGTGAAAATTGTGAAGCATATTACGTAGACTATTGCATCGAATGTGAAATGCTTGTGCATATTTTAAACAACCACGTTTTGAATAGTGCAGATAAAGGAGCGCGGAAAGATATTCCAAACGAGACATTAGAAATTCAAGATTGTTTCGGACAAACTGGAATATATGCTATAAGGATTATTCCGGCAGGTGTGAAATTTGGACCCTTTACTGGACTCACCGCAACAGAATGTCCCTGGGAAATGCAAGGCGAGAAATTTGTTTTGGACAAAAATATATCGAAATATTTGAATTGGATGCAATACGTTAATCCTACCAAGAATACTTCTGAAGGAAACTTGTGTGTTATTGAAAGTGAAGAAAATATATATTATCAGAGCACTCGACCAATCCAAGCTCGTGAAGAATTACTTGTGCTTTTTGGTGAGGAATACGGAAACAGACCAAGTAAAATTAACAGGGCAGATTTTGTTACCATTACGACAGATATCGTGAGGGACGTATTTGCGTGTACATTTTGCTGTCTTGGATTTAGCTCGAAATTGCATTTGACAAAACATAAAACCCTTTGTGCTGAGGATACAGCTGAAGTGTTTTCAATTGAAGGTATTGTAAATATCTCATTTTGAAGTTAGTATTTTAAGGGAGATTATCTTTAAATTATTTTATTAAATATCAAATGAATAGAAATGATTAAGTTAAAGAATATTTCAATAAATTAATTGTTTAAGGTTGATATTAGAGTTATCCGGTGTCAATCAACCATGTATCACAATGTCGAAAATATTAACAATACTACAAAAAAGGGTTTGAGAATTTGGATGAAAAGAAACGTTAGGAAAAAGAGAAATTTTTGTAATTGAGGAACAGTTTATGCAACAGCTGTTAGGGACTTACAATCTTTTTCTTTTCGTGGTTATAAGTTGACCATATGTTGTTAATTCTTTTCATTACATACAAATCGTTTCATGTTTTAATATTCACGATTGTTACATTCAACATGTACTGCATCAATGTCAGCGTTGCATGTAATTTAATGAGTGTGTTTTTCGCGCAATTCCAGAACTCACTCAGTGCCCGTTTTGCAAAATTTACCTGCACCTAAAGGAATACTTGGAACACCATATGGCCTTTTGCTGCGGGAGGAATGCCAGGTACGATTGCTTTTTATATGATTACACTTGAGAGGAGTGATGCATAAATAAAGTTTTCTTACCACAGTTTATTATTTAATTTACCTCTATAATATCAGTGGTTTCAGGTTGTGCATGCTTGGGTTATTCGATCACAAATGAATTTCTGCAAATTCAAAATTAACATATTACTTTAAAGACTGTACAGGGATTCTGATTGCAAAACGATATCGAACGACTCGAAGTATCGTCTCGATAGACAAACTCGCAGCGACTTGTTGTGATTCTGAAGTGCTTTCGAGTTCGAAATTTGTTTTTGAGCCGTAGCATGGCGTAGATATCGTAGTTGATATTATTTGCGCGTGTGCATGAATTTTAAAATAAAACCAAGCAAAATAGTAATATTATTATACTACCTTTATTATTTACTTATTTCTGATACTTTGTAGAATTACATATGTTCAGAAGCAAATTATTGGGGGAAAAAACAGTAGAACTTCTAAAAACCATTAATAACATAGAATTGCTATGAATAGAAATACATTTATAAAAATTTACAAAATATAATTTCCTAAACTATCCAACAATCTAGTATTATAGTTTTCATTAACACATGCTTTTCACTATTATTTTACAAATTCACTTAAAAAATAAGCCTCAATATTTACAGCACCATTAAAGTTTGGCTAGAGTGTAAACCTTTTTTAAAGATTCGATTCAATTATAATAGAGTGTATTGGAATAAAAGTCTGTCTTAAATTGCAATCTTTTGTTTATGTTTATAATCACATTTCAAATTGTCTATGCTTTATTTCATTAAGACGGGCGTTTACCAACAAATAGAAACTTATGCAACTTATATTACTCGCGGGACGGGTAGACGCAAGGGGGTGTGAGTAAGTGGAGCTACACGATATTCGGTTTCCATCACAGCCCTTCGGTTTTATTCATAGATTAAGGAATACTATAGATGGGAAACATAATGGTATAAAGAATGAGTACCTACTTACGGAACTGTTGATGTTGTTGATGTTTTATAATAAGGCAATTTTCGCTTGCCTATAACTGTTATATTATTATACACTCGAATATTATAGGTATATATGACATTTAAATACCAGTGACAGTTTGTAATTAAACTGTCACTCGCATTTAAGTCTGCAATAGCCGACCGATTCCGATAGATTTTCGTCTCCGCTAGGACCGGTAGAAAGTGGGGATAGGCGACGCGAAAAACCTCGTGTAAAATGTGTGTAACAATGTTTACTGTTTAATGTTTTTTATCTTTAAAAATAATTACATAAATTTGATTTTTTCTTTATATCGTACATCAAATGTGCAGCTGGCGCGTAGAGGTCGTTTTTTTTCTTTTGTGTACCAGCCTTAGTAAATAGACATTAATCAAATTCATGTATTTTTGTGGATATTTCTAAAACACATAACTTTTTTAAGAAAATAAATTAGTACAAAAACTGACCATGACATTATAAATTTATTCCTTTTGCATCACTAACCCAATTTTGAGATTCTAAAATTACAAAATGAGTGTAAAAAACGTGAAACGGCGATGCCATAATTTTCGATAGGTAAACGTCCCTTTACTTGATTTAATAACTCAAGAAATACATTCTATAATTGAAAACATCTTTATTAAAAGTAATTTAACACAAAGATCGATATTACATATAACAAATAATTTAATACCATCTGATCATTTTGAATTGTCCTGGGTTTACCATACTGATTTTAATATGAGAACACTGTAATTGGCAAACCTTTTTTATTTATTTTTGTGGTTAGGTTTACTATTTAAAATTTTCTTGTGATAAATGTCAATGAAATAGGGTTAGTTTTAAGTTGAATTATATGAAAGAATTTTTTATAGAAATATAGTAATTGCACTTTATTTTGTATCATAAACAATACTAAATACGTTACAACTTTATTACTGTAAAATATAATCCTATAATTATGTCACCAAATGAATACATTTTATAAAAGTCTTCTCATGTTATTAAACACATTGTGGAATGTTTCCGGTGTAATATTTTGCAATTCTATTATAACTACCACTTCAAGTTCATCGAGATTGTGCAGTCTATTCTGAAACATTTTATTTTTTACATGGCCAAAGAGAAAAAAGTCCAGTGGGGTTAAATGAGGAGAATTGGCTGGCGATCGATTTCGACTAATCAATCGGTTACCACAGTATCCTTGCAAATAATTAATAGTTTGTTGCGCAATATGTGCAGTTGCCCCATCTTGTTGGAAGTAGGTTAAATTCATCTTTGTGAAGGCTTTTAATGAAGGGTTCCAATATTTGTTCTCGGTATCGTATTGCATTAATTGTATCATGAAAAAAAGTTGGTCCAATAATCCGTCTTTTCGACATTGCAACCCAAACACCAACTTTGATAAGGATGGAGACTATTTTCAACAGAAACATGTGGATTCTCTGTTGATCAGGTACGATAATTTTGAGAGTTGATATACCCCAAAAAATGGATCAAAGCTCCATCCGAAAAGAAAGTGTGAATCATGTCTTCTTCATGTAATATAAATTAGTACAAAAACTGACATTGACATTCTAAAATTACAAAATGAGTTTAAAAAACGCGAAACGTCGATGCCTTAGTTTTCGATAGGTAAACGCCCCTCTTAAGGTGACTACTTAATATACCACCAATTTCCTTAATTGCACTTAAAGTTTCTATATACAATTCTTTTAATTCATCTTTTTGATTATGCTTTGTTGTCTTACTGGGAGTACTATTTTTCGACAAAAATAAATAATCCTTTAATTGTCACATATTTCATTCTTCCATTTCTGAATGATGGGCAATGAGCTATACGAACAAGAAGGTTGGGATATATAGCGTATATTGCTTGCCCTATCCTGCTCCCCCATATTTATTACATCCAACTACAAAATATAAGATTGTTTATTTCTGCATATTTTAATAAAAAAATTATTAGTTACACCACGCTCTGCAACATTACACCCTTCAAAGAAAGTGTTGCCCAACAGAGCAAAGATCTTTATTTCCTGCCCGGTTAGCTATTTTCTATTTCGAGGCCACCTCCTGTAGCAATTTGTGCTCGTCTGATTTCTGCTGCCTTTTTTTTTAAAATTACATTTCTAATCACTCCATGTCTATAATAATAAAAAATGTGTTAAGGTTTATGTACTTATATAGTTAGGTATTTGTAGTAGTATGATACATAAAAATAATCTATACTTTACTCACATTTTGCCATTTATCTACAGTTTTTACTCTATATCCAGTAACATTTAAATTACTGCTAAATAAGCTTGTGACTTGCAAAATCTGGGTGATTATTAAAAAATTCAATAAAAACACCCCAGTGAATATCTTTAACTTTGAAAAAAGCCCTGGAAAAATAAGCAATTTACTATTAGAAACTAATTATAAATTGAATAACTTACATATTTGTTTAGTAAATATACTCGAAAGGATTTCTTTAAAATATATTTCACTGTTGTTTTACTCACCTGGGAGGTATGTAAGAACAAATAAAGGAATTTTAGAAACGCGTAAAACATTTGGTAAACATATTTTTATTACCCCATATTACTCATTGCAGTCGTTTCATGGTTCCAACAACCCTAAACTGTAAAATTTCAAAATTCAAATCGGTGTGTATCCAACAAAGATAGTTATACTTTTTGAAGTGAGAAACATATGCCGTGTTTACACGTTCAAATAAATTCATGAATAAATTGAAGAATTTATTCACGAAGAAATTCATGGATTTAATCATCAATTTATTGGACCGTGTAAACGAAAACATTCATCCATATTTTATTGACGATATCCACTAGTACCAACCATCAAATAGTGACATTTGTTTTCTTGCAACCTTTAAATGTTTTTGTTTTCATTTACAATTTGGAGGTTACGCGGAACTTGTTAATCAGATATTTGTAGGGGTTAATAATACGCGATTATATATGCAAAATATGGACTTATAGCTTGCTGATGGATACAAAAGCATATCCGAATATTTTTATATGTTCTTGATTGTAGATTGTAGTAATCACAAATATCTTTTTTTGTGAGACATGATCATGATTATTAATATAATTATTTGTTAAGTGAAATTATTCACTTCTCACAATCGATTTTTTGTCGGTCCTCTGCAACGTTTGTATAGAATAGCAATAGTTGCATATTATTTATTGGAACATTAATATTTCTTTACAAATACGACTGATTTTACTAACTTTATCAATCTTTTATAATAAAAAAATTATTCACGGGGCAGAAGGTTCACAATGCGAAAGTTGGCATGTATTTTAAACTAAAATGTTACTATATTTCCCAAGAAAATTGACGAAAAATTAGAGCGGGTTCTAATTCGACAATTTATTCGTGAATTTATTTGAGTGTTTACACGCTCCAATAAATTCAAGGTTAAAAACTTCATGAATTTATTTGACCGTGTAAACACAGCAATAATATAACGTTTTAAGAACTCGGGACCTCCGTAGGTACCGTCTAGAAATGACAGTTTTAGACGACAGCACGTGACTATCGGGAGGAAACGATAGCAATGAGAATCGCACGAACTCGGACAAATGGCGTAAACGATACTATGGATTGAAACGATAGCAATCAGAATCCCACTGCTGTACAGTTCTCTTAACAAAAATGTTGCCAATCTAAAGTATAAATTCTGTCTAATATTTGTAGATCGAGCTATAACTTTATTATGAATGAAATAGTCAATCTTTCCAGCGACAGAGTTTCGAAGTAAAATACATTGATGAATAGGTATACTAGAAAGCTTTTGTCATGAACAAAACATAATGGCGTCTGCATTGCTAATTTCATATTACTTTTTATATTACTAAATTTAGAATTTCATTGATGTAGAATATATTATATGTATATAATAATAATTACAGGATTATTTTAATTATTAATCTTAATTAGAAATGATAATGTTGGCGTTATTTTAGCAAGTTTTATAAGAAATATCAACTTCGGATTTGTCATTTGACAGCATTGTTTGACAGTATTTTAGGTTTTGGTTGCTGTTGTTTATGTTTTTTATTTTATTGTAATATACAGGTTGTCTCTAAAAGGTGCGGAAAAAACGCTACCACACATTTCTGAGGGCAAAATATGGCGATCTAACCCAACTTACCTCAGTCCAAAAGTGGATGCACCATTGCATTGAATTGCCACAAGAATAACACCCAAATTACAGAAGCATATGTGTCCATATACGGAATGAATTTTTTATATCCAGATTACTCATAAACGGCTGCTCCAATCAACTCCTACCAGGTATACCTTTTCTAGGTAAAAAACATTGGAGAATAAGAATTTTTATTTAAAAGTTAAATACAGTGTGTCTCAAAAAAGTTATTACGTTTTAAATGGATACAATATGCCGCAGGTGGCGCCCTCTACATTTTGCAATGAAAATGAGAGCAGATTTAAATTTTTTACCCCACGAAACCCCCCCTACCCAAATATTGTGACAATATACCAATTATTACAGAAATTATTTATAAAAAACTAAAACCAAATTGAACTTTTGACACTCTGTATCTCCGAAAGCATCCACTTTTGGACTGAGGTAAGTTGGGTTAGATCGTCATATTTTGCCCTCAGAAATGTGTGGTAGCGTTTTTTCCGCACCTTTTAGAGACACCCCAGTATATTGTAGTATTATCATTAACGTTCACCGATGCCAGACGTACCATAATTATAGAATTGTACCATAATTTTTACCTTAAATCATTAGCGGTCCGTGAACGTACCATAATAAATAATTGTACGATAATTTCTATTGATTCAATATTTTGGTCAAAAACTATTCCTAAATGTGTCACAGTTTATTAGTTTAAATAAAATATATCTTAGGGTCAGAGTGTCTAAAAATATAAATAGATTAAACCGTGAAGAAAAAGATGATTTTTATATTTTATGTCGGCAAATTTTGATAGTTTCATATAATGAAATTAGAAAAAGATTTGTTTCAATATACATAGCAAATTTGACAACAAATATACTAAGCAGAAACCTCAATCGATTTTAGATATTATGAATTCATTGCCTAAAATTATGAAACCAAAACATTTAGATAAGAACAAAAGGTGGATGATGAGTGAAGGCTGCATTGTCACTTAATTAATAATTTTAATGATGACATAAAAAATGAAAGTCTTATAGAGAAATACAAGTATAACATTATGTTATCTATTGACCTGTCAGGTCAAAATTTATTTGGGAATTTGGGCGAATTCGTTTTGAACATTTTGGTAACACCACACTCAAATGCATCAATCGAAAGGGTTTTTTCGAAAGTAAATTTGAGAAAAAATAATGTTCGAAATCGGATTTGTACAAAATCGATTAATGGATTGCTCTTAGCATTACCAAGTACTAATGGGGAAAGCTACAATTTCGAAGTGTCTAATTCTTTGCTACATGCAACGGAAGCCAAAAATTTGTACAAATCCGATGACGAGGAAGATGTGGCGGTTTATTTTGAAACAAAGTTGTCAGGCTAATTTTTTAAATATAAATTTATTTAGGGAAGTGCTGTGTCGCTAAACGTAATATGTCGTTAATTTTGTATATACGAGGGACACTATTTATGTATTGAGAATAGAAAGAATAAACGAATGAATTTGATGAAAAATACCTTTATTGCTTTTCAAAATAATCGCCTTTAAGATCTATACACTTTTGCATGCAAAGCACTTTGTCCAGTCAGAAGATGGTAGCTCTAAAACATGCGTTTTGAAGGCCTTAACCGCTTCTTCGGGCGATGAAAATCGTTGTCGACGCAGTTTATCTTTAATTACTGGAAACAAGAAGAAGTCATTGGGTGCCAAGTCGGGGCTGTAAGGCGGATGACCCATCAATTCGATCTTTTGTGTGTCCAAATACTCGTTTGTTGCATGTGATGTGTGTGAGCTCGCATTGTCATGATGCAAAATGATTCGTCGTTTTGGGTTGGTTTCTCTCAATTTACCGAAAACTTCAGGCAAACAAATGGTCGTATACCACGCTGAATTAACGGTCTTTTGATTTTCTAGAGCCACAGTTGCCACAGGACCAGTTTTCGTGAAGAAAAACGCCACCATTTGCTTCCTAACGCTGCAAGAACGAACAACTTTTGTTGGCTTTGCTTCACATTGAAACACCCAAACTGCCGCCTGGCCTTTTCTTTCTGGCTCATAAGAATAAATCCACGACTCGTCACCTGTGACGATGTTGTATACCGCTTTGGATGCACCACAGTTGTATTTTGAAATCATTTTACGGCACCAATCGACACGAGCATTTTTTTGAGCATATTTCAACAAATGTGGAATCCGAACACACAAATGTTCGTGCAAAATCTTATGTATGCTGGTCATACTAATGCTTAAATATCTCTCGATTTCTTGATATGTCACATGACGATCTTCTTCAATTAGTTTTCGCACAGCATAGATATTTTCCGGCACAACGACCGATTTTGGACGACCTTCTTTAACTTCGTCCGTGAGCGAACTACGTCCACGTTTGAATTCAATGTATCAGCGATATACAGTGGGTGTGGATGGCGCTTCATCACCAAAAGTTGAATTCAGTTGATTGATGCATTGTTCTTGACTTAGACCACGTCGAAAGTCATAATAAATCATAGCTCGAGAATTTTCGCGAGTTAATTCCATATTTTGGCTGAGATGAAATTTTAAACACTGCAAAAAACACAAATATTGCTCGCACGTCAAAACTTTCTGACTACCTATAACGTCGAAAATGTCAAACTTTACGATGACAATTTCAAATTTGACCTGGCAATACCAGTGTTGCCAATTCTCAATACATAAATAGTGTCCCTCGTATAATGTTGTTTTAAGTTTTCAACTTCAAATACATCATTATAACATAAATTCGATTAGTGTTTTATTTCAGTAGGCGTATACTTACTACAATTTGTACCATAATTTTCCCTAAAATTCGATAATTCTGGCATCGCTGCGCTATAATTTCACTAGATTCTAGCGCCTGCCCCGCCATGGGTGAACGCATGCGTATTAAGCACATTTTGATGTGGTTTTCTTTAAATATTGAGCAGAATGGAAAACAAAAATACTAATAAAGGCAGCAAGAAATCTCAAAAGTGTCAGTTATGCGAAAAATGTTTTAAAAAACCTAGTGAATTAAAGTATCACATTGGTAGAAAACATCCAAGTAAGTTTGAACACAATAATCTGTTTTGTTCTTGTATAAACCTAACGAATATTATTTTTTGATTGTAGATAGTAATATTTGTGTGTCGTTGACTAGGCCATCTCCGAAGGACTATAATCTTGTATGTGAATATTGTGCGAAAACTTTCTCAAATGAAAGAAACTTTAGGGTCCATTTAAAAACACATAATACTAATATTATTCCTAAAGTATCCAATATTCATTGTACAATTTGTGATTTTAAGGATTCTACAAAGGAAAATATTCTTAACCATTTTAGTACAGCACATGATATTTTGATCGAAATTGAGAAATTAAATTTTCATAATATTCAAGAATTTTCTAAATGGAAAACCAAAATTGAAAAGGAGAATTATATAAGGTTTGTAGCAAACCGTGGTGTTAAAAGAAGTAAAGAGTTTTCAAAAACTACATATTCCTGCCATCGATCTGGACATTACAAATACTGTGGATCACATTTGCGGCATCTAAAGACACAAGGAAGCTGTAAAATTAATGGGCTATGCCCTGCTTCTTTAAAAGTGTATGAATACATGAATAATAAATGTACAGTTGAGTATACAAAAACTCATGTCGGCCATGACCCATATATAGGACATATTTATTTAACTGAAGAGGAAAGAAAAAATATTGCTGTTAAGATTGCTGCCAAAATACCTTTTAAAGATATCTTGGATGAGGTGCGAGATTCTGTAACAAACTGTAAAATTGAAAGAATGCATTTACTTACCAGAAAAGATTTATATAACATTGAAAGTAGCTTTAATCTGAGAAGTTCTGCGATACGACACAAAAATGATGCCATTAGTATAGATGCATGGGCCAATGAAATGCAGAATAAAAATTGTTTGTTATTTTATAAGCCACAAAATGTTGTTTGTGAAGAATATTCTATTTTAAGAGAGGAAGATTTTCTTTTAGCAATTATGACAGAAGGGCAACAAGGAATATTAAAAAAATATGGAAATGACTGTATTTGTGTTGATGGTACACATGGAAGCAACCCTTATAGCTTTGAATTGCACACAGTTTTAGTATTAGACGATATGAGGGAAGGGTTTCCGTGTGCTTTTTTAATTTCTAACCGAAGTGATGAAGAAGTATTAACAATTTTTTTTTCACTAATATCAAGACAATTAGACACCAAACTACAACCAAAAGTTTTTATGTCCGACTTGGCAGAGAACAATGAAACCTGCAAATTTTCGGTAACTGCAGTTTTAATAGTATTTTGATCTAAAACCTATAAAAATGTAAAATTCATTCTTAGATCTGAGTGTTCCATTACTTAGCTATACAGGATGTCCACAGATGTGAGGTTTACAACAGGACAAATAAAATAAAAATTTTAAAATACCTTAATAAAAGTTCTTACTTGTTAAGAAAATACTGTTTAGGGTAGTTAAATTAGTTTATTTGTCCTCTTGGAAACCCCACATGTGGACATACTGTTGACCTTACACTAGGTACTTATAATTACTTCTTGTTTTAGACTTTTTTGCACATGGCACATTGATAAAGCATGGAGGAAAAATCTCAATAAAATATCAACAGCAGAAAAACGTGTAAGTTATTTTGCATCTTTTATATTTAAACCCTTTATATTTAGTATTATTGAGTATTATTATGCAATTTATATGTAAGTATAATATTTTTTAGGTCTCTGTCTATAAAACATTGCGTATTTTATTACAAGAAACTGACAAAAACGCCTTTGAGAGAATGATTCCCAAATTTATAGAAGAACTACTCAATGATCCTGAAACTATTGAATATGGAAAATATTTTGTAGATTATTACGCGCATCGAACTGAATGTTGGGCATATTGTTATAGATTAAACAGTGGTATAAATACCAACATGCATGTCGAGCGCTTGCATCGTACCCTAAAATATTTATACATGGGTGGAAAACATGTTAAGAGACTGGATCTTGGTATTCATGCCATTATGCAATTTCGTTAGGGATAAATTGTTTGATAGACTCATAACCATAAATAAAGGAAAGCTTTCCAGAAAAATAAAAGATTTAAGGAATCGTCATGTTAACAGTGAGAAGTTAGCATTCGAAATGATTTTCCCCGAAGAGACAGGTTGGCAAGTAATATCTGGTTCATCAACCCAAACATATTTTGTCAACCGAATTAACACAGAATGCCAGTGTAAGCTCACATGTTCTGATTGTCAAAATGTTTGTCTACATCAATACACTTGCACTTGTATAGATGCTTCAGTCAAGTGGAATATGTGCAAACATATACATCTTATATGCCGCTACCTACAGTCTAACCCTATTGCAATTGAGTCCACAGTATCCCAAGACTTAGGTAATTTAAGTTTGCATATGATAAAAACTTTATTAAAAATATTATATATTAAATTTAATATTTTATCGCACTTGCAGTACCACATAGTGACAATGAAAGGTAAATACTAAATTTAAGTTGTGGTGTTGCGACTTTTCCGTAATTATTTTAAATGTCAAAATTTAATAGGTCAGTAATTGTTATATGGGACACCATTTAAGTCTACACTTGTATCCTTATTCTTATTATATTTTATGAAAAAAAATGTCTTGGTGATTTAAAAAAATTGTTGCCATTTAGGTGTATAATTTCTGTGATTTTTTAAATTTAGATTGGGAATATAGGGTGCAGGTTAAATACTCCAACATCAATTTAAACTCTAATGTAGGACTAATAATACTCGTAGCAAGAAAGATATCCATTTACATTATACAAAAACTCATGGCCAACATGAGTTTTTGTATACTCAACTGTATATTTATTCATACACTATTAAAGAAGCAGGGCGTAGCCCATTAATTTTACAGCTTCCTTGTGTCTTTAGATGCTGCAAATGTGATCCACAGAATTTATAATGTCCAGATCGATGGCAGGAATATGTAGTTTTTGAAAACTCTTTACTTCTTTTAACACCACGGTTTGCTACAAACCTTAAATAATTCTCCTTTTCAATTTTGGTTTTCCATTTAGAAAATTCTTGAATATTATGAAAATTTAATTTCTCAATTTCGATCAAAATATCATGTGCTGTACTAAAATGGTTGAAAATATTTTCCTTTGTAGAATACTTAAAATCACAAATTGTACATTGAATATTGGATACTTTAGAAATAATATTAGTATTATGTGTTTTTAAATGAACCCTAAAGGTTCTTTCATTTGAAAAAGTTTTCGCACAATATTCACATACAAGATTATTGTCCTTAGGAGATGGGCTAGTCAACGACACACAAATATTACTATCTTACTTGAATGTTTTCTACCAATGTGATACTTTAATTCACTAGGTTTTTTGAAACATTTTTCGCATAACTGACACTTTTGAGAGTTTTTGCTGCCTTTATTAGTATTTTTGTTTTCCATTCTGCTCAATATTTAAAGAAAACCACGAAAACACAGCTCTTTACCCTCTAAAAACTCACAGTTTAATATTTCGTTTAAGTTTTATTTTAAAAAACAATTTTTTATGGGTTATGTTGAGCGACTAGCGTACAGCTGATCATAAATAACAAAATAACATCGAAATGTGCTTGATGCGCATGCGTTCACCCATGGCGGGGCAGGCGCTAGAATCTAGTTATAATTTCATATTTGACATCTGGCATCGCTGCTTAAGCCGTTCAGTAGTCAGTATACATGGGCGAGATAGAGGAATGCAGTTAAATTATACCGTGCCTTCAAATACTTTCCGCATTAGAGTAGGCTGTTTTTGAAGTTTTTAAGTAATCAATGTTGGTGTACATGCTAATTTTTTGAAAACTTCCAATTCTGACAGTTGTCTTACTTAAATTCATGTTATAGAGGCCTATTATTATTTACATGACATAACCAAACTATTAAAATTATGCACTGTCACCAACCATTAAAAAAAAGCATGGCCGTTTCTAACGCGGAAAGTATTTGAAGGCACGGTAGGTGGAAGTAAATATGGCATATGAGAAGATACCACGTGATCATTTAAATTCTAAATTATAGCAGGCGGGATTTTTTTTATTAGGTTGTCCAGAATGTCAATTATTGATTAATTGAAATTTGCGGTTATGTATACTTTGTGACATTTGTGAATCTTATGTGTAATCGATTTAAATTTAATTTTGAAACGTCACTTTGACAATTCAAATTGTAAATTAGTACTTATATACCAACTTAATTTAAATTTCACAGCCTGCTCTAATTTAGAATGTAAATGATCGCGCGGTATGAATGATTAAAAAGTTCGGCTATGTTCAATTTTTTCAATATCTTCAAAAGTTGACGACAAATGTTATTGAAAATACTAATCAAATACTGCTCAAATTTCTTAAAAACTCGGCTAATTTAACAAATCCTGTATCTGCAGTATTAAGAAAGTTACCCATATCTGATACACAAAATAAAACTGGTGAAAATAGTATATTAAAGTATAAGTGGATAATAAAATCATTAAAACACGCGAAATAGAGCAAGTGTTTTAGTGCCTAGTTATCCACGAATACTTTACATTATTTTTTTTTATTGGTACACTTTAAAAACATAAATTTTAGTGGTTTTACTACTACAAATACAAATACGAATTCATAACGTAAAATTGTTGGATGTGATATGACATTAGTATACTTTTGGTTGTCATGGAAATGATTAATTAAACAATCTGTCACATGAAGTCATTTTTGTGTAACGATGAGTTCGATGATTGATTACTTAAGTAATTTGAATAACATCTCCCCTGATTTAAATAACCGAGGGTTTAATATTTCAAACAATACGAATTGTACATTTAATATTTATTTGAAATGAGAGTTTTTTTCAATAAAATTATTATGAAAGGTTGTTCTGTCAGATTAATTGGTAAAAAGTTGACATTTATACTTGACTTATTTAAATTTGTTGACGTTGCCCTGGTAACTTTAAAACACGCGCGTGCTTTAATGATTGATTTATACACGCGTTGGCGTGTTTTAATCAAGCAAAATGATGTACCAATAAAAAAATAGACTATAAAACAAAAAAATATATTAAATATAATAAAATATGCAGCTTTATCGACAGAGTGCTTCTTCATTTTCGATTGGCCCTAAGACCTTAAAACGCGTGTTATGAATAATTTTATCAGTTCATTTTATAGCCTATTTAATTTGCCCTTTACTATGATTTGCACTAGAAAAGAAAACAGATTTGTGTCATAACTCAAAAAATTAAGCTAAAACAAAGAAATAGGTTAAAGTGTACTATTTATCATATAATTTCGCACAACTTTCTCCTTTACACGTTTCTTCTAAAGTCAATAATAACAGCCACAGGCACAGACCTAAATAAAAGAAAACATGTTTGCAAAATATCTTGTAAGCCATGCGCTTTTTCCAACAAACAAAACTCTAATTAAATAGAGCTATTAAAACTGCAATTCTTTTCCCATTTTACCGAGATCTTCGTACTAAACATCGGAAAAAACTGACCCTGTATAGATGAATGAATACTGGAAGCCGTTACTTTGTGATATTCCCTATTACAAATAAGTAAATTAACTTTTTATACTTTTTTTTATACACACAAAATCGTATATCGTAATTTTTTTTTATACATTTCATACTTGATTTAAAGAACACAGATTCTTTGTTCTTTGTGTATCTCATGTCATAACGCAGTGGCGGCTGGTACTAAAGGGCACAAGGGCACGTGCCCACCCAACCACCAAGATAAACACAGAAAGAAATTCACATGTAATTCAGTGCATTATTTTATTTTCTTGTTTTTATGTATTTTTATAACGATGCTCAAAACTATGTTCCGGGGCACGATTTCAGATGTACCTCTTTCGAGTATGAATCGGCTCGATTCGCTTATCTTCGCCGTATGCGCTTGTAACTTCGGTTTGGGGCACAAATTTGTCAGACTCCAGTTAACGTCTTGCATTCATTGCGAGTGCGTGTTTTCGTTGCGTTACCTTACGTGTGGGATTTCAAAGCCTTGAAGTGACGTTTATTATTAATGATGGAAGTTAATTGTGTGCAAGATCTTTGAAAGAACCCGCTATCGTTTGAGGAAAAACTTTCAATTAAGAAGAAAGGAGGGTCTATTCCAGAACTTCAAATAAACTACAGTTCTGCAAGTAAAATTCGAACTTACGATAGAGTATTCAATAAAAATATATATGAAAAATATGAGTGGATGTGCGGATGTTCACTAACAAATAAACTATTTTGTTTTATCTGCTTAATTTTTAAGAACGAGGTTAGTGCGTGGAATAAACAAGGGTTGAATGATTTGAAGCATATCGCAGGGAGGACAAAGAAACACGAAAATTCCGTTTCTCACATGAATGCACGCGTGGATTATAGTGTTCTAGATAAAGTAGACATACGTGAACAGTTAGACAGTGCTTATTTGCGACATAAAATTAAGTACAACGAAGATGTGGAAAAAATCGTCATATTTTGCGCCGGTTAATTATGTGTATAAAATGTTGCGGAGCTTTGAATTCGCGTTGCGAGGCCATGATGAGACACTGAGGTCGGAAAATCCAGGTATTTATGTAGGCTCAATGAACTTTGCAGCTGAATTAGACGCTGTGCTTGCAATACGTATGAAGGGTTCACAAGTGTTTAGAGGCGCCTCAAAAACTATTCAGAACGAATTGCTAGATGCAATGTTGCAAATGTACAAGCAGGAAATATTAAAAGAAATTAAATCTGCAAATTTCATTGGTTTGGAGGCCGATGAAACTACAGACACCTCTAATAATCAGCAAAAGGTTGTTATTATTCGATACGTGTTTATGGACAAATTTTTGAACGCTTATGGTCATCTTTTAAGCCGGGTGGACATAATGCTGAAGTATTAACAAAAACATTGCTGAATGTATTGCAAATAATTTTGAATTCTCCTTCTGGGTCTGATAACAATAAACTAATCGCTCAAACTTACGATGGGGCGTCCGTGATGAGTGGTAAGACAAATGGTGTCCAAGCTATTATCAAAAGAACATTTCCACACGCACATTATATTTACTGTTACGCGCATCAATTTAATTTAATTACTGAACGAGCGGCACAGTGTAATAAAAATGTAGACATTTCCTTTGCAAATTTGCAGTCATTTTCAAGCTTCATTCTCGATCGTCAAAACGAACGGTAATTCTTAATGAAATAGTCAAAGGTAGATTACCTCGCACTGCTCCTACACGCTGGATTTTCAAAAGTCTAACTGTGAACACATTATTTGAACACCCGGACTCTTTAAAGGAATGTTTAGACAAAATTATTGACGAAGATGGGGTATATTCAGTTACTATTAGTGAAGCAAGTGGTTTATTGAAACATTTGATTGCCCGGAATTTCGCTACAGGTTGAAAATATTTCATTTCATCATGCCAGATGTTGAAATATTATTTAATCAGACTCAAATGCGCGGAATTGGCAGTGCTCAATTGCAAAGAATTTTAAGAACTCCTACGGACAACGACAATCCAGAACGCAATAATGAAGAACCTACAAGGAAAAGACAAAAAACGACAGCAGGAGATAGCAGAGCTGTTATTGCAAAGGAAGTATGTGGCACTATTTTAAGCCAAATTACCGACCGATTTGATTTTAGCGATCACTTAAGTGCAGCAAAATTATTTGATTTTCAAAATTTTAAAACTTATAGTCATTCATTTCCACAAAAACATTTTGATAAACTATGAAATCTTATCCTATGTTGGACAGTGTAAAATTGAAAAGTGAACTTTCAGCAATTTATGGGCGCGATGATATGTGTGACGTAGGTGGTGTTTTGCCACTTGTAGTGTTCATAACAAACAAAAACCTAAAAAGGGTTTTGACGGAAACATACAAACTGTTGAATATTATTTGTATGACGCCAATATCGACAGCAGAATGTGAACGATGTTTTTCCACCCTCAAACACATTAAAACTTTTCTGAGAAGCACAATGTCAGAAGATCGACTGAACGCATTGGCGGTCCTATCAATAGAAAAGAAGTTCGTCCAGTATATCCCGGATTTTGACAATAAAGTCATAGACGTCTTTTCCAGCATCAAAAATAGGAGAATGTATTTTATGTACGAACAATAGGTAAGTTTTTTTTTGTGCCCACCCTCTTTCATAACTCACGAACCGCCACTGTGTCATAATACATAATTTGTATTTAAAGGAGCATTTAATTTTGAAAACATCTTACGTGTAAAGCTGTTGTTAATAAATGCTAAATGTGCCACTGCATTTAGTAAATTCATAAAGGTATTTAACTGTCATATTTAAGCATCAAGAAATATCAAATTAATTCTGATTGGCGCTATATGAAATTGTAACCAGCATAATGCAAAACTCGGATGAAAAATGTAGAATGGAAAATAATAATGAAAACGGGTGGTTTTCGGATCGTGTAGGAACTCTAAAGAGTAAATTTACAAGGAAACATCACAATCATCGTTCCTTTATAAATCTGTTTTATAAATACCCACAGACAATAAACATTACAAATGTAGGATTTGTCGGAAAAACACTAACTTTACTTTGATTATAATTATTATGAATAAAATAACAATGTATGAGCTTGGTGTTTAGGTATATTATTATTTCTTGTTTATGCCGTACCACGTCCCAACGCGGTTGTTTATTGACGGCTTTCGTGTTAAGATGTGTCATCCCCATACAAATGTAATTAAATTCAAATTGTCTTTGAGAAACCATTCGCTGCAAGCCACAATTTATAGTGTTGATGAGATTCCCATAAAAATGAGTGTGTTTATGTTATTCTATTTGTGTTGTCACGTGTTATATTTAGATTTATGACGATTCAATCTACGCTAGTAGTTAATCCTAGTTTATTTAATTTGTTGTTTAATCAATTTTTAGATTTGTACATATTGTTATGTAGTTAATTTAGCAATTCTTTTATATTCACATATTCTGTGCCAACTAAGTTCATCATTTAAATATAAAATAGGCATTAAGGAGAGAGAACTTTTGCTTCTTATGAGGACTTTATCTATCACATTAAAGCGCATTAGACACTCTGCTCTTAAATTGATGTTTAGTATGAGATTAGAAATATTTATTTATTTTCAGAAAGTGTATTCTACCGACACCACGAGCCAAACAAACGTCAGTAGCATTGAACGGACGCAAGAGATGCCTCCGACAAATCTATAAATGTGAGCAGTGCAAGTATAGGACGAAGTACCAAGCAGATCTCAAGGAGCACACCAGCAACCAACATTACATAGTTAAAATGTATAAATGTGGGATTTGTAACAGACGTTTCAAGACTAAAGAATCCCGCAGGCTGCACGTGGAAAATACGCACGTTTGTTTTGTAGAAAAGGACGACCAAGAACATTCTACGACTGATTGTAGGAATCCACATATAAAAGTGGAACAATCGAGGTCACGAGATCAGAAGAAAATATTCAAATGTTTACTGTGTGTGTTCCGAACCAAACGGAAATATTCTTTAAGAATACATAAGAAGACTAAACACTTGATGGAGTTTGATTATAAATGTGACAAATGTGAATATAGAACAAATACTAAAATGTACTTAGAACGTCATATAAAGACTAAACATTTGAAGCAATCTGACTATAAATGTAACTTATGTGAATTTGGAACAAACAGCAAACAGCATTTAGAACAACATATAAAAGCAAAGCATTTGAAAGATTTTGATTATAAATGTGATAAATGTGACTACAAAACAAATACAAAACAGGATTTAGAACAACATATAAAAAGTAAGCATTTGAAGGAATTTGATTATAAATGTGAGTCTTGTGACTATAGAACAAATAGCAAACAGCGTATAGAACAACATATAAAAACCAAGCATTTGAAAGAATTTGATTATAAATGTGAGTCTTGTGACTATAGAACAAATAGCAAACAGCATTTAGAACGACATATAAAAACTAAGCATTTGAACGAATTTGTTTATAAATGTGACAAATGTGACTATAGAACAAATAATAAACAGCGTTTAGAACAACATATAAAAACTAAGCATTTGAAAGAATTTGACTATAAATGTGACTCTTGTGAGTTTGAAACAAACTTCAAAAGGAATCTAGAAACACATACAAAGACTAAACATTTGAAGCAATTTGATTATAAATGTAAGTATTGTGAATTTAGAACAATCAACAAAACTTATTTAAGAATACATATAAAAACTAAGCATTTGAAAGAGTTTGATTATAAATGTGACAATTGTGTATATAGAACAAATACTAAAATGTACTTAGAACGTCATATAAAGACTAAACATTTGAAGCAATCTGACTATAAATGTAACTTATGTGAATTTGGAACAAACAGCAAACAGCATTTAGAACAACATATAAAAGCAAAGCATTTGAAAGATTTTGATTATAAATGTGATAAATGTGACTACAAAACAAATACAAAACAGGATTTAGAACAACATATAAAAAGTAAGCATTTGAAGGAATTTGATTATAAATGTGAGTCTTGTGACTATAGAACAAATAGCAAACAGCGTATAGAACAACATATAAAAACCAAGCATTTCAAAGAATTTGATTATAAATGTGAGTCTTGTGACTATAGAACAAATAGCAAACAGCATTTAGAACGACATATAAAAACTAAGCATTTGAACGAATTTGTTTATAAATGTGACAAATGTGACTATAGAACAAATAATAAACAGCGTTTAGAACAACATATAAAAACTAAGCATTTGAAAGAATTTGACTATAAATGTGACTCTTGTGAGTTTGAAACAAACTTCAAAAGGAATCTAGAAACACATACAAAGACTAAACATTTGAAGCAATTTGATTATAAATGTAAGTATTGTGAATTTAGAACAATCAACAAAACTTATTTAAGAATACATATAAAAACTAAGCATTTGAAAGAGTTTGATTATAAATGTGACAATTGTGTATATAGAACAAACAACAAAAACCATTTAGCAAGACATATAAAAGCTAAACATTTGAAGAAGATAGATTAAAAATGTGACTCTTGTGAGTTTGGAACAAACTTCAAAAGTAATCTAGAAAGACATACAAAGACTAAACATTTGAAGCAATTTGCTTATAAGTTTGAGTTTTGTGAATTTGGAACAAACATCAAAAGTAATCTAGAAAGACATATAAAGATTAAACATTTGAAGCAATCTGATTATAAATGTAACTTATGTGAATTTGGAACAAACAGCAGATATCATTTAGAACAACATATAAAGGCTAAACATTTGAAGCAATTTGGTTATAAATGTAAGTCAAGCAAAAAATAAAATATCAACGTTTTTTGTTGTTTTTTTGCCCCTCTACTCAGTATATTATTCTATGGAAACCAATCGTTCGACTATATGTAACTCAGAATGGGGTTGCTTACGGCGGGTTATATCAGCGGTTGATGGATGCTTTTATTGACATTTGATTGTAATTTTAAATCGCAGAAAAGTATTAAAAAACATACAAATTAAACTAAGTTGTGTGTGATAAAGTGAAATAAACATCAATTATTACGTCTTTCATAATTTCAAGGATGTGTACGACAGATATGACTAAAAATGTGAAAAGGAAAAATTCACTCAGTGAGTACCTTATTTATTTTCTATCTCCATTTCTGTACGTTGGCACCCATAATTTCATAAGTAAAAATTGTTCAATTAGAGGTCATATAGAAGGTAGACTGGTGCTTTACTCAAAAATCGCCTGAACCCGTAAGCTGCAGTTTACCCAGAATATGAAACGACACAAGACCTTCGAAAATAAACATTTTGCAAGCAATTCGCATGTGATTATATACGAATTAGTTGAGAATAAGCTGACGACTAATGTTCATGACGTGTGCGATACAAAATTTGCCAATTTTACAAATTTAACGTCAAGACAACGCTAAAATTAGATTATTTTCTCTATTGCACTTTTTCGGGAAAAGCCGTAGAAAGTCGCAATTTTAGATAATATGAACCACAGGTAAGGGAGATTTAGAGATAGCCGGTGTATATGGAGAGATTGGCAACACAAAAAATAACCTTAATTCATTCCAAAAGATGGCGTATAAATATAGAATTATTGTATTTTCGTGTTATTTTCCCAAGGTATTTACTTTAGCGGCACTTGCAGATAATTTACAGAATAAATTTATTGGATGAAAGACGGCACTAATGTTTTTAATTATTACATATGGCATTTCTGAAAAATGAATACAGGCTGAGGCTCACCATAGGGATTTCACATATTAGGAATAAACGGTAGGTTTAAATACGACCAATTTGATAGATTTTGTGTCTGTTATTGACCTGGTGAGAAAACGGCTCTGTGACAAATGACTTTCGAACCGGAAATGCTGATTTTTTCTATTAACATTGCCATTTTAATTTGGCTTTGTAGGAAAGGACCACAAAGTTCATTCTTGGGCACTCTTAGTTTTCTAGCTAATGGCCTGATCAAAATTTTTATAAAGCGATTTCTGTTCTTTTAGGACGTCATCAACTTTCTTATTTCTTATAGCCGCTATATTATATTACACCATTAGGGGGAAAAAATGTTGATTTCAAATATTTACGAAGACATCATGGAGAATGTTTTTCATATTAGGTACCTACTGTATTTTAAAATACATTGAGTCATTATTAATTAATAGCAAACGGCGTACACCGACGATGAAAAGCTTAATATGTTAAAAGTTTTTATTCTTCATATAGAAAAATTGCAAGGGTAGAGTGTTTACATACTTATAATGTATCCAAAACCATTTTGCTAAATCTTGACAACAACCTGATCCGGTATGAACCCACTAAACATGGAACATCTGATTAACATTGCAGAAAGTCGAAATAATGTCCAAAAAATTACATCTACACATAAATGTTGAACAAACGTTAAATAAACGTGGGCTGTTGAGTTACATTTAAATAACGTTTAATAAAAATGTACTATTGATTATCACATAAACATCATCCTAAGATGTTTATTAAACACAAAGTTAATGTACTCCTCTGATGTTATCTATAATGATATTATTTATATGTCCACAAAACATTGAAAATGAACTGTCAATTGTCCATTTTGAAATAACATTAATTTACGATCATTTTATGTTTCCATCCCTAGCATTCATTGGTTTTTTTCGGATCGAAATGCGTCGTATCTTAATGCAGTAGTTGGTAGCAAGAGCAAGTGTGCTTTAGCTGAGCGTGTATTAGGTCATACTTGCTGACAACAATAGAAAAACTGTTTTGTAGTGTTATTTAGTAGATGCAATTCCATTGTATACAGTATTACACAGTTAACTACGAACATGCACAGTGATGTCATTGGCGCTTAGCAATAATAGGGGAAAGGTGGGGCGAACTCAATGGACCTTTATATTTTACGCGGGAGAGAAACAGCAACAGCACAAACAGTATTTCGGTATAAGAGAAAGTAGGACAATAGACGGCTTTGGTATAAAATTTTTAAACTTCGCAGCTGTCCTTACCACCAACAGTGACCAATAATACCAACATTTACTGCATATTTACTGCTACCTGATTTTTGTGTTGATAGCGTGTTTGTGATTTATTCTTGTTGTTAAATTTGCGCGGTCGGCAGCGCACGCATCTGGTAGAAAGGTCACGCTAATGACGTAGTGGTGGGCGTTAAAATATATAGGTATTAAATACTTATTAAGTAAATAAATAGAACTTAAAGAAAATAATTTATAAACAAAAATTCTCGGTTGATTATACTACATTAAATGTTCAAATCGTCCTCCTTCTATTTCTAAACATACGCAATTCGATAATAAAAGTTACTCCGTACATTAGACAAGACTTTGGGGGTCATTGTTAACAAACAGTTTCTAATTTTTATACGCAATTCTTCTAAATTATTTGCACGTTGTTCTTCGTAGCCGTATATTTGTGACTTTATGTGACCCTCAGAAAAAAGTCATTTGGTGACAAATCAGGAGACCTGGCAGGCCAATGGATTGTGCGTTTTGAAATAATTCGGTCTTCAAACGTATTTCTTAGATATTGCAGCACAATCCTGCTTGTATGGGCAGGACATCCGTCTTGTTGATACCAAATGTCTTCCGTTACAATGTTAGGTATTCCGCGTATAAAAGGAATAATACTGTGTTGCAGTAGATCTAAGTATTTCTGTCCGTTCAACATGCCATCAATATAAAATGGGCCAATGATATTATTCCCTAATATCCCCACCCAAAAATTTACCTTTTGTGGGTATTGTGTGTGAGCAGTATACGCAATGTGTTTATTTGTTCTGGACCAATATCGTAGTATCGCTGGATTATGCCGGCCATGTAAGAAAAACGTAGATTCATCCGTAAAGAGGATGTTCGAAATAAAACCTTCATTCAGTGCACATTTTTCAATTATGTCTAAACAAAACTGAATGCGATCATAAATGTCCTCTGGAAAAATTTCATTTATCTTCTGAACATGATAAAGAGTGATATTTGTTTTTCCTTAAGGCTCTTCTCACAGTTTCACGTGATACATCCAGTTCTTGTCCTATTTGTGATGTTGTCAGGGTATAATTGTTTTCCACGCTAGCACATATCATTACATTGAGATCCTGGTTATCATTATTTTGAGGTTTCACATGAAACGATGGCGAAACACAACCGAATTTTTCAAAATTAGTTTTGGTGCGATGAATGGTATTCAAACAAGGAATAGGTCGATTTTCAAAAGTATCCCGAAAGAGAGCTATAATATACATCAGTGAGTGGCCTTGAAAATACCATTTGACAATCTGAACCTTCTCATCAATTGTATACACCATATCCATAATTTTACTATAACAGACACTTGACAGATCACAAACAACTCACATAAACGAATGACATATTGCTGTGACTCTTACAAATTTATATATAAATGAAATAAATTTAATTTATTTAATCAATGTGTAATTGAGAGTCGAGCACGCATCTTAGTGCTAGGCCTTATGCTAGACTAAGATACGATGAATTTTCTGCTGAAAAGTAGGTTAAGCAAAACTATTACATACAACTAGCTCAGTTTAAAATAAATAATTCTCTCAGGGGCAGAAAATATATGTAGATTCTCCAATCGATTCTCCTGCTCTTTAATTATCTCCAGGTCAGGTAAAGAAAATAAAATGCCAAATAAATCTTAACATCTAATTTATTAAAAATAAATTTAAACGAATTCAAAAGTTTTAATATACAAATATTTACATACAAAGAATCAATAATTCAATCATTATTCAAATTGATACATCATAATCAATAAAATATTATAAGAAATAAAAATAAATGAAGTCATAATGTCGTGAAAAACTTATGTCTAAAGAAAAATGTGAACGTGATTATTATGAATTATATTTGTTATAGATACATGTAAACAATCAAAAATAAAATAAATTACACATGATGGATTGTACTGGAATATAAATAACCAAAAATTTTGCGCGATCTACTATTTGCTAACAAAATATAAACATTAAGGATATGGCTTTGCCCTAATTAGTCCTGTCCGGCGCCTTTTCTCGCTCCCAACACAGTACCATCAGATAGCAAATTCACACAGATGAGTATACCAAAGTTCCACCCTACGAGTATGTCTTTTTCAACTCGTCGGACGCAACCCGAACATACATCACAATGTGCTCACTCCTTAAGGAATATATATATAAATAAAATTTATAGAAATAAAATAATGTTTTTGCATATTCAATAGACTAACTCAGCCCTGATTAGTTCTGCCTGGTGCCTTTTCTCGCTCCCAAACGCAGTACCACCAAGACCAATTCGTGTCTTTCAAATTCACCAGGACTCCATGCTATGAATTAGATAACGACATAATTCATTTCACACATTCCTGATATATTATTCAACACGTTAATATTGAACACCCAAATACAACAAAAATATACTTGATACACATATAAAAAGAAATAATATATACATTAAAAATAAACTTTACCTTTCTCGTGAAATTCCAATACAAAAACACCACTACAAACAAAGAATTTGGTACGCCACTATACACACATTTATAACAAATACTATCTAATCACCTTAACTCTTCGTACATGGTTTCAAATTCATCCATAATAAATTTCAAACTTGTTCACTTATATAAATCCTATATACACATAAAAGAAAATTATTAATTTCAAATCCCTTTTGAAGGATAAATAAATTTAAAAGAAAAGTAAATTGTACGAAAATGAAATGATTATGCTATCCAAAGTTATCATTACAATTACTAGAAAAGTTTTGTCATAATGTATGGCATAGTACCCCTACATGCAAAACAAAACATTCTAGGAAAAGAAAAGAAAATGAAATTAAATAAATTCAAGATCCAAATTCATAAATAAAATTATTTCATACATAATTATTTATACAAGAATAACTACAAATCTCAATGTAATACACGTTGCATGTTATCCGAGAAAATATTACAAGTGTTGAATCTTGTTAAAAATTTTATAAGTGTCGAAAATCTCAAAAATTATTCTAAGTCCGGATTTAAAAGTAATCCTTTTAAAAGAGGAGGAAGTGGTTTATCACCTACTTTTAGATTAGTTAAAGAGAGCGGTTTGCACCAGCTATCCCGGAAATTTTATCCGTCCGCTCTTTTATGCCTAATTTTCTTTATAAAAACATACGGCAACTTTCGGCATACACGAATCCACCTCCAAAATTGTATATCGACGGTGCTGCTCTTATCGGTCACTTGGGGAAACAGCGTATTAATAATCCTTGAAAAAGGTAAACAAACATGTGAATATAAATTCGTCTATACGTTTATGACTCATACGTGCATCTGACGAATAATGTTGTTTTTCACCGGCCATACGGTCGACCTCCGTGCGAGAAACACTTGCTCGTTCCTTTTCACGTAACATTTAATGCGTCTTTTAATATTATGACTTTATAAAAATTTTACTAGGATTCTTTTATTGTTTTACTTAAATAAAAAATAAAGTTTTCGTAAATTATTGATATAGTGAATATTTATATACACATTATGGTAAAAATGAATAAAGTAAAAATTAATTTAAATAAAACTTGGAGTGATATGTCTGCGTTTGTTATTTGTAAAAAAGTTAAAATTGATATTAATGTGAGCAATAGTGAAATACAGATATAATGCACAGGATGCTATCTATCAAACATTGACTTGGTAAGTGAATAACATTATTTACAACTTTTAAATACAACTTAAAGTTCATTGCCACATTCTTATTATTTCGTAAATTTCTTGATTGTTGTTCACTTCATTCTTGAACCATCTCTTCGTATTGTTGGGAAGTTTTATTCGTATTTTCTTTGTCTTGCTCACATTCGGAAATAAAAGGAAAACATTCATGATCGTCGGTATACGTTGGTTGAATTTATCATGAACCCCTTTTACCTTTTCAATTTCTAACGATGATGTATTGTTGACAGGTGGATTATCATATGCGTTCACCCAGCTTATTGTTCCTGGTGATTGACATCTTAAATTAAAGTACAAATGCTGTATCAGTTACTTGATCATCATACAGATTATACGAGGACAATCAAGAAACACACATATACACGAGTACAGACATAGACATCCATAGAGTACAAAGTGAAATTAAGTGAAGCATTACTTAGACTCATAATTATTTATTTCGCTCCCTTCTTCGGCCTCGACGGAGGCCCCTTAGCGTTGCTTCACAGGCCGGATCATGCCATCCGCGGCCATCCTGCAAGCGGTCTCGTTTGACACGCGAACGACGGATCCATCCAACAACATGACCCGTTGCCTCTGTCGAGCCTTGCGACTGGGTACCCCGAGCGTCAAACTATCCTGGCCTAAAATAGAAAAAGCTCGACGCACCGAGGCACAGAAGTCAGGCGAATCCCTCACATCCGGGAACACATCCATCTCCTTTTCCGGTCTACAACAAATTCCATTCCCTATATAACCTGGTTACCAATTACATGTACTCCAAGTTATTCCTATTGATTGCTTACTTATATAAAATTTATTTATTTTTGTCACTTTAATTTATACAGATCACGTTTACATTACCTAACTTATTATTACTTATAAGGAATTTGTTAGCTTAAATTAATAAATGCCAATATACATATAAATATAAATATGAATAAATATAAATAAAGAAAAATTCTTACCTTCATTAAGCACTTATGTATATAATATGAACGCACACAAAAGAAAATCTTATTTAACTAAACATAAATTTGCAAGTGATCTAAAAACCATTTATTTACATATCATTATTTATTCAAGATCACTGCAATATATCAGTAAGATCAAGTAAGATATAGTTGCCTGGCCGTCAGATGTAATGTATCAATCCCCACTACATTCCCCTTTCAGTATATATTCGTAGTATGTTGTGGTTTACTGTATATCCACGATATCCACTTTTTACTCTTGGAACGTACATAAGCGCGAGCTACTGTGAGGTAAATATTGAAATCAAGAGGCAAAACCGTCGTAAAAAAGTAGCGTCTACTTGCTGACAACAATGGAGAAAACGGTAAGTTTTGTTTAATTATCTATATAACGGATATGTAGTGTTATTTAGTAGATGCAATTCAATTGTATAATCCACATTTTACTCTTGGCATGTACATACATAACTTAGCAAGTGTGAGGTTAAATATCAGAATCGGGAGGCAACACCGTCATAAAAAGTAGCATCATAATACAGCTATGGGGACATATGAATCGATGAACATTTGCTTTCATTATTTATATTAGTATGTAACTAAACTGATTTATTATTTAAATTAAATTAATTTTAAAATTTCTGAGAATCTAGTAAATACGCTGAACAATGGAGTTATCCAAAATTGAGATAAATTATATCATTTTCGGGATGTATCCGTATGTAGCTGTATAATGAAGTATCGCTACAATGATGGTTTTGTATATACAGGGTGAATGTAAATGATGGAAAGGCGTTTGAATTTCCCGCTTTCTATTTTTTGGGTTTAAGTTGGTGCTAGGAACTAGTCAAATCTCTGAGACTGTAAATATTGTATTGTTGGACAAAGGGGTACTACTTTTATTGCGATGGTGCCGTTTAATTTTATAATGAATAAAAACGTAATGAGACGTAGGTATACTGGTTTATTCATCTCTTGATTATTATTTATTAAATCTCTTACACCTTATATCTGTTAATTAAGAGAGAATTTCAACAATTGTAGTAAAGAGTATTAAGTAGTAATTTAAACCAGTTTTTAACTATGGGAAATTACACATAGTTGATAAAGACACAATTAATTTACATTAACAAACTGTCCTTGCAACAAAGAGTTCTAGAGTTACTTTCCATGTAATTTGCCTCTAGCAGAGTGTTTTTTGGAGAAAAATGTACTATTACTGATATTATTCCAGATTTATAGAAGAAACAAGAAACCCTATACAAAAAGACACTTGCGAAGACTTTTAAGAGAGGAAATTAATACAATTAAAAATACTTACCAAAATAAAAGTAAAGCTAATATTAATAAAGACTTAAATTTAGTATATGTTAGTAGCTATAAATCTGAAAATATACATTCTGATATCAATGAACATGAACGTGTTCATAACGCCACTAATATAATATCTGAAAATAATGTAATATTCGCAAATGAAAGAGAAGATAATCTGATATGTGTATCAGAAGATGCAAAAGAAAATTCTATTGTTAGAAAGATCTCTAATTGGATTATAAATTATAACATTTCACAAAATGCCAGTAATGCTTTATTAAAATTATTAAGAAGCAGTGGCATGAACGTACCCAAAACTTGTAGAAGTATGTTAAAAACTGTTATATTCAAAGTAATTGTTCAGATGCCACCAGGTTATTACCATCACTTTGGTTTGGAGACTGGTTTGATATACATACTAAACACAAGTAATGCTTCATACAATGAAAATTCTGTCAAAATAGACATTAATATTGATGGATTGCCACTAACAAAAAGCAGTAATAGCCAGTTTTGGCCAATTCTAGCATCTATAAACAATATACATTTTTCTAAGCCGTTTCCAATTGGAATTTACCACGGACGTTCAAAACCTGCAAACATTGAATTATTTTTAAAATATTTTTTAGATGAATTCAAAGAGCTCCAAAACAGTGGCATAATATATAGTGGGCGTGTTTTACAAGTAGAAATTTGTAGATTAATATGTGATGCCCCAGCTAAAAGTTTTGTATTGGGGGTTAAAGGGCATAATTCAACTATGGGATGCACGAAGTGTACCACTGAAGGTACATTTTTAAATAACAGAATGTCATTTCCAGAAACTAATGCACCCTTAAGAACACATGAAAATTTTATAAATGGAGTGTATGAAGAATATCACAAAACAAATACTCCTATAATACATCTAAAACTCAACGTAATTACTCAAGTCCCTCTGGATTACATGCATCTGGTGTGTTTAGGAGTTATGAAGCGTTTATTACAATTTTGGGTTAAAGGTGATCAAAGCGTAAGAATTACAGAACAAGACAAGAACAGTATCAATACTAAAATAACAGAAATCAGATCTATCATGCCTTTTGAATTTGCAAGACTGCCAAGATCATTAGATGATATAGAGAGGTGGAAGGCTACAGAGTTGAGACAATTTTTATTATATATTGGACCACTCCTTTTAAAAAACCGTCTTCGTCCAATTCTCTACGACCATTTTCTAAGTTTGCACGTTGCATTACGGATTCTAGTAACCGAAAAAATGTGCTTACACTATAATGATTATGCAAAAAAATTATTAATATACTTCGTGAAGAAATATAGTGATTTATATCATATATGGTCCAGAGTATGTAAATCATAATGTTCATAACTTGATTCACTTATGCGATGATGTACTTCTTAACGGCTCATTGGACTATTTTAGTGCTTTTAAATTTGAAAATTATATGCATTGTCTAAAATTAAAGCTGAAATCATCAAAACATCCATTACAGCAAATTGTACGACTTATATACGAAGAAAGAGAACACGGCGGGCATACAAATGTACAAACATTACAAAAACATAATAAGTTAGTTACTAATAATAGTAAGCTATATGATGATTACTTCTATGTACTATATAACCAACTAAGAATTGATACCAGTGAAAAAAACAGTTTCTGTCTATTGACTGATAATACGCCTGTTAAAGTACTTAAAATAATCAAGAAATTGGAAGATAATAATTTCTACATTCTTTGCGAAAAGTTTAAAATGAACCCATTTTATAAAACACCATATAATTCTACAATGTTATTATGTGGAGAATTGTTTCCCTGTAATGATTTATGTATTGTGCCCCTTACTAACATTTACTGTAAATGTTTTTGTTATAATAACATAATATTACCAATGACGCATTGTCATACTTCTTAGCTTTACTTTAAATATAATCACTTCTTGAAAATAATATGTAAGGTAATAGCTATATATTGCATATAATATCTGTTTGAATAAGGAAGTTCATCTACACCTATACTCAAAACTTTTATTGCAGATTAATTATGTGGTTGTCAGGTTCATCGAAAATGACGAAATATCAGCCGTCCCATATAGCTGGATAATAAAAAATAATTCTTCAATCAAATGCTCTTGGCCCAAAAAGAGGGTACGTAATGCTGTAGTAAAAAAGATAATGCCAGATGATACCTGGACTGCCCACGAAGTGGAGATATTATATGAATCTGGTATGTATACACACACACTTATTTATATATATATATATACAGATCGTTGCATCGCAAGTGCCGTCAAAATATTATATCGATAGTTGAACGGTATGTCTTAGTTAAGTCCATATGCCGCGCCGGCGCCGATACATGTCGCAGAGAATACACGTATGAATATTTGGATATTTGCAGTCTCCAGTTAGTCATTGTAGAGGGTAGTTGTCTCATATCTGCCGTGCGAAGGTAAAACCGTGTATTTGAAAAAATTGTGTTTTGAGATATTGAGGTTTAAAGTTGGCAAATGTCCTGAACCAACACATTATGACATGCTGATCTGTAACTCCAACATTGTTAATAAAAAAATTTGTTCTTTTTATTTTGCTCTCAACAAAATTTAAAATCTTAATTTTTTCCAAAATTTTGGCGGTTACATTGTTTTTCCAATGTTTTTCAGTAATGAAAATTCTTTCAAATATAATAGTAAAACAACGTATTGTATCTTACACTGTTTTCCCAGAGGATCAACGTGTCATAAAGCAGAGAAAGAAACAAAGCAAATAAAGTAATGTACATTACCTTTTTTCTGCCTAAACAAGTCTTTAATCAAAAAAAGTACAAAAACTAAAAACATATTCTACTTTTAAGACTATATTGCAAAATACATAAAATAAAAATAGTGTCCATTAAACTCCTTCCTGTAGCAAGTCCAGAGCTTGTTCATTTTCCGGTAGATCTAGCCAAAAGCGCCTCCGATTTTCCTGCATTTTTGGTACCAGATGACTAACAATTGCAATTTTTTTTGCTGAGGAAACACCACGCGCTGTTTGCTGTTTTGGAGGGAATTTTAGTTCGAAATTTTTTTTCACAGCATCTTTGTAGCACTTGTAATTTTGTTCAAAGTCTGTTTTGAAGTAAATGCATTTTGAACCCTTTTGAAACTGTAAAGACACAATATCTTTAAGGTAAGGTAAATTTTCTTCAGACTCGTTAGCGCTTTTTTTCCGGTTAAAAGATTTTAACTTGTTTTGCAGCGGCATAAAGTCATGGTAATCCATCTTAATCACTCTGACTCGTTTTGATGCTCTTCTACAGCATTCGTCAAAATCGTTAAAGTCTTCAACATTTCCTTGCTTTCGCACTGTCTGTTCTATCTTTCCATGTATTCCGTCAGCGGACATGTATGAATGTCCGCTTACAAGGTAATTCAAAGTCACAGTCTTAGTAAGGCAAAAATCTGAGTTGAGGTATGTTATAAGTGTTGAAAACATTATGCTATTTTTATTTTGGCCAGTGCAATTGTCTAACCAAAATATTATATGAGTTACATCCCTGTTAACTTCTAACACTTTTAAGTAAGCGCAGGTAACATCTTCAGCACGGCGACCGGCAATGCCTTCATGCCACAAAACGCAAATATGGTCTCCAGTTTTAGACATTGACGCAAATGTTTCATTAAAGACCACCAACTGAGACGTAAAGAAAAAATCTTTTATTTTTGGCATTCTCGGAAGCAAAAATACTTTTTGGAGATCAACGGAAAATACTTTGGTGGTATGATCGCTTATATTACAATCCGCTGTATATTTCTCTCTCGTTTTCTTTACCTGTCAAGTATTTAGAAAATTTTATTTAAAACAAAAACAACAAAAATTGTTTCGCTTACCTGTTTAAGGTGTTCTTCTTTTATAGCTAAATTTTCTGCAGTTGGATCAAGATCCATCTGAATACAAAATCCGCATTTATCTGCACCAACCTCGTAAAAAGATATGTTCATGTCACTTAAAGTTCTTCTATAAAGTTCGTAAGAAATTTTCTGGTCAGGATTTTTCAAAAGAAAATCTTTGTGCATCTCCATTACTGTCAAATCAGGTGGAAGATATTTTCTATTTGGTGCATGCTGTCTTCTGTAGTGGGATGGTATTGGTTTAAAAGTATTAATGTGTTCCTTTATTGGTGTTTGTTTTATTTTATTGGATGGTTCACGCTTGCCCCTTTGATCTTCTCTGGGCACTAATAATTTGTTTCCATGGCCATCTTTACACGCTTTTAAGAGACAATCAATTATTAATGTGCTTCGATAGCCTAAAGTAGAGAGAAAAAACTTTTGACAAACGGTTCTCTTTCCTTCGTTTTGAGGTAAATAGTACACTCTCGTAAAATTTCTTTTGCTTCCTTGGACTTTTCTTTTTGATATTATTTCAGTAACATTTTCTGAAAGCCAAATTCTTTGTGAGTGTTTTGTTATTTGCCAAAATTCACTGTATATTTTTTCTCTGTCGTTTAAAGTAAATATTGCGCTACATTTTTTAGAACAATTACAAATCGAAGGAAGAAATGGATGTTTTGACTTTAGGTTTGCCATTCTATCCTTTATAGTTCTAAATCTTTTTTTGCTTTTTCCTGTATGGGAATGGTTAGTTAACAACTCTACTGTTCCTACTATTCCATCTTCATTTTCTGCTGCCTGTTTCTGATTATCCGGTGTTTTTGTTTTTACTCCTTCATTATCGCTATCTGATACAACATTTTGTATATCACCTAAATTTTGTATGGCACCTTTTGTCTGAAAATAATACATTTTTTTATTTAATATTGTGAAAGTATTTATTTTCATGCATTTTATTTTTAATGGATAGGAAATGTAAATTATTTGCCTGTTAAAATTACGTAATATATTAACTTACGTTTGATTCAACACTAATTAATTCCGCATTTGAGATTTTGCCACGTTTCGACTGTTCTAGATGTGATGAAAATTCGAGCTGACGTTTTACCGAAGACAGCAATTTTCTCTTCTTCACAACAGCTGCATCTGCATCACACTCCGACTCCGAAGACGTATCTTCATTCGGCACATAGTCAATGTCTCTATCTGAATCATCTATATCACTTTCAACATAATTATTGTTGGTCTGGAACAAAAACCTTTACAAGAAAAATTTTCTGAAATATTTAATCAACAAACACAATCTTGATTAACATTAATATTTTTGGTATAATAATATAGCCTTGTCTGGTAACGAAAATATAAAACTTAACATTAGTTGCTTTACCTCACGTTGTCTGATTGCCATTTCGGCAATTAGTCTTCCTCTAGAAATCATTGTTCTGCACAAACAACACTCACGTTACCCACCTTCCACACACTCCTATGCACAAAAAATGAGGTTATGTACCTTCAAAAAATGGTAAAACAGTGTAATCGTAACGAATACACTGAAATGTCAAGCGTACATTGCAAAACTTGCAAAGGCAAAACAATGTAATGTATGTTACATTGTTTTGCCAGAGTTTGGGTAACGAATGAGTGAAAACAGTAAACAAGGTAATGTACAATAACGTCTTTTACCAAAGGAAAAAATGCAAAATTTTACGTTTACTTTTTTTTGCCTTGGCTTTATCAGAACTTTTGAATAATACATCGTTTTGCCACCACTGTACTTCGGAATCCGCCATCACACGGCAATGAAAGTTAATGGTGCAGATGGAGCTTTATGCGCAAGTTCTGGAAATGTCAAAAACACAAAATGGCAAATTTTGTGATTACATTGTTTTACCTTTGCACGGCAGATATGTTCTAGCGCTTTGCGATATTTTATTACATTTTCATTTTTTTATTATTCTTGTTGAAACAATATTCTTTTCATTTGCATTTTCTTATTATATCCTAATCTGTTAATTGTCTCATTCTTCAAGCAATTTTACAGAATGCGCAACGAGGCTTCTACGATCGTTTAGCATATTGCTTTGAGGCGACCGGAAGACGTTTCGAGCATTTAATGCATTAGAAAAGTGGTCGCTTTTATATTAACTTATAAAATAATAATTTATGACTAATAATAGATTCCTTCTGTTGTAACATATGCATATTTTTTTAACGTTTATTCCTGCAAATATGAGAATATTTATTTTTTATTTAGCTACTAATTACAGAATTTAAATTTCATTATTTTACTGTGAATTGTTGTGATAATAAATAGTATTACTATTCTCCACATTGCTTTAATATTTTACATTTTTCATTCGTCATAAACATCTTCTTACAATACATATTCTGTGCACAAGTTTGCTATTCTTGTTATAACTACATATTTAGTTTTTATGAGGATAAAAACAGCGGGCACATTGTGCACGTTAAAGAAAATTTTATCATATGAGTCTACCTACATTACGTATAATTCATACCACCGGCGCAGCTATGCACGTACTACATACATACTACAACGCTAAGACCTGCTCAACGAAGTAACACGTCAATCGGAGCGAGCGTTTGACGGCACTTGCGATGCAACGATCTGTATATATATATATACATACATATATATATATATATATATATATATATATATATATATATATATAACACCTTAATTGTATAAATAACATTATTTTGTAATATAGAAACTTATGATGAAGCATTTGAGAGAGAAGAAAGGGAAGTCAGATCTTCTGAATCCGAACGAGAATTGGGTAAAGGGAAGAGAAGAATAAAAAGGAAAGTTCTCTTTGATGAGATATCTCCTCCTCCCTCTCCAAATTCAGATGGTAAATTTCACTCATATTATACTCATTCGCTTTCCTACAATTTTTACTTAATTCAATTTGTAGGTAATTCTACATTATCAGCAGAATCAACTCCAACTGCAAAGAAGAAGGGTATGTATAAAATACTAGTATCTATTATTATTAAAGAATATGTTATAACCTGCTAGCTTACTTTTTATTCATAACATGGTGCCATTTGCTTATATAACGCCAGAGCAAGCTAGCCGGTATAAGATTTGTCTTCTGAATGCCACCAAAATACACAGCACTCCTGGCTGCCTATATACTCAGGCATCACTGTTACGAATTGATAAACGTCTTACCGGTGACATCGATGTCAACTCGCTCGGTCGGCTTAGGTTAGAAATATAAATATGACGGTTACAGTGTTGTGCCTTGGGGACAAAAGACTAAAAAGCTCTACAACTAGCACAGCGAAGAAAAAACGTGAGTACTTCTTATTGTTTTAATATAATTTATTGCTCTTTGAATATACTGCTTTCCCTACCTCATTGTCAAACGGTAAAAGTAAAGAAACATGTGTAGAAACTCATTTGAAAAGAACAGAATAGTTAACCTTTATTTCTACTAAAACAATGTTAAACAATATCAAACAATTAAACAATTCAGCAATTACACAATTGATACAATTGATACACAATTTTGTTTATTATTAATTACAACTTACAATTTTATATACATAAATAAATACAAAACAAATCCACGTCAATGACCTCTTTAAGTCATGGTTGAAACTAAGTTAGAACGTATACCGTGTGGCCGCCGTTCATAGCGCGATGCATGTATTAGTAACTACTGGTCGACTATAAATGGGCGTGCCAACTTGAATTGCCACACCGACGGCGGGCGTATAAGTTATACGTATAAATGTATTCGTAGGCAAATCAAGTGAAGAGCAGTGTAATAGGTATTGCGTTCCCGTTGTAAGTAATTATTTGTAGTTGTTTGAAGCATCAGATAATCACTGATAATATGTCAGTGAAGTAACTCATCACAGCTTCATAAACAACATAAAAGAGCAAAAATAAATAATAAATAACTCCTTGAATTTAAAATAAAAAAAACTTCTTAACTAAAATAATATTTTTCAACAAATATTATAATCTAAAAACTCAACTATAATAAATTACTGAAACATAAAATATTTACTTCTTAAAACAGAATTGTAATTCAACATTGCAATTAACCTGTAATTAGCTAAAAAAATGTTATTCTTAAGCAATAATAAAACTCGAACTGACGCCCATATGTGGAAGCGACTGCCCGACTACACCTTATAAATGTGAATTTTTTGGACAAATACGAGTGCATCATAGGCATATGCGAAATACTAGCTCTGTTGTAATCCAGTATAACACTGCGTCTACTTGTTTACCGTTCTAATACACAGACATCTCTATCTGTTTCGCTTACTCTACAGGTATCGCGATAATGCAGACGCACGCGGTCATATGGTATACATATTTAGCCCCTGAACTATCATTTACGGGTCCCAGAGTGTTTCATTTATTAATATAAACAAAATGATACTTGAAATATAATACGCGTCGGTCAATTTGAGGTAAAATGTATGCTCAGATTTATTTAAATTATTTTACAACTTATTTCCGAATATTGTCATGCTCGCAGAAAGAACCTTTACAAGTTTATCGTGACTTAAAATTATTCAAGCGGTGCGGGTTTGAACATCTCCGATAGCTACACGGTGAAATGCTAATATGTCTATATTTATTGCGGTTCAGAAGCGCGAATAATCTATTTGAACTTTACGGCGCGCTACGTATAATATTTGAAATTTAACATCTCTGAAAATAAAGAATAAATATTAAATGCGGAAATATAGTCACGACATTTATAGTCTGACTTTGACGGGAATTTAGGTTGTTGCGGTAAAGTGGCTCTTTCTCCACGACCCTAGGTCTGAATGAAAGAGGCACATTCGGACGTATTTAGCGGATTTTCGAAACGACTATTTCACGGCACAAAAAACCTGAATATAGTGCGTTTCTAGGATTTGAACCAGACTCTTCCATGCCATCAAGGCTGAATAGAGAAAGGTACAGGTAGCGGACGGACGGGAGAATAAAATGAACGAGACCCACTTGATGGGGCCTTTATATATCCGTAAACCCCCCTATGTCTGTAGGTAAAAACTTGTTCAAAACATAACAATTTGCGCGCGACTCGGACATGAAATGCGCGACTTCGAGCATGACGTACACATTCGGTATTTTTCCATTGAAAATAAACAAATAACATGAATTATCATTACAAATGAATATATATACAGGTCCGTCCAAATTACTTTGTACAATATTTGAACAAAATAACACACATACATTTAATTTAAGATTGATAAATAAATTAAATATGGACCTAAAAATGTTAATTTGTACAATTAACGAGGACTTCGTTACAATGTAAATGCAGATTTTAGGCAGAAGTCAAAATATTACAAGATTAATAAGGAAAATTTGTCTGTGCAAATGATGAATAGGGTAATGGAAAGTAAGTTGTGTATAATAGTTATTTATGTAACAAGTCAGTAAAGTGATACTTTATCGAACGAGTCTGATTTACGAGCCAAGCGAGTGAAGCGAGCGCGGCGAGTAACAGACGAGTTCGGTAAAGGTACTTTACTGACGTGGTGCATACAAAGTTTTATCGCCAACCGTGAAAATTGTTAATTTAAGAAATAAAGATATAATAACTTATGACAGTTTATGACAGTGACAAACGATTTATTTTTAAAGTCATCAGTCATGGCTACGCTGACAGATATTAGCGGCAGGTAAAGTACTTTATTGTACAGTACGATAAAGTGTTTCTTTACCTCCGTAAAACGCTATGGTAACGCATCACTTTACTGACGGTTGGCGATAAAATATATATTTCTATATATTTATAACTTGTACTTACTTTATCTTTGCAATGATAAATAAAGTAAATTAAACTTTCTCTTTATTCCTTATTATTTACCAGTGTAAACACTTTACAACAGTTCAATATTTTTCAGTACATTTCTCATATTGATAGAAGGGAAACTTTATTATAACTGTCAGTGCCGTTCTTAACCCTTTTGGCGCCCCGTGCAAAATATAATTTGCCCCTCCCATTGTGAATAGGCGATTGTGCCTATTCACAATTGTATATGTATTTATAAATTGGGCAACTAATAATTACTCGACTAGCCGGTTTATTAAAAATTAAACAGAGAAGCAAATAAAAGTATTATTGTTGTAGTATGTAGTATTTAGTATTATTTGTTTTATTCGATTTTATCACTACGTATATTTAAATATCCTTTTTCTCTTCCATGCCGCCCCGTGCAAGTGCACATTCTGTCCCCCAGCACGGAACGGCCCTGATACCTTTATTATTTATAATTGCATTTACGATTTCCTTATAATGGATTATTTAAATTTTTAAGTTAGCATTTCAGACATTTTGTGAATATGTTCATATAAAAGATAACATTGAAGTACACATGTATTTAAAAGAAGCAGTTGTCTGATTTATGTCTTTTACTAATTACTATTTCTTTTTCTCTGTATTGGACTACTGTACTTTTTCAGAGTTCCTTGACAAAGATAATTCCATCCAACGTTGCGTAATAGAAAAAGATGATGATGTCCGCAAATTATTTCCAGCTGAAGAAGAAAATAATGAAAGCGCAGCTTCAAATCCAAAAGAAAGTAATTCAGTCAAAATGGCTGGTATGTTGCTTGTTGCTGTAAACCTTCTGCAGTCAAATATATAATGCATGTAAAATTCGTTAGTTAACAAGATTATTTTTTTTTGCATGACATTTCTACCTAACAATTGTGTATGTTTTAAAAGTACAGACCATATTAAGACTTCATTTTTATCTGCTTTGCTTTCAGAATTACGTAGAGATATTTCTTCCCCAAGTTCTATAATACAAAATATAGAGTCTGAAAATGATGAACGCGGGAGTACGAATGAATCATATGTAGAGATTTCTTCAGGTGTGTGAGTAATCTGGGGTTCCTTCAACGGTTAACTTGTGTTTATACCTAATTTAAGTAATAGTTTTTCTTAAAAAATATTACTTCAATTAAACTGTACGAATTCGATTAGCTGCTGCTAAGCTCTGTTCTTTAGAAGCAGTGGACATACATTTTAGTGCATTCTTCATATATGCATCTACTGTGTATTCCACCATGGAATCAAAGTATTGCTCTTATGGAGATTGCACGCGACGTTGCATAATTTAGGAATTAGTAAATTTCATATGGCAGGGTTAGTATTACGTACATTTGATAACGATAGCAATGTCGGTAATAGCTGATTGTTACATTGACATTGGTGATTATGTTCAAATATCCTTCCCGTGAAAATTACGTCAAGCGACTTGACAACGTTCTACGTACCAAATAAGGATAATTACATACGAATCATTATAAAATAGCAAAGGAGGGCTATACTCCATAAGAGTCCGTACTTCGATTCCTAGGTGGAATAGACTATAGATGTATTTTTTTTAATAAACTTTAATAATACCATTTTCATAAAGTTTAAAAATAAAAGGGGTATATATTTTGGAGATGGGCTAAGTCATAGTTGAAATTTAACATTCTTTAGTGTTGCATTTAGTTAGAATATAAAGTAAAAGATATTTTCTTTCAGATACAATAAGTCGTATGATGGATTACTTAATAGAGATAAAAGCCACACAAACATTAATTTTAAATAAATTAAATTCAGTTAATACAGCAGCAGTATTGGACAAATCCAATTTTTCTGAAGAAAATATGCCAGAATTACCCTGCATGTCGGTTGAAAACTTGATGGCCCTTGAAGCAAATATAGCTGCAGACCGACACTGCTTATTGCAGTTGGTAATATTTATTGTATTTTCCTATACATGTAACAGCATATATTTCAGGAACATAAACTCACTTTCATAGGGGGGTATAATGCAAGAAATTGCACAAATAGATGTCTGCAGTGTGTATTTCATTATACTATTGCTGAGCATTTTTCCTGGACTGGACAAAAAGAAAACATTAAGGCTAAAGATCTAAAAATTATGGGCGTTTTAAAATGTATAATAAGTATATCTAAATTAGGGTTCAACATCTAACTCAATATTTTTTAGCTGCTGTGAAGACAACTTTCAAGTCGATAACAGACAGAGAGTTTGAAACATACGTAATGGATTTCTTCAGACACGCGAAGCAAACGCGCATGAGACAATCTGTATGTTAAAAGAAATATAATATGTTTAGTGTGGAAATATTTTTATTTTTTGTTTTTATATCATGATATGCATATTTTATTTTGAACAATATGTTTAGTTTTGAAATATGTGTTTATTCTTAATGCTCAATAATTTTAGAGGGACGGAGATTTATATTTCTGTAATTTCTTGTACCTATCCAACGCAAAATAGAAATAAAAATACACACAAAGCAATAAAAGTGTATCAAGACAATCGAGGAACTGTTGTAGAGATAGCGCGCCGGAACAATGTAACTTTATGACATGCACAAGATGTGTTATTCACATATTCACAAAAATTAACTATAATTGTTCTTTTCGTTTATGATACTGCACAAATTTATCTTCAGATTGTAATTATAATAAAATGACACGAGATATCACGTGGTGGGGGTAATTCAAAATTTGTGGCACGGTCAAGGGATTTTGAAACCGTATATATGCAATAAATTTTGCTACACCGTGCGGCTTTTTCTCTAACAAGAATAAAGACACAATCTTCTTTTGTGATTGCACATACTCTTTAGTTTATATATCTATTATCTCTTAGAAATTATACATGGAATAATGACGAGTATGTGCATATATATACAAATATTGTGGCTTTATGCTTAGAGGAAAAGCCATAGAGTGCAAGAGCAAAATTTGGCATATATAGGGTGTCCCAACGGGAACCTAGGGATTTCAAGTCCAAATAACATGCGTAGTGTTTATAAATTCAACGATTTATTAACATAAACATAAAGTGGAAACCTTAAAATTATATGTGGAACAAGATATCAGATAAATGTCCACCGCGACTCCGTCTGCACATAGTGATTCTTTTCTTAAAATTTTCGATGACTTTATCACACATACGTAAGTTAATTTCGGCAATAGCCGCACGAATGTTATTTTTTAATTCATCAATTGTCTGTGGATTATTTGTGTATACTTGATCCTTAAGGAAACCCCAAAGGAAAAAGTCCAGCGGTGTTAAGTCGCAGGATCTTGCAGGCCAATCCACGTCACCATTACGAGAAATCACATGACCAGGGAATTTCTCCTGCAGTAAATTTAGAGTTTCCCTGGCAGTGTGGCAAGTGGCGCCATCTTGTTGAAAAAAAAAGATTGTTGAGGTCCATATCTTCCAAATGAGGCCATAGAAAGTTATTGAACATCTGTCGATACAGCTCCCCGTTGACAGTTACTGCTTCTCCATTCTCATTTCCAAAAAAGTGACGTCCAACAACACCGTTGGTCGAGAAACCACACCATACGGTGACACGTGGTGGGGGCATAGGTTTTTCAATAATTTCTCAAGGATTTTGGAGCCCCCAAATGCGGCAGTTTTGTTTATTTCGTAACCCCCTAGGTGAAAATGGGCTTCGTCACTGAATATGATTCGCTTTTCAAAATCGTTATTAAGTTCTCTTTGCTCCAAAATCCAATTTGCAAAGATACTGCGGCGTTGATGGTCCCTGGGCTTCAATTCTTGTGTTAACTGCATGTTGTATGCTTGTACCCGTAGGTCTTTGGTTAAAATTCGTTGCAGGGATGATCTTGAGATTTCCAATTGCTGTGACCGGCGACGAATTCAAGTTTTTGGACTTTCTATTACACTTTGATATACCCTAACGATATTTTCAACTGACCGAACATTACGATATCGTAGCGGTGTCTTTACATCGAGAACAGAACCAGTTATTTCAAATTTTGCAATTAAATTCCTAATTGCTGTATCGCTGGGAACACGATTCTGATGAAAAACAACGCGTGGTCGACGAATTGTGTTCATAACAGAACGAGCATTTTCATAATAAATTTGAACAATTTGGATACGTTCTTCAGTCGTGAAACGTTGCATGATGACACTTACAAGTTTATAGATGACACATGTCAAATATTAGATTAATATGTTATATTATTTGAAAATACTGTGATATTTAAATCCCCAAGTTCCTGTTGGGACACCTTTTATATGTTTCCAAAATCTCTTGAGCGTGCCATAAATTTTGAATTACCCCCACTATGTGTTATCTCGTGTCCTTTAATTAATGTTAATATGATGTCATTGAAATCACATCTAACTAACGTTTTTAACAACATTAATGTGAGGTTACTAAAAGCACATCCAACTCACGTTATTAACAACATTAATGTGAGGTTACTAGAAGCACATTCATCTGACGTTAATATTAACTACATAGAAATTACGTTATTTAGAAGTTATCACGGCATTGTTAAATTAACGTTATTAATGTAACGTTTATGTGCTTTTGTTGGGAGGGCGGACATAAGAGGTTTAGTAGATGTTACAGCGATGTTATTTCATACATGCTATTAACGTCGCACGACACATGCGCGCGTTACTGTAACGTTAATGCGATAGTTTTTTGCTTAGTGGGAATCGTTTATCAAGTCGCGTAATGTTTATGTTAACAGGACTTTGAATGACAATGAAAAGGATATTTTACAAATAGTAATGGCAAACACTGTGTTTGTAGAGTTTACATAAATCTAGTATTTTTAAGATGAATAATAATCCTGCACATCTATACGGGAAAACGCCTCATATTTAAATTTAACGCAAACACGAGTATCTATAGGGAACTTTAAATCAAAATAAGTTTAATCAATGCTTAGAATCTGGAGACAATTAGAAAATGACGAATTTTTTAAACAAGGTATTTGTAGTGGTATTCCACACGACAACACAAGTCCTCACAACCTCTAATCTGCACCTTTTAGGGATGCTGAGTAAACGTGGTAGTTTACGAAATACTGGTAAAGTTTGATTTTTTCACTAATGAAATCTACTACTTCCGGTCTACTGATTTCTCTGAAAATCTAATCAGATCTCAAGAGAGAGATTATACTCCTAAATATAAGATGTGGAGTTTATAGTGCTACCCCTTGTATATCAAAATTACCAAACGCTTTAAAAGGCCATAGCCATCTCAAAACCCAAAAATACAAGTAGTAGTAAGTATGGCGCCACCACGATATCTAACCTTCTATTTATTAAATCAAATTATCCGATGGCTTAAAATTTTGAGAAACGCTATTCAATTAAACACACCAACTCATAACCCAACTTTGGTCTTACCTCATACTTCCCCAAAGGTTGTTGTAGAATAAGATGTATAGCACCGCCTCTAGCCAGTCGAGAAAATGGGCGTGGTTCAAACTCAAATAATTCGAAGGTCTTATAAAAGGACGCCAGTTTCGCTATTGTATCTATGCCATACACCTAGCCGACGATTATAAACCCGAAACTAGTTTATTCATGACCCTCAGGTAGAATGATAAATAAAACCATCACACTCATTCACAACTCAACATCAGGTATATGAAAAATAAACATATATAGAACAGAAAACAGTAGACGCACGAGACATTAACAGCATCTATTCATTTGGTCAACCCAATTGTCGTTACAACTTTACAAAAATAAATAATAAATATAAGCAACATGACATAATTAAGAAAACAATGTCCCACAAGGGTACTCAAATGTAATTAATTAAAACACTGAAAATTGACTTAAACGTTGTACATGGTCACCAAATGTGTACCAAAAAAGAAAACAAATGAATTACGCAAACGTATTATGTAAAAGTTGACAAAATAACACAGGCAGCATTGGCCAAAGAGTTCCTTCCAGTGTCGAGCAGCTTGTACACAGTCCAACAAAATCTTTGCCAAGTAAACGTAACACTCTGTATATCAGAGCCTGACAACAAGCTGATCGCACTAGGGCAATAACTCTAAAGGATGTTTATTACTAATACTAGTATAATCACTAATAGCTTCAGTTAACTTTGCCTTACATAGAGTGAACGTGATTTAAACATTCAGATCGTTGATGATCGTTCAAACTTATACATACTACAGGGTCTAAATTGATTAATTACAAGTTTACCAAACAATAAATTTTATACAATGATCACTGGATTATTACAAAGCAAATAGCATCCAAAATATACATTAAAATTGATACACCAAAAATAATTCTGCTATATAACCAGCCGAAAATTGATGTTGTAACCCCACATAGGTCACAAGTAAAATTTAATTGAACGTTACAAGAAAAGAGACAAACTTAGTGGCTCGTATGTCACCATAAAAATTAATTAAAAGATTAACGTTGACTCTAATGAATAGTTATACAAGAATTTACGAATACACTGTACGATACAAATTCAAAATGTACACAACTTATGCAACTTAGTCGTGTTTATCGGCACTCTTATGATGCAATTACAGACAATGGTAATAAACATAAATTAAATTTGTCACAATACCTGTTCGATGTTGACACACATTCAAATACACAATACTTTTCCTCCAAGGATACGAAACACGTACAAGGGATGTCCGATCAAAAGTCTGTTTGGTTACTCACACTTCCAAAATATCGCAGAACAGCAACATATAAGTGTACGAAACTGTGCCAAAAATATGTGTTTCACTAAAACATTCCAAAGATACAGGTTTCCAATTTCCTACATAACCTCCAAGGTACACGTGCTCACAATTCCCAGCGGGACGGTATTTAATACTTGTCAGGCATCGGCAATTTACAAACTCTTGAACAACTGTTATTAACCGCTACTAATTGTAATCAACCGCTACTAATAGTTATCAGCCGCTACCAATTGCAACATCTGCCAATAATTGCAACTAAAAGAAAGATAGGAAAGACAAAAGGAAATTACCAACAGTCCAACACGCTAATAAAATACTTACAACAACGGCAACCCTAACCAGCTAAACAAATATCCATTTATAGCTTTTCTTCAAAGCGACAGAACCAAATTTATGCTTGTGAATTCCTTCATTTAATCCATCTTACGACGATGATTCACGATACAACTAAAAGGTATTAAATCCACAAGTGCCGATCAGCCACCGTGTTTTGCAATTAACCACGTGTTGATTGTTCACAAGACAAGACAAAAGAGACCAAGAATTCTTCTCACACACACAGCGTGAAGCACATATCCGACCAAATGAGCCAATGCCCACAAACCCCAACAGACAAAGGATAACAACTACGTACATATAATTAGCGTCAAAGCAGTAACTTAGAAGTGGAAAATTACACCAATATTTTTAAACGACAAACCATGAATTGTAAAACCCAAAACAATTAAAATAAATGCTTCCCGAAGACTAATTAATCAAGCCATCTCAAAAATCACGAGGCCCACGCCATCTTCCATCAGTCGGTAGTGATACACACATGAACAACACCACGACAGGGAAACGAGATGGCGATAGGGTCGACAAACATTAACATTAAAAACACAGATCACCAAAAATAATCTAGTAATCCAGTTCTTATTGTCCGAAACAAAACTAACAATTTCCCAATATTTAAAATAAAATAATACCGAACGAAAATCCTACAGGGTAAACGTAAAATTCACAATACTGAAAATAATAAAAAAACAAAGTGTAACAATAGCTTGAGCCTTTTGCCCGCTATCGTGGTGAGAGGGAGAGAGAGAAGATTATTTCTGGAATATTGTCCTAATTTTAAAGCTTTGCAATTATTTTGAGTATGCAATCTCGTTACACAAAATACATACTTGTTGTTATTTCTTTCTCATACGTAATGTAAGGAATGTCCACGTTTTGAAACGTGTGAAAAGACTTAACATATTTCGTTTTTCTTTGTTTATTTACGTTATTTTACTTTGGCTAATGACTTACGTGTGACAATAGTTTAAAATTTCAGGACCACATATTTATCTGATCGTGCCAAGAAAGAATTAAAACGCCTTTTAAAAGTTCAGAGTACATTAATAGATAAAACGCAGTAATTGGGGGCTAATAATGTGTTTTTAGTTTGTCATGAGCGAGTCCAAATAAAAGTGCTAGAGATAAAAGAGTAAAACCATATATATAATACTACTATATCGCGTGTAGACAAGGAAAACTTCGCTCCAACATTGTGAAATAAAACAAATGGTGCTATGCCGTTTTAGAGTCGCATTGTCCAAATTGCGCATGCGTTACAAATAATTTTTCAAATTTAAGTCTGTTTGTTTATCACATAGATTTATTACTATAAATATTTGACTAAAGTTTGTAAATCGTCTAACAAGCATAAATAGTTTTAAAATCGACAAACCTCTTTATAATTAATAATTGTGCCTTGTTAAATGTGGAAAACTAATTTAATTTCCCTTATGAATGAAGAAATATCGTCGTGGCATCATGGGCAAATCATAGACAAACAAACGATCATAGCGCAGAAATATATTTGTCAAAAATTGTACGAATTGTGGTTATGTTATAGTAAAAATTGTAAACTAATTAACTAAAACTCGCAGTCAGTTCAAATGCATTGCAATTGTGTTTCTTTGAAGATCTTATCGTGGGATATCGTGAATAGAAAGAAAAACACCTCTACAATAGGTACAATAATTTGTGATATAATAACAGCACTAAAATTATTCAACTCAACATGCAAGAATAATAAAGAATTAGATAGGTAATGTGGTATTCTTGTATTCTAGAATTACTGTCATCTACATCGGAGAAATGTACGCAAACACCACAGTAAATTGTACTTGAATTAGGTAATTGTATTACTATGTTACATATTAATATACCGGGTGTCAACGAGATCATGTATCAGCACGCCATTTATTTATTAGTTAAAATAAAACTTTGAAATTCGGACCGTATATATGAGTGATTGGGGGGCTTCTTCAGGTACACTCAGTTTTTCTATAGCACTTCCGGTCAAACCGGAAGTGACGTTAATTTTGAATTTTTAAATACAACATTTATTATTTCTGTTCATATTCTGTTTCTTCTGAAAATTTGCCATCTAGTGCAGGTTAACTTTTGACATTTCTGTCAAAGATGGCGGTATCTGTTAAATTTATCCATTAAAGTGAAACTGCTTCGCAACGATTGTCGAAATGTAACAACCATCAAAGTTAGCTTTGAAAACAATTAAGAAACGTATTTTTCACATTTACACGCATTGGCGAAGGAAACATGTATTTCACGTTGAAATTACTAAAGAAAATAGAAAAAAAAAAAATTTTCATTTTCAAATGACAGGTACTCGTTTTTTTAAATAGTAACACCTATTTTTTATTACAGTGCCATATTGGCATAATTTTTAGCTTTCAAGTGATATAAAATATGCTGTGGTTTAGTGGTAGACAGGTAGTACAAAACATAAAATGTTTTAAAAGTAGTCTTTGGAATTAGACTACTTTTAAAACATTTTATGTTTTGTACTACCTGTCTACCACTAAACCACAGCATATTTTATATCACTTGAAAGCTAAAAATTATGCCAATATGGCACTGTAATAAAAAATAGGTGTTACTATTTAAAAAAACGAGTACCTGTCATTTGAAAATGAAAATTTTTTTTTTTCTATTTTCTTTACTAATTTCAACGTGAAATACATGTTTCCTTCGCCAATGCGTGTAAATGTGAAAAATACGTTTCTTAATTGTTTTCAAAGCTAACTTTGATGGTTGTTACATTTCGACAATCGTTGCGAAGCAGTTTCACTTTAATGGATAAATTTAACAGATACCGCCATCTTTGACAGAAATGTCAAAAGTTAACCTGCACTAGATGGCAAATTTTCAGAAGAAACAGAATATGCACAGAAATAATAAATGTTGTATTTAAAAATTCAAAATTAACGTCACTTCCTGTTTGACCGGAAGTGCTATAGAAAAACTGAGTGTACCTGAAGAAGCCCACCAATCACTCATATATACGGTCCGAATTTCAAAGTTTTATTTTAACTAATAAATAAATGGCGTGCTGATACATGATCTCGTTGACACCCGGTATTTGAATTGCTCATATGTAATAAATAGGCTTTTATTAAACCTTACAGAGTTGCACACCCATCTTTTTTGCTATGACCTACTAATTTTTTGATATATGTCTAATGGAACATACATGTGTTCATAGAAAGTTGAAGAATTCTGATATGTCCACCACGGAATCCACAGATCCCATATGATATGAGATAATAATATGCCGAAGTTGGGTATTTTGAGAAGAGATTGGGCCGGTTATTGGAATTTATGCTATGATGCATCACTGATTGTGAAAATAACTTGAAGGATGAACACATTATTTATAAGATAGTGAAGTGTTCTTTTAAGTTGTACTTTGCTAAATATGTATCGTAATTTCTGTCACTAAATTGTAATCAAGCACATATAGAATGTATTTTATATTTAAATTTACAATAAAATATGTTTTAGTTTAAAACAACTTGTAGATGGTACAGTATAAAGATAATATTATTCATTTTGGATTTAGCCAAGACAATGTGTGATGAGTTCTGAACTTTTCCCAACATTGTGGAAGTAAATGCTGCAGTGTTATGAACAGCAAGGTAGGCACAGCATCAAACAGTATTCCTGTTTTTATGATATTTTTATATTCTCTAAATCTTTTTTATCATTTTATAAATTTGTATGTATCTATTAATTCATACAAATATTTATATTTAATAGTATTTTTTTTTGTTTTAATTCCAAGAAAGTATAAACAAAATAGATTTCCGAACATAAATAAAATAAAATTTAATTTTTTACTTCGTAAGTAGAAATTGAACTTTGATGTAATTATTGAATCAAATACAACATCAACATACCTTTTTTACAAGCAATAATATAAATTATTTGCAAGTCTCATTTCTACTCATCTCGGTTTATCAGACATAGACATCAAGAAAAATGTATTGATTATGAATGTGCTATTAGATATACAACAGAAATTCAAGTCTATCAGAGTAATTGTTTGTTTATATTCTTTGCTGCCATATGGGCGTAAATTACGCTTCATAACGTTTTTATTTTCATGAATGGCTTAATCATTCTAAATTTAAAAAGAAAAGTTAACAAAAATTATATTCAATCACAAAAATGTAATGCTGATTAATTCCACAACTTTTTCTAAAACATTCATGTTTCAGTGTATATCTCGACACACAATTAAATAAAGGAACACAACAGGAATTTAATTAGCTCTTTACATTGTTGATTACGCGACATTATATTGAATAATGTACGTAGACAAATATAAAATAGACGTTTTATTCTTATATATAGCCAAAATACTAAATACAGTAATTTAAGTAATTTTATTTGCATTCTTAAGCTTAAAATACATAGCAAAACTATATGTTGAAGTATAATACAATCTGACTTATATAAAACATACCTGAATCTATTCGATTGTGTATGTAAAACATTAATTTATGCGTTTTCTGTATATCAAAATGAAAGAAGCAGTATTTATATTCAATAATTTCACATACACCAATAAGCATATACAAATCAATGTACACAAGATTTTCTGTTCAAAATCTTTTCAATAAGACGAAATGAAGCGATCGGTATTTACATTTAATAATATAATTTCACATATACTAATAAACACGTACAAATCAATGTATTAGTTGTAAGTTCACAAGTTTTTCCGTTCAAAATCTTTTCTGTTAATCAAAGGGAAACGATCGGTATTTACATTTAATAATTTAATTTCACATATTCCAGTAAGCGCGTATAAATCAACGCAGAAGTTATAACTTCACAAGTTTTTCTGTTAATAATTCAATGGAATTAGGCGTTTATTTATTCTACCGCGTATTTTCTGGGTAATTCTACAAATTCACTGATGAACTAAACTTGCACAAAACTGAATTCAATAAAAAAAAACAACCTTGCGTATGCTTTCAGTAATATCATAGTTATAGATGTCAATCTAATCAGAGGTTATAATTATGTTTTTTGTTTTTCTGTCATTTCGTAAATTTCAAAATGGACAGTTTGAGTTGACGCATGCGCAGAACACGCAATGCGACCAATTCTATCTCTCTTAGTTGGGACGAAAAATTACACATTATCAAGATACAACACACGCAATATAGTAGTATTATATATATATATGAGTAAAACCCACTATTTTTGCCGTCATTTATTCAACATCCATTTTCCCTCAAGCAGACAATCTGTCAACTTTGTCAAATTTAAACCTACCTTCAATTTAATATGAATCAGTCTGTATCGACAGGTAAATATATTACCAAGACATATTTTGCATACAGCTTTGACAATGAATTATGTATTATAAACGTGACTGAGAACTGCTAAGACGCGAGTTTGAAGAACCGTATCACACGTAGAGATGTAGACATGTAGAGCTGCAAGAGACGTATGAACAAGAGATCGAGCTTTAATAGGAACTACCAAACGAACGCCGCTGGCAAGACAACCAAACATGTCATGCCGACAACGTCACAGCAAGCAGTCCGTCCTTCAGGTAAACAAAACAAACCTAGCGAATTACCTCGATGTCGTCCCTGCCCGGAATTTCACTGGCACAGGGATTATCCAGTTCTACGCGAGAAGATACAACGTTCGGGGGAAGCGCAGGGGGCCGAAACATACCTGCACCCCGGCCCTAAACTCGCTACAGCAGACAGGAAATACAGGTACGCCACGGTTGTGTTGCATGTCAAATCACAAACAGTAAGTACGAGGGCGTATTTTTATGTTATCTACCTAGCCATGAAAAGAAGCACATAAGAGAACAAAAATGTTTCTACATAACTCCCTTCAACACTAATACACTTATTCCATCTTTTTTCCAGTTGCCCCATACCCTCAGAAAAAAATTGCTTCGGTAACCCCGCAAAATATTCTTCAGCAGCTTCATTGAGTTCTTCATCAGAAGCAAAACGCTTTCCTCTGAGATGCTTTTTTAAATTTTTGAATAAGAAGAAGTCTGACGGAGCTAGGTCGGGGCTATAAGGTGGATGCCTTAACTCTATAAACCCACAGTCATTGATTATCTGCTGAACTTTGTTTGCCTTATGAACCCGACAACTGTCGTGCAGCAACAAGTTTTTTTGTGGATAAGAATGCGGGCGTTTTTCCTCCAGAGCAGTTTTTAAATTTTTAATTGTGTTTCCGTAGGCCTCTCCATTTATGGTAGACCCTCTCGGCATATATTCAATAAGCAAAACTCCTTCAGCATCCCAGAAAACAGTTGCAATCAGTTTTTTTCCAGAAAATTGTGTCTTGGCCTTTTTGGTGGTGGAGAGCCCTTATGAACCCACTGCATGGATTCTTGTTTAGTAGGAGGGTCCCAGTAATATACCCAAGTCTCATCCCCAGTTATAATTCGAGATAAAAATGTTTTGTCCCTCTCCAACATGACCAAATTTTTTTGAGAAACTTCTTTTCTGCACAGTTTTTGTTCAGGTGTAAGCAATCTGGATATCCACCGTGCAGACACCTTCTTGATACCCAAATCGTCATGCAAAATTTTGAGAACACTTGTTTCGGATATACAGACTTCATTGGCAATGACAGAGATCTTTACACGCCGATCTTTCAGTACCAAATTTTCGACTTTTCGCACAATGTTTTCAGTTCGAGCTTCAACGGGTCGTCCGGACTTTGGGTCATCATTGATTGACTGTCGGCCCCATCGAAAGAGTTTAGACCAATATTTTACTTGGAAATAAGATGGTGTATCTTTCCCATATACAGCAACCATTCTTTCATGAATTGCTTTTGGACCATTGCCTTCCTTTGTCAGGAACTTTATTACGCTGCGATGTTCAACTTTAGTTTCACTCATTTTATCGAGAAATGGACCGTCTCAAATCTCTATACACAGCATAAACTAAACACAACTTGTACTTCTAACAGTGACAGCAATTTTTCAATAATTTGTTTGACATCGTCACTCTTTTGTTTCATGGCTAGGTAGATAAAAATACGCCCTGGTACATATGGGATTGGACAGTTAATTTTTAAAAATATCTTTATAAATATTGATGGCATTCTTGACAAATCTTTCGTCTTATGTGAAAGTATGTATCAGAGGTAACTAAATGAAATGCGCCTCTGCTCTAGTGGAAATCGGAAAACGACAACGATCTTTGTCGATTCATAAATTCTTTTATCAAGTTGTTTATTCACTTGCTTAAACGTGCGATTTGCGAAGAACTGCATTTTCGCATAATTCAAGTCACAATAAGAAAATATCTTTATCTACCGTGCTTGCACAGCTCTATGCATAAACGAACAAGAAATAATATAAAGGGCAAGGTCGCCTACCAAATAGAAGAGTTTTTTTATTTATTTCTTACTTTATTATTATTGGGTTTGTTAGAGAAATAGTATACTGAAATAATTATATCTTGTGTGGGAGGACGTTGTTCAGGTCCATTGTAGATTTATTTTCCACCATATTCTGAAAGTAGAAAATTTAAAGAAAATTATTTGAAATTTTGAAATGTTAATATGAATTTGTAAAAACTTGTTTAATGTACATATTTGTATAAGAAAAGTTAAGAAATGGTAAATATTGTAACACGTATAAGTTAAAAGGTAAAGTAGTTTACGCGGTACAATTCAAATTTGGGATCCGTCAGTTTTGACAGTTGAAAAATGAAATAGTAGAAATAGGTATTGAGGTATTTAAAATATGTGGAAATAGTGATATAAATCGGTAAAGAATTTTAAATAATAGATTGCATAAATTTGTATGAGTATTTAATGTTGTCAAGAGGAAAAGAGATCTTTAATTGAATAGGTTTTGAATTTGGAATAAAGCAATTGGTTGATAGAAATAAAAGGATACATCTCCAAGGGAATGAAAAAAAACAAAAAGGATTATTATTTTTTTTTCGGAGTGAAAAAATTAATCGTTTTTCTTTCGCGGAAAAAACCTACTTTTAAGCTGTAAAAGTAGTTTTCATAATTAATTAAGCAGTTTATAGCATGCTATAAGATATTAGCTATCGGTAGAAGTGAAGTGAGTGTTGAATTTTAGGGTCTATTGGAGATCTCATATATAATTTACATACCATCATTTGATACCATTAGAAGTGAAGAAAACGGGAGTATATTAAAGAAGAATAATAAATAATAGAAGAATAATTGTATAAACTTACCAAATAAATCCTGTGAGAAGTTTTAAAAAAATAATAGATTCCAGTCCGAGAGGTGATCCGTTAATTTACATCCGGGAGTAGAAGAGGATCGGCGTAAATTAACCTACTATTGATGTCTTTTTATTCCTACCAGTAAATAAAAGGGGTCCAGTTGTTATTGTCAAGTGCGAAGAGTCACAGTTGGAATCCATCTAGGGTTGCCGTACACGAAGAGTCTACAATAGTATAAAACAAGAACAGGAAAGGAATTACTTACACTATTCAAACAAGAAGAACGGATAATTTACTTACCATATCCAAAACAGAAGGCGATAAGTATTAAATCACCAATAACTTCAAGAAGACGAGGATACTTCTATTGTAAGGATTCTTTGCAAGAAGGTTACATTAAATTAAATCCAGTGCTGAAAACAGAATCATATAAATCCAAGGAAGAAGTTTTGGACATAAAGAAATAATTTATAAGGAGGTTGTATATTTTAATTTGTATTCTATTTGACTTATATTAGTTCAGAAATAATTAAAGATCCATGTAAGATTGAGTATAGTATTCAATGTGATGAATATATTATGTAATTCAATAATTTAAATTCACTATTTTCACGATATTAAGGTGGCACAAAATAAATAATTTATGCTATATGCATACGATATATTACGTAAATCTAATAATTTGGGGTATATGTACTTATAGGTATACTATTTCATTTGAACAAAATTATAAATAAAATCTTACCTTTGTAAATATCATACTTATACTTGAGTATAGTAATTTACAGTTATTACGTAATTAAACAAGTTTACGTTCTTTGTATTCTCCGTACTTCCAAATATTTAGTGGAAATGTTCCATATTCCTTTTCATAAATGTAGATTGGAAATAAATGTATTATATTTTGAACATTCTTTTTAATTCGAAGGATTAGAGACCAACAAGTGGTAGATTCATTGTTAAAAAAATATTATTTGGTACATTTAACCTAAAAAATATATAAACTGTCAGATACATACCTTGAGTATTGGTAATATGTTTATGGTACTTACATGATAATTTCTTGGACAAAAGTTATATAAAATAATTGATATGATCGCATTATTAGTATAATAGGTGGTAATAATAAATTTTAAAAGACATAAAATATTTAAATCCTATTTTGAAAGTAATAATTTACCATAGTTTGAAGAGAACTATTGTACCAACATAGTACAAAGAATTATTTTTATTAGAAAGGTTATAGTGTTCTAAAAATTAGAGATAGATGGCGTGATATGAATACAAAAGAAAGATTATATTTTTTAAATTAAATCGTTTGAATTAATTATTGAGAATATTAAAAGTATCTAGAACATATATCTGTGTTAGTGTTTGGGCATAATAAATAGATTACATAAAAGAATTTAAAGAATTCAATATACGAGGGTTAACGAATAAATATAGAGATAAAAATATTAGCATAAAGTTCTGATTTATCTGAATGACTAGTAGTGTGTTGGAATATTTGCATTACTTAGTGTAAATTTATTTACACATATTAGTTTAGAATTGAAAATAGGTAAAGAAAGCAAAATTTCCCCCACTCTAGTACAATATATACATATACCGGCTGATTCAACGATCTGACAAAGAATTCATTATTGTTAAATATAACTGCTCCATAATTTAAAAATACCTAGTCTTATACAAAGTGCTCCATAAATCAGTGGCACAAAAAGATATGTTTTTTTATTTGAAAACTCCAAATTCAGATTTTGCAGATGAAATATTTTTTATATAGATAATTAATGGTTAAAGTTAATAGTTTTCGAGTTAGTAAAAGTAATATTAGCCATGGAAAAATATAGTAACCATGAAAACACATTACTAAAACATATTGTGCTTCTGTAAAACTGCCTGCGAAGTATTATTATTGATCTCTAAAACTTGTTTTTCTTATTATGTTAATTTGCTTGCCGAGAATAAAATATTTGGCAATATTTGACAAATTTTATTAGACTTATCTAACATATTGCTGTGACCTTCTGTACTATGGTTGATAACCAATAGTCAAATTAATAAATTGATATTCTTTAATAATCTCAGGGTCTAAAAGGTAAATTTCTTTGTTTTTCTATAATAAGGAATGTGTCACAGCTTTTCCTTATTGTGAGTTCTAGCTGTGATAGTGATGTTTACTTTCCTTATGTTCTCCTTTGGGATGGGTATAAATAAGTAAATAGTGAATGTCAGCACAACTTATTTTTATTTACAGTATAGACTTACAAAACATGGAAAATAATTTTTTATTATTATACAATACAATATTTTATTTTTATTTAGATGTGTTTTCTTTCCATCAATGGTACAAGCACCTTGCAAATCTTTTGTTCCTTTAAGAAAATTGTAAAAATTCTACTGAATTACTTCTTCATGTATGCTTACAAATCAAGGAAATTACTAAATTCACTTTCTTTACCTTTCACCGACGTATCCCCATTGGATCATCTCGACCTGAGATTTTCACGTCAAAATCGAGATTTAAACAATGAAGAACTTATTAGATGTTTCCCATAATATTTCAAAACTGTTGTTATTCAAATGAGAACGTTAATGCTTCGTTGAGTCGCCCTAACTTGAGATTCTCACGTCAACCTAAGGCTTACTCAAAGAAGGATTTATTAAATATTTAGATAATATTCTTAAAATTGTTACTATCCAGGTAAAACTATTGATACTCCGTTGAATCGCCTTAACTTGAGATTCTCACGTCAACCTAAGGCTTACTCAAAGAAGGATTTATTAAATATTTAAAAAATATTTTTAAAATTGTTGCTATCCAGGTAAAATTATTGATACTCCGTTGAATCGCCTTAACTTGAGATTCTCACGTCAACCTAAGGCTTACTCAAAGAAGGATTTATTAAATATTTAAATAATATTCTTAAAATTGTTGCTATCCGGTAATTTTATATCACACACATGAAGATTCCTTTATTTATTTATTATAAGATTGCAAGATGGAGTTTTATTTAATAGTGCTTGTACTTACTTTTCTTGACTGTATATCATTTCGAATTCTTCTTGATAATTCTGGCCTTCCATCCCTTTGGAAATTTATTATGGCGGGCTTTGTAGAGTCGAATAATAATATCCCGCGCTTTACTGTATTTAGCGCGCACTTATCGTTTGTGAAGCGTATCACACGTTTTGTTTCACAACGTCTAGATCTTAAAACCGTTTATGCCTTTTTAGATTTTATTTTTATTTTATTTTACAACACTTGAAGCACTGGTTTAAGTTTAAGGGACTGCTGATCAACTTTTCTTTTTCTTCTTGAGTATTGAAGATCTTCGGATGGACTTCCTATTTTCTGCACGCGTTTATATACCCTTCAACAATTGCCAAACGCTTTATTTTGTTTCAAATTATTTTCGTTCAGTTTAAATTTTCTTCTACTGCGCCCTCCGTGTTTGTTATGGTAACTATCGATGTCATGTGGTCACGTGACCTTTCTTCCGCCATGTTACTGTTGTTGTTGTTTACATATTCTATACTTGCATATCTAATGAACATCGATTGATTTTATCTATTGGTAGGTATTTTTGAGCTGCTTTTATTTCTAAATTATCGTTTGTTTTTTATTGTGTTCACGTTACCTCCAATTTGCGTTGTATTTATATATATATTCATTGCTTTCTTTGTTGTTTTTGATATATATCCTCTTTTCGTTAATTAATTTAATTCTAACATTCCTTTTCTTGTTTTTAGGAATAGGTAGTATGGGATACACGTTACATATCACCTCTATTCCTTTAATTTGGTTTAGATGCTCCTTTTCCCTTTTGTATTTCGGCCCTTCTTCCTCGAGGTCATTGAACCATTTCTTCGTGTTCGGAGAGTTTTCTAGATCCGTTAACCTTTAATCAAATTTTTGTTGGTGTAAGTTTTTCCTGATCTACATTATATACTGACTAATGTTTTATTTGTTTTTAGCTTGGAATCTCTTGACGCATTTTTATATGAAGGAAATTATGTACCAATCGCATATTTAAATGTACATTCAATAATATCTTTTATCCTGGAGATACTAGTGGAAAATTGCATACCTAACATAATGTTTTATTTTTTAAATAGTGACTGAGAAATGAGTGGAATATATTTATTTATGTATAGAGACCTTTGTTCTTGCCGTAGTGTTTATTATTATTGCAATATGTTGAACGCAGGCTTCTATTCACTGATTATTATTGCTACTAAAGAATGTATTACCGAATGACCTACTTTCTATCAATTACTAATAATAATGTTTAAATCATTACATATCCTTTTTTAGACTGAGGTCAGTATTTGAGCATCATGTTTTGTATGATATTTAACACAATTTTTGTGCTCTAATTTATTTAAAATTGGGGTCAACACTTTTTAATTTTCAATGCTCTCATTTTCACGGGTATGCAACCCACATTGCATTGATGTGTATTCTATTGCATGTTCATCAGTTCGAATATTTACTGTCATGTAATAATTTAAATCATATATATTTATATAAATTAATGGATTGTTCTATATTTATCTGATGAAATATTAAGTTATAATTTATATCAAATATGTAAATCTATATTTATTTAAAATAAATGTGCTGGTATTTTATTTTTGTTGTCATTTTATTTGTTTGATTTCTTTATTTATTTATTTATTTATTTATGCAGAAAAATACCACAGCAATATGTTTCAGCTGTTATGCCATTATCAAAGTATTATATCTTAAAACTAATTTAATGTACATATGTAAGCATACAACTTATATCTTATCCAAGTTATCTTATCGATGGTGTGTGTGGTGGCTAACTGATACATGATCACGCATACAACTACGGACACTCAGCCTACCGAAGAAACAGGGACATGCTTTTAACGTCTTTGTCGCTTCTTTATGGTCGTTATCCTCTGGTTTAACTCCAACCCGGCTTCGGATATTATAATACCTTACTCGAACCTTAGTGGCATCTCTAGAATTCCAGTCTGTTTGTATAGGGCGGACGTAGTCGGTCGCAACCGAAGCAAGTGGCCCGCCTGAATGCCACGTTTTAATCATCTCGGAACCATCTTATAGTACAAAACAACAGTGGTAATCATGCATATTCCATAAATATAATGGAAACTGTTTTCATTCATATTCTAAAACATGTAAACGAAATATGTTAGATTTAGCCAATACAAAATAGATATGTATTGTTGTGTAAGGGTTTTTATTATTTAAGATTGGTAGCGATTGGTAGTTTTAGACTAGAATAGGAGTTTTGTCAACGAACTAGATATGATGATGATGGCTTCTAGTAGCGCCATACACATGTATAAGATTTAATATCTGTTACTGTAGCTTTGTTAATAAAGTGTTTTAAAATGAAAAGTGTGTTAACGTTTAATTAAAACGAACCCACATAAGAAACAACAAAACATGGTGTCAGAAGTATTAATTAAAACGTGATAACAATCCTGATAACATACTAGTTCCCGCCAATAGATAGGTAACGAAAACAAAATGGAGTGCAAACCACCAGAACAATTTTCCATGGAAGATTCAATTAGTAAATGGCCGAAATGGAAACAAAGGTTCGAGATTTTTATGCTAGCATCAGGAAAAAGTAAAGAACAGGAAGATGTAAAAATTGCCTTACTGTTACATACAATAGGAGAAACAGGTCTGGATATATACAATACCTTTCCTAAGGATAATATAAAAACACTAGAAAATGTCCTACACTGTTTTGACCAGTATTTTCTACCCAAGAAAAATATAACAATGGAAACATTTAAATTCAATAATATTATTCAAAAGGAAGATCAAACCATTGATTCGTTTATAACTGAATTAAAAAAGCAAGCTGCTAACTGCGAATTCATGTGCTCAAAGGACAACTGTAAACAGTCATATATTGACAGAATGTTAAAAGACAGAGTAATTCTAGGAATTAATGACAAACAAATACAACAAAGATTAATTAGAGAACCTGACATGAGCCTTGAAAAAATACAAGAATACTGTAAATCTGTAGAATTATCCGAGCAGCATATAAAATTATTAACTCCAGAAGAGCGAGTCAATGCAGTTTCACTAGCACTAATTAAATGCAAAAGATGTGGCTTTGAACACACGAGAGGGAAATGCCCTGCATACAACAAAACTTGTGCTGTATGTCAGAAGAAAGGACATTTTGCAAAAATGTGTCGCTCGAAAGATAAAAATCAACTATCCACATCAGATTACAAAAATTCTAGAAAGGATGCAAAAGATAAAAAAGAGAAAAATGAAAACCCAAGATACGAAGAAAAAATAGAAGAAATCCAGACATCGAATGAAGACAATTCAAATATTCTACAAAGAAAAACCGAACTAAATCAAGACAACTATGTTGAAATTTATGAACATAAAGAAAATTCTTTGAATGTATCATGTTGGTATGAATATGTTTTAATTAATAACCATAATATTAGATTTAAATTAGATTCAGGTGCAGAATCAAGTGTATTACCACTAAAAATTCTCAGCAAATTAAATATTCAGAAATCCTCTATTATTCCAACTAAAAGTATTATTCTTTCTTATGGAAATTTCAAAACTAATGTACTAGGTGAATTAATTTTAAAATGTAGCTATAAAGATAAATCTTGCAATTTGAAATTTCTAATTGTAGATCTTGATTCTGAACCGATATTAGGATTAACAGACTGTATAAAATTCAAATTAATATGTCGCTTAAATGCAATTGAGAATAATTTACTTGATAAGTTTACGTTATTACCAAATAACAAAAATGACCTTTATAAACAATTTATGGAAATATTTAATGGTCTTGGCTGTATACCAGGATTCGTAGATATAAAATTAAAAGAAAATGCAATTCCAGTCATTCAGACTCAGAGAAAAGTACCATTATCACTACATAAAAAACTTAAAGAAACTCTAGATGAATTAGAAGAAAAAAGTATAATTTCAAAAGTAAATTATCCTACTGAATGGGTAAATTCTTTAATGATAGTAGAAAAACCCAATGGTTCCCTTCGCTTATGTCTTGATCCCAAACCACTAAATAAATTTATTTGCAGAGAACATTTTATAATACCCAAATGTGATGATATTTTAAACAATTTGGTAGGTAAGACCATGTTTTCGGTCATAGATATGAAAGATGGGTTTTGGCAGATCCAACTTAATGAAAGCAGTTCTAACTTATGTACTTTTAATTCCCCCTTTGGTAGATATAAATTTAATCGAGTACCCTTTGGCTTAAATTCAATACCTGAAATATTCCAAAGAAAAAATATGGAAATATTTGGTGATATACCTGGTGTAAGTATATATTTTGACGATTTAATCGTTACAGGTTCTAATGAAATAGAACATGATAAAGCATTCAAAACTGTCCTAGAAAGAGCTTTAAAATACGGAATTAAATTTAACTTTAGTAAATTACAATATAAACTAGAAGAAGTAAATTTTTTGGGCCAAGATATCTCAAAAAAAGGTGTTCAACCCTCAAATAAAAATATTAATGCTGTCTTAGCTCTAGAAATACCAGAAAATAAGAAAGATTTACTTAGAATTTTAGGACTATTTAAATTTTTTTCTAAGTTTATACCGAACTTAACGCAATTAACTTTTCATATGAGAAATTTAAGTAGAAATGATATCAAATTTATTTGGACAGATGCTCATCAATCCGAATTAGATACTTTAAAAACTTTGATCACAAACAAACCAATATTAAAGTTATTTGATGAAAATAAAAAAATTACTATTCAAACTGATGCTTCTAGTAAGGGCATGGGTTGTGTTCTGTTACAAGACGGATATCCCGTATCATTTGCATCTCGATCTTTGAATCACGCAGAAGTCAAATACGCTCAAATTGAAAAAGAACTCCTCAGCATAACATTTGCTTGTGAAAAATTTAAATTTCTAATTTATGGCAGAGAGATAACTATACAGACTGACCATAAACCATTAATCCCGATATTTAATAAGAGTTTGGATAATGTTAGTGCTCGTTTACAACGAATGTTATTAAAGTTATTAAAATATAAGTTAAATGTTGAATATCTCCCCGGATCGAAAATGTACGTAGCTGATACTTTAAGTAGATCCTACATTAAGACAAATACACCAGTAGATGAAGAATTGGAGTATATGGTGCATTCACTTTCCTTAAATGTCCCTATGACTCCAGAAAAGAAAGTAACTTTTCAAAATGCTATTGATAAGGACATAATTCTGTCAAGAGTTAAACATTTTTGTTCTACAGGCTGGCCTAAGTCCAATAGAGCTCTAGATGGAGAATTAAAATATTATTTTGCTTTAAGGGATGATATATTTCTCTCAGATAATCTATTGTTTTATAATACTAAAATTATTGTACCTTCACAATTAAGAAAGGAAATGTTAAAATTAATTCATGAGGCCCACTTTGGAATACAAAAATCTAAATTACGCGCTAGACTAGTAATGTTTTGGCCAAAAATGTCAGCTGATATTGAAAATTTTATAAATGAATGTGAAATATGTCAAGTAAATAAACCAGCTAATAAAAGAGAGAATCTTATAACACACGAAATTCCAAATCGACCCTGGCAATACTTGTATTCTGATTTTTTTGAGTATAAAAATCAAAACTATTTATTAATCGTAGATTCTTATTCACATTGGATGGAAGTGGTTCCTACTTCTGGCAAAACGGCAGAAACTGTTGTTAAAGTTTGTAAAGAAATATTTTCAAGATTTGGTGTACCGGATAAATTCTTTGGAGATAACAATCCGTACAATAGCATATGTTTCCGGGATTTTGCGAGAAACTGGAACTTTGAAGTTGAATTTTCTAGTCCGCATCACCACCAATCAAATGGTTTAGCCGAAAAATACGTGGACATAGCAAAAAGAATGTTAAAGAAAATGAAAAATTATGATGATTTGCCTAACTTTTTATTAGAGTATAGAAATACCCCATTACCAAACATAGGTTATTCTCCTTCTCAACTACTTTTAAATAAATTGGTAAAAACAAAAATTCCTACAGCTATAGAAAATTTAATGCCTAAAATTATAGAAAGCCCTACTGTTACAGATAAATTAAGGAGTAATTCAAAAAAACAAAAAAAACACTATGACAAATCAGCAAAAGATTTACCTCCTTTGAATATAAACGAAAATATTTTATTTCAAAAAAATAAAAGATGGGAAAAAGGTAAAGTGGTGGAAAAGTATAATGATCGTTCCTATATTGTTAAAGATTTAAATAATAATAAATTTAGGCGTAATCGGAAGCTAATTAACAAAACAAAAATAAGCTTCAATAAAAGTAATTTTTGCCCTAACTTGCATTATGTTTACGAAGACCTTCTGGTTAGTGAAACAGATATTAACGATGTTAACCCTGATAATGTTGTAGTGCCTGTTGAAACTATTATTAATCTTGATGATACTATAATAAATAGTGTAATTGATAATGATGTAAATCCTAATCGTAGTGACAATGATGTATCTATAGATAATGATATTATGAATGTAAATGATAATGACTTATTTATAAGAAATCAAAATAAACCTGTAAATACAAGAAGTATGAGAACTTCTCGGCCGCCTCAAACCTTAAGTGACTATGTCTTATATTAATGTATTAACTTAAAAAAAAAAAAAAAAAAAGAAGAAAAAGCGTGTTGTGTAAGGGTTTTTATTATTTAAGATTGGTAGCGATTGGTAGTTTTAGACTAGAATAGGAGTTTTGTCAACGAACTAGATATGATGATGATGGCTTCTAGTAGCGCCATACACATGTATAAGATTTAATATCTGTTACTGTAGCTTTGTTAATAAAGTGTTTTAAAATGAAAAGTGTGTTAACGTTTAATTAAAACGAACCCACATAAGAAACAACAAAACATGTATCAGTTGTCATATTGTAGTACTTGAAAGACAGGAAATATTAAAGCATTTAAGCATATATATTACTTAGATTAAACAGCTGAAACAAAATTATTATGAAAAATAACAATGGTTAACAAGCATATTTCATAATATAATGGAAACTTGTTTCGTTCATATTTTAAAACCTGGAAGAAAAAATTGTTAGATTAGGAAAAATAAAATAGATATCAGTTGTCATTTATAGATTCCAAATCCTGAAAGAAATAAAATATTAAAGCATATAAGACATTTCTATTACTAAAAACAGCTGAAACAAAATATTAAAAATTAGTCTAAAAAACAACAAAGGTAAACAAGCATATTCCATAACTATAATGGAAATTGTTTCGTTTATATTCTAAAAATCTGCAAGAAAAAATTGTTAGATTAGCAAAAATAAAATAGATATCAGTTGTCATTTATAGATTCCAAAACCTGAAAGAAATAAAATATTAAAGCATATAAGACATTTATATTACTAAGATCAGCCTAAACAACACATTAAAAATTCGTCTAAAAAACAACAAAGGTAAACAAGCATATTCCATAACTATAATGGAAATTGTTTCGTTCATATTCTAAGAATCTGCAAGAAAAAATTGTTAGATTAGCAAAAATAAAATAGATATCAGTTGTCATTTATAGATTCCAAAACCTGAAAGAAATAAAATATTAAAGCATATAAGACATTTCTATTACTAAAAACAGCTGAAACAAAATATTAAAAATTAGTCTAAAAAACAACAAAGGTAAACAAGCATATTCCATAACTATAATGGAAATTGTTTCGTTTATATTCTAAAAATCTGCAAGAAAAAATTGTTAGATTAGCAAAAATAAAATAGGTATCAGTTGTCATTTATAGATTCCAAAACCTGAAAGAAATAAAATATTAAAGCATATAAGACATTTATATTACTAAGATCAGCCTAAACAACACATTAAAAATTCGTCTAAAAAACAACAAAGGTAAACAAGCATATTCCATAACTATAATGGAAATTGTTTCGTTCATATTCTAAGAATCTGCAAGAAAAAATTGTTAGATTAGCAAAAATAAAATAGATATCAGTTGTCATTTATATATCTATAGATTCCAAAACCTGAAAGAAATAGAATATTAAAGTATTTAAGACATTTATATTACTAAGATCAGCCTAAACAACACATTAAAAATTCGTCTAAAAAACAACAAAGGTAAACAAGCATATACCATAACTATAATAGAAATTGTTTCGTTCATATTCTAAAATCTGAAAGAAATAAGATATTAAAGCATTTATGGCATTTATATTCTAAGAACACCTGAAACAAAATATTCAAAATTAGTCTAAAAAACAACAATGGTAAACAAGCATATTCTATAACTATAATGGAAATTGTTTCCTTCATATTCTAAAAATTTGCAAGAAGAAATTGTTAGATTAGCAAAAATAAAATAGATATCAGTTGTCATTTATATATCTATAGATTCCAAAACCTGAAAGAAATAGAATATTAAAGCATTTAAGACATTTATATTACTAAGATCAGCCTAAACAACACATTAAAAATTCGTCTAAAAAACAACAAAGGTAAACAAGCATATACCATAACTATAATAGAAATTGTTTCGTTCATATTCTAAAATCTGAAAGAAATAAGATATTAAAGCATTTATGGCATTTATATTCTAAGAACACCTGAAACAAAATATTCAAAATTAGTCTAAAAAACAACAAAGGTAAACAAGCATATTCCATAACTATAATGGAAATTGTTTCGTTTATATTCTAAAAATCTGCAAGAAAAAATTGTTAGATTAGCAAAAATAAAATAGATATCAGTTGTCATTTATAGATTCCAAAACCTGAAAGAAATAGAATATTAAAGCATTTAAGACATTTATATTACTAAGATCAGCCTAAACAACACATTAAAAATTCGTCTAAAAAACAACAAAGGTAAACAAGCATATACCATAACTATTATAGAAATTGTTTCGTTCATATTCTAAAATCTGAAAGAAATAAAATATTAAAGCATTTAAGACATTTATATTATTAGGACCAGCTGAAACAAAATATTTAAAATTAGTCTAAAAAACAACAATGGTAACAAGCATATTCTAAAACCTGTAAGAAAAAATGTTAGATTAGCAAATATAAAATAGATATCAGTTGTCATTTACAAATTCTAAAACCTGAAAGCAATAACATAAAATATCAATACTAAGACTAAACAGCTGAAATAAATTACATAATTATAAAATAAGTTGAAAGTTGAAAAGAAAATCATTAATATATACATATTTGCTCAAAGAGAATACCTGTTAATTATAACGAAATGTATTTGTAGATATATGTAGTATAATATTGGGATAATTTTACTTTTATATGTAATTGCTTGAAAGGAAAAAAATGAAACAAATAATAAATTACAAAAACATACTCTCGAATCATATAAATTTAATAGCTTACGCGTTCACCTACATGTTACCTCTTATTGTCTTTCGTCAAATTATATTTCATAATCTGAAGATTCAAGGTCTACATTTAAATTCAACTTAATAAAATTTTTGACCGTAACATCTTGCACATCCCGTGCGCAATTTTTGAATGTCAGAATGACTATTCTCCAAAATAGATGCTAAAAAAAGAGGAATATCTACCAAGATCTGACGTAACCAGAATATTCGTCTCAACCCACAGTCTGTTTATAAATTAAATAATTTTCTGAAACATAAACAATTTTCTATTAACTGCATTTATGTTTATTGGTAGCGATTATACACCTATTTCCTTTTATTGGACTGTTCTGTAATCCACTTAAGCGAAGCTGACCATTGAAGTATTGAGATTTTATTTTACTGACTTGTATTCTCGAATTACTTATAAGTCTTCATCAACGGATTCTCTTCACTAATTCTTCGATTTTATACTTCCTTTTCTCTGTCGATATTCTGCAGGCTGTATTTTATTTTCAGTGCCCAGTTGCTCAATATCTTCTAACAATTTCCTCAAAGAGCTGGTACCGAAAAGTTCATATACTTCTGTATTACATATTTTTTTTACAATCAGAGAGTTCAGCAATTATTACTGAAAAAATATTGGCTTGTGCTTTTAACAATGACTATTAATACACACTTTTACCTACTTTTTATCTTCTACATCTATGAACGCAACCAAACATTTCTTGTGACCTCTTCTGTTTGTTTCTGCAGACGTGTCAATACTTCGAGATTATCTCGGTTTTATCTCCTTCATCCTTCAATTTTCATTCCCATAATTTTTCACTTGTGTCCAATCTTGCAGCAACTGCTATGAGCTACAGACATGTATCTGCTGATTACGTTTTTTCAAACTTCAAACGTAATCGTTATTATCACATCAAGTATTGCATTTTTTAAGAGAGCCCATGCTTCTGCTTCGTAAGAATGTTCTTTTTTACAGAATTTAAGATACAGCGTGGTTCAATAAAGAGAGGGTGCTATATTTTTCTCTGTCTATTTAATTTGATCTTTTTTCTTATAAACCATTTGTTAATTTCATACCTGAAAACTGAGTCACTTACAATTATGTATTGTAAAAGATTTGCTAAATATAAAATTACATTGCATACAGAATGTCTGACATCTACCAATTTCTTTGAAGTATATTGTTAAAGATCAATATCAGCAAATTCAATGCTACTAGTATGACGCCAGCAAACCTTCATTTTGATTGTCAATGGTCTGAAAAGTATTAATTAGAATTTAACATTAAAAAATGTACTCTAAAATACGTACAGTTCAAAAAAATAGTTTCAGCATGTCCAAGGATCTTTCCAGATGTTGCCATTCAATTCCACAGAAATTAAAAATTAAGAGGCACTCGAACTAGATTAAAAGGAGCAGCCTTATGTGCGTTCATAGCCAGTCATGTGGGGCTTTAATTGAACGACTTGTTATGTAAGAGTATCTAATTGTTCGTGAAAACCTTATAGAGTAGGAAGAGAAACATAATTTCGTTGCTCTAAGGTGAAAATGTTATTTTTTCAAAGAACTTAAAAAAAGTGGATATGATGAAATATCGACAATACCAATAGGCTGGCACCTAAAAGATTAAGGGTTTGGGAGATCACAACTTCGAGGAGAACAAGTTCTATTGGTTGGATTATCTGGTGATGTATTTAAGACATAGATGTAGAGACTAGTTCTTTTCAGGTGAAATATACTCTTCTAAAGGCTACATACTAAGTTCGACTTTTTTTTGATATTCGAAATTTAAGCGGGCTTTATTAAAATTGGTTTCATCTCAGCTACATATAAAAGTGTCAAAGTTTCGAGTCATTATTGTACGTGAAAGCTAATATTTCGTCTTTTAATACTTGTGCCACTTTTCATGACTACGATACAAGAAACAAGAATAATCTTAATGTTCAATCTACTCGATTGAGTTGTACACAAAAGGCATATTGTCAGATGGGTGAAAAATTATACAATGCTCTTCCTAAAAATTTCAGATTTTAATAATTTTAAAAATGCCCTTAAAGAAAGATTTTGTTAAACGAGCTTTTTTTTGATGAGGGTGAATATTACAAGTATTTAAAGTTTTGTGGGGATAGGTCATGACCGCGGGTGTTACGTGTTTTCTATTTGTACTGTTTGTGATAATACTTGTTGTAAAACTGTAAATTTGACAATGCATTGTTCCTTAGGATCCTTGTAAATATAAATGTTGCAGTGTATCGTGTTATACCTTATTATATTTGTATTTGTGTACGCGTATATTTATATTTATATTTATTTATATTAATTTGAATATGACAATGTACTGTGTTGTTGTAACAACTCTCGACAATAAATGATGATTTGATTTGATTTGATATTATTGTTACGTCATCGGATAAAACGTGAAAATAATATTAACATTTTGCGACTTAAGACATTTATCCCAAAAATGAATTGCTAATGATTTGTTATTTCCAGGACTCCTATCAAAATTGATTGAAGTTTTGCTGAGATTCAACATTAATCTATTGCTCATTCACCCAAACTGTTCCACCTGATTCCGCTAATGGTATTCATTACAAGCCACCATTGTCACCGTTGTATCATCCGCATACAATGTAACATTTGCCTCAATATACCGGTACATCATATAACAATATATTGAACTGGTCTTGTATCTTAGCCACGACCAGTCAAATATGTAAAATATGATTATTTAGATTTTCGTTCATGTTTTAAAAGATTCACTTTTGGACGAACCCTCGTACATTGTGGTTAAAATAATTATTGTTGAATTGGGCATATAACACTGGTCAACAGTGAAATTGCTTCTTAGGTGAAAGTACCCAATCCTGAATGAATTCAACGTGCTGAACACGAATATCACATTGAAAAAAGTTGATTGGCTCACGTTCAAGAGATATTGACGTTTTGTCCATTGTATAGATGCTATTGCATAATGTAATGCAATTTAGTGAGAAATTACGAAATTTTGCGTCATATTGCATCACCCCTTCATGCAAAGAAGTTAATGCAGCATTTACTGTAAGTTTCCATTGAGAGTGTTGCGAAATTGATTGCGCAATATCAAGCAATAGCTAATTATAGTTTATTTATAAATGGCCGACGTGACAGTTAACTCGTGCAATGTCCGTTCATTCGCGCATATTTTTCGAAGCTCTAGCATACATAAGTGATTGCTATAGTGTAAAGTAACTAAACAGTAGCAATGCCTCGTAACTGTGTTAATAGTGCAAATAACTTCTGTTATATTTGCGGAGAAGTGACATTTGCTGCACAGAAAAAGAACATCAGAGCAACAGTTAAGAAAGCGTATCATTTGTATTTTGGTTGCAAGATAGGCGACCAGGACAAAGACTGGGCCCCACACGTATGCTGCCGCACTTGTGCCGTAAATCTTTCACAGTGGCTTAATGGCAAAAGAAAGGCAATGCCATTTGCTGTGCCCATGATTTGGAGGGAGCCCACCAATCACGTTGACGACTGTTATTTCTGTATGGTACGACCAGCTTCTGGAGGCATCACCAAGAAGAAGAAGTGGACAGTTGAATACCCTAACATACCATCTGCTCTGCGACCTGTCTCTCATGGCGAAGGACTCCCAATTCCAGAACCTCCTACAGATTTTTCTATCAGTTCAGACGATGAGGATGGCCATGCGTCGGCGAGTTCTCCTCAACGTGGCAGTAAGGATGATGACTTTTCGTGCTTTGACGAAACATCTGCACCACAGAAAATTACCCAGGATGAAATGAACGATATTGTTCGCGATTTGGATCTGTCGAAAAGCAAAGCGGAGATACTTGCCTCAAGACTTCGACAGTGGAATCTTCTGGAACAGAATGTCCGAGTGACTTCATTTCGCACTCGCCATCAGCTCTTCGAATCTTTCTTTAAGAAAGAAGAAAGCCTTGTGTTCTGCTGCGATATTGATGGTCTATTACAAGCTCTCGGTATTGCACATGATCCCCACGAATGGCGGCTGTTTATAGACGCTTCAAAACTGAGCCTAAAGGCGGTCTCATGAAGGAGACTTACGGCAATCTAAAGCAGCTACTGGAGACGATTAACTACAGCAAGTATGGCTGGCAGATATGTTCTGACCTGAAGGTAGTATCTCTGTTGATGGATTTGCAGCAGGGATATACAAAGTACTGCTGTTTTCTTTGTCTGTGGGACAGCAGAGCAATCGATTTGTACTACATCAAGAAAGACTGGCCTCCGAGAGCATTTTTTAAGCCTGGAGAAACGAATGTACAGCACCCACCATTGGCACAGCCACACAAAATCATCATTCCTCCTTTACACATCAAACTCGGTCTTGTCAAAAACTTGGTAAAAGCCATGGATAAGAATGGACCAGCATTCAAGTACCTGCATGACAAATTCCCTCGACTCAGTGAAGCCAAAATTAAAGAGGGCATCTTTGTGGGGCCTCAAATTAGACAGCTCTTCCGAGACCCCAAGTTTGAGGAACTTCTTCAAGGTAAAGAAAAACAGGTTTGGGATGCATTCTATCAAGTGGCAGCAAACTTCCTGGGGAATGACAAGGCAGAAAATTACAAGTGTCTGGTTGAGGATATGTTGGCTTTGTTTCATGAATTCGGCTGCAATATGTCCTTAAAGATCCACTTTCTTGATTCCCACTTAGATTTCTTTCCTGATAACTGCGGGCAGGTCAGCGATGAGCACGGCGAACGCTTTCATCAGGACATTGCCACCATGGAGCAACGGTACCAAGGCAAATGGTCTACGTCAATGCTAGCTGACTATTGTTGGACAATCAGTAGAGATGCTCCACAAGTCCACTACAAACGGCAGGCCAAAAGAAGTCGAAAGCCGGAAGCAGACTAATGTTTTCTTACCATGTATTATAATATTAACATAAGTACACTTTTTCTGAAATATGCGTAAATGTTTTCTTACCATGTACTCCTATTATAATATTGACATAAGTACACTTTTCCTGAAATATGCGTAAATATTTTCTTACCATGTATTATAATATTGACATAAGTACACTTTTTCTGAAATATGCGTAAATGTTTTCTTACCATGTTTTATAATATTGACATAAGTACACTTTTTCTGAAATATGCGTACATATAACAGAAAACCCGTAGCCAATTCAGCTTTTTCTTAGTCATTTTCGTGTTCAGCACATTGAATTCATTAAGAAATGACTATTTTCAGCTTGGAAGCATGAACTTTTCGAAAATTTGTTGCCCAGTGTAATTAAGGTCAAATGCGTATACAATGTACGCAGACTCGCATCACACATAACAAAGTTATAAAACATTTGCATCCTGCTCATTGGTTTACTTATAAAAATGTTTACTTTGAGTCGACAAATATGGCCGTTGCAAAAGTATGATTTATAATAAAAATCGACTAAAATTGTTAAATTTGCAAATTAATAGGGATACTTCAATATCAATACTTGATGTATCATAGGTTTTTGTAAGCAAATGGAAATGTAAAGACCGTGGAAAAAGCAATAGCATCTTTTTGAAAAACATATCAGTCAAACGCGAATGTCATTTAAAAAAGTCAAATATCTCCCTAATTCAGTAAAGAAACAAACTTTTGGGTACACACATATTGAACCAAAAGCCCTTTACATATTCAAGTACTGTACAAACAGGGCATGATCATTATTAAGATTTCACCACATGTTTGAATATAGGTTGTCAAAAATCACCATTAAATAATTTTAATTTTTATAAATGAATTTTTGTCTGGTAAAAAGAAACGGAAATAAAATAAACAGAAAATGTACTTAGTAGTTAAGAAAACATTTGTAAACGCGGTATAATTAGAGATACACATATCAATTATTGTTAGAGAAATCAAACATTATAAAAAGCGATAATTTTTATGAGCATGGCTATACTAGAATATCAAAGAGAGTACTATTAAAGTTTTTAACACGCGTTTAATTGTCAAAAATCAGATTTCTAAATTTGTATATAGGAGAAATAAATTTCAAAAGACTTTATAGATGCAATAAAATCGCAAAACAATGGGGTTGCACTTTGAAATGAACGGATAATTGTCGGCTTGATTGAATTTTGTTGGTTGCCTTGACAACCACCATACAAACATTAACTTCATATAAAAGGGAGTACTCACATGAGAAAGGGGATTCTTCTACAATAACCAAACAGTAAGGTTGTGAAAAGAATAGTGCCTTCAAGATTTATACACAACCAGTAAGGTTGTTCTAAATATTCGTGAGCTTCCCACGTCTGTGAAACAACGTGCGAGGCTCAAACAAAGTGCGAGTCAGTGTCACTTCGAACTTAAGTCCATCCTGTGTTTAAATATTGGACAAACACAGGGATTGAAAGAACGTACTGGAAATAAACAAATAATCAACAAGGATCCTAACCTCAACTACTAAGGGATTAAAGAATACGTACCTGCCTATCTACTACGAGTCTACTCATCTGTACGCAGAGCCACAAGATGACCAACCTGGACAATCATATCAAGAGAATCAACACGGAGGATCAAGGCATACCTTCATCTACGAGCAACTGTGGATCTTCACCCAAGAATGACAGCAGTACCAGGGCCCTGACTTTCTCATCTCGCACCTCAAAGTTAAACAAACAAAAACTGTATGTAAAGTGATATTGATATATGTTCACGTTCATTAGAAGGAACCAGGATAAACTTGTAAATGACTGATAGTCAACTTAATTGTAATCCGAGTTTTTTTACCAAGACTAAACGTTCATTTCTCACGTAGCCCGTTTTAAATAGTATATAATAGCCGGATATATTTAAATATTTAACCTATAATTCAATTACCGTTCATGCATTTTCATTAGACTACATACTAAACGTAATACGTACGTGTCACATTAGTTTTTTTTCCTTTGACGAAGAGTCAGGACATCATATAGAATCCTAACGTCAAATCCATTTATTAACCATTAAATTGGTATACAAAATAAATATTGTTATGTGTGTGCCTGAAATTACCAGCGTAGAATTATTTGTTCATGTTATTCCAAGCAGGATTATACCTAATGACATTCTTCACAGAGATGTTTGAGCTGGAAACGATAATAAGTTTATGTTCAATACAGCAATAATAAAAAGTATAATCAAACAAATACCTGTGTTTTCATTTGACCCAGATACGTTCTCCATCAACATTGACCGAACAGCTGTTTTAAAAAGCATGCTTGGTCGCACATTTGTTATATTAGTAGATCTCCAAGACCGTCAGGAATTGGGCCCTTTCGACGACGATTTAGTAAGCTATAATACAGAAGTAAGTCGTGTACCTTTCCTCAGGTTAACCGAAGCCAAATAACCACCCATTTTAATGAGATTTGATTTTATTAAAGTTCAAATTCAGAACGTTAAAACCGACAACAAAATGATAGTTTAAGGTTCACATAACCTAGCTATCATAAGAGCGCGTAAATTTTTTCGAATTTCTCTGCATCCACGTGGGTGTGACCCAGGTACACCAACTGTGGAAATAAATTTGAACTGTTACAAATTCAGTCGCTCAGTAACTAATCCATAGTCTATACACAGGGAGCAGCCAATTAATAATAGAACATTAACTTTATTTTTAATTATAGTAGCGTTCAAATAGATAAAGCAAAATCAGAGTCTCATGCAAAACAAATACAAAACCTTGCACACCTTATAGGTAGGCAACCAATATAGCTAGCTGGAGGCGTATTAAAAATAATATTCAATTTTTAAAATAATTACAAGAACTTCCAAACGGTACTTACCGTATTATATTCAAGTGCCATTAAAAGGGGATACGCATGTAATACCCCCATAGCAATATATTAATTATATATATATAATTAAAGATTAGCAAGACGTAGAGGCTATATTGTTTAGATATAGTAAAATTAATAAAAATTAGTGACTATTAATACTTACACTGTCGCTACCGTTATAGATATTTTCATAGGTATATTGAATGATACTTACTTATATTTGGACGTATATAGATTTCCGTATTCACTTGAAAGAATTTGGAACACATTCACTGTACACTTAATTTGCACAACACACATTTTCGAAACACGACGAATTTAAAGATAAATGGAACGGCTAATATTAACGATTAACGAAAGAAATTAGACATATAAAGGTTCCCCGATTAATTTTAGCGACTGCTACTCCACTTAACAGCTTAATAAAAATTAATCGCTATTTTAAACCGGTTAATTTTAAAATTCTATGACAATTTAGTGAAGTTTGAAAAAATATGTATCTTCGACTAGAAATTTTACGCAAGAAACATAGAAACAAAACACTCTGACCTTTTTGCGCCCTTTCTCTTCAATACCTTCACCTTTCCTGTAGAACACTGAAACAAATAATATTCTTAGTGGCTCGGATAAGTATTGAATATACAGGGTGTCCAGAAACTCTCCTGACAAACGAAGACCGGAGATTCCTCAGATAATTTTAAGACAATTTAACCCAATTCACCCTAGTCCGAAAATGCTTCCTAAGGGAGCTAGAGCTCTTTGAAGATGGCGTCTTGTAATTGGTTTTTTTTTAATATCTCCCGAACGCTTCTATTTAGAAAAACAAAAACTGGTATGCTTATTTATCCTCCAGAGATGAATCGATTTCATCAATTGCGAATTTCTAGTACCGGTCATAGGCGTCCGTTTTGGTTAGGTTAACGGTTATTTTAACGCATAACTTTTTTGTATTTACCTTTTAAGCATTTGTGACACTAGATTATTAAATTTTCAGGTATTCTAGTACTAAAAGGTACTCTTACTTTAAGTCGGTAGGATACACCGTTTTCTAGAAAAATCGATTTGAAAATTTTTCGTTTTTTCGTCATTAAAATTCAATTTATTATTTTTTGCACTAGTTCGCTCTGAACTGCCAACAGAAATAAAACATACGTTTTTAATTGTCAAATTGTTGTCAGTTCGCGAAGTTTATCTTTTAATTTTTTACTTTGTAGCATTCAAACACAACGATTTCAATTTAAAAAAAAATGGTTTTTACTAATGAAGAATACGCCGATATGCATTTAGTTTATGGCGAAATGAGGTGTAACGCTCGAGCAGTGCAACGTAGATACGCTGAAAAATTTCCCAATCGTCAGCATCCCACTCACTCAACATTAACAGCTCTTCATCAACGATTAAGAGAAACAGGTTCAGTGGTCTCAAAAAAAAAAATGAAACAGGGAGACATAATGATGTAACAGCAGAACATGAAGATGTTATTTTAATGGAAGTTGAGGAAAATCCAGAAATTAGCGTTCGAAGACTATCTGCCATGTACCCCACAATTTCAAAATCTTCCGTAGGAAATATCTTACACAAAGAAAATTTATATCCTTTTCATTTTACAAAGGTGCAAGCACTGCTAGAAGGAGATTTTCCTGCTCATGTAGAATTCGCTAGATGGTTACAAAATCAGATAAATCAAGATGAAGATTTTTTCAGGTACATTTTGTTTGGTGACGAAGCTTCATTCTCAAAAAATGGAATTTTTAATGTACATAATGCACACTATTATTCGTACGTTGGTGACAATCCCCACGTTGTTCAAGAATTTAAGCATCAGCATAACCGTCTGGATTGGAGTAGTTGACGATTATCTACTTGGACCTGTAGAATTACCTGCTCGTTTAAATGGTGTTGATTACTTACATTTCCTGCAAAATATTTTACCTGATTTGTTAGATGAGGTGCGTTTAAATATTCGGCAAAACTTATGGTTTCTACAGGACAGCTGTCCGGCCCACTTTAGCAGGAATGTACGAGACTTTCTAGATAATAACTACGAAAACCATTGGATTGGAAGAGGCGGTCCAGTTGCTTGGCCAGCAAGGTCGCCGGATTTGAATCCTTGCGATTATTGTGTTTGGGGATACATAAAAGCATTTGTTTATTCCGTTCCGATACAAATTGTGCACAACTCTGGCTAAGGATACAAGATGCTTGCAACGAATTTAGAAATAACTTTGGAATTTTTGCAAGAATTCGGCGTTTTCTAAGCAAAAGGGTAAATTTATGCATAGAGACTAATGGTCATCACATCGAGCATCTTTTGTAACTATCTACCTTTGATACTTGTTCTTTTTTTGTTAGTTTCGTTCCATTGTAATAAATACTTTGTTTTTAAAAACCTTCAGCTAAAATTTTGTTTCAAATTGATTTTTGCTTCTTTTCCCAAACTTTTTTTACGAATTGTGTGCTGCATTTATTGAAACAAAAGATGATTTATTTAATTAATTTTCATCCATGCCTTGATAGTCCTAGCCAACTTTTAAATTGAATTTTAATGACGAAAAAACGAAAAATTTTCAAATCGATTTTTCTAGAAAACGGTGTATCCTACCGACTTAAAGTAAGAGTACCTTTTAGTATTAGAATACCTGAAGATTTAATAATCCAGTGTCACAAATGCTTAAAAGTTAAAGACAAAAAAGTTATGCGTTAAAATAACCGTTAACCTACCCAAAACGGACGCCTATGACCTGTACTAGAAATTCGCAATTGATGGAATCGATTCATCTCTGGAGGATAAATAAGCATACCAGTTTTTGTTTTTCTAAATAGAAGCGTTCGGGAGATATTAAAAAAATAAATAATTACAAGGCGCCATCTTCAAGGAGCTCTAGCTCCCTTAGGAAACATTTTCGGACTAGGGTGAATTGGGTTAAATTGTCTTAAAATTATCTGAGGAATCTCCGGTCTTCGTTTGTCAGTAGAGTTTCTGGACACCTTGTATACATACACAAAAAGGGCTGTCCACAGTTAAGTGTGCCCCATTGCTATATTCCTTATTATTGTAGCTATGGAAACATTGAACGTTTCTTATCCGAGATAATCACAATATTGGAACATCTTGTATATGTTTATATATTATGAAAGTAAGTAATATTCTATACAAAAAATATTAATATTCTACTCTAAAATTATAAATAAAGAAAATGCACTTAAACTATTTAATAATTGTTACTACTGTAATTAAATAGAAAATGAAAGACTTAAATATCGGAGCAGGAAGAAATGTAATTTAACAACCTGCTCAAAATAATGTTAAACTTTTAAAGTTTTGTTTGACAAATCAAACAATCACTGTCAAACCGTCAAATCAAACTCTACTTTAACTATTTCACAATTCACAAGTTTTATTAGATTTCTCCAAGACATGATTCCGTAAAATCATTTACCATTATTAAAGAGACAAGAATTAAAAGCGAATTTGCACCTGTGGACCAATGCATGTGCAAGAAGTCAAATTGTCGTTAGGTTAATGTATGCGTCTATTATGGATGTATTTATAATAATATATATGTATGTATGTATGTGTATTTTCTTTTTGTTTATGGCCCTCCTAATTTCTAAATTTTCAAACAGTGTGTAAGTTTTTTATTCTTATTTACATTATGTAAAACTTTACAGTCATTTATATCAAAGGAATGACTATTTTCTATACCATGCTCTGCGAAGCCTGTATTCTTTCCTATAATATAAATGACTGTAAACTTGCAGTAGTATTGTATTTCATTGATAAAATGCACCTATTTAACCTATTTAATAATCACCTCATATAATTATGCAGTGAGGACGCGCGGGTTGTAACAATTTCATTTAATATTTTTAGTTTTGTTTGATGGAAAAACGCTCGGATAGGTCGATTTTTAATTTTAGCTGTGGTTTTTCTGATGGTGTTTTTTGGTTTTTTTTTTTTTTTTATTGTGTTGACTCATGTCACCGTTTAGTCACATGGAAACTGTATGACAGTGTCACTTAAAATAAGTACTTGTCAAGTGCAGTTGCAAAGTTAGACAGAATGCCGCGTTTAACTGAGAAAAAAAATATAGAAATTTTGATGATGGCAGGATATGGCGACACGACTCGAACACAAGCTGAAGTTTGTGAATTGTTTAATGATAAGTACCCGGAGAGTCCTATTAAACGATCAGTAGTTAGTAAAATAGAATAAAAGTTTAGAGTCTTTGGCAACGTAAGACACAATTACAATAACAACAATGTTACAGTTCCAGAAAACACACAATTGGATGTTTTGCTCGACTTACAAGAAAATCCTCACAAAACTAGTTGACAGGTGGCTGCAGAACTGTCAGTAAGTAAATCTTCTATTTTAAAATACTTGTTGAAGACGATTTCGACCGCAGATTAGAATTTTGCGAAATAATGATGGATAGATGCAATGCCAACCCACAATTTTTAATTAATATAGTTTTTTTCCGACGAGGCAACATTTTGTTTGAATGGTTCGCTGAACAGGCAAAATGTTCGATATTGGGCATCAGAAAACCCACATTGGAGAATGGAGAGACAAACACAATTCCCCCAGAAAGTAAACGTTTGGGCCGGAATTATGGGTACCGTAATGTGGGTCTCTTATTTATTAAGGGAACACTTAATTCTGAAAAATATTTAGACCTACTACAAAATTTCACAGTACCCAATGTAAGTGCACTTAACCCGAATAATGAGAACCCAAATATACCGGCAGATTTGATATGGTTCCAACAGGTTGGAGCGCCTCCAATTTGATTTGTTTTTCTGTTGTTTTAATAAATCGGTCCTTGTCAGACAACAGAGTGAAATAAATTTTGTAGGATATGGTCTCAATTATTGACATGTTCAATTGTAAATTTCTCGATAACTGTTGAGTTTGGGTATAGGACATGGTACATGAAATATGCTCAGAATTCGATGCAGAATTAAGAAATTAAGTAAAAAACATATGTTTCCATTTCAAAAATAAATTGATGGTCGTAACCTATTTTTGGACCACTGTTTGTACATAAATTTACCATCAGATACACCGCAGCCAAAAATAAAAAACGACCTATCCGAGCGCTTTTCCATAAAACAAAACCAAAAATTTTAAATGAATTTGTTCCAACCCGCGCGTCCTCACTGTATATATTTATGTATAATTTCTGTATTATGAGTTTTGAGCGGATATGCTTAAGTAAGATTAAATTAAAACTACGTCCTTACCTTGTGATAGAATGTAGAATCCCCTTCCTCTCTGGTGGCATCATACAAAGCACATTTTATTAACGCGCGCGATACCGATTTTACCGACGCTTTTACATGTTTTTAACACTACACAGCTGGAAAAAAAACACAGACACACAAACAGATACACAGGTAAACGTTTGCATTTTTGACTTAAAGATAGCAACTTCAACCATAATGATTTACTAAATTGCGAACAGATCCTCCATATCTCAGATCAAAATTTCACGTCTGTCTGTCGTAAAATGAATTCGAACTGAATCACCAATATAATAATTACCTTGTGAATCTAAAATAATCTTGAAATTCATTACCAAAATTATACTTTTTATTGTTATTATAATTAATTAGTTATTATTATAGTTTATTATTGATATTTCAATCTACTTATTACCATTATCAAAGGCGCATAAAGAGCTACTTATTATCTAACTCCATTCGTAAATAAAGCAAAGGAATTTTATAGTTTTATGAAAAAGAAATAATTATAAAATTAATTGAGTTACATTTGTATATATAATGTAAAGAAATTGAAAGTAAAAGGAATTTTCTGGATGCATTTTCCAGTTTTTAAAAATAAAAAATATTCCGTTTTGGATATGCTGCTGTATAAAAAATAATCTTTATAAACCTGACACAGACAGACGTGTGTAAGCATAATAATATTGTTGTAAAAAGAAAAAAACCTGACCTTTTGTAGACTCTGCATACTCTTCTTTACCGAATTCTGAAACAAAAAAACCATGATTTTACTAAAGTGTTAAATACTACAAAGTAGATGTGAAGTTACAGGTCAGGGGTGGCCAGCCTTTTTTTGTAAGCAAGGGTGCAATTAAAAATTTTCATAAACGTTGTGGATGCAACAATATGTAATGTATAATATGTAATCATGTAATATATGTATATTGTGAAAGTTATTTAAAAAAATTTTTAAGTCTCAATTATATTTTCTACAGATTTTTTTTCATTTAATTTTGTCATTTTAAATTTTGATTCTTCTTAATTTTATTTTGTAGGTTAAAATAATAATAATAATTTGTTATAACAATTCTATTGAACGAAACTTATTACATAATACATGAAAAATTATTATTTGTTAATGAAAAGGTTGAGACTGTATTTCTTGACGTAATTTTTCAAAATCATGACAATAATTTGATACTGCTACTCTTAAACTGTCAATCAAATTTTCATCCGTAAGACGTGATATAAACTTATTTTTGATAAATTGCATTGACGAAAATGCGGCTTCACTTTAGTAAGTCGATAAAAAAAAAGATTTTAATTCCTCGTCCTTTAAAAGCGACGTTATTTTGTAATTCTACAATTTCCAATTCTAAATTTTCTAAATTTGTTTACATAAAATCAATTTATTTCTGCACTTAAAATAGTTATTTCAACATTAACCATAGGAATTTGAAAGAAAAATAAAGTCGATGCCAAGTCGTCACATTGATTAAATCTATCATTAAACTGATTATTTACTTTCTTTAGGTAAGTAACATATGTTCGAGAATCCAAATGATTTTCTAGAAATAGGGGGGAGGGGACAAAATGCCTAAGGACATGTAGATCAACATTATAAGAATATTTCATCTAAATCATTTTTGCATAAAGTTTAAAGGTAGCCTGCAATCTGTAAATATTTGAAAATGGATTTATACAACACCCTTAAGAATAATATGGAATTGGTCAGTCACCCTATCTTATTTAATATTCAACTGGTAAATTCAAGCATGAATAAAGGTCCATTTGAAACAAACCGTATACATAATAATATATTATACAGGGTTGCTCATTAGTGCGTCAAAGTCCAATATAGGCGTTATTAAATAGTACTGAAGAAATTTGTTTTATAGAAAGTGGCGCAATAACAAAAAGCACACATTCTGAAAATAATTTGAATTATACAGGGTGATGCGTTAAAATGGCACACATTCGAATTTTTTTTTTAATGAAACACCCTGTATATCTTTTGTTTTTCCTTATGTACTTTAATTTGTGTTTTCATCGATATCTGGGGTTTTGGTTTTGGATGACGCATTGTTGAGTTATTAACGAAAATTATAAAAAAAATGGTCGCGACAATGTTTACCATAATAATTCTATGCGGTAGTATTACGATTATCTAAGACAAAATTATTTAGTAAGTATGCAGCCAAGGGATGTGTTGAACCTACAAAATAAACAAACATTCATTTTATTATACAGGGTGTTTGTTACGATGCAATCAATTTGGGTATCGTCAAAGAGCGTTTACTGATTTTTTCAAACGGAACACCCCGTATATTATTAAATTTTTGGAATGATGCGTTAATTGCGCTTAATTTTTGTTAATAATGTCCTATACCCAAACCCAATAATTTCGGACTTATTTTTAATTTTTCATTACAAACCGCTAAATTATTTGTTTTCGGTTCGATTTAGTTGTACTGGGTAAACGATTTGACAAACAAAAACAAATAAACGACTAAAAGTATCAAACTGTAATTTTGTTAGAAGCAATATTTATAATAAATTTTCAAAGTGACCCCCATTTTGAATAGAACACATTTGCATCCTTGACAGAAAGGACCTATTTACGTGCTGCAACTTCTCAATGGAAACTGTTTCAAAAGCACGTATTATACGTTGCCTCATATCGTCTGCTGTAGTTGGAGGTGCCTGGTATACAATATTTTTTATGTACGCCCATACAAAAAAATCAAGTTTGGTCAAATCTGGCGATCTAGGTGGCCAACTAATGGGACCACCGCGGCCGATCCATCTACCTTCGAATTCTTGATTCAAATAGTGTCGGACATTTAGCCACATATTTTCTCTTAGAACTGGAGGAACGTTTTGCAGAAGCTGAGGCAAGTCATATTGCAAGAAATTCAAATATTGCGCACCATTTAAATGTCCGTGAAAAAAATGTGGTCCAATTATAAAGTTGCCCATAATACAAGCCCAAACATTTATAGTCCATTGCCTCTGCTTATCAATCGCCCTTAATATTCTTGGATTGTCTGTTGCATAATGATGAAGATTATGACGGTTTGGGCTACCACACTGAGTAAAGGTCGATTCGTCAGTAAATAATACCTTTTGGAAGAAGATAGGTGTTATCCTTTCAATTTCTAATCCCCAATCGGAAAACGTCCTTCTAGTCTCTAAATCAGCCCCCAACAGTTCTTGATGAAAGGAAATACTGTAGTGATGATATTTATTTTTTTTTTAAATCTTGCTAACAGTAGATCGTGGTATATTAGTTTCTGTTGATATTTTGGTCGAACTGGTAGCGGTCGTCTTTGTCCTTTCAAGCTTTTTATACCTCACATTTTCTGTTTTAATAAATCTTTCCTTAAGTCTTTCCAAACTTGTATCTGAAGGTTGTCTTCTGTCAGGATATCTTTGCGCATAAATTCACTTGGTTAATAGACAATTCTTTTGGGCAGATCCCATAATGAAAATCATGTCAACGAGTTCGTTGCTTTCAAACTGCATATTGACTTAACTAAAAACTGTAATAATAATACGTGGCAAACAACAAATATACAAGAAAAGTACCTACCTACCCACTAATCCAATCAATCAATAACACAATGACAATATTAAACGCAGAAACTTAAGAAATCACTAATATTACACCTAATTAACAGCAACAATAAGATTTTAATTTTTGACGTTTGTTGACGTTTATTTGTTTTTGTTTGTCAAATCGTTTACCACCCAGTACACTAAATCGAATCGAAAACAAATAATTTAGCGGTTTGTAATGAAAAATTAAAAATAACTCCGAAATTATTGGGTTTAGGTATAGCACATTATTAACAAAAATTAAGCGCAATGATCGCCTCATTCCAAAAATTTAATAATATACGGGTGTTCGATTTGTGACTATTACTGAGCTATTGTCGCTATTTGATATAATTTTCTAAATTTCATGATTTTGTATTAATATAGCAATGCATGCCGTGAAATTACCTGTGACGTTGATGGATGACGTTAAATGAGTTAGTTTTTAGTTGACAAGTGTAATTTGTTGATGTTATTAATCATAAAATAATTGAAGTGATTTTACAGTGATGTTTTCTAAAGAAGAGCTTACAGATATGATTTTCGTACTGGGGGAAAGTCAAAGAAATTATTTATTTTCTATATTTATTAGAGAGTTTACCGGAAATGGTAAAATGAACCCCAGCTCAACAAAGTAACTCCGTCTTGGATTGCAAGACTACATCAAATATTTGACTGCAGGTGGCGTACTAAAACAGTGCCAAAAATTCATTTCGTACTTATTAAATTACACATTTATCTTAATAAATACAAAAAATGTTATTACAAATTAATATTCACAATAATATTTTATACGTCGGTAGGCATTTTATTTATCGATTGTCTATTTATATTTAATATAATAATGGAAAAAACAAAATGCCTAGGGCATGTAGATCAACATTATAAGCATATTTCATCTAAATCATTTTTGCATAAAGTTTAAAGGTAGCCTGTAATCTCTAAATATTTGAAAATGGACCTATACAACACCCTTAAGAATAATATGGAATTGGTGAGTTACCCTATCTTATTTAATATTCAACCGGTAAATTCAAGCATGAAGAAAGACCCATTTAAAACAAACCATATAGATATATTATATAAAATTGCTGTTAACTAGTTGACTGAAAAAGAAAGCAATAAAAATTCATTACAAATTTAATGTTCTATTTAAGCTTTCTTGTGCACGATGATCAGTATTGACCAGCGAGATTAATTAAACAATAGGATGTAACTTGATATAGAAACAAAAACTGAAGAAAGCTGGAATTCTCAATTAAAAATTGATTAGTATAAATAGGCCTAATTTTGCCAAGTAAATAACAGGCGTCGCCACTTTTGCTATAACTATTATAAAGAATTTAACAAAAACAATGCTGTATGAAAATATTAATTAAAATAGGTATTATTAAATTAGATATCATTATAATAAAATAAATACCATTACGACAGAATCCAGTGCTATACCATCCTTCCCCATTTGGCACAACACAAAGCACTTTAATTACGGAATCAAACAAAGGCCTTTTTAAAAATACACAATTGCATGTTAGAACTACAACGAAAGCATATAACTATCGACATTTCGAACGGCTACAAATAAAATAAACCATATTCCTATTCTCATATATGTAAGTACATCCAAGTTCAGTGACGGAAGAGGGCAAAAAGATGCATAAAAACAAAATTCTGAGGTGAAAAACTTTAGAAGCGTACGTAAAATTACAGTCAGTCACGATAAAAATCGTTCACTTAAATTACTTGTTCGCAGTCTGTTATAAACATAGCTAAACTAATTAATATCTTCCAATACAATAGTTTAATAATATTAACATATAGGTATTGTATGAATAAATAATACAGAACAGGAGGGATTAGGTGTCGCAAGGATATTTGACGGCTTAACGGTGGCGTTATTGCCGTTCTGCAAACAAATTATGAACTCTTGAATAGCGATTCACTAAGTAGATGTAAAGCTTTTAAATATATTAACTCAGTGTGCAGAGCAGAATGATAATGATATATACAGGGTGTACCACTTAAAACTCCCAGGTCAAATATCTCGGAAACGGATAAAGATACTTGAATTTTGTAAAAAGTAGTTACTAAAGAATGAGATCGACTCTAGTTTGCTATCATAATTGTGTTTTATTATGTGAAGATATAGATGGCGCTGCGTTGAAAAGAATTTTTTTGATCACCACAATCTTCATTTGTTTTTTTATTTGAAAGACTATTAAAATTAATGTAGATTTTATAATTTGTGTTAGTTTCCAAAATTTAACGGTTTCATAGATATTCGTGTTTAATGAAAGTAAGAGTAATTTTAAAGTTTTGTCTTTATTTTATTTAAATATTTAATTTGTAAGGAAAAATAGCAGTAAACATATTCACAATTCTTGCTATTATAGTTACTTCACAATTTAAATTTTATAGTTAGTTCCTTTTTAAAAATTCCACTTCATAGGCACCCATAGGTATGTATGTAGGCAGAAAAGCATTCATGTCTGTGTTATATGTATTGTAATGAAACAAGCCCACAGAGAAGCAGACATTCGGCGCGACTGGTAAACATCGTAAAGCAATAAATCATCCATTTTATATGTACTGCAAAGAGACAGAATGTCTGTCGAATGTTCTACAAACGTCGAGAGGGAGATGGAGTTTACGCGAATGCTTCCAGATGTTTCGTATGTGTACATAAGGCGGCTGGGTCACGGAGATGAGTCAATTCCGGAATAAGAGATTCAATAGTCGTCACGCAGAACAGACCAAAGTAAAAATAAATATAAGAAATAAATAAATAGTTCCTTAAGTGGTAGTCGAAGAATGAACATAAATATAGTGTAATAAAGACATAAATATTGCCGTGTTATATAAATAAAAGTGATATAAATATACGGACAATAATATTAGTAATAGAAATAAATACCTGTGTTAATTTAAATCGTAGTAGTTTAAGTGTGATACATTAGTTTTACATTTTTATATTGTAATTAATTTTACGTGTATGAATATACAGACTGTTTTAAATAAATAAATTGCACGAGTTGTTTATTGCGAACCCGAAAACGCAACAGTATGTATGCTTGCATTGATTATTTAGGAAATATTTTGACATTAGCACACATTAGTGACATTTGCTTGATTATTAATTGTCTTTATAATTAGCTTCATTCAAATATTTACTGACTTTGTGTTGAGATTGTATTTGTGTGTAAAACCATATTTTTATGGTTTTACACACAAATGAAGACAATATGGTTTTAATTTATGGAGAATCCCGTAGAAATGCATCTGAAGCAATGCGATTATATGCCCTACGCTTTCCAAATAGGCCTTTACCAAATCACAAAACATTTATAAGTCTGTGTGCAAATCTCAGAAATTACGGTAGCTTCAAAAAGTAAAAACAATTAAGGCAGAAAAGAGAAGTGAGGTGATGAAATGACGGTAGCGCTACTACAAACAGTTAATAATAATCCACATACATCATTACGGCAATTAAAAGAAATAAAAGAAAAGCTCTGTAACCTCTTGCCGTAGGATTCTAACAGAAAATAAATACTTTCCGTATAAAGTTCATTTAGTGCACCATTTAAGAATAGGAGATAATCAACACAGACTCGATTTTCTGGCAGAATTTTCTGTAAAGCTAGCGAAAAACAGCAACTTTATGAATCAGATCATATGAAGTGACGAATGTCGTTTTCACAACAATGGTATTTTAATTAAGAATAATGATCGATATTGGTCAGAAGATAATCCTAGGTGGATAAGGCAAACAAGAAATCAAACAGTTTTTGGCGTTAACATTTGGTGTGGAATTTTAAACGGACATACCTTAGGCCCCCACTTTTATCATGAAACATTAACTGGTGTGCGCTACTTACATTTCCTGCAAAATGAGTTACCACTACTTTTGGAAGATGTACCTATGGAGCTGCGAAATAATATGTGGTTACATCAAGACGGGACACCTGCTCATAATGCCAACATAGGTAGTTACTGACTATTTTAATCAAATGTTTCCACGTCGTTGGATTGATACTAATGGCGTCATTAGGTGGCCGGCTGGTTCGCCGGGTCTAAACCCGTTAGATTTTTTCTTGTGGGGTTACTTGTAATCTGAAGTTCACAAGGAACCCATAACAGATATGGTCGACCTTTATAATAAAATTTTTGCAAGTGTTCAAAAAATTAGTAGAAATACATTGTTAAATGTGTGCGGAAAAGAACTAATAAGGCGATATACGTTATGTAGCAATCAAGAAGGCAACAATTTTTAACATCTTTGTTAATTATATTTGATCCTTTTAAGTATTTAAACAAAATAAAGACAAAACTTTAAAATTACTCTTACTTTCTTTAAACACGAATATCTATGAAATCGTTAAATTGTGGAAACTAACATAAATGATAAAATTTACATTAATTTTAATACTCTTCACATAATAAAACACAATTGTGAGAACAAACTAGAGTCAATCACATTCTTTAGTAACTACTTTTTACAAAATTCAAATATCTTTTTCCGTTTCCGAGATATTTCACCTGGGAGTTTTAAGTGGTACACCCTGTATATTATATTACGGACCTTTTAGTCCAGTCGAATTAGACCAAGAAAAGGGCTGACCCGGAAAAATTGGAAGTAGCGATTTTCCGTCGTGAATCGCTGGGGGGTCACTGGCAGCCTACATTTTGGCTTTCGGGAATCGCACCCCGTTTCTTCAGCCCCCATCTTCAATTTAAGTGTGAATTTTATTTATTGAATAACACGTTTATTTTCAATTTCACACAAAGAATGGTGATACCCAAGGTTGTTGTTCGAAATTGAACAACTTTGGTCCCCGGAAAGAGGTGGGGGTGTACCTAAATATTGTATTATCTCATTTATTATTGACTTTACTGTATTAATGATACGAGTAATATACAAAGGTGTTGGGAATTAAATTTCCCGCATCTCTGATGCCGACCTCTTTTTTTTGTAGAATTGATATGTCTGGACGCACGCTTACGGCAAAGAGAAAGAGGGGTGTAAATATAACGGTTCTCGAATTGTATGACTTTTATAATGAAAAAAAATTACATTTATTTTTTCTCGAGTACACTTTTGAAAGTCCTGCGAAATTCGAATTATTGCAGTTTCGTACGTTTAGCCGATGGTCCTGCCAAGTTTGGGTCGTCTGATTCTTCCTCGTAAACATCGATTTTAATTCCCAACAACTTTGTATATTATCGTTAATACGGCAAAGTCAATAATAAACGAGATAATACAATATTTAGATACACCGTCCCATTTTTTCGGTTTTAAATTAAAAAAATCGATCCTAGGGATAAAATGGCGACCAGATTTGTAGCAAATTCAGTTTCAAACAACTTTGGCTATCACTATTTTTCGTGTGATATTGAAAATAAACGAGTTATTCAATAAATAAATTTTACCCTCTATTTCGGGTATTAATCGGAAAAAGTCGATCCCAGGGAAAAATGATAAGGACCAAAATTATAGGACATTTAATACAAACAACTATTGTCATCACCATTCTTCGTGTGAAATTGAAAATAAACGAGTTATTCAGTAATATAAAAATTCACCCTTAAATTGAAGATGGCGGCTGAAGCACCGGGGTGCAATTCCCGAAAACCAAAATGCAGGCTGCCAGTGACCCATCCCAACGATTAGGTATACAGAGAATAGGCGAAAAAGTCTTTATGCAAAAAATAAAAAATTCCTAGAAACAAGCAAAAATTTCGGAGTTTTTTATTATTGCTATAGGTATCAATTCCAAATTTTGTATTTACGAAGAATTCATATGTACTCAAAATTGAATTTGAGAAGAATTTTATTATAAAAGTTTTTCGAAATTGATACCGGAAGTAGGTCTTTTACTCTTATCAAAAATCAGTTTTTTACAAATATTTCGCAAGTCATGCTTTTTAGACAGGTACGCTATGAATATAAAAGTATTTACAACTTAATTTTCAATATCTTTTGTATAAACAATTTTTCAAAATTCGGACCGGAAGTATCACTTTTACTCTTATCGAATAGCGATTTTTTGCCAATATGTCGTATATATTATGCATTCTATAAATATTTGTTAAGAGTACAAAAGTATTTAGAGTTGGTTTTGAAATATTTTCTGTATAAATGAAATTTCAAAATTCGAACCGGAAGTAACACTTTTACTCTTAGCGAGTGGCACTTTCTTTCGAATATCTCGCAAACTATACATTCTATAGAGATTTATTAAGAGAATAGAAGTACTTATAATAGGATTTTAAATAATTTTTATATAAAAAGTTTTAAAACTCTATAATTTGAAATGCTCATACTTATAAGAAAGTCGTGTGGTGGCCACACCTCATTTTTTTATTTGTATCACACTAACGAGTACTGGTCCTTAGTTTGCAAGCCGATTGTGAATGTAGGGAAAGTTTTACTAACTTATTGTATAATAAGTACCTACTTAGAACAGTTCCATAAAAAACTAATCGAAATTTTTATGGGGTAGAAGGAAATATGTAATATGATTCAAATTCAGGACAGCCGTTATTAATAAATGATACATTTCTAAAATTATCTACATATATCATACATAGGTATATAGGAATTGCTATATCAAAGATATATCTTGTAAGAGAAGAATATACTGGGGTGTCTCTAAAAGGTGCGGAAAAAACGCTACCACACATTTCTGAGGGCAAAATATGACGATCTAACCCAACTTACCTCAGTCCAAAAGTGGATGCTTTCGGAGATACAGAGTGTCAAAAGTTCAATTTGGTTTTAGTTTTTTATAAATAATTTCTGTAATAATTGGTATATTGTCACAATATTTGGGTAGGGGGGGGGGTTTCGTGGGGTAAAAAATTTAAATCTGCTCTCATTTTCATTGCAAAATGTAGAGGGTGCCACCTGCGGCATATTGTATCCATTTAAAACGTAATAACTTTTTTGAGACACACTGTATTTAACTTTTAAATAAAAATTCTTATTCTCCAATGTTTTTCTACCTAGAAAAGGTATACCTGGTAGGAGTTGATTGGAGCAGCCGTTTATGAGTAATATGGATATAAAAAATTCATTCCGTATATGGACACATATGCTTCTGTAATTTGGGTTTTATTCTTGTGGCAATTCAATGCAATGGTGCATCCACTTTTGGACTGAGGTAAGTTGGGTTAGATCGCCCTCAGAAATGTGTGGTAGCGTTTTTTCCGCACCCTTTAGAGACACCCTGTATATTTAATTCTACTTCCAAGATTAATTTTGAAATTTTATCAATACGTCTTGTATTAAATATAATCAATGTACATATATATATGTCACTATAATGTAAAAAAATACCTTTAAAGGAGCATTCGGCGACGAAGAACATTCTCATTCGTGATGGGGCACACACACACACACACAAACACTAATCAATAAATAATCCGTATATTTTTAAACGGTCGGTCGCGAATTTAGAAATATTAAACTTATATGCAGTTAATATCTTGTTCGATCGCCTGCGTCTTGTTAACTGGACAAACGAATTAACAAATTCAGGTACATATCGACTCACACTACAAAAAAGGGTCGTTTAGTTACAAAAACCAAGTGCGAAGTATTTTATGCGTTTTCATCACAAAAGAAATAAAATAAAATATTAAATTGCTTCCCAGAATTTGTAATTCACATAATATAAAAATTTGTTCCAAAATCTGTAGTTTGTTACCATAAATGTATTTCGGCCTAAATATAAATTACTTTAAATTATAATAGATCTGTGTTGTAGAATGTATACTTTACAATAATTCTATCTATTCTATAATAAAAACTTATTCTTGTATTATATACATGGTCCAATCAAACTGTGAATCAATCTACATAAAATAGCGTAATTTGCTCGATAGTATAATTTGTTGAAGGGGTGTATTCTGAGCATAATTGTAGATTTTAGGGGTTCTCCTATTGTCAGTGGCGGCGTTATTGAGAGTAACGCGTTTAATGCTATATCTGGCGAACGTTTTGGTTTACACAAAAAACTATAGAGACCTTTTCTCTTATAAATTGAATTACTTAACTTTTTTATTCGAAATGTTTTTTTCTAGCATCGATATCTTCCGAGTTATATCGTTAGAAATGCCCAAACTTCGCTACTTCTGAAAGAAATAAAATACTAAAGCATTTAAGCATATTATATTATTATATTTACTTAGATTAAACAGTTGAAACAAAATTATTATGAAAAATAAGAATGGTAAAGAAGCATATTCCATAAATATAATGGGAATTGTTTCGTTCATAAAACCCTCTTCAAACCGTAATACAAAATTACCGAGTTTTCTATTAATGTGTGGGCAGGTATAATCGACAATTGAGAAGCTTGCGTGCAAAGCCGGATAAATCCATATTTTGACGAAATTGAGTTACACATGTTAACCGTTTAATTTTGATCTGCTCTATGTTGATGGACAATCAAACTTATTTGAATTTGCCGGGTACTTGTATATACATATATGTAAAACTGCGTGAAAGTAGACACACTAAGTAGTAGCTGTAAGCAAGTTGTTCGCTAATGACAAATGTTATTTTTGTAATATCTTAAATAGAAAGTAAACTGTATTTTTACTCCACTGGCTGGCTTTATTTCAATACAACAACTAACAGGTTATGGGCCCAGGACGTGCTTAGTGCTGTGGTTTGATTTCTTTTCATCCAAAGTTATTTTGTTTGAAACCTTTTTTTCAAACATAATTATATACACAAAATGGAGGACGATAGATACAAAATTCCTTTGTTCGATGGAAGCAATTTTAATAATTGGAAATTTAGAATGGAAGTTCTGTTAGAAGAACATGATTTATTGGATCACGTCAACAAGGATATTGGAGAGGAAGAAGAAAATAAGAAAAAGGATCGTAAGTGCAAATCAATGATCATTCAAAGAATAGCCGATAGTCATTTGGAGTATGTGAAGGATAGCAAAACTGCAAAGAACGCATGGGATGTGTAATAATGTATTGTAGTTGGCAATAATGCAACACCACGGATTATCGGATGGTTCACTTAAATGAGGGGTTTTGCCGCTTAATCTACCTAATGCAGGCGCACCTAGAGGGCGCCACGGTATTAGAAACAAGAGACCTAGAAGTAAATTTGAAGCATGACTTTAACCGAATAATTGAGATGTCGCTACTACTGTGTTGTTTTATGCAAGCGCGTAGTGCGCGTACAGGCCGTTAACCAACAAATTTTGTATGTGTTGCTAAACATTATTTTTCTTATTACTACTTAGTGGTGTTATAATCGTACCGTAAGTTCTGTAAAGAGTAATATGATAATTTTATTAAGTTGACATAATGCATTTTTAGACTTAAAATATGGATAGAAGCTGGTGCATTGCATCAATTGTATGTGCTGCGTACAAGCAAGAGCGATGCATATTTTCCGAGAATGCGAACAAGTAACTAATGGCACTAATAGTTGACATATAACCCGAAGGTGAGCTGGAGATTTTTTGTTTGTAGTTCTGATTCTAAGTGCAACAAGGACCACCTGGTTGTTGCAAGGATTTTGTTGGTTTCTATTGATTTTATTATTTACTCTTTATAAAACACAAACACTCTTTTCTCTACTTTATTCAATAAACATAATACAATATTTTATATCTTAAACAACTCTTTTACATTCTACTTCGTGCATAGTTCTTGGACGACTCTTACCAACTTAATTCCTAGTCGTGTAGCATTACCACACTCAACACCCTCTCTTAATGCTACACTTCTATTTAACTATTCTATGTACATTGTTCCTTAAACCTAAATAAACAGCCCTCTCTGAATCTTAAACCTATACTTTCACAATTTCGGTAAAATTGAAATTTATATAAACCTTTGGTCAACATATCTGCTAATTGACATTCACTACTTAGGTATTCAAGAACAATATTGTTATTTTGTAAATTCTCACAAACAAAATTAAATTTTAAATCTATATGTTTTACTCTTTTATTATTTTCTGGGTTTTTTATCAAAGCAATGCAACTCTGATTGTCTTCGTATAATTTAAATGTCTTGACTCCAACACGCATATCGTTTAAAAGTTTTTTATACCATAAGCCATCCTGTACTGCTGCACATAATGCAACCAGTTCGGCTTCAGTACTTGAAAGTGCCACACAGGTTTGCTTCCTGGTCACCCATGCAACTGTATTTCCAAATACCTTCACTAAATAGCCACTCACTGATTTTCTATCATTTGTGTCTTTTGCCCAATCCGAATCCACATAGCATTCTAAAGGCTGATCCTCGGTATTTCTTGTGTATTCCAGATTAGCATTAATTGTGCCCTTTAAATATCTCAGCACTTTCTTCAGATAAATCCATACTTCTTCGGTGCTTTTGTCCTGATATCTACTAAAGAAATTCACAGCGAAGCTTATATCCGGACGAGATCCCAGCATTAAATACATCAAACATCCTATTAGTTCTCTCACTGGTTTGTTTCCCTTATTCTGTTCCGAAATGTTGAGTCCTAATTTTGGATCTATTGGAGTTGAAGATGGTTTACAGTTTTCAAAATTAAAGCGTTTCAAAATTCCTATGATATAAGTTCTCTGACTTAGTTTCATTATTCCATTCTCTTTTTCATAGTCTATTTCTAATCCAAGAAAGTTTTTAAGTTCTCCTTTATCCTTCATTTTGAATTTTCCCATCAAGTCATTCTTACATTTTTGAATTAATTTCAAATTTGGTCCTGCTAAAATAATGTCATCTACATATAGTAGTAAATATATCTCATTGTTTCTAATGTTCATTGTATATAGACAAAAATCGTTCTCTGATCTATTAAACCCGAGTTCGAGTATGAATCTATTTATTTCATTATTCCAACACTTTGATGCTTGTTTTAAACCATAAAGCGATTTATTTAATTTTAAGATATATCCCTCTTTGCAATGTACTCCTTCTGGTGGATATATATAAATATCTTCCTTCAATTTGCCATTTAAAAACGCGTTTTTTACGTCTAGTTGCTGAAAGAAATATTTCCTCTGATTTCCAACTGAAAGTAAAGTTCTTATCGTCGTCATTTTCGCTACGGGAGAGTAAGTTTCTTTTTGAGCGAATCCTCGTACCACTAGTCTAGCTTTGTATCGGTCTTCAATTTTATCCTCCAATTGTTTCGAAGCAAAAACCCATTTGGTACTCAATATCTCCTCATCCATGGGCATTTCAACTTCTTTCCACGTATCATTATTTTTTATTGAATCAATTTCTTTGTTCATAGCTCTTCTCCAGTGTATTTCATCATTTCTATCCTTCAATTCGTCAACATTTTCCGGTACTCTCTCTACAAAAGACATTGCATCAAATGCCATATATAACTCATAATCGTTGTATTTCTCTGGAATTTTAGTAGCTCTTTTGTTCTCTCTTCGGTTAATTTCTTGTTTTTCTTTATTTTCATCCGTTTCCGTTTCTTCTTTTGCTTCTTCCATTTCCTCTAATTCTTCCCGATTTTCCTTTTCATCTTCATATTTTCTACTTTCATCATCTTCTTCAACTTGTGGTCTTACTACCTTTGGCTTGTAATAAAATTTATTTTCATTAAAAACAACGTCCCTAGCTGCAATCACCTTTTGTTTTTCTATATTCCATAATCTGTATCCTGTTGTTGTATATCCAATCATTATACATTTTTCAGATTTCATGTCAAATTTAGTTCTTAATTGGTTTGGTATGTGACAGTAAGCTGTTGACCCAAACACTCTCAAGTTTCCTACATTTGGTTTCTTTCCAGTCCAAATTTCTGCTGGTGTAACTTTTGAATCTGCTCTAGGACTTCTGTTCATAATGTATGCCGCAACTCGAACTGCATCATTCCAAAATGTTTTAGGCATTCGTGCTTCATAGAGCATGGACCTAGCCTTATCAACTAAACTTCGATTAAATCTCTCCGCCTTACCATTTTGTTCAGGTGTATATGGTATAGTGTAATCCAACATAGTTCCATTTTCCTTGCAAAATTCTTTAAATTCTCCTGAAATATATTCTGATCCATTGTCACATCTAAGAACTGCAATTTTTCTCTCAAATTTATTTTGAACCAATTTACAATATTCTTTAAAACATTCAAAAACTTCACTCTTTTTTCTTATAATGTATACATGCATGAAACTAGAATAGCCATCAATGAAGGTCACAAAGTATTTGCCATCATCATAAGATGTGGGTGTTATTGGACCAGATACATCAGTATGTACTATATCCAATATTCTTGATGCTTTGCTACGTGTACCAAAACTTAATCTAGTCATTTTACCATTAACACATGCTTCACAAAAGTTTATTTTATTGAATTTTAAATTTTCGATACCTTCTACCATGTTATTTTTTATTAGTTTTTCTAAATTAGATGGGCAAATATGTCCATATCTCTTGTGCCATAATTGTAAATTCTCATTTTCAGTTTCTATATAGAGACTCTCATTATTTTGAACTTTAAAGTTAATTTCATATAAATTATTTCTGTAACCTAAGCCTATCAAATTACTACCTTTATATAAATTTACTTGACCTTGAGTAAAAACTACTTTAATGTTGGCCATTTCTAAACGTTTCACAGATAACAAGTTTTTTCTTAGATTTGGAACATAAAATACATTTTGAATTGTACATTCCATCTGATCATCATACACACTACTAATCACTTTAATATTTCCTATACCTATAGCTTCCATATAATTGTTACTTTTTGCTACTGCTATTCTTATAGGAGTTTTTAACATTGACAGCTCATAAAAATAATGTTTATTATTTACTAAATGGTCTGTGCAACCAGAATCTACACAAAATAATAAATTCTTATTATCTACACTCTTACAGTCCCCTATATTAGACATAAAACAAATACCTTCTTCATCTTGTGTACCTTCTTTATTTTCAACATAATTGCCTCTTCTATCACTACTCTGGTTTGTAGTATCCATGTTTCTTCCATAACCGCTTCCTCTTGCACCTCTGTATCCTCCACGTCCTGGATTATACCCTTTTTGGCTCTGATTGACACTTTGTACATCTCTACCTCGAAATGACTTACTGCTACCTCTTCCTCTAAAGTTGCTTCCTTGATTCCATTCACAATGCTGCATAAACTTTCGACACTGATTTTTATAATGTCCTTTCATTCCACAAAAATGACATAAACCATCTCGATTTGTCCAAAAAGTTGCAGGTTTAGCTTGCTCCAATTTATTGTAACATGTATTTTGAGCTTTTCGACGTTCTACTTCTGCTCTTAGTTTAGATTTAGCAATATTTAATGTTAACTCATCCGATGACATGTTTTCTAATATTGTTAATATAGTTTCAAATGATTTTGGCATGGCAAGTAATAAATTGCATACTAAATCCTGATCCTTGCATTCTGCTCCAGATACTCTTAGTTGTCTAACGATTTCATCAAACTCTACAAAAAATGTTTCTAAATTTCCATCTTCTTTAAACTTCATAGTCATTAATTTTCTTTTCAATATTAACTGTCCTGGTATTCCTTTCTTTTCATATCTTTCTTCAAGCACTTTCCACATTTTATATGCAGTATCAACATCTCTTAACATATTTATTTGGTCATCGCCTATGCACTGTACGATTAGTGATTTGCATTTATCGTCTTTCTTTTTTGCTTTCATTTTTGTTTCCTCCTCTGGATAATTTTCTTCCTTATACTCTTCTTTAATGCATTCCACAACTTCTTTTTCCGCTAATAAAATATTCAATCTGTACTTCCATGTGTGATAATTGTTTGAATTCAAAATTTCAATATTGAAGTTGTTATTGACGCTAACGTCAGCCATCTTATTTTTTCTTGGTTTTTACTTTTCTTAAATGTTGTATTAATACAGCTTTTCAAATATATCTGGTACCCATAACCTATTGATTTTATTATTTACTCTTTATAAAACACAAACACTCTTTTCTCTACTTTATTCAATAAACATAATACAATATTTTATATCTTAAACAACTCTTTTACATTCTACTTCGTGCATAGTTCTTGGACGACTCTTACCAACTTAATTCCTAGTCGTGTAGCATTACCACACTCAACAGTTTCCGATTACACCAATTAAAGTTTGCAATTATTAGGAGTATAATATAAGTGAGAATAATTGTAGTTGAGATGTCAGGCGATTTTTGACAAAATGATTAGTATACATTATAGAGGACCTCTAATTGAACAACTTTTTCTTACAAAATTATCAATGCAAATGTAGGGAAATGGAGATAAAAAATAAATTAGGTACTCACCGAGTTAATCTTGCAGGTTACAGCCCATGTGAGATATCCCATATAGAGCATTGATATAATGAAAATCGCAATAAATGATGTTTATTTAAGCTCACAACACAACAATTACCTTTGATTTCCACGTTCTTTGATTGAATTTTAGCAAAATTGTAAATACGAGATCACATGATATCAGCTGTTTTCGTTGACATTTGATGGTGCTTTTAAAATCGCAGAAGTCATAAGAAAACATACAAATTGACCTAAATTGTGTGTGATTATGTGAAATAAACATCAATTATAGTGATTTTCATGATTTCAATGATCTATATGGGATACCTTACATGAGATGTAACCAGCAAAATTGACTTGGTCAGTACCTAATTTATTTTTTATCTCCATTTCTCTATGTTTGCATTGATAATTTTATAAGAAAAAGGTGTTCAATTAGAGGTTCTCTATAAGGTACACTAGTCGCCCGACACCTCAACTGCAGTTTAACCCTATGGGTGTATAAGAAAGCCTTTAAACTACACGAAAAACTTACTACTTGTTTTTAAGTTTCTATATTATGTTTTTTCACAAGCAATCAATCCATGTTTAGCAGTGTTAATAGAAACTTCAGATTTCTTGGTACAGAAGCATTTATGGTTTTTCTTAATGATTTTCCTGTGCAGTTTCCTATAATGAAAATGTGCCTTTATACTATCGTTGATATTTGTTAGTATACAGTTGTAATTATTATATTTTATTATTCAGGAGCGAAACTTGGCAACAGCAAATGGGCATGAAACCTGTGCTAGATGCCAGTACAACATGTAATAAGAAACTTTGCAGCCTACATTTTGACACAACATACTATGCACACCCTCATTCAGTACACCTCAACAGAAATGCAGTGCCGACACTCCATCCCATGAGGCCACCCATGGAGCTTAAGGCAGCCATATCATTGGAAGTCTCATTTGTTTTACGACAACAATAAATTAACCAATTTGGTGTTAGTTATTGCAGGTTTAATTTTTTTGTTTTGTTCTATAGCCATGTAATTAACATTATTTAGTTTTTAAGCCCTAATTGTCACTCTTTTAATTATATATTGATGAAAAGACGTCTACTAAATTTGTTAGGTATCTTATGTATCCATATTTTTATTTATGTCACCTAATTTTATGTTCATCATTTATGTAATACAAGATTTTGTAAATGGTGGTAGTAAACATGGGCTTAAGTCATTGTGTATCTATCGGGTTTAATTACCTACTTTGTAGTATTTTGAGTAGGTACTTGTACTTTTCAACAGCAATTCTATCTTATTGTTAAAACTATCTTTGTAGTAATATATATTGGACACTTGTGAAATATAGAAATAGTAATGCAATAAAACACCTTTTTCACAAAATATAGTTTAATAACTAGATATCACATTTCGTGTGCACTGCACACATCGTCAGTAGTAACTGTTATTACTGACGATGTGTGCAGTGCACACAAAATGTGACATCTAGTTATTAAACTATTTTTTGTGAAAAAGGTGTTTTATTCTATTAATAAAAATATATTTGTTAGTCAAATATTCTACTTTTGGTAGATTATGCTATTGTTCGTTAATTTATTTTTGTACTGGTAATTTAACTAAAACACATGTTGGATGTTAGTTATAATTTTTCAATAGTAATCATAAATGTATACCTTTTCTACTTTGTAGTATTTTGAGTAGGTACTTGTGCTTTTTCAACAGAAATTCTATCTTAATGTTAAAAATATCTTTGTTAGTCGAATATTCTACTTTTGGTAGATTATGCTATTCTTCGTTACTTTATTTTTGTACTGGTAATTTAACTAAAATATACGTGTTAGATGTTAGTTATTAATATTCATAAATGTAGTTTGTACCTTTTCTACGTAGCAATATTAAAGTGTAATTATTTAAGTAATTCTTTTCTTTAAAACGTTATTGTGTGGTTACAGCATTGTCATTGAATATCGTACTGTATACTGTTTTCCTTAGAAATGATTCCTCATTTCTACGAGAACTAGTAAATAGTATGCAATTTAATTACAGTGTTATAATCATGTATCGCGAGATCAAAAATTATATTGATGAAGGTTTGTCATGTAATGTAAAACGTCTGTCTTAAGTTATATCATTGTCATATTGTCCATATTTGTCATTATATTTTCTCTTATAATGACAAATATTAATGACAGTATGACACTTAATGATATAACTTAAGACAGATTTTTACATTCCATGCCAAACCTTTATCAATATATTTTTGATCTCGCGGTATTAAACCCTAATTTTTAATAAACTTAATTTTGAATTTCCCGCTACCAAATACATTTTGAATCGCCCGCTATTTGCTTAGTGTTATTGAAAACTGTAATTTTTTGATGCCAGCGCCTTCTATATCGGCCTTCACGCAATACAAACCGCGGATAAAAATGTTGGCTTGACTGCGCCATTTGATTCTAAACTGGTTGCAACACTAAGTCACGTGATGACGCTAGATGCATGATATACAAAAATGTCGAATAAAGATGTACACAAAGTACATTGTGGATTTTATTTTGTATTTATATTTATTTGGTATTAAATAACACATGGTGTCAGGTGAAACAAAGAAAATATTTGATTAATACAAATATCAAGAAAATGGATGCTGTGTTTAAACCTCCGGAGCCTATAATATTAGACGGCAATTTAGCTGATCAATGGAAGAAGTTTAAGCAACGTTTTGAATTGTTTATGACAGCAAATGATCTGTATGAGAAAACAGAAGAAAGGAAGGTAGCCATATTAGGTATTGAGTTTAATTGGAGAAGATGGCTTGGAATTATTCAATTCATTTGCACTGACGCCAGAGGAAAAAAAGAACTTGGATAGCATAATTAAAAAGTTTGATGATCACTGTGGCCCGAAGAAAAATGTGATTTTTGAAAGGTTTAGATTCAATTCAATTAGTCAAAAAGAAGGACAAGGATTTGATAGTTTTCTAACAGAGCTAAGAAAAGCTGTGAAGTCAACTGAATATAAAGATGAAGAGGACATGGTACGAGATCGAATTGTCATGGGTATTTTGGATAAAGGAACTCAAGAAAGATTGTTACGAGAGTCAGGATTAACCTTAAGTAAAGCTGTAGAATACTGCAGAACAGTTGAAGCGAGCAAGTTACAGTCGAAAGCATTACAGAATGAAGTAGTTGTGAATGCAGTAAAAAAGTGGGAAAGGCGAAGTAAAGAGAAAATGAAAGATGATCAAGTCCATCGTCAATGTGGATATTGTGGCTATAAACATTCAAAAGGTAAATGCCCTGCATATGGAAAGAATTGTGACGAGTGCAGTGCGAAGAATCATTTTGCATCAGTTTGCAGAAAAAAGAATAATGTGTCTAGCAAAAATGACCAAGTGAAAACTGACACGTTGAATAAACGGAGCATGAAAAGAGTTAATGAGGTGTCAACAGAAGAAGGATTGGCTGAAAGTGATAAAGAAGATGAGTTCTACATAAGCTCTGTGGTAAAGAATGTGAGTGATACTAATAAAGGAAACGAGTGTATGTGGACAAAAAATATAGACGTAGAAGGTAAGAAAATAAACTTTAAATTGGACACTGGAGCTGAAGTGAGTGTATTACCACTTTCATTCTTAGATAAGACTAAACATTATAGAAAAATAGTAGCTTCTAACATAATATTAATGTCATATGGTGATTCTAATTTTAGAATTAAGCCCATAGGTGAAGTAGTGTTAAGATGTTGTGTTAATCAGTATGTAGCAGATGTTTCATTTGTTATTGTTCAGAATGACCAAATGCCTCTTTTAGGCTTGCCAGGTTGTTTAAGCCTTAATTTAGTTAAGCGGGTAGATACTATTAACAAAAGTTTCAAATGTTTAGATGATGTTATTGTTTCATATCCTAATGTATTTAAAGGTCTAGGTCAGTTTCCTAAGGAACACAGAATTGTTCTTAAAGAAAATTCTGTACCACATGTAGCAGCTTTGAGACGCATTCCGCAAGCGTTGAACAACAGAGTCAAATGCAAGCTAGATGAGCTTGAACAGGAAGGTATAATCCGAAGAGTTGAAAAGCCAACAGAATGGTTGAACCCCTTGGTTATAGTCGAGAAGAAAAATGGAGATTTAAGGCTGTGTTTGGATCCTATGTTTTTGAATGAGGCTATACAACGGGAACATTTTTTGATTCCGACAGCAGAAGAAATATCTAGCAGATTATGTAACAAAGAGTTTTTTACTGTTTTAGATATGAAAGATGGTTACTTCCAGGTAAAAATAGATGATGAATCAGCGGATTTATGTACTTTCGGAACTCCTTTTGGAAGGTACCAATTTCTGAGGCTTCCATTTGGCATCACGTCGGCTCCTGAAGTATTTCAAAGGAAGAATTTTGAACTATTTGGTGATATAGATGGAGTGGGAATATATTTTGATGATTTAATCATCACAGGTGAGACAGAGTCAGAACATGATAAGAATTTGCTATTAGTACTAGAACGCGCGTTAAAATATAATATTAAATTTAATAAGGAAAAAATTCAATTTAAGTCAAAACAAGTCAAATTTTTAGGACAAGTATTTTCTAAAGAAGGAATTAATACTAATGAATCTTATGTTAAGGCTATAGTTGACATGCAAAAACCAATGAATAAAAGTGATTTATTGAGACTGCTGGGCATGGCTAAGTATTTGGGAAAATTTGTACCAAACATGTCCAAGGTGACAGCTCCTTTGAGACATTTAACACGTAATGATGTTGAGTGGTGTTGGGATCAGTCTCAAGACAGTGCGCTTGTACGGTTGAAACACTTACTGACAAATGCACCAGTTTTATCATTTTTTAACCCATCACTAGACATAGAAATAGAAACAGATGCTTCTAAAGATGGCCTGGGAGCATGTATTTTACAAAATGGTCATCCAGTCGCATTTGCTTCTCGTACGTTGACAAAAAGCGAAAGTAGGTACGCGCAAATAGAAAAAGAGCTCCTCGCTATTGTATTTAGTTGTGAAAAGTTTCATTATTTTATATATGGCATGAAGAATGTTAAGGTTTGCTCAGATCACAAACCATTAGAATCCATTTTTAAAAAGAGTCTAGCAACTGTACCTCCGCGACTACAACGAATGTTGCTGAAAGTATTACATTATGATTTAAAGGTAACATATAAACCTGGAAAATATCTGTATATTGCAGATACCTTATCACGTGCGTTTGTGAATGAACATGTACATGATGATCCAGAAATAGTATTTGCTGTACATTCACTAGCTAGATACCTACCAATGTCTGACGAAAAGAAGTCGTCATTTAAAGAAGCAACTGCAAAAGACCCTGAGCTTCAAACAACAATTAATTTTGTGGAGTCTGAATGGCCTAGAAATAAAAACCACATTCCAATATTCGCACGTCATTTTTACAAGTTGAAGGATTGCCTTTTCATTTCAGATGGCCTCTTGTTTTACAATAATAAACTAGTTGTACCACTTGAGCTAAGAAATGATATGTTAATCAAGTTACATGAGGGTCATATGGGTATGGAAAAAATGAAATGCCGTGCTAGACAAATTTTTTATTGGCCATTACTGAATCAAGATATCGAGGATTTTGTTAAGAGGTGTCGTATATGCGAGCGTTTCGCTAGAAAGAATCCCAAAGAGACGTTATTACCATACTTGATTCCAGAGAGACCATGGGAAAGAATAGCCGCAGATATATTTACATATGCAGCTCGTTCGTACCTTGTGGTAGTGGATTCATACTCAAATTGGCTCGAATTTGTTTCCTTGCGTAACAAGTCAGCTGTAGAAATTATTATTAAGTTAAAATCTATCTTTTCTAAGTATGGCTGTCTAGATACTTTAATTTGTGATAATATTCCTTTTAGTAGCTTTTCATTTAAATAATTTGCCAGGGAATGGAATTTCAATATTACAACACGAAGCCCTAACTATCCAAAGTCGAATGGTTTAGCTTAAAAAGCTGTGGGTATTGCTAAAAATTTACTTAAAAAATCATTAGAGGAGGGTAAAGAGATATTTGAGGCATTGTTGCAGTATCGAAATTCTCATTTAAAATATATAGGTTATTCACCAGCACAGTTACTTACGGGTCGAATTTGTAAGACCAAAATACCAATATGTGCAGATCTATTAAAGCCCATGTTATGTGAAAATGTATCAGAAAAGTTAAAATTTAGACAAAGTCAATATAAGCATTACTATAATAAGGCTGCATCAGATCTGAAACATTTAGAACCTGAGCAAAATGTTACTGTTTATAATCATGTTGAAAATGTATGGGAACCCGCAAAGGTTTTAAATCTTGACAGAACGCCTAGATCTTATAAAGTTTTAAATAAGTCTGGTAATATTATAAGACGAAACCGAGTGGATTTGAGGGAATCTCTGAATCAGCCTAATGTAGAGCATAATATTAGTTGTGACAAGTTTGCGTTTGAGAGTGACACTTGTCATGATAAAGTTATAAGTAACAAAACTCATACTGAGTTGGAGAACTCCCTTAAATGTTCTCAGCCTAGTATAGAAACTAGTAATGTATCTGATGATGTGTGTGTGACTTCATCTAGATCCAGATATGGACGGTTGGTTAAGAAACCAATTAAATTAAATTTGTAAGTTTTATGTTAGAAGGGGGGATGTGTAATAATGTATTGTAGTTGGCAATAATGCAACACTAAGTCACGTGATGACGCTAGATGCATGATATACAAAAATGTCGAATAAAGATGTACACAAAGTACATTGTGGATTTTATTTTGTATTTATATTTATTTGGTATTAAATAACACATGGGATACATTGGCAAAAACTTTTGAACGGAAAGGAATAATAGGTCAGTTGTTTTTACGACGCAAGCTGTTGGCCATGAAATTCAGTGATGGCGGAAATTTAGAGAAACACTTTCTGGAATTTGATAAAAGTATTCGGGAATTACGAAATTGTGGAGCAACTTTAGATGAGGCAGATATAATATGTCATTTGTTACTGACCCTACCAAAAAGTTTTGATACAATAGTAACAGCTATTGATACTATGGCAGATGATAAAATAACACTTAATTTTGTAAAAGGAAAATTACTTGATCATCAGCTGAAAAGGAAGACAAATGACAGAATAAATGAAAAAGTAACAAGTACTGCTTTCACAGGTCACACAAAGTTTAAATATAAATGTCACTTATGTGGAAAAATGGGACATAAACGTGCTGATTGCTACATTACAAAAAGAAAAACTGAACACTCAAACAACTACAAAATAAATTCTTTTAATAACAACAGGAATGCAAATCTCACAGTTGAGGAAGATATTGCTTTTATGGTTGGTAATAAACACGCAAACTGTGACATAAAATGGTTCCTAGATTCAGGTGCCACCGATCATATGGTAAATCATGCAAGTTTTTTTAAAGTTTTAAAAGAATTAGAAGAACCACGAAAGATTGTAGTAGCTAAACAAGGACAGACGTTGGAAGCTCACAGTATTGGTGACATAGATATTTTATCTGAAGTAAATGGTAAACATATAAAAATACCTATTCGAAATGTGTTATATGTTCCAGATTTGCTGTATAACCTATTTTCAATTCATAGAATTGAAGAAAAGGGAATGGAAATAGTATTTTATGACAAGGAAGTTAAAATTTATAATAAAAACAGCCTACTTGCTAAAGGAAATAGAAGTGGAAAATTATATGAGCTAATATTTCAGTTAGATAGACCGACTGAGGAACTGGCAAATATTGTACTTGAGGATCGTGTACAATTATGGCATAAAAGGCTTGGCCATCTGGGGAAAGAAAGTTTAAAAAAATTAGTTTCGAATGACATGATCGAAGGAATAGATATAGCGACAAAAAATGTGCAAAACAATTTTGAAAAATATTGTGAAACTTGTATTCAAGGAAAGCAGACTAGGTTAGCATTTGAAAATCGTAAAGTTAAAAATACAAGACGTCCTTTGGAACTAATACATAGTGATGTATGTGGACCAATAACCCCCATAACGTGGAATGGTAAAAGATACTTCTTAACTTTAATAGATGATTACACTCATTTTGGTATGGTATATTTAATAGAACAAAAGAGTGAAGTATTAAAATGTTTTCAGGAATATGAAGCTTTAGTGACAGCTAAGTTTTCTACGAAAATATCAAGATTAAATTGCGACAATGGAGGGGAATATATATCAGGAAAATTTTCAGATTTTTGTAAATCTAAAGGTATTATGGTTGAGTATACAGTTCCATATACTCCGCAGCAAAATGGTGTTGCTGAAAGGTATAATCGTACACTTATGGAAAAGGCTAGATGTATGATTATAAATGCGAGTCTAGACAAACGTTTCTGGGGTGAGGCGGTACAGACAGCAGTATACTTATGTAATCGAAGTCCATGTAAAACAATTATGCATAAAACTCCTGCAGAATTATGGCTAAATAAGAAGGTAAATTTAACGAATTTAAGAGTGTTTGGATGCAAGAGTTATGCACATATACCTGAAGTATTGCGGTCAAAACTGGATTCAAAGACAAGAAAATGTATAATGATTGAATATGCCAATCATGGATATAGATTATGGGACACTGAACAAGAAAGAATAATAATTGCGAAAGATGTTTTTTTTCAATGAGGATAGTAATTTAAAGGAACAAATATCATTTTATGACCAAGTTAATAATGAAAGTGATAAAGAACTTGAGGAAGAAATAAACAATGAGACAGTTAATTTCGAAAATTCAGAACAAGCAACAGAAAGAGAAGTAGATAATGAGACAAATAATTTTGAAGATTCAGAAGAAGCAACAGAAAGCAAACGTGATCGCAAACCACCAATATGGCATTCAGACTACGAATTTCTTAGTTTTGTTTTAAATACGTCAATGTTAGAAAATATTCCAGAAACAATGGAAGAAATAGAAAAATCATCAGATAGGGAACACTGGAAAAAGGCTATTGAAGAGGAATACAGTGCTTTACTCAAGAATAATGCATGGGAATTGATTGAAAAACCACAAGAAGCCAAATTGATTGACAATAAGTAGGTGTTCAAACTAAAAACTGATGAAAATGGAAAAGTGACAAGATACAAAGCACGGCTAGTTGTAAGAGGTTTTTCCCAAACAAAAGGTTTAGACTATCAAGAAACTTATGCACCTGTAGCCAAACTTGCTACTATACGAACTGTTCTAGCAGTGGCTAATCAGGAAAACATGCTTATACATCAAATGGATGTGAAAACAGCTTTCCTGAATGGAGATTTAGAAGAAGTTTTAATGAAACAACCCCAAGGTTATGAACAAGGACATAATTTAGTGTGTAAATTAAAGAAGCCCCTATATGGTTTAAAACAAAGTGCTAGGTGTTGGAATGTGCGATTTAATAATTTTGTTTTAAAATTGGGTTTTAACAGATCGCAAAATGATTATTGTCTTTATGTTAAAAAGTTAAATGATTGTAAAGTTTTTGTAAAACTATATGTAGATGATTTAATTATTTGTTCAAATAGTAAGTCAGAAATAGATAAAGTAAAGGCATATTTGAGTAAAGAATTCGAAATGCAGGATTTGGGCACTTTAAAATATTTTCTTGGAATAAATATAACTATGCATGATGGAATTATAAGATTTAGCCAGAAGCAATGCATTTTGAGTGTTTTACGTAAATTTAATATGGAAAATTGTAAAGGTGTAAAAACGCCTATAAAAACAGGGTTAAAATTGGAAAAACAACGTCAGATTTTAACCGAAAAACCTTTCAAGGCATTAATAGGTAGTTTGATGTATCTCATGTTAAGTTCTAGACCAGATTTAAGTTTTGGAGTTAGTTACTTTAGCCATTTTCAAAACTGTGCTTCAGAGACACACTATAATTATTTACAACGAGTCTTGAGATATGTTAAACATACAATTGATTTTGAATTGACATTTTCTAGGAATTTTACTGCTGAACCTTTGGTTGGTTATGCGGATGCAGACTGGGGAAATGATACAGATAGACGATCTGTTACTGGTTACTTATTTAAAGTTTTTGGAAACACGATTTCCTGGGTAACTAGAAAACAACCAGTTGTGTCCTTGTCATCAACCGAAGCTGAGTATGTCATTGTGTAGTGCCACAACAGAGGCAATCTGGCTAAAGCGTTTTGATGTTAGATTTAGGCATAAATACTGGTACAGTAAAGGTATATGAAGATAATCAGGCATGCATAAGTATAGCAAAGGATCCTTTGGATCACAAAAGAGTTAAACACATAGATATCAAGTACCATTTTATTAGGAATAAAATACAAAACGATATTGTAAAGCCTGTATTCATATCAAGCAAGGAACAGGTTGCAGATATATTAACAAAGGGTTTAAGTTCACAACAATTTTTGTTTTTAAGAGAAAAATTAGGAGTGTTAAATGATTTTCAAGAAGCTTTGATTGAAAGGGGGTGTTGATGGACAATCAAACCTATTTGAATTTGCCGGGTACTTGTATATATATGTAAACTATGTGAAAGTAGATACACTAAGTAGTAGCTGTAAGCAAGTTGTTCGCTAATGATGAATGTTATTTTGTAATACCTTAAATAGAAAGTAAACTATATTTTTACTCCACTGGCTGGCTTTATTTCAATACAACAACTAACACTATTCATTTTTGTATGTTTTTGTGAGCAAAACTTAATAAAAAATGAGGTATGGCCACCATACGACTTTCTTATACGTATGAGCGTTTCAAATTATAGAATTTTAAGAATTACTTTATACAAAAATTATTCAAAATCCTATTCTAAGTACTTCTGTTCTCTTAATAAATCTCTATAGAATGCATACTTTGCAAGATATTATCAAAAAAGTGCTACTCGCTAAGAGTAAAAGTGCTACTTCCGGTCCGAATTTTGAAATTTCATATATACAAGAAATATTGCGTCCTAATATATCGACAGTTTCGTCGGCACTTATCCATAGGTAGGTACTGACTTGAAATATGTCTTCTAATGCATTCTACTGTTTTCGTGAAGCACTTAGAAACATGATACTTGCGTAAGGTGGATTCATCCGCAACATTTCGACCAGTATATTTTTGGAGGAATGTTGTGAAAGTGTGATTGTCAAGTTTATTTAATGGACTATTAGCCGCCATTAAAGTTTCACAGAGTTCTGCTTTTAAATTGTCAGCTTCCGACGGGTTCAATTTCTGTGTATGTTTTAGCGATGCTAAGTGTACGCGAATGTTATTGAAACTTAACGAAATCCAGTGCACACTTACGTCAAGATAATTGGGAGAAGTAGATTTAATGAAACGGTATTAAACAGGAACTATTACAAAAATTAGGAAGTATGTAATTAACAGTCAAAACAACGAAAAAACGAAAATAACTCCCCATACTTTATTTATCTTACGAAATATAAGGTAAATATAATGAATTTAAAAAACTTCTCACGCTTCTACCTACGCCCATGAAGAAAGGAATTTAACAATAAAATCGTCTTTTTTGCTGACCGTTTTCGCAACAACAGATGTTGCAGTTCGCCATATTATGAATAGTGCCACAGCCGTCTCTACTTAAAGACTGTGATAGTGCTATTCAGTAACTGCGTGATGTTATACATTATTTCTTTTGTCCGTCGTAATTTCGGCTTCGTAAGTCCGGTCTATAGTTATTAAATATAAAATGTGTTCTATTAAAAATTTAAAATGTCAGTTATTTTTGGGACACTTTATTTTAAAAAATAATTTAAATGACAATTTCACCTGTTTCATTTAGCGAGCCGCCACTAGTACAGTAAAAGGGGGAAACCGAAAACCACCCATCCGTCAGTCAATTTGGCTCGGGCAGAGCGAGATCCCTCTTAAAACTTCAGGGGAAGACTCGCGCGCGAGTATTTGAGAGTGATTCAGTGACGCACGCGCATTTCACAGTAATTTATTCAAATGAAAACCGAATATATTATTTTATTAATTAAAATAGAGTTATATATGTATGTACATAATTCCAAAATTTTAACTATTTTGTGTGGTAATATCGTTTAACGATCAATAATTAAAGCTGTTAAACATTAATTGACTCTATTTCCAGTACCCACACCAAAATAATTGCATTATTGGTTATATGGAATTGATTTTTGAGAGTTCTAGAACTATTAGAAATACAAAATAAGATAATCCATAATAATGTATGTACATATATATATGGTATATAGTTTACTAATTTATTAAAATGTATCACATAAATATTTTATATATATTTAATAGGTACTTTACTTCTGTTTTTCCATTTTTCCAAATTGTAAATTGTGACACTTTCGTCCATTGTCTTTAATAAATTATTTAGTTAATAATATGCCAGATAATGATGATTCCCTGCTAAGGCGACTCCGAATTTTTGACATTTAAATTAATTGTACTGAATATTCTTTCCACTGTAGCTATGTGGGAGAGATAATATTTCGAATGTAAATTTTGGTAATTGCGGATAAGCATTTGAACCATCACCCAACCTTACTTTAGCAATAGTTGCCAAAAAATCTGGCTTATTTTTCTTACAATGCAACAAACAGTATCGCTCCCTATACTAATAAACACCGCTCACTTCTGTGTACAAATACTTACTTTTATTATACCATTTACCATTGCATATTTGAATGAAATTGACCTACTTCTTCTATAAATTGATTAATGCAAATTACCGCTATGTCAGTATTATATTTTCCGGTGGGATAAAGTTTCACATATTTTGTAAAGATGTCTACCATCACAAATACATTCCTGTATCCCAAATGTCCAGGTATTAAATTACCTAGGAAATCTGCCGCAACTAAATCTAACTTATTTTTTACCCTAATACTATGTACAACATTTTTATTTACACGATTTTTATATTTACCTAATAAACATAGTTTACACTGTTTATTCCATCTTTCAACTAGACGTTTGTCTTGTTTAGCATAAAATTGCTCCCTAAAAACTAAGAATGTCTTTCTATTTCCAGGGTGTCCCAACCTCCTATGAATATCTAACATAACATTCTTTGCTAAATCACTTCCCAATACTAACAAATCATTGTCCCCTATTCTTTTATATAAAATATTATCTATTATCCTAAATCCTTTGTAATTGGGTTCTTGAAGTGCCTTTCTTTTCATGTCTTGCACATCACCTTCTCCTTGACTACGTTCTATGTTTTCTCTACTATATAACTCAGGAGCTACTTCAAAATTATAAGCATTGATCTGATATGATCCTGATTGCTTATTATGACCAAAGGCTCTGCTAAACGCATCTGCAACAATATTGTCTTTTCCTTTTCTATGTTTAATTCTAAAATTATATTCACTTAAAAACAAAGACCATCGGTATAGTCGTGCATTTGAAAATCTAGTTTTCATTAAGAAAATCAAAGATAAATGATCAGTCTCTATAGTAAAGAAATTTCCCATCAAATAGTACTTGAGCTTAGAGACCCCATGTACCACTGACAATAGTTCTTTCTCTGAAACCGTATAATGACTTTCGTACCCCTTTAATATCCTTGAAATAAAGCAGATTGGTATTTCTTTACCATCTCTAACTTGAAAAAGTTCAGCAGCAATGGCATGATCTGAAGCATCACACCGTAAAATGAATTCCTCCTCAAATCGAGGCAGATTTAAAACTAACGCCCTATAGAATTCCTGCTTGATTCCTTCAAAAGCTTCTATTCTTTCAGGAGTCCATTTAAATTTTACACCCTTCTTTATCATTTTAAAAAGAGTTACTGTCTTATCTGATATCTTAGGAATAAAGTGCTTATAATAATTCACTATACCTAAAAATCCCCTTAACATCTTTATATTTTTGGGTCTTGGGTAATTTCTTACTGCTTCCAACTTCTTTTCCTCTATTGATACAGTCTTACCATCTATCATATACTCTAAATAACTAACCCTATTCTTAACAAATTCACATTTCTCTAAATTAATTTTCAGACCATTTTTTTCTAATGTACTTAAAATAATTTTAACAGCTTTTAAATGGATCCAGTATCTGTTGCATGGCCCTTACCAGTGCAGCTGTGGCCGTTGATAAGCCGAAAGGTACAACCTTGAAGGAATATACTAGAGAATTCATTAAAAACGAGCAATATTTTCTAGAATCCTTGTGCAAAGGTACCAACCAGAAAGAGCTCTTTAAATCCAATTTTGTAAACCACTTAGCGTTCGTACATTTTGCCAATAAAGTTTCTATGCTCTGTGGGGCTTCAAACTGTGCTTTGGTGCGACTATTGAGCATTCTAGCGTCAAGGCACAAACGTAGTTTCATCTCTTTTCGGTCATCTTCACTTTTCTTTACTACTACCACAATGGGATTAATGAAACTAGACTCTGATCGTTCTATTACACCATCCCTTAACATGTTTTTAATTTCTATTTTTACCTGTTGTTGATATTTATATGGAATTGGATAATTTCTTACTTTAAACGGCTGACTCTCATCAACTTCTAATTTATGTTCATAACCTTTCGCTAGACCTGGGCTATTATCAAATAATTTTGTATGTACTGCAAGAAGATTTTTTACCTCACTTTCATATAGCTCATTACAATTCAAGTTAATGTCACCCATATTTATTTCCCGGTGTGAACATTTATTTATTATGTCACCCATATATTTCGTGGCGTCTTTCTTTTGAAGACCCTCCACATGGTGTGTACATTTATTATTTATGTCACCCGTGGCAAATGTGGCCTCTCCTTCTTGAAGAGTATCCACCTGGCGTGCATTCCTTTCCTCGTTTTTTAAACTAATATTTTCAGGATGTAAATCGAAATCCTCATCATACATTTTACTACTTAAATTATTAATTACAATTTCATCTTCCTGCAGATCTTTGTTCCATGAAATAATTGCCCTCTTTATGTGAAAAGTTTTATCTTCCATGTTTAATTTTGTACTATACTGAGTCAAAAAATCCATTCCAAGTATACAATTATAATTTAAATTAGGTACAATAACAAATTCAGTTAAAAATTCTAAATTACCTATTCTTACATTTACGTAAAATATCTTATCTATAGCTATTACTAATTTTTTTGTGGCAGTAAATAAATTTATTTTTTTTATGGACCTATAATGACCTGAATTTTCTAGTTGCTTATCTACTAAACTACTATCTAAAAGAGACAATTGCGCACCTGTATCAATTAATGCATCTACCTCTATTTGGCCTATGTTTATTTTTACTACTGGTAGCTCTGTGGTTATTTTTTTAATATTCTCAAAGTCGGTCACCCTTTGAGAATCCTCTTCCTTTCTGGTTGGTTCTACTAAAAATTCAGAGATGTAGCACCTCCTACTGAGTTGTGTAACCATCCATTTTCTACCGGAGTTGCACCTCTTATCTCTTTCTTTATCGCTCCTTTTGATTCATCTTTCATTACAGCTTCTGTTTTATTTTCTTTACTTTCTATCATTACGTTATTAAATCCTCGGGTATCTTCTGTTTCATTTTTTCCATATTTCCTTCCTACATGACCCTCCTGTCTCCAATTATTATTATTATCATTACTACTACTACTACTCATATTCTTGTTGTTACCATTTTCCACTTTTCCTCTCTGGTAACTATTATTCTGATACCGATTACCACTGTATCTTTGTTGGTTATTGTGGTAATTACCATTATATTTTTGCTGAGCATTATAGTGGTTACCATTGTTACCTGTTTTATACCCATTTCTATTCTGAGATATACTTCTATCTTCCACGTCGTCCAGACGCTTTACCAATTCCAAGAGTTGCTCAACGGTGTCTATACCCTGTAAAGCAACTGCTTGTACTACCTCATGCTCAAAATGATTAGCTAATTGTGTAACAATGTCACACTCCTGGATCACAGGTTGTATGTGCTTCAAGAAAGAATATTTCCTAATAACATAGTTCTCCCTAGACGTGATGGAACGATATTTTCCAAAGGTAAGGTCATGTCTGATGCGCCTTTGCTGAGTTTGTCCCCAGTATTGTCTAATAAACATATTCTCTAATTCTTCGTACGTCTGTACCTCATCAATTACCATATCGTACCATAGTAATGCATAATCTCTAAGACACCCTCTCATGAAATGTAATTTTGACATATCATCATTAATACCACGAATATATGTCTTAATGGTTTTAAGAAATGCCATTGGGTTGTCTTTGTTATATCCAGAAAATTTTGGTATATTTTCTGTACCAATTGATATTTGTTGTGGCACAACACAAGGTGTAATTGTACCTTGTTCAACTCTTGTCTTCAAATTCTTTATCGTATCTTGACAATTTAATGTCATATCCTGTAATTTTAAAAGTGAATCTGTGCATGTTCCATATTTGATTCTACAGTCCTCAAACTTACTTGTCAAATTCTGAACATCTTTCTGAACTGACATGGCACTACTGTCCACCTTCAGTTCCAAGAATTGTATTTTTTCATCTTGTCCTCCAATCCTTTCTTCTATTTGTTTAAAATTTTCTCTTGCTACCCTAGCTCTCTGGTTCATTTCATCTATTAAGAATTCACTGCTATTCTTACACTTCTTTTCATTTGCTTCAATTTTTTCATTGATCTGTGTTGTGCTTTGTTTCACATCTTCCTTTAATTTCTCATTCATTGCAGACATTTCCATTCTACAAGCTTTAATTCTTTCATCAATCTTCTCATTCACCGACTTTACTACAGCTTGTATTTCTATTTTATTTCTATTCATTTCTTCTTTATTTTCTTTAAACTTCTTATCAAACTTTTTATTCATATCTTCTTTCATTTCTATCTTGTCACTTTCCAATTTACAGAAAAGTTTTTCAAATAGGAAATCGAATCTGTCTCCACCTGGCATTTCTTTCGTTTCAATTTTTACATTTTCAGTTATACCCTCATCCTCATCAAGAGGTAGCGTCTTTTCTGAATCTGTCACAGAGGAAATACCTTGTGGTTCCCTGTACGTTTCAAATAAATATTTGGTATCTGTACCACTTTCAGGATTTTCACCCTCACCTTTATTCTCAGACATATTTACTTTATCTGTCCTGGCACTTAAAGAGACTTATTTGTGGAGAAAAATAAATCAAAACTTGACAAAATTTACTTGTGAATTATACTTATTAATTATTCAAATGCACTTAAAGGTGAAAATACCTCCCTTTAATTACACAGCTATTTGAATATTAAATAAGCAATTAAATTTTTATCTAATCAGCATAAAAATGTAAAAGTTTTGCCCCACGTTGGGCGCCATATATATGCTGTGACTCTTGCAAATTTATATATAAATGAAATAAATTTAATTTATTTAATCAATGTGTAATTGAGAGTCAAGCACGCATCCCAGTGCTAGGCCTTATGCTAGTCTGAGATACAATGAATTTTCTGCTGAAAAGTAGGTTAAGCAAAACCTTTACATACAACCAGCTCAGTTTAAAATAAATAATTCTCTCAGGGGCAGAAAATATAAGTAGATTCTCCAAACGATTCTCCTGCTCTTTAATTATCTCCAGGTCAGGTAAAGAAAGTAAAATGCCAAATAAATCTTAACATCTAATTTATTAAAAATAATTTTAAACGAATTCAAAAGTTTTAATATACAAATATTTACATACAAAGAATCAATAATTCAATCATTATTCAAATTGATACATCATAATCAATAAAATATTATAAGAAATAAAAATAAATGAAGTCATAATGTCGTGAAAAACTTATGTCTAAAGAAAAATGTGAACGTGATTATTATGAATTATATTTGTTATAGATACATGTAAACAATCAAAAATAAAATAAATTACACATGATGGATTGTACTGGAATATAAATAACCAAAAATTTTGCGCGATCTACTATTTGCTAACAAAATATAAACATTAAGGATATGGCTTTGCCCTAATTAGTCCTGTCCGGCGCCTTTTCTCGCTCCCAACACAGTACCATCAGATAGCAAATTCACACAGATGAGTATCCCAAAGTTCCACCCTACGAGTATGTCTTTTTCAACTCGTCGGACGCAACCCGAACATACATCACAATGTGCTCACTCCTTAAGGAATATATATATAAATAAAATTTATAGAAATAAAATAATGTTTTTGCATATTCAATAGACTAACTCAGCCCTGATTAGTTCTGCCTGGTGCCTTTTCTCGCTCCCAAACGCAGTACCACCAAGACCAATTCGTGTCTTTTAAATTCACCAGGACTCCATGCTATGAATTAGATAACGACATAATTCATTTCACACATTCCTGATATATTATTCAACACGTTAATATTGAACACCCAAATACAACAAAAATATACTTGATACACATATAAAAAGAAATAATATATACATTAAAAATAAACTTTACCTTTCTCGTGAAATTCCAATACAAAAACACCACTACAAACAAAGAATTTGGTACGCCACTATACACACATTTATAACAAATACTATCTAATCACCTTAACTCTTCGTACATGGTTTCAAATTCATCCATAATAAATTTCAAACTTGTTCACTTATATAAATCCTATATACACATAAAAGAAAATTATTAATTTCAAATCCCTTTTAAAGGATAAATAAATTTAAAAGAAAAGTAAATTATACGAAAATGAAATGATTATGCTATCCAAAGTTATCATTACAATTACTAGAAAAGTTTTGTCATAATGTATGGCATAGTACCCCTACATGCAAAACAAAACATTCTAGGAAAACAAAATAAAATGAAATTAAATAAATTCAAGATCCAAATTCATAAATAAAATTATTTCATACATAATTATTTATACAAGAATAACTACAAATCTCAATGTAATACACGTTGCATGTTATCCGAGAAAATATTACAAGTGTTGAATCTTGTTAAAAATTTTATAAGTGTCGAAAATCTCAAAAATTATTCTAAGTCCGGATTTAAAAGTAATCCTTTTAAAAGAGGAGGTTTATCACCTACTTTTAGATTAGTTAAAGAGAGCGGTTTGCACCAGCTATCCCGGAAATTTTATCCGTCCGCTCTTTTATGCCTAATTTTCTTTATAAAAACATACGGCAACTTTCGGCATACACGAATCCACCTCCAAAATTGTATATCGACGGTACTGCTCTTATCGGTCACTTGGGGAAACAGCGTATTAATAATCCTTGAGAAAGGTAAACAAACATGTGAATATAAATTCGTCTATACGTTTATGACTCATACGTGCATCTGACGAATAATGTTGTTTTTCACCGGCCATACGGTCGACCTCCGTGCGAGAAACACTTGCTCGTTCCTTTTCACGTAACATTTAATGCGTCTTTTAATATTATGACTTTATAAAAATTTTACTAAGATTCTTTTATTGTTTTACTTAAATAAAAAAAATAAAGTTTTCATAAATTATTGATATAGTGAATATTTATATACACATTATGGTAAAAATGAATAAAGTAAAAATTAATTTAAATAAAACTTGGAGTGATATGTCTGCGTTTGTTATTTGTAAAAAGTTAAAATTGATATTAATGTGAGCAATAGTGAAATACAGATATAATGCACAGGATGCTATCTATCAAACATTGACTTGGTAAGTGAATAACATTATTTACAACTTTTAAATACAACTTAAAGTTCATTGCCACATTCTTATTATTTCGTAAATTTCTTGATTGTTGTTCACTTCATTCTTGAACCATCTCTTCGTATTGTTGGGAAGTTTTATTCGTATTTTCTTTGTCTTGCTCACATTCGGAAATAAAGGGAAAACATTCATGATCGTCGGTATACGTTGGTTGAATTTATCATGAACCCCTTTTACCTTTTCAATTTCTAACGATGATGTATTGTTGACAGGTGGATTATCATATGCGTTCACCCAGCTTATTGTTCCTGGTGATTGACATTTAGACTCATAATTATTTATTTCGCTCCCTTCTTCGGCCTCGACGGAGGCCCCTTAGCGTTGCTTCACAGGCCGGATCATGCCATCCGCGGCCATCCTGCAAGCGGTCTCGTTTGACACGCGAACGACGGATCCATCCAACAACATGACCCGTTGCCTCCATCGAGCCTTGCGACTGGGTACCCCGAGCGTCAAACTATCCCGGCCTAAAATAGAAAAAGCTCGACGCACCGAAGCACAGAAGTCAGGCGAATCCCTCACATCCGGGAACACATCCATCTCCTTTTCCGGTCTACAACAAATTCCATTCCCTATATAACCTGGTTACCAATTACATGTACTCCAAGTTATTCCTATTGATTGCTTACTTATATAAAATTTATTTATTTTTGTCACTTTAATTTATACAGATCACGTTTACATTACCTAACTTATTATTACTTATAAGGAATTTGTTAGCTTAAATTAATAAATGCCAATATACATATAAATATAAATAAAGAAAAATTCTTACCTTCATTAAGCACTTATGTATATAATATGAACGCACACAAAAGAAAATCTTATTTAACTAAACATAAATTTGCAAGTGATCTAAAAACCATTTATTTACATATCATTATTTATTCAAGATCACTGCAATATGTATACGCATTTAACGCCTTAGACTCACTAAATCGGGAATTCCCCGTTTTGCCTTCGCTGGCAGTAAAATGCGTATACATTCTTTTGAACTTGACCATTTAGCGCTTGATATCATTGGTTGCATTCAGCAGAAGCACATGCTCCGCTCCATCGGTAGCGTACGCTACATCGACAACAGTTGAGTGAAATTCAAAATTTAATGTTATATTGTTGGATGTGCTACTTGTTAACACACTTGAAAGAAGTCAGCTGATCAGTTCTTGTTGATTTGAAAAATTAAGAGAAAAAGTCATAAATGAAATTGATAATAAGTATGTAGTTTCTGAACCGAAATTAAGAAATGCGAAAATAATAATTGCTGGTGTTGAAGAAGATGTTATTGATCTAAACAATGAAAAAGTGTATGCGATTATTTAATACAAAATGTTTCAAATATGTAGACAAAGACATCTCAACTAAAATTAAAACAGAAAAAAAGAAGTACTTAGACAAGAAAAAGAAGAACTATGGAAATATTATATTATCTGTTCAAACGAAGATGTATTCCAGCATTATAGACAGTGCACAAATAAATATGGGATGGAAAAAATGTAAGGTGTATGAACATTATACCCTCTGCACAACAAATGTGCAGGGTATAATTTTGCTAAAGAATGTAAAAATGCGGAAACGTGGTAATTGGGTTGCAAGTGTGGTCGTTGTGCTGGTAATCATTTGACAAACAAATGTGTTAGCTTAATTATACTTGTATATAAGTAAATAAATATGTAAGAACAAATGATTAATTTAAAGTGGATATTGACACTATTCACAGTGTTCGATAGAAGTTGTATAAAATACAAACGAACAGTAGGTAAACAAGACTGGAAATTTAAATATATGTAGCAATTAGATAGTAAATAGGGTTGATTCACTTAGTAGTGATTAAATTGGAGATTTTTAAGTGTTAAGAACATTAGAATATTTGAAGAACTAGTCTGTAAGTATAATATAGAAAAAGTTTTAGTTTCATGTGGTCGTTGTGCTGGTAATCATTTGACAAACAAATGTGTTAGCTTAATTATACTTGTATATAAGTGCATAAATATGTAAGAACAAATGATTAATTTAAAGTGGATATTGACACTATTCACAGTGTTTGATAGAAGTTGTATAAAATACAAACGAACAGTAGGTAAACAAGACTGGAAATTTAAATATATGTAGCAATTAGATAGTAGCAATAGGGTTGATTCACTTAGTAGTGATTAAATTGTAGTTTTTTAAGTGTTAAGAACATTGAATATTTGAATAACTCCTCCGTAAGTATAATATAGAAAAAGTTTTAGTTTCTAAGTAATATTCTATTAATTGAGTTAGCAGACGGTTCTTGGTGGAACATTTTATTAATAACTATTTTAAATAAAATAAAAATAAAATAAAACTCTTGAAAACTTTCCACAATTTTTATTTAGTCTTTGCGACATATGTTTCGGTATTGTTCATACCATTATCGAGCATCGAGCGGAAACTAACAGGTCAGTTTGTGTAGGGTTGTTATATAATAATATGTCGTTGTGTTTATTGTCTCTTTTTACATAAGTGTCTATTATGGGGGTATGTGTGTTCAAACACACATACCCCCATAATAACAACCCTACACAAACTGACCTGTTAGTTTCCGCTCGATGCTCGATAATGGTATGAACAATACCGAAACATATGTCGCAAAGACTAAATAAAAATTGTGGAAAGTTTTCAAGAGTTTTATTTTATTTTTATTTTATTTAAAATAGTTATCTAAGTAATATATTTTTATATTTTAATAGCAACTGCAAAATAAAGATTATTATTATTATTATTATTTGTTTTTATTTGTCTTGGCTGTTGACTGTTGTCACTATTGGTGATGCATTACATTCAAGAGAACATTTACGTTTTATGTAATCCGCAAAATACTCTTCGTCTGTAAAAACTAGTAGTAATTAAGTTTTACATAAAATTACCTTCGATAAAACAACAACCCGACGCTAATCTATTGTGAATCTCATCCACATCTGTAATTTCATAGAATTGATTTTTAAATTCATATAGTTAACCGCCATCTTACTCAACGTGTTACCGATACGTAGCGGTAATAGAATGCGCTACAAAAGATGGCCGTCCGCTCCGTAAAGTAGTCGATGTAATCGTGACGTAATTCGATGAGCGCAAATGTAGCGTATGCATCCAGTAGACTTTTCCTCAACAGTTCCACAACAGTTGCGTCTGCTGAATGGGACCATGATACATATCAACATATGTAATACCACATAAGTAATGCATACATACATACGTAGCAAGAGAAATATTTTTTAAGTTAAGTCTTCCTATTATTATATTTAATTATGATAAATTTCGTAGAAATACTTTTATGGAATTAATTTTTGTATATGTAAATTATTGCCATTTTTTGGATTTCATACAAAGTTGTTGCCATGTTGCCATAGTTGGTTGGAAGTTGCCCAAAATGGCAACAAGTTGCCAGCAACGGCAACCCTGGTTGACACTGTCATTTTTAACGTGACCTTTATATATTCAACAGGATAACCAACTCCAAAACATGAAATACACTAAAAACTACGGCGATAAATTTGAACTATCCTCAAACATTAAAAATCACACTGTATATATAATCCCACTTGGCAAAATCACTATATCCTCACTTGTTCTACATTAGCAAATACGTATTTTCATCCTCTAAAATTATGATTTTGCCAAGTGGAATTACATCTACTGTGAATTGTGAATATCAGTGATTAATATCTGCTACTGGACATATCACGTCCCACGCAGCAAAATCACAATTTTAGAGTAGGATGAAAATACGTATTTGCTAATGTGGAACAAGTGAGCATATAGTGATTTTGCTAGTAGGGGTTGGTAGCGGCGTTGGAAATTATATGATACGACCATTTTGTATAATTCTTAGTTCATTTTGTGGTTTATTCATCATTCTCAAATTAATAGTTGACAATGGGCACGGATTATCGGATGGTTCACTTAAATGAGGGGTTTTGCCGCCTAATCTACCTAATGCAGGCGCACCTAGACGGCGCCACGGTGTTAGAAACAAGAGACCTAGAAGTAAATTTGAATCATGACTTTAACCGAATAATTGAGATGTCGCTACTACTGTGCTGTCACTTTATGCAAGCCAAGCGCGTACAGGCCGTTAACCAACAAATTTTGTGTGTGTTGCTAAACATTATTTTTCTTATTACTACTTAGTTAGTGGTGTTATAATCGTACCGTAAATTCTGTAAAGAGTAATATGATAATTTTATTAAGTTGACATAATGCATTTTTAGGCTTAAAATATGGATAGAAGCTGGTGCATTGTATCAATTGTATGTGCGGCGTACAAGCAAGAGCGATGCATATTTTCCGAGAATGCGAACAAGTAACTAATGGCACTAATAGTTGACATATAACCCGAAGGTGAGCTGGAGATTTTTTGTTTGTAGTTCTGATTCTAAGTGCAACAAGGACCACCTGGTTGTAGCAAGGATTTTGTTGGTTTCCGATTACACCAATTAAAGTTTGCAATTATTAGGAGTATAATATAAGTGAGAATAATTGTAGTTGAGATGTCAGGCGATTTTTGACAAAATGATTAGTATACATTATAAAGGACCTCTAATTGAACAACTTTTTCTTACAAAATTATCAATGCAAATGTAGGGAAATGGAGATAAAAAATAAATTAGGTACTCACCGAGTTAATCTTGCAGGTTACAGCCCATGTGAGATATCCCATATAGAGCATTGAAATAATGAAAATCGCAATAAATGATGTTTATTTAAGCTCACAACACAACAATTACCTTCGATTTCCACGTTCTTTGATTGAATTTTAGCAAAATTGTAAATACGAGATCACATGATATCAGCTGTTTTCGTTGACATTTGATGGTGCTTTTAAAATCGCAGAAGTCATAAGAAAACATACAAATTGACCTAAATTGTGTGCGATTATGTGAAATAAACATCAATTATAGTGATTTTCATGATTTCAATGATCTATATGGGATACCTTACATGAGATGTAACCTGCAAAATTGACTTGGTCAGTACCTAATTTATTTTTTATCTCCATTTCTCTATGTTTGCATTGATAATTTTATAAGAAAAAGGTGTTCAATTAGAGGTTCTCTATAAGGTACACTAGTCGCCCGACACCTCAACTGCAGTTTAACCCAATGGGTGTATAAGAAAGCCTTTAAACTACATGAAAAACTTAATACTTGTTTTTAAGTTTCTATATTATGTTTTTTCACAAGCAATCAATCCATGTTTAGCAGTGTTAATAGAAACTTCAGATTTCTTGGTACAGAAGCATTTATGGTTTTTCTTAATGATTTTCCTGTGCAGCTTCCTATAATGAAAATGTGCCTTTATACTATCGTTGATATTTGTTAGTATACAGTTGTAATTATTATATTTTATTATTCAGGAGCGAAACTTGGCAACAGCAAATGGGCATAAAACCTGTGCTAGATGCCAGTACAACATGTAATAAGAAACTTTGCAGCCTACATTTTGACACAACATACTATGCACACCCTCATTCAGTACACCTCAACAGAAATGCAGTGCCGACACTCCATCCCATGAGGCCACCCATGGAGCTTAAGGCAGCCATATCATTGGAAGTCTCATTTGTTTTACGACAACAATAAATTAACCAATTTGGTGTTAGTTATTGCAGGTTTAATTTTTTTGTTTTGTTCTATAGCCATGTAATTAACATTATTTAGTTTTTAAGCCCTAATTGTCACTCTTTTAATTATATATTGATGAAAAGACGTCTACTAAATTTGTTAGGTATCTTATGTATCCATATTTTTATTTATGTCACCTTATTTTATGTTCATCATTTATGTAATACAAGATTTTGTAAATGGTAGTAGTAAACATGGGCTTAAGTCATTGTGTATCTATCGGGTTTAATTACCTACTTTGTAGTATTTTGAGTAGGTACTTGTACTTTTCAACAGCAATTATATCTTATTGTTAAAACTATCTTTGTAGTAATATATGTTGAACACTTGTGAAATATAGAAATAGTAATACAATAAAACACCTTTTTCACAAAATATAGTTTAATAACTAGGTGTCACATTTCGTGTGCACTGCACACATCGTCAATAGTAACTGTTATTACTGACGATGCGTGCAGTGCACACAAAATGTGACATCTAGTTATTAAACTATTTTTTGTGAAAAAGGTGTTTTATTCTATTAATAAAAATATATTTGTTAGTCGAATATTCTACTTTTGGTAGATTATGCTATTGCTCGTTAATTTATTTTTGTACTGGTAATTTAACTAAAACACATGTTGGATGTTAGTTATAATTTTTCAATAGTAATCATAAATGTGTACCTTTTCTACTTTGTAGTATTTTGAGTAGGTACTTGTGCTTTTTCAACAGAAATTCTATCTTAATGTTAAAAATATGTTTGTTAGTAGAATATTCTACTTTTGGTAGATTATGCTATTCTTCGTTACTTTATTTTTGTACTGGTAATTTAACTAAAACATACGTGTTAGATGTTAGTTATTAATATTCATAAATGTACTTTGTACCTTTTCTATGTACCAATATTAAAGTGTAATTATTTAAGTAATTCTTTTCTTTAAAACGTTATTGTGTGGTTACAGCATTGTAATTGAATATCGTACTGCATACTGTTTTCCTTAGCAATGATTCCTCATTACTACGGGAACTAGTAAATAGTATGCAATTTGATGACAGTGTTGTGATCATGTACCGCGAGATCAAAAATTATATTGAAAAAGGTTTGCAATGGAATGTACAAGTCTGTCTTAAGTTATATCATTAAGTGTCACACTGCATTATATTTTCTCTTAAAATGACAAATATTAATGATAGTATGACACTTAATGATATAACTTAAGACAGATTTTTACATTCCATGGCAAACCTTTATCAATATATTTTTGATCTCGCGGTATTAAACCCTAATTTGTAATAAACTTAATTTTGAATTTCCCGCTACCAAATACATTTTGAATCGCCCGCTATTTGCTTAGTGTTATTGAAAACTGTAATTTTTTGATGCCAGCGCCGTCTATATCGGCCTTTACGCAATACAAAGCGCGGATAAAAATTTTGGCTTGACTGCGCCAATTAATTCTAATTTGTGTTCTTCGTTCATTTTGTGGTTTATTCATCATTCTCAAATTAATAGTTGTTGACAATGGGTGATCATGTTGACCAAGTTAATATAAGTGATGCTATGCTTTCGGCAAGTACATTCAGAGTAAAGGAAGAACAGCGCCAAGAAGACAGTTTTGTAGACGATAAAATGTGTATCTCTGAAACTACCATTACTATAGACAATGATGAAATACAAGGATTCACTTGGCATAGGAAATTAAAGCAGTATGAAGAGCCCGCATGTTTGAATAATATTAAGACAGAACTGGCATCATTTCAAGCGACAGAAGTACAAAATGACAATGTTAAAATTGAAGGAGGGTTTAGTGATTATGATGTTAAAATTCAATTTGATAATGGACTACTGTGTAAGTAACTGTATATAAGGCTGCACTTTAACATGATGCCCACACAAATAATAAAGATTTCGAACAGTATCAAAAAATATATGTTTTATTGTCAGTGTAAGAGTAGAAAATATGAAACACTTGCTTACGAGTCATATTTCAAGATTAAAGACCACTTGCTCGTTCTATTACAAAATCTTCATCTATTACTAAATCATTGATATTATTGCTGATGATTGGTTTTACATGAGCAATTAGTTAATGGAATGTTATGTAAGTTCTTGGCGTTTCAGACATTATTATTGGTACTGTTTCATGGGCAAGAAACTTCTAATAGAAGCAACTCCATTAGAAGTTTCTGATTGTCTTGTTTGTAAGGAGTGATGAAACATTTGCAGTATAAATATAAAATACACACAAGTTAAGCGCATTTAGTATTATTCTGTTTATAGAAAAACAATTAAATTCCATTACAAACACCTACATATTTTTACTTTCAAACCTGTTTTATGTCTCAAATACTAAGGTTTCAGTTATTTCAATTGCCAGTTAAATCTTTGTCATCCTTACATAGTATATTACTTGATTATTTTGAGAGCTAACAGTATTAAATAATGTTTCATGATTCTGTATTTATTTAAAGAATTACCAAGTGATATGATTCTTAATGTGTGTGTATCTTTGGCCAACAGACTGAACATTGTGAAGCATATTACGTAGACTATTGCATCGAATGTGGAATGCTTGTGCATATTTTAAACAAATATGCTTTGAATAACGCAGATAGTGGAGAAGATATACCAAATGAGATTTTAGAAATTCAAGATTGTCTCGGGCAAACTGGAATATATGCTTTGAGAATTATTCCTGCAGGTGTAAAATTTGGTCCTTTCACTGGGCTCAACACAACAGAATGTCCCTGGGAAATGAACGGTGAGAAATTTGTTTTAGACAAAAATAAATGGAAGTGTTTGAATTGGATGCAGTACGTTAATCCCACCAGGAATCCTTGTGACAGAAACCTGATGGTCTTTAAATCTGAGGAGAATATATATTATCAGAGCACTCGTCAAATTCGAGCTGGTGAAGAATTACTGGTGTATCTTGGCGAGGCATATGAAAACAGCCCGAATAAAATTGTTAGGTTGGATTTTGTTACAATTACGAAAGACATCAGTAAGGACGTATTTGCCTGCACATTCTGCTGCCTTGGATTCACCTCGAGATCACATTTGGCTAAACATAAAACTATTTGCGATAAGGATACAGCAGGAACATTTTCAATTGAAGGTATTTTAATAATAATAATAATAATAATAATAATAGTGCCTTTATTTCATACTGCCCAATAGGCATAAAATGCGTCAAAATGAAGATCACGTTTATAATTCCATACACTCGTGGTATTAACTCAAAGATTAATGATCACCCTTATACAAAACATGAGAATAAATACTTACATACCTAGCTGCTCTTATTTGGCAAAATTGAAAGGAAATATATATAGCTGAGAGGTAAACAATCGTAAGTCCATAAAACGAAGTTTTGAGTAATGAGCCAAACAAGTAATAAATGCTAATAAATTATAAAATTTGAGCAACTTCCCGTAACTGAAGAAATGTGTTATTATTGTATTTTAATTATCGCTATGAGTTCTTTTGATGGCCATTTTATATTATTGCTAAATATTTACCTGCACTTTAATTTTGGACTTACGACTTTTTACCTTTATTGAAAGAAACAGGTAATAATAAAAATAAAGCCTTATCATGCAAAACCGGTTTTATTTTTTATCAAAAATATTATTACCAAACAAGAAATACTCGAAAATATGTGTCTTCTCAAAAAATATATTGAACAAAACAATAGTACAACTGTAACACTCAGTACAGTGTTATAAGTATTGTAAAACATTTAATAATACAAGTCAGCAGTTTGACTGAATGCGGAAGCTTACGACATGCATGCTTGCTATCCTAATATGGTAAAATGTATATAGTAATACATAGATAGGAATCTAGGTTGCCAATATCGCACATTCCTTTATTTGAGTCTATATATATATCTTGTACATATACGAACGAACAATTACAGTTACGATTATAATTAGATTTACGCAGTATCAAGTAAATAAAGACATATCGAACAATATGGTGTTATTAATTATATAAACGAACCAACAAAGTATTACATGGCGATCCTGCCAGTTAGTGCATTACAATTTTAGCACTAAGGCTTGAGAAGAAAACTTTGCTTGATGGTATTTAAATATTTAAAATGGAATAAGCTTAAATTTAAAAATTTTATCAAAACCATGTTCAAAGTTTATGGAACAAGAAGAATGTAATTTAACAGTGTAATAATATACACAGAAGAAAAAAAAAATGGGACAAACTAAATCCACGGCACAAGACCTGACCGAAACGGGAGTTGTAAACTCAAATTTTATAGTACAAGAGCCAGAATATAATATTACCAAGGATGTTAAAATTATCTTGTATGTGATGGTGGCAATATTGATTGCATCCTTTCTTCTGAAAGTCTCCAAGATGTATAGAAAAAATATGAAGAAAGCTATACACAGAAACTGGGCATCGTCAAGAATCAACGTAGAAGCATAAATCGTGATAATTTAAAATAGAGATAAAAATGTAAGTCGTTTTATGTTAAATTTAGTTAAATTGTAATAGCAAACACGCAACTTTGTACTAATATAGTGTTAATTGTAAATTAATGTGAATTTTAAATTTGTAACTTAATTTTAAGTAATTGCTAAGTCTATCTTTACTATTCATGACTACGTGGGAACAAATTAATTTAAATCTTTTAAAATACAAAGAGGAAATAGTAGGTCAATCCAAACGCGCGATAAAAAAGGATGTTCCCAAAGGAGAAACTACTAGACAAGAAATTCGAGATGCTCTTATCATATTATTTAATGATACTACTAGTTATATAAATACTTTTTGGCATAATTTAGATAACGAACAAAAAATTTCTGTTAAAAATATATTTAATTCAATTAGAGAAAAAGTTGTTAAATCCTTTATTTGCTTAAACGTTGAGTAAATTCAATACGTTAGAGGTCAAGACAATGTATGTGCAGATGCTCTTTCTAGAATAACAATTGATACACTTAAAGACATTACAAAGAATGTAAATCACGTGCTTGCAACTACCCGATCAATGTCAAAAATATCATGTAAACAACGCGAATTACCAATGATACAGTCGCAAACAAAACCAACGGTCTATGAAGCATTAGACAATTATGAAACTTTAAAATTGCCCATATTACAATTCAAAATATTATCTACATCACTTAGACTGATGATTAGGTATAAAAGAAAATTGAACGTTCAAAAAACATATCCAATCATTAACGGTACTATTGCATTAGAGCAAATACTACCTAAGCTAGAATCTATAGCTGATGATTGTAAGTTTAATGAATTAAGACTAAGCTTAGCCGACGATATTTTTAAACAGTATACTGTAAATGAATTTAAAGAATTAGGGCACAAATATCTTAATAAACTTACCATTCTACTTTGCAGTGAAAAAAAAGTGATCACTAATAAAAATGAAAAACTGCAATTAATACAAAAATTCCACAATAACCCTTTCCTAGAAGGTCATTGCGGTCAAAAACGGACTCTTAAAAAACTTAGAGCTTCTTTTAGATGGAAAAATATGTCATGTGATATTGCTAATTTCACTAAAAACTGTCATAAATGTCAGATAAATAAGACTAAGATTAAACCCCCCGAACCATTAATAATTACTCCCACTCCCCAAAAACCCTTTGATATCGTTTCTATCGATACAATTGGCAAACTACCCAGATCGGTTGAAGGTTACGAATACGCTGTAACAATACAATGCGAACTAACTAAATATATAGTAATAATTCCTATAGAAAATAAGGAAGCAAATACTGTTGCAGATTGCATAGTCAAAAATTTCATTCTTATATACGGACCCATGAAGGAAGTACGAACAGATATGGGCACCGAATATAAGAACGAAGTATTCAAAAATATAGCAAAATTGTTAAGAATCGAACATAAAACTTCAACCGCATATCACAGCCAGTCGATAGGTGGATGTGAAAGAAACCACCGAGTCTTAAACGAATATCTACGTATGTACATAAATGATACAAAATCTGATTGGCCAACATGGAGTCAATATTACGCATTTTGTTATAATACTACCCCAAATACTTATCATAATTATACACCATTCGAATTAGTGTTCGGTAGAAAATCAAACATTCCTGAGTCGTTACTAGGCACACAAATTGATCCCCTGTATAACATTGATGCATATGAGCAAGAATTCAGATATAGAATGCAACTCGCACAGCGAAGGGCGAGAGAGCAACTCGAAAAATCAAAATTTGATCGTAAAAACTATTTAGATAGTAAAGCTAGTAAAATTGATTTGAAACCAGGTGATCTAGTTACAGTAACTAACGAGGCTCGACACAAATTCGATTCTTGGTACAATGGTCCTTTTGAAATTGTCAATACTCACGAGGCAAATTGTACAATTAAGGATAATAAGGGTAGACTTTCCACAGTACACAAAAATCGTGTACGCAAATATAATAATCAAGATTGTAAATAATAACTAAATATAAGATAAAATAAATGCAATGTTTTAGTATTACTTAGATATAAGATTTTATTGTTAGTTAAATAAGTTTAAAATAAGCAGTAAGGAATAACAGGTATGCATGTCTTACTTCAAAATCATATTTAATTACTTTTGAAAATAGAACACCCAGGTTCCTGTTAATGCCTCTTGCAAGTGGCCATAGCAAGGGTCATTCTCCTAAAAATGGGTGGTGTAACACTCAGTATAGTGTTATAAGTATTGTAAAACATTTAATAATACAAGTCAGCAGTTTGACTGAATGCGGAAGCTTACGACATGCATGCTTGCTATCCTAATATGGTAAAATGTATATAGTAATACATAGATAGGAATCTAGGTTGCCAATATCGCACATTCCTTTATTTGAGTCTATATATATATCTTGTACATATACGAACGAACAATTACAGTTACGATTATAATTAGATTTACGCAGTATCAAGTAAATAAAGACATATCGAACAATATGGTGTTATTAATTATATAAACGAACCAACAAAGTATTACACAACACAAAATTAATCATTGTCTTCTTCACCGGAACTATCTTCACCTCTCTTTTTGCAAATCGGGATATTTTTATAATAATTATGAAATTGCCGAGGAACCCATTGGAAACTTTTTATTAAAAAATCATACTTTTTCTTTGTTATTCCTTTTAATGTAGCGCTCAAGCTAGGTAATTGTTCAGGTAGTGGTATTGGATTTCGAACAGATCTCATGACATTTAAAGTTTTAAATTCTTCATCGTCAAAATTTAGCTTGTAAAAGACAGTGTTAGGATGATCAGCTTGAACTTGAAAATAAACAACGTGTGATATTAAAAAAGCTTCTTTTAGAGATTTTTTTTTCTTATTAGTAAATGGAGCTTCAGGCTGACTATACAAGTGGTCAACGTGTTTAAAATCAGCAAGATTTACTTTTATGACGCTTGCGCCTGTTGACCTCATTAATTGCTGCCAGTCCCAAGGAGTGCATATCTCCATAGTAGTTTGCTTTTTAAGAGACCTTTCAATTAGCGCGTTTACGTGATCTGCCTCCAGGTGTGTATGACCTCGTAGTAAGAATTTGTGTTTCACAGTTTTTAAGTTTGGGCAAATTTTCAAAAGCCATAGATAACTATGCATCATCACAATGTTACGATTCTGGCTGGGACAGTTATCTGACCAAATAATTAGGTTTTCTATGGTAGTACCTGCTATAACGTTTTCAGCCCATTTGATCAATGCAGATGCGATTTCGTTGCCCCCTCTTCCAGCTTCTGATTCATCCCATACCAAGCAGTAGGATAAATTGTTTGTTGAATCGTAAATAGTTAAATTTAACGTCCGCAATTTCAGAAAATAAAAACTTTGGTTATTTGAGAGGTATGGGGTGGGCAGACATTTTTGCAAATCTAGCATTATAACTTTGGTTCTGTCCTTCGAATTCTTGCTCTGTTCTTTATCGTTTTTCTTCATTTGGTATCGTATATCTGCTTCCTTCAAATGATTTTTATATTCTTGTTGGACAACTGACTTTTCCTTACCTTGGGAATCTTCAAGTCTTAAAGAAAACTCGTCAAACTTATCACAAGTATCAGCTGAAGGTTTTTTAAATGCTAAATTAAACTCTGTGTTAAAGCACTTTCTATAAACCCAACGTTTAGCTATTTGTTGCTTGGGAATGCGATCTTGTTCACATTTGGCTAAATACAACTTATACATTTTTTCTGTATTTAATTCTGGGCCTAAAAATTTCCTTCTACTGTTTTGACGGGTGTAATGGCTTTCGTAACATGGGAAGGACTGAATGTGTGCTCTAACTCCATTAAGAATTTCTTCAGGTAGTTTGTTGGATGGCACATGTCGTCCTCTCATATCTCTGCAAACAAATCCACCACTACTCTGCTTCTTTATGGCATTGCGCACAACTGTTTCGGAAATTCCCAGAGTATTTAGAAAAAAAGTTTTGCATACATAAACTTTTTTAGTTGAATCTTGAGAACATATCTCAAAGAAATAGTTAATTGTCTGCGTTTTGCTATTTTTGCTATTGTCTTTCGGTCTATGACGTTTTATAGGTTTTGACTCAACATGTGAACGAATGAATTGTCTTTTCATATCCCAGTTTTTCTCTTCGCTCCAGTACTCATTGAAAAGCTCTTTTTTAGTATTCTCAGAAATGATTTCCGTGCATTTTTTTCTGCAGGGTGCACAACCCGGTTTAATTGACTTTGCAATAATTTTTTTGCCCGATTTTGACGTGTGTTCTCCTCCTCTTAAAGTTGCATTGGATCTTTTTGTACTCTGCCAGGTTTCTATGTGTTTAGTACGTTTCCTTGACTGTTTCTTTGGTGTAACTTGCACTTCCTGGTTGTTTTCTTCCTTCGCAACTCGTACTTCTTCGTGTTCGTTTTGCTCAACATTGTAGTGTTCATCTTGAAAATCTTCCTCGCTAGTGTCGCAATTTGGAGTGTAGTTTGGGTCCTTGGAACTATCATCACTATCCCCAATATATTTAAGAGCAGAACACCTTGAAGTGGACGGATGGTCTGAAAAAGTAAAGAGTTTTGGCTTTTAATTTAAATTTAAAAAGCACTAGGTACCAACAACTTTAAATGCGTGCATGAATAAGCTAAACAACCTAATAAAGTAACATCGCTTCCTTTAAAATAAAAGCTTATATTGAAATATTATTGGAAATGTACACATAACCTAACTTTATTAATAAATATTCGTGATTACTTACCTTCCGTGTTATTTGTCATTTTTACTTGTTCCATTGTTAAGCACACTCTTTTACTAATAACTTTTCTCAATACACTATTACTTTTATTACTCTCCATCTTTCTAAGTAAAAAAAAAAATGAAATAAAGAAAGTAAGTTATACTTCGCGTTATGTTCCCGTGGACATAGGTACTACCCTTTACCGCATGATGACACTGTAAACAAAACATGTGTTCGTGGACATACGGTTCTTTAGCTCACTGATAAATGGATATACTACATTTTCAAAATTAAAAATATTGGAAACCAACAATACGTGACTTACGATTTATTGCCACAACAGACAAATAAAAGAGTGTATTTTAAATATACTATTAACTCCATATTGGTAAAAATTGGAGTTACGATTGTTTACCTCTCAGCTATAGATATATAAATTGTTATTTGTGGTTACACTCAAACACATAAAATTTTCCTACAACTCTCATGGATTATTAAAAGTTATAGTATACAATACAGAAACTTATTCACAAATTAATTTTTACATTATACTCTTTTCCTACAAATTCTAATCGATCCTGTATCTCATTGTCCAAAACATCAATAATTAATAAGAGAAATGTTCGGTTAAGCAAACATGGTTAATCCTACAGCTGTTACAAATCCTTTTTTTTTTCATGGTTATATGTAGACCATGAATTGTTCAATTTTACTTTACATAAACATCATTTGTGCTTCGGTAATATGATGATATTTTATGACCTTTGCGTTCCACAAGAACTGCATCAATGTCAGTTTTGCATGTAATTTAATGGGTGTGTTTTTCATGCAATTCCAGAACTCGAGCAGTGCCCGTTTTGCCAAATCCACTTGGACTCCAAGGAATATCTTGTATATCACATGAGTTTATGTTGCAAGAGGAATGCCAGGTATGATGATTGTCTCATATATAATATGCATTGCTCAATGAAATACCTATTATGGGCTCAATTAGTAGAGATATCTTTTCAGTACGTGAAATTAATGTTTATTTCGACACAGCTGCGCACATTCCTTAGAATTACATACCATTCGCTAAAGATAGAAATCCTAAAAAGAATTAAATGGAACAGCCTGTATATTTATATGTCATTGAAAAGTACTTAAAATTTACTAACTAAAAATAGGTATATACTTTCTTCCACCTGTGGGCGATATTGCAAAAGTTATAGGATATTATATCTGAACTAGCTGTCCATCAATCTCTTCGAGCTTGAATCGCCTTTGCGCGTCCGCTTACAGTTTCTTCACAGTTTCCTGTAAAAGGCAATCACTGTCATGGCTTTTTAGAATGTCCGGTTTTATTAACTTTTGAAGCACCCCTGTATAAACATATATTTTGTTAGGCCAATAGGATATTTTATTTAAAATGCTTCTCGAACTGTTTTTTACACAAACCTGTACACAATCAAGAGAGAGAAAGGTAATTTAATGTTAAACATAGTTCATGTTAAAGTATTTAAAGAAACAATGAGCTGAAAGACCACAACATTTTCATCGAGACAGTTTACAATACTATTTCGATGTGATAGCGGAAAAGCATGTCAACCTTTTCGAAGTCTACTCTCGTTGAGAAAAAAGCACAAAATAATAATAAAAATAAAAAGCCCAAGTTTTAAATTGAAGCCCTATTGAAGCGCCTTTCCTGTAAAAAACGCTTTTTAGAATGTCCACTTTTATAAACTTTTGAAACACCCCTGTATATACATATATTTTGTTAAGCCAATAGGATATTTTATTTAAAATTCTTCTCGAACTGTTTTTGACATAAACCGGTACACACTCAAGAGCTAGAAAGGTAATTTACTGTTAAACATAAGTCGTGTTAAAGTATCCAAAGACACAATGAGATCAAAAAGCGCAACATTTTTAATAAGACAGTGTACAATACTATTTTGATGTAAAGTGTGACCTATTTGAAATCCACTATCGTTAATAAAGGAGCACAAAATAAAAATAAAAGTAAAAAGCCCAAGTTTTAAATTGAAGCGCCTTTCCTGTAAAAAGCGATCACTGGCATGACGCTTTTTAGAATGTCCACTTTTATATACCTTTGAAGCACTCCTGCATATACATATATTTTGTTAAGCCAATAGGACGTTTTATTTAAAATTCTTCTGGAACTGTTTTTAACACAAACCGGTACACACTCAAGAGCTAGAAAGGCAATTTAATTTTAAACATGTCATGTTAAGGTATCCAAAGGCGCAATGAGATCAAAACGGGCAACATTTTTATTAAGACAGTTTTCAATACTATTTTGATATGAAAGTGTAAAATTCTTCTCGAACTGTTTTTGACACAAACCGGTACACACTCACGAGCGAGAAAGGTAATTTAATGTTAAACATAAGTCATGTTAAAGTATCCAAAGACACAATGAGCCCAAAAAGCGCAACATTTTTATTAAATTAAGACAGTTTACAATACTATTTTGATGTGAAAGTGTAAAAGCCTGTCAACCTTTTCGAAACCCACTATCGTTAATAAAAGAGCACAAAATAATAATGGGCGATATTGCAAAAGTTATAGGATATTATATCTGAATAAACCCGTTTACGACTTAAAATTATGAGTTCACCATGACTTAATTACACATAGCATAATTAAAATTAATCGAAAAGAGTTACTTCTAATCTAATATTATATATCTAATATTTTCTTTTTATAAATAAGTAATTTTTATTAAAATTTTAAAACTCATAAAATGAAAAGTTTGGAAGTTCATGAATTAACAATAGTTAAAATATAGCAATCGCCCTGTGTCATAAAATTGTTTATCGTCATACTTAGGCTAACTTCTAAATTACTTTAAAATTAAAGAAATCATACTTTGATTTATAACTTTACTTGAAAATCAAACCGTCAATACAAGTATTTAAATGTACGTTATTGAAAACTTCTATAACTTTCGCAATATCATGAGGAATGTGTAAGTTACTATTTTCAAGCATTTAAGTAAATAACCCGCATGCAATTCAAGAAGGTCGGTACCAATATGATTTTTCACTTGACGTGTGGGTCGGAATTATTGGCGAAAATTACCGTTGAGGCTAAATGGTGCATTCTATACAAATTTTCTCCAGGAGCAGCTTCCCATTTTACTTGAAAATGTTCCACTAGCTATTCGACCACGCTTGTGGTTTATGCACGATGGTCCGCCTGCCCATTTTAGCATAACTGCTCGTTATTATTTGGACGACGTGTATCCAAAGCGTTGGATAGGCCGAGCAGGACCTCAACTATGGCCTCCCAGATCACCAGACTTAAACCCCTTGGCCTTTTGCATCTGAGGTCACCCTAAGTCCTTGCTTTATACGACCCCCATTGAATGTGTAAATGATTTAAGGAATAGCATCATTGCAGGCTGCTAGACAATCCAAAAACACACCCGGAATATTTCAACGTTTGCGCCGATCTATGAGACGAAGACTCGGTTCCTGTCTAATGGTTGGAGGTGGTCATTTCGAGCAGTTTTTATAACTCTGATCCGTTTGATCTTGTTGTCTTTTTCTTTTTTTGTAATACACATAATTTTGTTTTGTTTGTATTTTTTATTTTGTATTCTATTTAAAGTCAAAACAAGCGGATAATTCTAAAATACTACGATTAAAGTCATAATTTGTGCAAACAAAACGTGACATGCGCCTACTAGATTTTTTCGATTTCATTCACAGAAGATGCGTCAATGCACCCTATTGTATTTTACTTTTTTTATTAAGAAACTATTGCTTTTACGGAAAACAACACAAGGGTTAAAAGAGTTTAGTACTAAATCGTTATTTTCAACGGATATTTTTAAATCAAGAAATTTTATTTTGTTAAAAAGGTCTGGTAAAAAAAGGAATAGGGGTCGCATGTTTCACCCCTCTAAAAGATCACAACAAAATTTTAAAAAAATGTGTGTGCTTAAGACCACACGGCAGAAGTGAAAACTTCATCAAGGCGAGGTTAATAATACGAAATACAACTTTTTTTTCGTTCTATATTCATTTACATTTACATTTTCCATTTTTGTTCTATATTACATTTAAAAAATATATATTTATTATTATTGTGTATACATTATTCTAGTACATTTCGCTCGGTCTGATCAAGTTTGCACTTCAAAAATTCATACGTACGCATGTATATATACAAATAGACGATATGATAATTCTCATACGAGTACCCGCGCTGGTCTAATGGTAACGTGCCGGCCTCACACCCGGGCAGCTCGAGATCGCATCTGCACGCGGACAAGAATTTTTCAGAAAATAAAAATACAATATTTCGGGTATTTATTCTAAATTTCAATTTAATTGAAATTAAATACCGCTAGTTAGCGTTATAATACAAGGCCGAGCGTGAAACGGTTGCCGAGCGAGTATAGCAGAGACCGGCAGAGACGCGTTAACTATAGGTCTGTTTTTGTTTCGCTAAGAACGATTCCAGAACAGTTCACGTCATGCTCAGAATTATGTTAAGTGTTCGAGTTTCCGGAACTGTTCTGGAACAAAAAATGTCGTGTTGTGGTTTGTGATTGGCAGTTCTGGAACCGTTCTGGAACTGTAGAACTAATTCGGACCGTTCGTAATATTAAACACAAACAAACCTTATATCTCTCTCGCTCCCTTAGTCGACTCGACTCGAGCCGACTTTACCCGAACGAGCGTTACATAACCGAGCGTGACGGCTCAGTCTCGTTCAGTGCCCAACAATCAACGCGCCCATATAAGTTTTCACTTCAAAAATATTCATAGGCAGCCTTTTTATTGGCAGAACACACCCACAAAATGCCATTTCTTCAACACTCCAGCAGTTTTAAGGGGAAAATAATAATTTTTTTATTTCATTTTTGGAAGCGTGTAACTTTTCAAGGACAAGCCTAAGAGCAATTGTTTACATGAAATACCCCCTTTAATTTTTGAGAACTTACCCTGTGAAAACTTTCGCACTTATTTGGAAACATCCTGTAGAAGCTTTACTAAAAGCCTTTGACAGATTTGAATATACATTAGGCAGGCGCTTAATTAATTTGTGACGCTGCTCGTCGCTACGTTGCTCTAACTAATCAGTTGAATTAAAGTTTAGGGTGCGCATACCATCGTGTCCATGTGTGCAATCAGACATCCACTTACCTCCCATTTTATGATCGTTCACTCAAGTTTCCCCTATCCCCAATCCTCGAAGAAAGTCAATCGTACATATTAGTCAATGGCACTCTAACTGCTAGCGCATTAGCCATTTGGTGGTGAAATTAACTCCGCCCTTAAATTGATGTTCAACATGCGATTCGAAATATCCATTTTTATGTTTTCAGAGGGCGCATTCTGCCGGCGACAGATTTGAACAGACGCAAGAGATGCCTCCGTGAAATCTATAAATGTGAGCAGTGCAAGTACAGGACGAAGTACCAAGCAGATCTCAAGCAGCACATCAGCAACCACCATTATATTGTTAAAGTGTATAAATGTGGTATTTGTAACACACGTTCCAAGACTAAAGAATTCCTCAGGCTGCACGTGGCAAATAGGCACGCTTATGTTGGAGGAAAGGACGGCCCAGAACATTCTACGACTAATTATAGGAATGCACATATAAAAGTAGAACAATCACGAGATCAAGACAAAGTATTTAAATGTTCACTGTGTGTATTTCGAACAAAATACAAACAATGTCTAAGAAAACATATGAAAACGAAACATTTAAAGAAATTTGATTATCATTGTGATACATGTGAATTCGTAACAAATAACAAAAGTCATATTTAGAAAGACATATAAAAACTAAACATTTGAAGCAATTTAGTTATAAATGTGACTTTTGTGAATATGAAACAAACAACAAAAGTAATTTAAAAGTGCATATAAAAACTAAACATTTGAAAAAAAATGATTATAAATGTGACTCTTGTGAATATAGAACAAACTACAAACATTGTTTAGAAGTACTATCGCTAACACAAAAAACTAGGACAACTTTGTTTTGGCTGTGTAAAACCGACGGATATTAATAGCTGTCAGTTAAAACGAAATTGTTTGAAGCTGTCATTAGTCATGCCGCAAGTCAATTTGATTGATAAGGCAAAAATAATTATATCTAGAAAAACAACGGCAGCGACAACTGTCCTATACACTTTGCACGAAATGTAACCACGTGGTTCCAAGATAAGAATATTGAACTGCCATGGTCTGCACATAGTCCTGTTCGAAACCCCTTCGAAAATGTTTGGGGTTGTATGATAAAAAATCAGAAAGAAATCGTCAGCCGGTAACCGCAGAAGAACAAATTGAGGGCACATGGAATACACCTTTTATTATCTTCCATGCCTCGTCGTTTATAGACTGTTACCGACAAAAACGAAGGAATGACTAATTGTTATTTTATTATTCTTTGCTTTTGTTAATTGTATTTTCTGACATTAAAAATTAAATTACATAACCTCATCGACCTCATATTATTTTGTGTGACAGAAGTGCCAAAAGCCTGAATGACATTAGCACAATTAGCAAAATTCATGGCTATCTGAAATAATATTTGTCCTAGTTTTTTATGTTACCGATAGTACATATAAAAACTAAACATTTGAAAGAATTTAGTTTTAAATGTGGCTCTTGTGAATATGGAACAAACATCAAAAGTAATTTAGTAGGACATATGAAACGGAAACATTTGAAGGAATTTGATTATAAATGTGATACTTGTGAATTTAGAACAAACACGAAACGTAATGTAGAAGTACATATAAAAAGTAAACATTTGAAACAATTTGATCTTAAATGTGATTCTTGTGAATATAGAACAAACATCAAATGTAATTTAGTAGGACATATGAAACGAAAACATCTGTAAGAATGAGGATATGCACTTTTGCTTCTAATATTTGTTTTCTGATAGTTTTTATTCTTACATAACGCATGCATGTTATAAAAATCGGCGACTTGCAGACATCTATCTTCGTTTGTTCTACCGCCAGAGTCGTGTCTAAATATTTATATTACAAAATGGACATCATTTTATAAATGTATGATCATGTGTGTGTAAAACACAAGAATCTTCCTCCACGGTCTGTTAAGTGGATTTTAAAAGTTAAAGAACTTCATTCAGTAACAGTGATAAGGTGTTTTCTGCAGTTCATTTCGTACAGTGTGACAAAATGATGCAATTATGTGAAGGACAAGATACCTACATTCGCTACTAATCTTTTCAACAAATATTCCTGTTTTTTTATGTTTTTCATACACGTATCTGTTAATTCATATGAATATATATTATCATGACAATGATAATATACAGAATATTAGTATCACAATAATTAAAGAAACATATTGCTATGACTCTTGCAAATTAATGATTGCATAAAAGTATATTAATTAATTTAATAATAAATAAAAGCAGAATCAAGCATATACTTTAGTTCTATAATTTTCTGCAAAACAGTAGGTTTAGCAATTTCACACATCACTAGCTCAGTTTTAAAATTATTAAAAAAGTTTTTACTCAGGGGCAGAAAATAATAATAACAATGTTCCTTCTCCAATATGAATGCTCTCAAATTGTCTCCAGGTCAGATAAAGTAAATAAAAATACAAAAGAAACCTTATAATATACTTTATTAAATTACTAATTTACAAGTAAAACCAATATATTTATAATTAACCATATCTTAAACGTTGTGTTAAAATTTTGCATGTTATGATAACATAATATGATAAATACGACAATTATATTCAAAATAATATATAACTATTTTATTACTATCAGTAAACATTCATCATATCTTAATTTATTTCTATTTAATTGTAAAAGAATCAACTTATCAAAAAAAAAATTGTAACGGTATGCAAGAAAAAGTGGTAGTTACGTTGAATAAATGATTGATTGTAGAGAAATATTATTATTACATTTTGTAAACTTAATTTGCGAATAAATGTAATTTCATTTTGTTGAATCTAAAAAATGACGATTTAATCAAAGTAGGTAAATCTTTCTGAAATTTTATATAAGGCCATAGTTTGTCTACTGAACAACTTTTCTTAGTAATACTTTAGCATACTGTGAAGGAGAAAGGTACTTTACCTGAAACGGGAATAGATCTTGCTCAACTGTCAAGGCCTACGTGATTTCATAAACTCTACAATTAAGATTTGACTATAAGTGCTCTTATTAAACAATTATCTTATTAAATTGACTTACTAAGGTCATTATTTACTTATCTAAGTATAGGTTGTATTACACTTACCAAGTTCTTGACCAAGTTATTGGCCAATAAATTGTAAGCAAGTTCTTGATCAAGTTATTGTTGACCTTGCCTGTTTTACACTTACCAATTTCTTGACCAAGTTTTTAGATGAATTAGCAGTACCAATAGTGCAAAAGTACGAAATAAAAGAAATAATAAAGTTACCGAAGATTTGTGTTTGATATTGAATGTAAAAATAACTGCACAAGAGATACAAAAGAAAATAAATAATTTACGCATACAATTCTTTCAAGAAGTATCAAATTAACATGTCATTTTTAACAGTATTCTAAAGTGGAATTTGTGTATACATTTTACACAGTTGGCAAAAAACTTTATAACATGAATATTACTAGAAAACACTAAAAACTTGACCAAGTTGAGAAGACAAATAGAACATGTTCTAAGCCACCAAGTTCTTGGCCAATAAATTGACAAAGTCGACTTGACAAGTGTAATACACGACTTGTCGTTAATTTTAACTTTATCAAGTTCTTGGTCAAGAACTTGGTAAGTGTAATACAGCATTATGATGTTGTGTATCAAAGGCTAAAACTTATAATTATGTGACCAGAACATTCTCTATTGCAGTATGTTTGAAAGAGGGGGTTTAGAGAAAAAAACAGCTGAACTATTGCCTGCTTTGAAGTTTTTATTGAAAAAACAGATAATAATTTAGCTCAGTAGTAGTACTGTTCTATTTATAAGCACAATAGAAATTTCAATCAGTAATAAATAACTCCTCAGCGAAGTATATGCTACATTAGTGAGGCACAGGATGACATATATCTGAAAAATGAATGGAAGAAGTAATTTTTGCAACAATCTTAACCCAGGATATGTTGTTCTAGGAGAAAGAGCATTTTTAATAAAGGAAGCACTAGGAATTCTGCAAGTGAATTTTAGTTACTCCAGCTTTTACTAAAAGAACTCGTTAGCACCTTAAAATATCTCATTCCAGTATCTGTGTTAAAAAAGTGTAATAATATGCAAAAATTAAACAGTGTAGATAAAATTGTGATTGTATTTAATGATCTAATTCACATATTGCTATGATAGCCTACATCTGATGGTAAATTTATTATACTTTATATCTAATAAATGTGTTATTGCCACACATTGGGCATCGTCATCAAATATGTGCTATAGCCCTGTTTTCAAATTAAAATTAATGATCTTGTACTAACATAACTTAATCAAATCACGATAAAACAAAGCTGCATAATTTAAACGAATGTAGAGATAACGTTGTCATGTAAAAAAAAATTCTTTATTAAATTTATATATTCAATCTCTATTAACATTCGTGTATTTCTTGTAGGTTCTAGCAGTAATATTCCTTTTGCTTTTCTAACAACATTTCTTATTTAAAATTAATAGGATAAGGTTACTAATAAAAAACTAAATCTCAAAATATTTATATTCAATTTTTAACATCTTATAATAACAGTATCAATGGAATAATTTCTCTTGCCACATGTGGCCATAAAAGAAATTGTCCTTTTACATTCCAATAACAAACACAAAAAAACGTGTATTTTATAAATACGAAAAACATATTACATTACGGATATAACATGTAGATTTAGAATAAATATCGCTCTTTGTTATATTAAAAATTTTAACATTGTGTAATTTTCAAAGAAATAATAGTTTTCTTATACTATGCTAGATCTTGCTTCCACAAAGGCATTCATTCACACGAAGTGTCTTTGAAAAATACAAAATTCCGCATTATGTATAATATTTGAATTCCCTATAAAAATTTTGTATCTAAAAAAAACTTATTAACAAAGTATAGATACCATCGCTAACAAACATTCACACGTTGTGTCATTGATGCCTCTCTCCATTGTTAACAAAACTCCCATTATTTATTTATTTAGTTTACTTATAACAAAGAAGATACTAATCCCATCTAAAATATTAAACAAATTCATTAAACGCTTTGCTAAAGATGAACATTTTCACGTAGCATCTTTAGCATAAATTATTATTAAAGTATAGCTTACTTATGATGCTCATATATTTCATCAAATTCCTCTTTATATTGTTCGGTCATATTGATAGTTAAAAAAAATTGAAATTAAACTAAATGACAAAAATTAATTATGAAATGAAAAGTACATATTTAAAATAAAAATAACTTAATACATTTGCTAAGGATGATTTCTATGCAGTGTATTATACACCTGCAATCATCAAAATACGAAGATCGAAGATTCACCGCGTCTTTAAAAATTAGACTGCTTCACCCATGGATCGACGACTTCTCTCCCGTACTTCTCTCCTTCCCGGCGTTTTATTAATTTCCGAACCTCAAAAAAAACATTCTTCGTTCGCAGCGCCACAATTTCCGCACTAACGTTTAAGTTGGCATTGTTCTGCTCAGATTTGTTTTCTTGATGTTCTCCCTAAACTGACCTGCACCAATATTGTTTGACATATCAAAATTACACAAATTATGCCCGCACTTAAATTGTTTGTTGTTATTAATGTCAATGCACATTTGCGATATTCTTATCTTGGTAGGTACATTCCTTTTCATTAACGCCATCCTTCATTGTGTTTATAGATGAATTCATTGCTTCTTTCATCATTATTTAAATATATTCTTCTACCACCATTTAACACTATTTGTATTTTTCTTTTGCAGCCGTTTCCTTTGAAAATAACAGGAAAAACATTGTATACGACTGGAATGCTTCTTTTATTTATTATGTTGTCATGAACCTGGATCTTGATAATTTTATTTATGTCTTCGAACCATCTTTTATTGTCTTTACGTAGGTCGATTTGTATGCATTTGTAAATAATATTGAACATTGTTTTTTCTTTGTAGATTTAATGAGATTAAACCAATTTTAACTTGTTATATCCGGAATTTTCCTGGATAAAACTGGATTTAACCTGCTATTACTGAAGTTTTTCCACATTTATATTATATCGAATAAAAAATATACCTTTTTTACATATTCCTTTTAAAATTTATGCTTAGATATAAGTGTCAGGTATTTATAATATTATTAAGTGTGACCATTGAATATCTAAGAAATAACAATCTCTTATAAACTATTTTATCTCTTACGTCTAATTCATTTTTAAACATTATTATGCTTGAATAATGGTTTACTGTTCAATATATATTTAATGCGACTCTCACACAATGCATAAAATTTGTTTCGTCTTTACATACTGAAATTGCTTCTTCTGTTCCTCATTTTTATAAATATATAATACATGAACTTTATTTTTATATTTATTTTTATACCTTTCAAATGATTTTTGTTACAATTTTTAATTGTCATCTGCCTTACATTATAATGTTACGCCGTTGCGGTTATGCAACTCATGATACATTTTTCTATCATTACACATACTACTAATAAATTATCTACTTATTTTATTACATCATTATTTATTTATCTTACAATGCCTAACCAATATAGGGGTCACGGCAATATGTAAGTCATAAATGATTTTGTATTTATAATTATTTATGGCACTATATAATCTTAATTTATTCCTGTACAATGTGGCAATTATTTTAGAATTTAAATAGGCATTTACAGACAAAACATAAACCTTTAATAATAAGTTAATTTATTTATTAATATATTTGAAATCTATTTACATTTTTTAAAGTCCTAAACTGGTATACATTGTACGCTAAATATTTATAATCTTACACATATTTCTATATGATTAAACTTATTTTCTTATTACTATTTATTAATTTCTATAATAATTAAGTGAAACTATTTTAATAAATAATTCTTATTAAACAATCCTCTGATTATTTTGTTAAGTATTGTAAATTTAAAGACAAGTTTAAATAATTAATCCTTAATCAGTGCATGAGTGGCTTTCTTTTTCTTCGCACACTAGAAATAATAATACACTAACATAACTACAATGTTCGGCTGTTACCAGCCATGCATGTAGAGTGAGCCGAAAATATTGATTCACATTTCATAATAATGCACTGCACATCCATTGGTTTTAAATTAACATCTTATACATGTTTCACCAAATCAAAAACACATACTTTTCCACATAAAATAAATATGTTGTTAATAAATGTAAGCGGTGAGACTCTTGAACAGTCACTTGGTCCTTAGTGGCACAGGTGGAATACCACTTATTAAATTGTGTACTTTCAAGAGTGAATAGATCCAAATTATCAAGTAATTTAATGTTCATCTGATAGCTGCCAAAAAATATATTCTCCCACGAATAATTATTTTCCATGATGATTTCAACAATATATTACTCCAACTTCTGGATTTTCAGATAAGAACTTCTTCAAGTAATCATTCTGCATTATCATGTTTATAAACTCAACACACACGAAAAGCAAAACCATATTAAAACTAATAATGATGGCATATGTACCAAACTTAAGGTTCATTCATTGTTTGCCCACAGGCGCCATATTAGATCACGTGATTTGGATTCCCTAATAAAACTGGCAGCACACAAACATAACTAAAATCTTTGTCCTACTTCTTTAATTCAAAATGTCATCTAAGTGTTCTACTGATACTGAAAGCATAATAGCTTACTACTGGTATAAGAAAAACTTCAAAAGCATAGAAAAGTGTGTGTACGTCAAATATTTGCAAACAGAGAGTATTTAGAAATTCACGATTTAGTCCGTCAACTTTTAAATGATGCAGAAAAATTCTACAATTATTACAGAATAAATATTCAATGTTATCGTATCCGAATTTCAAAAGTAGAACGATTGTTTCATATTGGACATACAAATTTCCACAAAACGAGAACGATTAACTGTGACATTAATTTTTTTAGTCTTTCCTGTGCATTTTTAAATATAATTAATAATATAGCATAAACCATTTGATGAAACCATCACTTATAAAACAACATATTGTGCATTTCAATCTGTTCAAGAAGTAAGAAGACATAATGTCAATCAGTCAACACGAATGGCCAGAGCTGTTCGTTACAAGTTCTGGAATTACTTTTCTGGTGCTGGTTCTGTTAAATGACCAAGACTGAAGATATTAACTTATATTTAAAAAGAGTATTTCATATAAAATGTATTTTCTAAAAAAGTATGTATGTTAACAAAAATATATATTTAATTCCCATTTAATTTTTCGTGTAAGTTAGATAACACTTCAATTTTAAATTTCCTCAATGTATCTGGTGGTAGCAACTCCATGTCCTCCAAAAGACTTTGCAGACAAAACTCACTTTTTGTTATTAAAATAATCAATAAATGCATCATCGACGGAATTTGTTAAACTTCTTTCTTATTAATTTGATGAACTGCTTTTTTTGTGAAAGAGGTGTCTCTGGTGACGAAACCCTACGTACTTCATTCTGCGAATCCTCAAGTTTGGCATTATCCTCTTGTGTTAGATGACCAAATTCTAATAATATAATAATAGTTATATACATTTAAAATATAATTACCATCAACTGCATATTGACCTTCTACTAGGTTTGTGTTTGCCTGGGTGCTTGATATCGTAAAATTGCTTTTATTATCAGTAAATGTAGTTGTCCTCACAGTAGAAGAAGTGGCTGGTTCTGTAAAATGCTGCTCCAGGAAATTCTATGTATCAAAATACACCCATTAATACTATTTAATATTCACTATATTTGCCTGTAGTATAAAAAAACACATCATATCAAAAATACAGCTATGTATCTATTTAGCTTTTAATAAATAGTAAATTTGTTCTCTTAACATTCTACAAGACATAAATATTATTTATACATAAATATAACTGCTTTCTTTTATAAAATAACCTTCTAGAATTATGAAAAAAAAAAAATTAGAATTATGAAAAAAAAAAAAATTAATGTTCTAGAAGGTTATTTTATAAAAGAAAGTTTACTTTTACAACCAGGCAATGTTCTTAATGAACAAACAGAACTCATAAATTCTCCGATAATAAACCCTAGCCTTGTAAAAACGGTCTTTCCAGATAAGCCATGACCTTTTCATAATTTCTATTTTTGTACAATTTTATTTACATTTTTGTTAGAAGTAGGTGGTTACAGTATATTAAATTTTACTTTAGTTTCTCGAGAACTCCTGATGATGCCGCAAGGCGAAATGTACATCGAGTATTTAATTATATTTATTTGTGAAACAATACCAAGTGTGTTTTTTGTTATTACTTACTTATATTTCGACATGTTTCACCAAGAGATTTCCATCACTTCATTTAATTATTTGAGCTGTTCAGTAATTGTCTTGTTTGGGTGTTCGTCCATCTTGCTATAGAATTCTGCTGCCATTTCTTTTATGTAATCTGTGAATGGTATGGAATTTGTTTCGTTTTGGATCTGGTTGTTTCTGATGTACCAGGGTGCCTGTAGGACCATCCTGAGAGTCGTGTTTTGAATGGTTTGTAGCGATTTGATGTGTGTGGGGTAGGAGTTGAACCAAATCGGAGCGGCGTATGACATTATAGGTTTTATTACTTGATTGAATATTCGAAGTTTCAGAATTGGTGAGAGGGTGCTATGTTTTCCTAGTAAGGGCCAGAGACGGGCCCTGGCTGACTTGGCTTTTTTGATAGTGGTTTTCAGATGGAAGGAGTATCGCAGTTTTTGATCTAAGAAGACCCCGAGGTACTTAACGTACGGTGTCCAGGGGATTGGAACGTGATTAATGTAGAGGTGGCCCTCTACTTTTTTCGTTGACCTTTGGAAGGTGATTGCCTGGGATTTTTCTCCATTTATGGAAATTCGCCATGTGTGACACCATCTTGTGACTTCATCGAGATAGGTTTGTAAGTTTCTTGTTGCAATACGAGGCTGGAGTGACTGAGAAAGTATCGCAGTGTCGTCTGCGTATGTGGCGATCATTATGTTATTGTGAGTAGGAATGTCGGCAGTGAAAATTGTGTAAAGTAGGGGGGGCAGGGCGGAACCTTGTGGGACCCCGGCCGTGAGTGGTCTGGTGGAGGAGAGTGTTTGGTTAATTCTGATGTTGAAGGTTCTACGATGTAAGTATGCCTGTGTGATTTTAATTAGATGGTCTGGGAAGTTTTTATTGAACATTTTGTATAATAGCCCTTGATGCCATACTCGATCAAAGGCTTTTGCAATGTCGAGAAAAACTGCTGTGGTGACTATGTTCTTGTCGAAGGCTTTATGGATGAATTCCGTGACTCTGGCGAGTTGCGTGATAGTGCTGTGATTTCTTCTAAAGCCATGCTGCTCTGGTGGTATGCAGTTGTTGATTACGGCGTGTTCTTCAATTTTAGATAGAATAATTCTGTCTGCCACTTTCCCCAAGGACGGGAGGAGGCTGATCGGACGGTAGCTCGTGGGGAGAGATCGAGATTTGCCTGGTTTTGGTATCATGATTATGACGGCGTTTTTCCAAATTGATGGATAAGTTTGGAGTTGAAAGATGGCATTTATGATGGTTAGAAGGAACATGATTGCCTTGTGCGGTAGGTTTTTGATCATTTGGTTTGAAATTTGATCTTTTCCTGGCGCTTTCCTGTTTTTCAGCCGTGAGATGGTGTTTTTGAGTGTAATTGGGGAGATGTAATCTTCGTGTGGAATTGGATTGGATTTGAGTTTTCTGCTTGTAGTTTTGTGTACGTGTGCTACGTGTTTTAAATTGATATTTTCCCAGTTTGGGGAGCATTGTGCTTCGATTTGGTCGGCCAGAATTTCTGATTTTTCTGTATCTGTGACGGCGTAAGTTCCTTCTACCATTAGAGGTGGCATTTCTGTTTTCTTGTTGTTTAGTGCCCTTGTGAGCTTCCATAAGGCTTGTTGGTTCGGTTCGATGTTTTCTAGGGTTTTCTTCCACCTTTGGTTTCTGAATTCAGCTAATGCATCTTTGACCTCAGTTTGCTTTTGGTTCAGTTCTGATTTGACCGCAGGTGAGAGTGTGTTTTGGTAGTATCTTCTGAGACGGTTCTTTTCCCTGATGAGTGGTTTGATTTGCGGCGGCAGCTGATCAACTTTATGATGGGTTGTTTTGGTTACTGTGGCGTTATTGGCGGCTTGGATGATGTGTTCCTGCAGCGAACCTATGGCAATTTCTAGATCCGGTGGGGAGTTTATCTGGGGGATTGGGGGGATAGTAACTGCGAGGTTTTTCTTGAATTTCTCCCAGCATGTGTGGTTTGTGGTGTATGTGTTGTCGTTGTTGGATGCACCCCACTGGAAGGTGATGGGATTGTGGTCTGATGATAGTGCTGCTTCTGTGTGAAATTTTGTGAAATATTGTTAGTTATGGCTAGGTCGAGAATGTCGGGGGTCTGATTTGGAAAGAAATGTGTGGGTTCAAATGGTGAGTGAATATTGATGTGATTTGATTCTTGATATTGAAGCAGGCTGTTTCCGTGGCGGTTTCCGACGTTGCATCCCCAATCTGTATTTTTTGCGTTCAGATCTCCTGCGGCAATCGTTTTGTGTTTGTTATTGAAGATGAGGTCTAGTTCAGCGTGTAGCAGAGGTTTGTTGGGAGGTAGATACAAGGAGTATATGTGAAGATCTCCTCTGGAGGTGTGAATGATGACGCCGTTTGTTTCTATATTTATGGTGTTGGGGGTGGGAAGGATAGTGTGAGGGATAAGTTTTTTAATCATTATGGCTGTTCCCCCTCCTGGAGTGGCTCTGTCTCGTCTGTATAGGTGATAGTTTCTGATGCGTACATTGTGTGATGGATGTAAGTGAGTTTCATTTAACAGGATGACATCTAGTTGTTCTTCTTCTGCGTACGTTTGCAGCTCGTTTTTCTTACCCAATAAACTGTTGCAATTCCAGGCTGCGATCTTGAGGGAATTTATTTTTCTTGGGTGTATATTCATTAACCGAACAGTGTGAGAATTTGCTGTGTGCCTCTGATAAATGATTGAGTTGCGTCGGGGGAAGTGTTTGTTTTGGCCAGTGCTTCTAGCATCTGTGCTAATATTGCTGCTGCTTTGGCTGAGTTATTTTGTTGCGTCTTCTGATTTGGATTGTTGTTGGTGACTTCGGCGTATGAAATGTTTGGAGAAGTGGTGGGATAGTATCTTGGAGTTGGTTTTGGTGTTTGCGTAGTACCTTTAGCATGCGGCTTCGGGGCCATCGGGCATCCTCTGTAGGAGGCAGTATGCTCTCCTCCACAGTTAGCGCATGTGGCCGGAGTGTTACGTGGTTTGGTGCATTCCTGGCTTGGGTGGTTTTTGACGCACCTGTGGATTGCCCTGCAGGTGGCTTGAGAGTGGCCAAACATTTGGCAGCGATGGCACTGTCCTGCGCTTGCTTTTCGGCGTAGTGCCTCTGGTCTGATGACTAGATCACATAGGAATTTAAGCTCGTACACCTTGGAGCCGTCTTCCTTGTTTACTTCCACGAGTACCATGGGATAGACTTTTTGTTTGAATGGGCTGTGCATTCTGGAAACATTGAGTGCGTCGATGCCAATGAGTTGTAACTCTTTTTTGACATCATCTGTGTCGATGAATTCAGAAATACCTCTGATAACTATTTTAATGGTGCGTTCTTCTTTTAATCGGTATGTGTGGAAGGGTAGTGCATTGCCTTCGAAGAAGCTAGTTATTTTCCTGAGGTTTTGAGTGTCTGTAGGGAGGATTTTGAGTCCTTCCTTAGTTAATCGTGCTGATTTGAATTGTATCTGGTGAGATCGCATGGTTTGGGATATCTTGGTCCAACTTTTATGCTCGTGAAGTATTATTGGAGGTGTTCTTTCCACTTTTGGAGCGGGGGGTACATCTTCATCTATGGATATGTCTGAGATTGAATCATCGTCTTCCCAGTTTATTTTTGGGATTTCGGAGTTTGGAAAGCTATGATTTAGACTAAGTGGAGTCTTGGTATTTGCATTGTTTGAGTTTTTGGAGGTGGAGGGGGTAGGGTTATTTGTGTTTGTGTCACCTTGTGCGGTGTTTAAATTTTGGCTGGATATTGTTTTGGTTTTCTTGTTGTCTCCGGTATTTCCCGGTGATTTAATTTGCTGATGATCTTTCTCTGCATTTTTTCTTTTGGGGGGGGGGGGTTTGGTTTGACTGTAATCCATTCTGATGCGTTTGTGTCCATTTGGACTTCTGATGGCGTATTTATTAGTATGTTATTATCTGGTTGGAAGACATAAGTATTATTTGATTTTGACAACACTATGTTTTTCAAAAATTCTATCATTTGTAGAATAGCGGGTATTTGTAACTCTTGAACTGGTGAGGTGAATAACACTTCTGGAGTGAAGATGTGATCGGATTGTGTTTGAGTATTTTCCATTATGTCAGGATCTGATAGTTCTTCGTTGTATAATTCCGAGGCTTTAGGTCTGGGTGTGGCTTTGTTCGTTTTCTTCCCTTTTGGTTTTATGGGCGGGGCTGAGGCTCCGCGAACCCGCGAGGGGTTTCGCGGGCGTGTCGTACGTTTGCGAGTTATGACGCCAGAGGCGTGTTCTTGTATAGAATATTTAGACCTGTATTTCAGAGTGGCCAATGGGAGGCCTGTTACGTACCACTTTCACTGGGTTTCACAGGGGGCCGGCTGAGACTCACTTGGTGAGGGTAGTAACAATAAAACAGGGGTTACAGTAAACAAATAACTACTCTTTATTTAATACCAATAATAATAAACACTCAACATAATAATAAAACGATGGTTAACAGGGAATAGTGTTGGTTGCACAAGATTGGTGGGAGGTAGCGTCACTGAGCACTTAATGATGGGTTGGTTAATGCACTCCCGTAATCCACTTGAGGTGAGTGGCACTAGAGGTAGCGTCACTGATGCACTTAGTGGTAGGGTGGTTGATGCACCCACGTAATCCACTTGAGGTGATCGGCACTAGAGGTAGCGTCACTAATGCACTTAATGGTGGGTGGGTTGATGCACTCCCGTAATCCACTTGAGGTGATCGGCACTAGAGGTAGCGTCACTGATGCACTTAATGGTGGGTTGATGCACTCCCGTAATCCACTTGAGGTGATCGGCACTAGAGGTAGCGTCACTGATGCACTTAATGGTGGGTTGATGCACTCCCGTAATCCATTTGAGGTGATCGGCACTAGAGGTAGCGTCACTGATGCGCACTAGCACTGATTGTCCAGAGTGTTTTAGGTCCGAGGGTTCGTCGGGCCTACCGATGTTGTAGGCTGGGGGCGTTGGCCGCACGAACTGGTCCTGATGTCTGGAGGTTTGATTCCAGGGGTCAGGGCGCCGGGCCGTATTGGTAGGCCTTGAAGCTGTTGGGCCTGGTAGTTCCTTCAGGCCTGGGCGTTGGGCCGGGTTTGGTAGGCCTTAGAACTGCTGGACCGTTTGGTTTCTTCGGGCCAAGACGTTGGGCCGTATTGGTGGGCCTAAAAGTTGTTGGGCCTGATATTTCCTTCAGGCCTGGGCGTTGGGCTGTATTGGTAGGCCTTGAAAACTGCTGGGCCTGTTGATTCCTTCTGGCCAGGACGTTGGGCCGTATTGGTAGGCCTAAAAGCTTTTGGGCCTGATATTTCCTTCAGGCCTGGGCGTTGGGCCGTATTGGTAGGCCTTGAAAACTGCTGGGCCTGTTGGTTCCTTCTGGCCAGGACGTTGGGCCGTATTGGTAGGCCTAAAAGCTGTTGGGCCTGATATTTCCTTCAGGCCTGGGCGTTGGGCCGTATTGGTAGGCCTTGAAAACTGCTGGGCCTGTTGGTTCCTTCTGGCCAGGACGTTGGGCCGTATTGGTAGGCCTAAAAGCTGTTGGGCCTGATATTTCCTTCAGGCCTGGGCGTTGGGCCGTACTGGTAGGCCTTGAAAACTGCTGGGCCTGTTGGTTCCTTTGGGCCAGGACGTTGGGCCGTATTGGTAGGCCTAAAAGCTGTTGGGCCTGATATTTCCTTCAGGCCTGGGCGTTGGGCCGTATTGGTAGGCCTTGAAGACTGCTGAAGCTGGCTGAAGATCGGTGGTTGAAGAATCTGTTGAAGCTGGTGTTGTAGAAGGTCTGAAGTAGTCAGAAGAAGAAGTCGAAGATGAATTGCCCTTTCCGGGCCGTGTGTCCTAATTTATATTCTTCCTTCTCCATGTATCGTATAGGGAGTACCTTCTGGTTGGCTGTTGCTGATGTCAGCAATTCCCTTATTGGATTGCGCACGGCACTATACCGAAGCGCATGACACCTCTCAACTCTCCATTGGTCTATGATTATCCCCATTCATTCATGTGTGTGCTTATTGGCGGATGCTGATGTCACGCTTCTTTCGATTGGTTTGCGTCATTACCGACGCGCGTTCTTATTCGTCGGGGTTTACACTTTGCGTCAGCACGGACCTGGGCGTTATCGTGACACAACGTCGTATATGTGTATCTTCAGAGGGGCCAATGGTAACAGGCCTGTTACCAACCACTTTTTGGGTTTTCTTACTAATGCGACCGGCGGAGACTCTTTGTGGTGGTGATAACAATGAAACACAAAAATTCAAGCAACACACCAAAACAAACTTTATTTATAATTATAATAACGGAATAACAATGTCCAATAATAATATAAACAGTAACAAAAGATGTAAAATAGTTACAATGGGAGAACGTAGTGTCACTTGGCACTGATAAAGAACGGGAGGGGGCACTGTTGGATACACACGCGTAATCCTTTGGTGATACGGTACGTAGCGTCGTTTAGCACTGATAAGGGAAGGGGCACTGTCGGATACACACGCGTAATCCTTTGGTGATACGGTACGTAGCGTCGTTTAGCACTGATAAGGGAAGGGGCACTGTCGGATACACACGCGTAATCCTTTGGTGATACGGTACGTAGCGTCGTTTAGCACTGATAAGGGAAGGGGCACTGTTGGATACACACGCGTAATCCTTTGGTGATACGGCAATGCACTTAACACAACACGATCCACGACTGTAGATCTGGGCTGAGTCCGGGGGCGGCCAGGTAGTGTTGCAGACGACCAGCAGTGTTGGGCCTTAAGGCGTTGGGCCTGATGGCGTTGCCGATGACCAGCAGTGTTGGGCCTTAATGCGTTGGGCCTGATGACGTTGCAGACGATCAGCAGCGTTGGGCCTTAATGCGTTGGGCCTGATGGTGTTGCAGGCGACCAGCAGTGTTGGGCCTTAATGCGTTGGGCCTGATGGCGTTGCAGACGACCAGCAGTGTTGGGCCTTAATGCGTTGGGCCTGATGACGTTGCAGACGACCAGCTGTGTTGGGCCTTAATGCGTTGGGCCTGATGGCGTTGCAGACGCCCAGGAGTGTTGGGCCTGATGACGTTGCAGACGACCAGCAGTGTTGGGCCTTAATGCGTTGGGCCTGATGGCGTTGCAGGCGACCAGCAGTGTTGGGCCTGATGGCGTTGCAGACGCCCAGCAGTGTTGGGCCTTAATGCGTTGGGCCTGATGACGTTGCAGACGACCAGCAGTGTTGGGCCTGATGGCGTTGCAGATGATCAGCCGTGTTGGGCCTTAATGCGTTGGGCCTGATGCTGTTGCAGATGGCTAGTCGTTGTGCCAATTCAGTCGGTTCTTCTGTTGGTGAGTTGGTTAATTCTTCTGGAGTTGTTGTTGTTCTAAGTAGGTATTCTGTCGAACTGTGTCTGTTGAACTTCGGCGCTCATATTTATACGTGTCCAGGAATACACGTGTAGCATATGTTTCGTAATATGATTGGGGAACGCTGATGTCAGCATTCCCCTTATTGGTCGCCACTAACACATGCGTACATATGGGGTAGGCGGAGCACTAACACTGCGCGCATTGTCATTGGCCGGGGTTTACACATTGCGTCAGCACGGACCTGGGCGTTATCGTGACACAACGTCGTATATGTGTATCTTCAGAGGGGCCAATGGTAACAGGCCTGTTACCAACAGCCTCTTCCGATGGAAACAAATAAGACGTTTTCCCACAGAACAAGTCCAGGCCCAATATAGGTGTACATGTTTTATCCCTATCTTATCCTGTTCCTCCAGAATAAATTAAAATCCCAATATGAAACATTCGTAAAGTTAGAGAAATTTCGCGTAATAACTTTTTAAGACAATTTTGATACGAATCATAGGCCCCGCCCACAACCAATTAGAACGCTTAAATACAAAATTTGTTCTACAAATTTCTTTTTGGATACGAATCATAGGCTCCGCCCACGACCAATTAAAACGCTCAAAATTCTAATACACGCAGAAGACGTAACCCTATTTGGGCCCCAAGGGAAATTACCGTGACATGAATACTTCTTTGTTCGTCACCTGCGTCACTGGGATTCCCAATGAAAAACGTAAACACATTTGGAAACCTATATAAGGTGGGACAAATGCCTATACCATATCGAGTCCTAACTCGGTCACCAGCCTGCCAACAGCAACCTCCTGGACCAGCAGAAAACAGGCCACCGATACAGAGCGGACTTTCCAGAAAGCCATCCAGCCGAATTGTATTACTGCTTACGTAATACAAGGGACCAAAAAGGCACTTTCCAGGTCATTGCACAACCGGTTCAGTTCAGAACCGGTTCTGAACAGGTACAGAACTCGGTTTCCGCTGGAACCATGTTTAGACCTGTTTGAAGTACATTGAGAAGCGCGATAGCAAGCCGCGTAATTTATTCAGGAATTCTCTAGAAGCAAAGACCATCTTGATGGTCCGTGATTATATCCCTAAGATAAATGGTGACGCATCGGCTTCGGAAGAGGGTATGATAATACAGTTTAATAAAAAAAATACTTAATTCATATGTATAGTATGTCGTATGTATAGTGTTTTGTCAAAAAAGTTAACTCTTTTAATAAGAGATTGAATAAACTATAAATTTCTTTACATGTATGTATATATCACTCTGATTATCTTAGCATTACATGTTTGCAATATACCTGTATAATGTTTGTCTATCTATAATTAATTTTGTTTTATAATTAGTGTAATAATTCACAATATATGTACGTATAAATAAAAAGCTATGAGGCTGTTCGTCAATTTGTTGGCATTTGCGGCAATTTCCGAAAGCAGGCGGAGGGCTCTTAGACATAAGAAAGACTTGTTGAGCATTAGAATGATGATGTTTATATCCGAAATTGAAAAAATCAAATCCAATTTAGGGATGTATTGCTAAAATAAATATATAAAAATGTATAATATAAAAAAAATATGATTAGGTAATTCGTACTACACTATATATAATTTTATAAATAAATATATGTAAGGTACATTATTATTATTAATTAAAAAATGTGTATATGTGCACATCCTATTTTCCCACTTTATATAATCGTATAACTATACGCCTATAGCTAATAAGCCTACTATTTAAGACAAAAATTATTATTAATTTCGATTTACAACAGATAGCCCACTATTTATCAGTATTTAAGGGCAAAAATTTTATTGAAAGTGAATTTACAATATTTTTTTGTTTTATTGAATTTAGGGTTGTCTTATTACTAATTAATCTTTTCTTCTCTAGTTTAAATTTTATTCTATCTACTATGTTTCTATTATAACCCTTTTCTAACACTACTCTGTATATATATGCTAGCTTAAAGCGCATAATATATAAAACAAACCATCACCTGCCCCAAAAAAGGGTCACACAGACGGCATCCATTCGATGCAGGTATGCGACGGTAAAAAATGTAAGTACATTCTTTAGAACACACACACAGCCCGACCGTGGGACCGGAATGTGGCCGCTGCTAATTGCCTCCGTTCACACGCATATATGTATGTGTGTGGTAAAAAGGGGTTTCTCTTTATACATCACCCCATTTGCGTGGGAATCTAACGCAGATGGATGTATACGTCACGGATGAGTATCTATATATACGCAGATCGGCATCTTTAATTTTATTATAATCAGTGTCTTCGAAGAGTTAAGGTCGTTTTTTAGCGCTTGTTTGTGTTTTACTACAAGGTATTTAGAAAGCCTAATTTATATAATATTAACTCACAATATTTTTCATTAGTTTTAAAATTTTATAGGACTTTTTAAAAATTGTTTTGCCAATTATAAGGTTATTTTTAAATAATTTAATGGTGTATATTTTATTAATATTTTATTGAATATTATTTTTATATACAATTAATCCAGGACGCTTCAAAGTATTTTATTTGTATTTAGTAGCTTCTTTATATTGCTTTTTTAATTTTTAGGTGCGTAAATTTATATAATTAAGTTGATTATTTTATACAGTTCTTTAAAGAGATTTTCTTAAATAATTTAAATAAATTCTGAATAATACGGCTATTTTTAGTTAAATATACGCGGATCATAGTTTTCATTAGTTTTTCTACCACTCTAAAATTTTATAGGACTTTTTAAAAATTGTTTTTATCAATTATAAGGTTATTTTTAATAATTTAATGGTGTAAATTTTATTGAATATTTTATTGAATATTATTTTTATATACAATTAATCCAGGGTGCTTCAAAGTATTTTATTTGTATTTAGTAGCTTCTTTATATCGTTTTTTTAATTTTTAGGTACGTAAATTTATATTATTAAGTTGATTATTTTATACAGTTCTTTAAAGAGATTTTCTTAAATAATTTAAATAAATTCTGAATAGTACGGGTATTTTTAGTTAAATATACGCGGATCATAGTTTTTCTACCATTCTAAAATTTTATAGGACTTTTAAAAATTGTTTTTCTCGATCATAAGGCTAGCGAATCAGTCAAATAAATTAGCAATTTAGATATATTAAAAAATTAGGTTTCAATAGCTTTCTATTCTTTTAAATTAATTATATTAATTATTTTTAATTCGCTTTTTCATAGAATGAATTGCATCATATGTGGCAAGTCCTTCAGCCGGCGGGATAGTTTGAAGCGGCATGTAAACACAGTTCACCGCAATTTTCAATGTGAGACTTGCGGTGGGGGTGTGGATACATGTCAGCATGTTGTTGGACCGTCTAAGAAGAGGGTTAAAGTAGATGTTGCACCATCCACAAGTTCTAATAGACCTGTGGATGTTGCGCCATCTACCAGTCGAGATGCGCCTCAGAGACGCTGTTGTGGGTTGATGTTCCCTAATAATTCTCTATATAGGGGGCATCTTCGCACACAGCAGCATTTGAATAACAATACATTTATGCTGCCGGATGGAGTGTTCAAAATTAATTCCTCATTTAAAAATCGGGTCGCGAGTTACAAAATTTTAGGTGATGAGAGTGCTGACATCACAAATTTTTTATTGAACTTGAAAATGAAAGTGTGCAGCCTGATTAACGATGTTCTGGCCAAGGTTGTATCGGGTATTAAGGTACAGTTAGAGTTATTTGCTCATTATGCTAAAACCGTAGCTGATGAGGAAATAGTTGACTTAAAGTCCTTCAATACTCGGTACGTTATTGTCACCGGGTCTTCAGACTTAGAGGATGTTTTTGATCAGGCTGCTGCCATCATAAAATCGAAAGCTGAAGAGTTTTCGGATAGGGGGAGCAATTGGACACTTAAGATGGTCTCGCATTTAGAGGTTAACATCAACAGCTACCAACCTCTTGGGGAATCATCTTATTTGGAACTACCACCCTCTATTCGAAACAAGAAAGCATGCATCAATATTAAGAACTCGGACGATGCTTGCTTGTGTTGGTCGATTGTAGCAGCACTCCACCCGGCAAACATGGCTGTACATAGAGTTAGTAGTTATCCTCATTACTCCAGCATCCTAAATTTAGAGGGTATTCAATTCCCGGTTAAAATTAAAGATATTTCAAAAATTGAGAATATGAACAATTTAAGTATTAACGTTTACGGTTTGGCTATTAATGATGAAACAAAAAATCATGAGGTGGTGGGGCCAATTCATTTCACTAAAAACAGAAAAGATATCCACATCAATTTACTCTTAATTGATGATGGAAAAAGATCACATTATGTTTTAATTAAAAATCTGTCCAGGCTAGTCTCATCTCAAATCAATAACCACAATGGTGAGACTTACATCTGCGATGGGTGTTTAATTAATTTCAGCACCATCGAAAAATTAAACGCCCATCAACAACACGATTGCAGCCATATGTATACGGTACTACCCTCAACCGACGCGCGTAAAACAAAATTTGGAGATATGCTGCCCGAAAATATTTTACGTTTCGATAGTCATCATAAGAAAATGTCCGTTCCGTTCGTCGTTTATGCGGATTTTGAAAGTATTCTCCAACCAATTCACACATGCAGCCGTGATCCAGCTAGTTCGTATACGAATAAAACATTCAAGCATGTTCCTTATAGTTTTGCATATCAAATTGTATGTTCGTTTGATGCCAAGTTGAATAAATTTGTCACGTATGCCGGTTTAGATTGCTCAACGGTGTTTGTCCAAAAATTGATAGAAGATGTTAAGCTAATCTATGAAAACTATTTAAAGACTATCGTGCCGATGAAAACTTTAAATAATAGTGAGCGAAAATTATATAATGAGGCCGTGATTTGCCACATTTGTGAGCTGTCTCTCAACGGAGATAGAGTGAGAGATCACTGCCTCATTACGGGAGCGTTTCGAGGGGCCGCTCATTCTAATTGTAATCTAAACTTCAAAATTCCGAAATTTGTCCCTATCTATTTTCACAATTTGAGCGGGTATGATAGCCATCTATTTTTAAGAGATTTGGCACAACAAAATTTAGATATTGACGTAATTCCTATTAATAAAGAAAGATATATCAGTTTCAGCGCGAAAGTTTTGGTCGGTGACTACACAGATAAAAAATCGGGCGAGAAAAAAAATGTTTATATAAAACTACGGTTTTTAGATAGTTTTCGATTCATGGCGTCTTCTATCGATAAGCTTGCACAAAATTTGAGCCCGCAAGACTTTGTCAATGTTAGGCGGGCGTTTCCACTAGATTCACATTTCCATTTAATTAGAAAGAAGGGTGTATTCCCCTATCAATACATAGATACCTTTGGGCGATTGAACGAATCGACCTTACCGGCAAAACGCGATTTTTTTAATTCATTAACGAATGTTGATATTTCGGATGATGAATATCAACATGCGCAAACTGTATGGAATACGTTTGGATGTCAAAATTTATTAGAGTACTCAAACTTATATTTAAAATCAGACGTTTTACTTTTGGCAGATATTTTTGAAAATTTCAGGAAAATTTGTCGGGATACATACAGTCTGGATCCGGCTCAATATTACACCAGCCCGGGCTTGTCTTGGGATGCTATGTTGAAGCATACCAAAATTGAGCTGGAGCTACTCATAGACATCGACATGCATCATTTTGTTAAGAAGAGTATCAGGGGTGGGTTGTGTCAGGTATCATTGCGGCACGCTACAGCAAATAATAAATATATGCCTAATTATGATGCGAGTGCTCCTAGCTCGTATTTAGCTTATTGGGACGCGAACAATTTGTACGGGTGGGCAATGTCGCAGTATCTACCATTCGGTGGGTTCAGTTGGGCTAGTCAGGATGAAATTGACAATCTAAATATATCTGGGGTCGCTGATGATTCGCCGATTGGCTATTTTTTGGAGGTAGATGTCACGTATCCTGTAACTTTGCACGATGAGCATAACGACCTACCTTTTCTTCCCGAAAACATGGTGCCTCCCACATCTAAATTTCAGTAGAAAAAGTTGATCGCGAATTTACAGAACAAAGAGAAATATGTCATACACTATCAAACATTAAAGCAAGCATTACATTTCGGCCTTAAAATCACCAAAATTCACCGCGTTTTAAAATTCAACCAGTCAAACTGGCTTCAAACTTATATCAACCTAAACACCAGCCTACGTCAGCATGCTAGGAACGATTTTGAAAAGGACTTCTACAAGCTTATGAACAACTCCGTATATGGTAAAACCATGGAGAATGTTGACAAGCGAGTAGAAGTCAAATTGGTCACACGTTGGGAGGACCATGGCAAAAGTCGCGGGGCTGGTAGTTTAATCGCGAAACCGAATTTTAAAAGTATTAGTATTTTTTCCGAAAACTTTGTGGCTGTCCAGATGGGGAAGCTGAAAGTTGTATATAATAAACCTATTTATATCGGCTTCTCCGTCTTGGAGCTATCAAAGCACCTGATGTATGACTTTTTCCACAATTTTTTGAGACGCGTGTATGCTGAAAAGGTCCGTCTGTGTTATATGGATACGGACAGTTTTATCCTAAAAGTAGAGACAGATGATATATACAGCGACATGAAAAAAAATATATCAAAATTCGATACATCGAACTTTTCGGCCAATAATGTCTACAACATAGCACCTCAAAACAAGGCTGTTTTAGGTTTATTTAAAGACGAAAATGCGGGTAATATAATGAGTGAATTTGTGGGATTGCGTGCAAAAATGTATGCCTTAGAGGTTGAGGGTAGGGAGATTAAAAAGGCTAAGGGTGTTAAAAAGAACGTTGTCCGGGATGAGATTAGTCTGGCAGATTACAAACACTGTTTATTAAATAATGATATTTTATTAAGAGAGCAAAATCTTTTTCAAATTAACTACATGAGATTTATACCGTCAAGCAAAATAAATTGAGCCTATCACCTCATGATGATAAACGCAGGGTTAATGAGGATGGCGTTCATACTCTCGCCTGGGGGCATTATAAAATCGACTCACCAGCTCCTTAGATGGTCGCTGCACATGCCTCGGGTGCAGCTGCTCTACCGCTTCAAATTGGGTAAGTACCCCCACCCTTTTTTGTTTGCTTCTCACTGTAATTTTCTCCCACTAAATCAGTATTAGTTTGTTTGCATTCGAGTTCACACATATTCTTTTTAACCTCTAAGATTAAAATGGAAGCTAGTAAGAATACAAAATTATTATGTACATAAACTTATATCTATATATTTTTTAATTATTTTCAGAACCTTATAATGAATTTATTGGCGATTCGCTTAAAATGCTACTTCCTCAACAAATGCGGTTCGAAATGGGTGAATATCGGCCTTAGTCCGGCGGCTGGATTCGTGCCCATCATCCAGATTCGATCGCCTGCAAGCTGTGTATTCTTCACATTGGACGAGTGGGAAGAATTTTGTAAGACGGAAGGTTGCAGTCCGAATCATCAAATTCGAACGTCAACATTTAGAGATACTAGTGTAATTGTATTAAGCAGTCGCAATCAGCAACTGGTATTGTCCTCCGATACCTATAGCAATTTGTTTAATTTGCGACTGCTCATTAAGAGTAAATTAGAATTTTTAGTAAATAGTAATTTCATAACATTTTATAAAATGATCTTAACCGCCTGCATGGCATTAACTGGAGATTTATATACGAATGTATCAAAATTACTTGTTGATCATTATAATTCATTTAACGCTTTCCTTATGATGGAAGTGCTACATATTAGTTATAATTCGCTTTACTATGACTTTGAAGTTATGAAGCTTGTAGATATTGTTAATTTAAAATAATATTGTTAATTTATAAATAATAATAAATAAATTGTTTTTCTTAAAAAATATATTGTTTGTTTTATTTTATTTTATAAGTAAGATATACATTTCAAGCATGCTGCTATCACAGAAGCAGACAGCCGTTGTGGTTTCCGCTGGAAACATGTTTAGACCTGTTTGAAGTACATTGAGAGGCGCGATAGCAAGCCTGGTAATTTATTCAGGAATTCTCTAGAAGCAAAGACCATCTTGATGGTCCGCCATTTTGTCTGACGTCACCTTAGTTTGGCTAGTGACCGTGAGAGGATGCTGCATTAGTTAGGTTGGTAGTGATGGGAGATACCATTTCTTAGTTTGGTTAGTGGCTGTCAGAGGGCGTCCATGGTATTTGGGTTGGTAATGATGAAATCTGCCATTTTGGGGTGGCGACTACGAGGGGGCGCCACATCAGTTGGGTTGGTAATGATGAAATCTGCAATTTTTAGTTGGGTTGGTAATGATGAAATCTGCAATTTTTAGTTGGGTTGGCGACCGCGAGGGGGCGCCACATCAGTTGGGTTGGTAATGATGAAATCTGCCATTTTTAGTTGGGTTGGTAATGATGAAATCTGCCATTTTTAGTTGGGTTGGTAATCATGTAATCTGCAATTTTTAGTTGGGTTGGCGGCCTCGAGGGGGCGCCATATCAGTTGGGTTGGTAGAGGGTTCTACCTATCTTGCGGAGAGGGGGGGGTAGTAGGAGTGGGTTGTGGTGGTGGTGTTCCAGAACTCTCCAAAGTCCCCTACTATCTCGATTTGGTCTTTTCGTTAATTATACCTACCGTTACATCTTTGGCCTGTAGAGAGTGCCTTGGCTTGCAGCCGTAACACCAGAATTTCTCTACCGTGTACCTCGCGTGATGTAGGAGGCATCTAAAGGGGCATTTTGGCCTGTAGCGAGGGCTGGAAGAATTCTCCTACCGTGAACCTGCGTGAAGTAAAAGTCTTCTAAAGGGATCCTGACTTCTATTGTTCCTCTACCACCCCGGGACAAACAATTTCCCTTTATCGCTCTCTCGATAGTGTGATTACCGGCCCCATTGCACAGCTTGGACCTGTGACTCCGTCTATGCAATTGTCCTCCCGCATCTCTGTCGCTTATTGACCTACCACTTCGGTTTCAGATCCGAGAGCCTTACCGTCCCCGCGGCTCGAAATGCCGCTCGACCCCCCCCCCCCAGTCTGAGGGTTTTGCCCCCTGGCAGTATTTTCCCCCAGTTCCCCTGAGCCTGGCCCCGTTACGCTCCCTCCCGGTCGGGCTCACCATAGCTGTCCGTGTTTTGCATATATGGAGTGGCAACCTTGCTAGGGGAGTCCTCACTGTATCCCGTTTACCTTATCGGACATGACTACCTTTTAAGCTAACTAATGTTGGTTGTTGCTTAAGTTGCCGGATTTGACTTATCTTATTTGAGAAGGTATAAAGAGTGATGGTCCCTTTATGCGTGATAATCCTCAGCCTTCCAAGGGTCGTGTCCTGGCGACCTTTTTGCTTTTCTTACGTTCAAAATGTTACCTCCAGGAATTGATTATGACTTCAGCCTTTTTGGTTTATCGTTAGCCTTCAGCGTTTCAGTCGGGACAACGCCGGTCCAGACTTTAAACTTTTGCTCCCTATTATCTATTTTTGTTTGGCGATCTTCTCTCGTTTTGTTGTTACCGGATGTTACGGTTGTCGCAACGGCATATCCGTACCTCGGAGCAGTTGCACCATTCTGAGCTTCACCCTACCTCTAACTACCTCTTCCTTATTCCGCTTTGTATCCCGTATCTGTAGTAATAAACCCGTTTTTAGTTGACCTTTTTTTATGTTTGTTTTGAGATACCGAGGGCCTTTCCCAAGGGTCTCTTTTACCGTCGCGTGTCTGCAGAGTGTCGTTTCGGGGGTTGCCTTTCCCGCATCTTGGCCTATTGGTAGTGCCCACTCCTCATTCCTGTGCCTTCGACCGTCGTAAGGATCACCGCCGGCCGGGCACACCGATATCGAACCCGTCTATACCCTTTTCCCCCGTGTTGCTACCAATAGTGCTGGGCTGTCGGTTGGACAGGTCTCGGGGCGCGTCTGTGCAGAATCTCGACACCCTTGTTTTTTTTTATTTTTCGTTACTTTCCCGTACCGGCCGAATGCCGAAGGGCCACGTGGTGGTTTTGGCCAAGCTATTTGGTGTTGCTGTGACTGAGTGTGGCTGTGTGCGTTCGTGTAGAAGACAACGTCCGTTTTAGAACTCTCGCTTACCCTTTTCACTATCTTTGTTCCGTCAGCCTATGTTCTCGGTGCAAGAAATTGCTCTGCGATCAATTTCTTTTCGCTGGAAAGGGGGGAATTTGTTATGCTGTAAAATTTACTTTTGTATTTAGTTCTCGTAAGATTATGTGTCTTTGTTTAAGTACGTAGAATATGTATGAGCGCGAGACTTATGAGCGAACCTCGTACATCGTTTGGTTCACCGTGTGCAGAGGTCGTTTACTGTATTTCTGTGCGTGCGCTAAACCTACTATTGTGCTCTCAGAGCCCTGACTCCCGAACCGTGGAATTGATAGATATGTAATATGTATTATCGAGCAAATACACTCTTTATGTGAAGGAAACTCTGTATCTTGTGAACTAATTCTAATTATCTTATCTCTAGCTTATTTTACCCTACCTGTAGATGCGAATTATCTGCATTTGCAGTTACTTTTTACGCCTTGTTTCAGTTTTAACAAGATCTGCTTATTTATTACTTCCGAACTCTGCGAAGTGCATTTATTTGTGTTCCTAAATTCTTCGACACATCAGTCAGCCTCGTTGTATTTACTGTCGCCTGTGTTTATGTGTATTCCTAGACATAGACTCTCTTGTACGTCTGACTAATATTCTGCCTTCGTGTTATGTCACTAAAAATGCAAGGAGGGTATTAACCAGAGAAACCTTGTGTATTAACGGGCATACTTTAAGTTGTTATCATGACCTGTTTTGTTCTCCACAACATTCATCTTCCCTGCCTGCCTTGTTGCGCTTTTATCAATATATTTCCTTGAGGGGTTATGGCTTCGCGGATTTAACTGTAAAACATTAGGGGGTCGGTTTTTTTTTAACCGCCGTTTGTAGCGTGATTTAAAAGCTGGAAAAATTTCAATAGTTACCTGTAGAATCCTTGTTCTTTCGTATTAAAATTGTGTCTACTTTTGGAGGTTTGTTTTGTTTTCTATCTGTCAAACGTTTGGTTACGTCGCCTAGATGGATGTGCGTTTCACGGATTGCCAACGTCTAGCATGAAGTTCCCTCTCGTACTGCCGACTTTATAATTTCTACGTACAATTGTAGGAGTGTTTCTGTTATTCTATCTTCATCTAAGTTATGTTCATGTCTGTGTTTAATTATTTGTCATGGTGCTGACTTCACCTTTTGTCAAATTTCGTCTTGTGCCTGCTATTTTTATATCTGAAATCTCCCACCCTTATTTTGAATCCTTTCCAGTGCGACGTTTTGGACGTGCGTGCTCATTGGCTATAAGGGATATACCGAAAAGGTCACGTTTAGGTCACTTTCGAAGTTGAGCTTGTTGAAAGTGCATGTGCACGATATGCTTATTTTCATTTGGTGAATTTTATCACTTTGTCTAAAAGTTAGACTGACGCTTAGGCGGCTCTGACGAAATAAGCTGTTGTATCGATACCTTAAGTAGGTGTTTTATCGTAAATTTTATCGCAATACCGCTACCTGATTTACGAATGCCACGTGGTGGATTTTGAATTTCTTTTCGTGCTATGTGTGACTTCTGAGTCTTTAACGTGCATCTCCAACTAAAATTGGGGTAAGTGATTGTAATTTTGTGTTAATTTTTCGGGGTTTTTATTCTTGTTTCTTTTCTTTCGAATTTAATAGGATGTTAGTACAGGGCTAAGCATCCAGACATTAAACGCTGGTTTGGCCGCTGTAGATGCCGTTTCGATTTATGTAAGAGTTGTGCCTACCTTTTCATCTCGGATTTTGGGTGGAATTACAACGTACAATTGGAAGACCTCCACCATCTTGGCTCCAGTTGGCGTGCCTCCGCCATTTTGAGATTACAGCTAAGTACAACCATCTACCTAATTTACCGAAGAGTATTTCGACTCTTTTGATGAAAGTTTAGAGCCAGAGAACTGGTCATATTTCCGTATTAATATTCTTATGGTTTTGAAATGAGACTTTTGGGTGCTTAAGAGATACCTGCTGTGCCACTTATTACATGTGTGGTCACAATAATTACATATTAATTTTTGTTTAATTGTAAATTTGCTTTGCCGTATACCGAGTGACCCTCAGTAGCAGTTTTATGGAGGGCTCTCGTGGTTGTAACTAAAATTTTATTGTGCTTAATTACTAATGAATTTTTGTCGTTATTACTCTAACTTTTCTTGCAGACTTTTGTCTGAATATCTGAGCTAGTTAAATTCCTTCCTGCTAGAGTAAATTCTGTACGGGAAGCTCAGTGTATTTTGTATATCATAAAATTCTCCTTTCTAATTTTAACTTAATTATTTGACATTTGATAATAAGAAACCTTCTTTTAAATTTAATTTTGAACATGTAATCAAACCCTGTGTTTGGTATTTAACGAATTTTTCACTTTATTAGACTAAGTCTTATGTACTGGTTGTTATTAATTTTCTTGCGTACATGTTAAATTGCGTTTTGTATTAGCATTGCCGTAGTGGCGTTTTCATGATATTACTTTGTAAAGATTTTATGTGAGGTAATGAAACGTTTCTGCTACCAACCATCAACTGCTGAATCGCAGAGAATATGTTTTAGAATTAAGACTTGTTATTTTCTTTTATATTTCATTAATTTTACCTAACGCTTTCTTCCAAATTATCAAACTGTCTAGTTTTTTTTTCTTGTTGGTAAATCAATTTTACTCAACGTTTGCTAAGTTTTTTTTATATATATTTAAACTGTTCAGTCAGCTTTGTGACACTTTGTATTTTCTTTTATACTTAACTTCTCCTTTTTTTTTTTTTTTTTTAAAAATAAACGACATACCTTATTCAAAATTTAATTAAATCTTGCTACATTTCGTAATATCTTTTCTTTTATTTTACCTCTACATATCTCAAATAATTTTGTGACAAGCACATACGTAAGGTTAGGTGCATCATATTATACAGGGTGATCAATAGGGAACCCGCTGGAGGGACACAGCCAGTGGACGCTCATAGGAGGCGCAGGTAGGTTATCGTAAGGTAACATAGTGTCCTGGTGCCCGGACAACGTCGCTCGCGTCGCTGCCGACCGACGCTCTACTTTTGGTGTAAGTTTATCTGAACCGTCACGCCGTCTGCGACAGAGTTAGCTCGGTCCTGCGTTTTCCAGTTTCAACCACCTGCCATTGTGATTCTCCGTTACCTTTAGTTAAATTTAGTCTGCTATCTTAGTGCGACGTAGTCCCGGCGTAACACGGTTCGCGCGCAACTGACGACGACGTGTGGATTTAAGCAGTTATACAGAATTTTTTATGTAAGATTAAACATGTAGGTTATGAGTACTTACGGTGTGACATCTATAAATCTCTGGCTTAACTTAATATTTCAAACTGATTGATCTCTGCAAAGAATTATTTACAGAAGATATCAGTGGTCTGAGATATATTTGCAAAAAAGTACGTAATCTGTATATCAAGTCATCCTTTGTATTCTTTTGTTAAAAGAACAGAAATGGAGGTTATTAAATTCTGCTACTAAGATAACAGCAAAATCACTATATATTGTATTTATTTTTGCAGGGTTTAAATATTTAAATACCCTGTATTAATAAATAATATAAATGTCCCACGTTCGGGCGATCAATTGTAATATTGGGCTAGAATATTCATATAAGATTAACTAAACTCCGTATTCAAGTACTAATTGAGTTAATATTTTGCTCTATAATAATTTCAAACTATGATTATTATTTTTTATTCCTCTGGCTAAAACTCAAAACAAATCCTAATATTTTTCTTTCCTTATTTTTTTTATTAAACTGGTAGGACTATATTATTTTATACCTATACCAGTATATTACAAAAGTGGGAGGGGTTCTTCACGTTTAATATCATAGATTCATAACCTAACTTATAAATCGTTTACCACTGATTAGTTTTACAAAGTTCTTTATATAATACTTCTATTTATCTCATTAGGGGGTGTATGAAGTTCGGGAAAAATTGGAGTATATGGTTGCAGCCGATTTTTGACCAAAAAACTAGTGTTCCTTATAGAGGACCACTAATTGAACAACTTTTACTTATAAATTAATCGGTGCAAACGTACAGGAACGAAGATAATTAATAATTAAGGTGCTCACCGAGTGAATTATTTCATGTCACATTTTTAGTCGTATCTATTATACACACCTTTAAAATTATGAAAATCGTAATAAATGATGTTTATTTCACTTTACCACACAACAATTACATTGAATTTTTATGCTTTTTAATTACTTTTCTCCGATTTTAAATATCTTAACATAACCCATACATAACAACAAACAACCTAGTGGAAAAGTTGCATTCATACCAACTACTGTCATCCATAGAGTTATAGAGTGGGTAGATAGATGGTCGAACAAACTTGTATTTTTCAATATTTATTTGAAAATTATATGCAAATCAGTAACAAAAGACGTTATAAAATGTATATTATTTATAAATTTGTAGTTTATTTCATTGATTTTTAACAAGCCTTTTAATATTATACAGAGAGATCGTAAATGCTTGACCGTGCCGCTTCATCGATATATCAACTTTAGCACGAGTTTGCCACACGTTCATTATTGTAGTATGAATATCTACTTTGTATCTAACTTCGCTAAAGTGGCTGTCACTCCAATATTCTGTCATTTATACATATTTGCAAGTCATATAAGCTTTTTGTCGTTTCTTTTTCACTTTGTTTACTGCGTTCAATTGATTATTAGAAACTGTCTTTCTCAAGGCAATAAAAGGCACATTTCGTTGTTACTGTAAGTTATTTTTTTTGGTGTTTATACGAGTATCATTATCATTTTTGTTTAATTTTAAAGTTGCGTTGAAATCAACAATGCCATTTACGGAAGAACAAGATAAGTTTATTGTGGAGGCTTATTTTCGTAGCGGAGAACTGTTACCGAATGCAGAGTGGAAATATTCTACTGATTCATGTAGACAACAGTTTCACACTCGATTCCCAGAAATGGAATTCCAACATGATATTTTTGCAAGATGTCAACAGTCTTATTAGTCGTTTTCGAGAAACTGGCAGTATATCTAAGAAACACTCTTCTGGTAGACCTACTTTACTAACAGGAGAAGTGCTAGAAGGTATTCAAGTACGGCTGGACGTAAGTCCTAAGAAATCATTAAGGCGACTATCAGCGCAGACAGGTAAAATATTACTTTGATTGATATACAGAAACTTTTTTAATTCTGATTTTATGTTCATATAGGACTATCTTATGGAACATGCCATAAAGCCACTAAAAAATTACACTTACATCCATATAAAGTATCTGTTGTACAGAAATTATTGCCAACAGACTTTGAGAAACGCATACAATTTTGTACGTGGTTTAATAATAATCTTGCGGATGATAATTTGTTGGACATCACATTTTTCTCAGACGAGGCCTGGTTTCATCTAAGTGGATATGTTAATTCCCAAAATTATAGACACTGGTCATCCGTAAACCCACATGTTTTTATTGAAACTGACATGCATCCTATTAAAATAGATGTTTGGTGTGCAATATCACGAAGAAGAATAATAGGGCCAATTTTCTTCCATGATACAATAAATGCAGAACGATATAGAACATTTCTTTTAGAACCATTTATTAGACAACTTGACGACAATGAAAGACAATTTGGCTATTTTCAGCAGGATGGTGCTACCGCTCACACTGCACATGCTACAATTGAATTCCTCCAAAGATATTTTAATAATAACCGACTGATTAGTAGAAATAGATGGCCTCGTAGATCACCAGATTTGACTCCTCTGGATTTTTTCCTATTTGGATATTTAAAGAACACGGTCTTTAAGACTCCACTACATACATTACCAGAACTACAAGATGCTATTACAAATGCTGTTAATAGTGTAACAGAAGAAATGATTCAAAATGTTTTCAATTCTCTCAAAACACGCATTAATGTGTGTCTACAAAATGAAGGATCTCATTTTGAACATATTGCCGTGAACTCGCAAAATTTGTAGAATAAGAATAGCTTTAGAGATTAATTTAAGAATTAGCTTAAGCTTTGAAATAAAAAAATAAAAATAACAAAAATCCTATTTAAATATTATTGAGTAAAACTATGCAACAAGAACTACATGAAGGTATACAAAGTTGCATACTCATAGTCAATTTATAAAAGTGATTTTAAAAAAAAAACTATTATTATTCAAGTAAATAATGAGAAAATACAAAATAAAGTTTATTAAATAAATATGAAACAAAAGATGTAGAATAAAAATTTATTAAATAAAAATATGAAATAAAGACAAAATAAATATAAGTAATATATTTCTTTTGTAAAAGAATACACAAGATGTATGGTTTATATATCATGAAAAAGATGAAATACGATATGCAAGAAATATAAATAAGTAAATTATTATGATTTATATGCATAAAGCAGTAAAAATCTTATGAGAGTTTAAGAATTAAATTGTATTAAAAGATAAAATTTACCTTAGCTTATAAATAGACTAAGAAAAAGGATATAAAAATATATAAAACGTAGAAACGATCAGCAACAACATTTTTGTATTTAAGGGTAGCTGACATCATAAATAAATAAAAAGTATATGTGTTTATGATTTGTTTGCAACACAATGCTTCAGAGAGGCAGTGGAGAAACAGACGTGTCCTACAGGTACAGGCAGTGCGGGAAGAAAAATAATGGTTATCTCCAACATGTTTCCCATTTTGTCAAGTCGCGGTCCGGCTAAAAGAAAAGTGAAATTGACATTAATAAATGGAAAGAAAAAAAATGTATCGAACAATGAACAAGGCAATAGGTTCATTGACGAATACAAAGAAGGATGGAATTAGCGACAAGAATAAACCTACCGTTGGAAATGCTGTGCGAGGCAGAGGGGACCTTTGAATTGGAAAGTTATGTTGACGTTTGGTAAATTGTGAACTGTCAGAACAATATGTGTATGTGTGCGTGTATCAAGACGGCAACATGCGGGCAGCGATTTAACGGGAAAGTGTATTCCAGTACCAACCTAAATATGGACTAGAGGGCGCAATGGTCAACATAGTTTTTTTTTTGCCGCTATAAATACGAAAACAAGATTCGACAAGAGGACTTCTGATGACTATTCCGAGAAGGAGACTTCTCATAACACTTCCGAAAGGAAGATCTCTTAAAGAATAAGACGTTTTAGATTGTTACATTGTAGTTTTCATTATTTCTTCATCACGTATAGTCATAGTAGTTTATTTTATTTTAATACATTTGAATTCACTTGAAGCGTTCATAATGGACATTCAAAATAAATATTTTGATAGCAAGTAAGTTTATTTTTTTTTTGAAAAGGAAGTTATACAAATTGTTGGACAGACATTGGTTTTTACGTGCAAATGATTAATCAATGTATTGTTGGACAATATAGATAAGTAAATATTTTATCCTGTAAGGTTTGTTTTAAATTCATAAAGTTGGAATTACAACCAAATAGGATTAATGGTGTTGGTCAGTTGGAGAGATGCTACGTGCAAATGAGCATTTTCTTCATCGTATTGTCTAGGCATCATTAATCTCTTTCAAGTTAAGCAAATAATTAATTAAAATTTCACAAGGCAAAGATTAAAAGCTAGATACAACACGTGCAAATGGTTGTCTAAAGCAATTAATTGAAGCCAATACATAAATATAATTACATCGATAAGTATATCCATAAATGTACAATAAAAGTTTACATTTGTTTATTTACAGGATAAATATTTATTTTGTTTGGCAGAATAAATAAATAAATAAAAGATTTACATACATTACAACCGGCATTAGGTATAAATGATATGAGCATTTTTCAATTATGTATCTTGTTTAGAGCATAAAGGTGTGTATAAAAAAATTATTTTTGAATCTATAAATTACAAAATAAAAGATATATGATTATGTTGTATAGACATACAGTTTTTCTTTGAACAAAACTATTACCTCTTCCCTATTATGAGCAAGAGAAAAATCATCAGCAAAGGAGAAGGAACCACATACATTGCCAGGACCCACAATAGTCATAAAGTACATGCTCCAACAATATAAGATAAAATACAAAACCAATTATAAGTTTTTGGTGTATAAAGAATAATTTTAAGAGTACAGCATATAAATTATATGGCGATGCCCAACGTATGGCAATAACATTATTTAAAATAAATATTTATATGCCACAGCAATATGTTATAATATTTCTAAATATGTAATGTAACCTTATGCAATATCGATCTTATATATTATTTTTAATAAATATATTTTCAATTATTAAATGTATTTCTTGAGTTATTCAAACGAGTAAATTTAACAAAAATTCTTGAAAATAGTTCATACGTAAAATAAAGTGTCTACAAACTGAAGGATCTCATTTTGAACATATTGCTGTGATAGCATATATTTGTGGGTATAGTCATTTGTATATGCTGTATTCTAAATTTTTCTTTTTACACCAAAAACTTATAATTGGTTTTATATTCAATTCATATTGTTGAAGCATGTACCTAATGACTATTGTGGATTCTGGCAATGTATGTGGTTCCTTCTCCTTCACTGGTGGCCTTTCACTTATAATAGGGACGAGGTAATAGTTTTGTTTAAAGAAGAAAACAGAATGTCTATTTAACATGATCATACACCTTTTATTTTTGTAATTTATAGATTCAAATAATTTTTATATACACCTTTATGCTCTAAACAAATACATAATTGAAAATGCTCATATCATTTATACCTAATGTCGGTTGTAATGTATGTAAATCTTTTATTTATTTATTTATGATGCTAAACAAAAAAATAAATATTTATCCTGTAAATAAATAAATGTAAACTTTTATTGTACATTGACAGTGATATTTATCGATGTAATTATTTTTATATTGGCTTCAATTAATTGCCTTAGACAACCATTTGCACGTGTTGTATCTAGCTTTTAATCTTTGCCTTGTGAAACTTTTAATTAATTATTAACCTAACTTGAAAAAGATTAATGATGCTTAGACAATACCATGAAGAAAATGCTCATTCGCACGTAGCATCTCTTCAACTGTCCAACACCATTAGTCCTATATTGTTGTAATTCCAACTTTATGAATTAAAAGAAAACCTTACAGGATAATATTTGCTTATCTATATTGTCCAACATTACATTGATTAATCATTTGCACGTAAAAACCAATGTCTGTCTAACAATTTAGATAACTTCTTTTCAAAAAAAAACTTACTTGCTATCTTTAAATATTTCATCAAAATGTTCATTTTGAATGTCCATATTGAACGTTTCAAGTGAATTTAAATATATATTAATAAAAGAAAAATTATTATGAATAAACGTGATAAAGAAATAATGAAAACTACTATTCTACAATGTAACAATTATTTTTTTTAGAGCGTCTTATTCTTTCGGAGTCGAAATCAGAAGTCCCTTCTTGTCGAATCTTGTTTCTTAATTATAGCGGCAAAAAATCTCTACGTTGACTATTGCGCCCTCTAGTCCATATTATAGGTTGGCATTGGAATATACGTTCCAGTGAAATCGCTGCCCACATGTTGCCGTCTTGATACACACACACATACACATATTGTTCTGACAGTTCTTTATTTACCAAACGTCAATACAAATTGTTTTTCCATCCAAAAGTCTTTTCACTGCGTCGCACAGCATTTCCGACGGTAGGTTTATTCTTGTTGTTAATACCATCCTTCTTTGTATTCATCAATGAACCTATTGCCTTGTTCATTGTTCAATACATATTTTTTCTTTCCATTTATTAATGTCAATTTCACTTTTCTTGTAGCTAGATTGCGATTTGGTAAGATGGGAAACACGTTGGAGATAACGATTATTTTTCTTCCCGCACTGCCTGCACCTGGAAGACACGCTTGTTTGTCTACTGCAACTCTGTTTTCTATCCATGATCTTTCCATCGGTAATATGTCTATCTGCAATAAACTTTACACAAGTTTTATATTTTGTTGTCTTTTGTAGGTCATGAAACTGTACACGTCTGTTTCCAGTCTCTGAAGCATTGTGTTACAAACAAATCATAAACACATACACCTTTTATTTATGCTATCAGCTACCTTTTTATACCAAATGTTATTGCTGATCGGGTTTACGTTTTACATATTTTTATATCCTTTTCTTAGTCTAGTTATAAGCTAAGGTAATTTTTATCTTTTAATATAATTTAGTTCTTAAACTCTTTCATAAAGTTTTATTGCTTTATGCATGTAAATCATAATAATTTATTCAGTCATATTTATGTTTTTTGCATATCGTATCTTTTTCTGATATGTAAACCATACATTTTGTGTATCCTTTCTACAAAAGAAATATATTGCTTATATTTATTTTGTCTTTTATTTCATATTTATTTAATAAATTTTTATTTTGTCTTTTGTTTCATATTTATTTAATAAATTTTATTTTGTATTTTCTCACTGTTCACTTGAATAATAATGACTTGAATTACTTGCTTGTATATTGACCATGTGTATGCAACTTTATATACATCCATGTAATTTTGTTGCATATTTTTACTCTTTCATATTTAAATACGATTTTTTGTCATTTTTATTTTATTTCAAAACTTAAACTAATTCTTAAAGCTATTCTTATCTTATAAACTTGCGAGATATCACGCCAATATGTTATAATATTTCTAAATATGTAATGTTACCTTATGCAATATCGATGTTATATTAAATTATTTTTAATAAATATATTTTCAATTATTAAATTTATTTCTTGAGTTATTAAAACGAGTAAATTTAAAAAAATTCTTGAAAATAGTTCATACGTAAAATAATAGATGTCGCACGAACGAAATACATACAATTCAGAATATATGTGCGGCAATTACACCATGACTATGAAGCGGCACGGTCAAGCATTTACGATCTCTCTGTATAATATCCAGTAATAGGTACGGAAAGATATAGAGAATGTTTATAGGTGTTTTCTTTCATTTTTCTCAAACATTCATAAGTCTCTTTTTGCACATTTACATGATTTACACTGCAATCTTTACTTCTCATATAAAATGTATTGTTGAATTTATCTTTGCAATTATTGTTCATATAAATTTTGTGTTCGCACCCCGAGATGGTGGGGAAAAGGGGGTGGCAAAAATAGAAATGAACGAAAATGCAATGCAAACATTCAACAATAAATGAATTCAATGTGATTACGAACTTGTACGGTAATAATTAATAGCAATTTTTGTACCCCATTCGTTGTCCGCACTGGTATTTATTTCGGTTGATTTATACCAATTTTTTGTTGTTTTGCCGCCCCTTCCCCCACCCCCGCGCGCGGGGTGTATTTCTAAAATATTTTCCAAATTTGTTCCGTATTCACAAGTCACATTTATAATCAAATCTTCGAATGTTTACTTTTTATATGTACTTCTAAATTATGTTTCGTGTTTGTTCTAAATTCACAAGAGTCACAATTAAAACTATATTTCTTCAAATGTTTAGTGTTTATATGTACTTCTAAATAACTTTTCTTGCTTGTTCCAAATACACAAGAGTCACATTTATAATCAAATTGCTTCAGATGTTTTGTTTTTATATGCGCTTTCAAATTAGGTTTATCATTTGTTCTAAATTCACATGAGTCACATTTATAGTCAAATTGCTTCAAATGTTTAGTTTTTATATGCATTTTTAAATTCATTTTCTTGTTTGTTCTATATTCACACGAACCACATTCATAATCAAATTGCTTCAAATGTTTAGTTTTTATATGCAGTTTTAAATTAGTTTTGTTGTTTGATCTATACTCACAAGAGTCACATTTATAATCAAATTGCTTCAGATGTTTAGTTTTCATATGTTCTTCTAAATGACTTTTTATGTTTGTTCCAAATTCACAGGACTCACATTTGTAACTAAATTGCTTCAAATGTTTAGTTTTTATATGCAGTTTTAAATAATATTTCCTGTTAGTTCTGAATTCACAAGAGTCACATTTATAACTATATTTCTTCAGATGTACAGTTTTTATATGCTCTTCTAATTTACTTTTTTCGTTTCTTCTATATTCACAAGAATCACATTTAAATCTAAATTTCTTCAAATGTATAGTTTTTATATGTTCTTTTAAATCAGTCTTGCGGTTTGTTCTATATTCGCATGATTCACATTTCATATCAAATTCTTTCAAATGTTTAGTCTTTATATGCACTTCTAAATTATTTTTGTAGTTTGTTCTATATTCGCATGATTCACATTTATAACTAAATTCCTCCAAATGTTTAGTTTTTATATGCACTTTTAAAGTACTTTTGTTGTTTGTTCCAAATTCACATGACTCACATTTATAACTAATTTGCTTCAAATGTTTAGTTTTTATATGGCTTTTTAAATGACTTTTGCTATTTGTTGCGAATTCACATGTATCACATTTATAGTCAAATTTCTTTAAATGTTTCGTTTTCATATGTTTTCTTAGATATTGTTTGTGTTTTGTTCGAAACACACACAGTGAACATTTAAATACATTCTTTTCATCTAGTGAGCTCGATTGTTCTACTACATGTGCAGTCCTATAATTAGTCGTAGAATGTTCTCGGCCGTCCATTTCTCCAACATAAGCGTGCGTATTTTCCGCATGCAGTGTGCGGGATTTCTTAGTGTTGAAACGTCTGCTACAAATCTCACATTTATACATTTTAACTATGTAATGATGGTTGCTGGTGTGCTCCTTGAGATCTGCTTGGTACTTCGTCCTGTACTTGCACTGTTCACATTTATAGATTTCACGGAGGCATCTCTTGCGTCCGTTCAATGCTGTCATCGCTTGCTTGACCGGTGGTATCGGCAGAATGCGCTCCCTGAAAACGAATAATATTAATAATAAATTTATTTGAAGATATAAACCATTCGATCACATAGTGATATCGGCTACGTCATAATTATACACCGGACGTCCCAGGTTTAAATTACGACGGAGCAAAGAAATAATGTAAACAACACGCAGTTACTGAATAGCACAATTCATAATAAAAAAATTAGGTGTGGCCACCACACGACTTTCTTATACGTATGAGCGTTTCAAACTATACAATTTTAAGAATTTTTTTATACAAAACTTATTCAAAATCCTATTCTAGGTACTTTCATTCGCTTAATAAATCGCTATAGAATGCACACTTTGCAAGATATTATCAAAAAAGTGCTCCTCGCTAAGAGTAAAAGTGCTACTTCCGGTCCGAATTTTGAAATTTCATATATACAAAAAATATTGCAAATCCAGTTCTAAATACTTTTGTACTCTTGATAAATATATATAGAATGCCTAACTTACGACATATTTGCAAAAAATCGCTATTCAATAAGAGTAAAAGTGGTACTTCCGGTCTGAATTTTGAAATTTTTTTTATACAAAAGATATTGAAAATTATGTTTTAAATACTTTTATACCCGTAACGTACTTGTCTAAAAAGCATGACTTGCGAAATATTCGCAAAAAACTGATTTTCGATAAGAGTAAAAACCTACTTCCGGTAGGAATTTCGAAAAACTTTTTAAATAAAATTGTTCTCAATTTTAATTTTAAGTACATATGAATTCTTTATAAATTTGTATAAACTTAGTATTTGACGAAATATTGGCAAAATTCGATTTTTATACTGAAGTAAACTGCTACTTCCGGTCTACCGATTTTACTGAAAAACTAATCAGATCTCAAGAGGGAGATTATACACGTAAATACAAAATTTGGAATTGATATCTCCAGCGGTTTGACCGCTATCGTGGCCACACACACAGACATTTTTTTAAAAACCACTTTTTTGGTATCAGGGGACCTCAAAACGTGGACATCTGCAAAAATCTCGAGGTCGAAAATTTTCATCATCACAATACTTCCTTATACTACGTATATATATTTCCAGTATGCACCTATAACCAGTTAGGATGTAGAAAGGACGTTTTCTATCTACAAGGATGTACTTCATTCAAAGGGAACAAATCTTACAGAAGAGAACCTTGAGAAAGTATTGCTGGTAAATAATGAACTCCAAAATGAACAAATAATAACGTACTTTGTATTTTATAGATCACCATCCACTTGTTATCCAATTATATAAATAAAATTAAAAACTCTTTAAAAATACAAAATTTCAATAGCGCGCCCATGGGCGATGAGTCATCGGCCGTTCGTGTCCGGTCTATATCAATGAATATTATAAAAGTATAACAAACAATAATGAATGAGCTTCCAAACTGGAAAACATAAGGTATATTATAATGATTTAAATTGTCAACATTTATAGTATAAATAAAAAAATTAACGCCTCAAGAAAATTAATTTATGTTATACAAATAAAAGATCATTCGTATACAGAATAGAAGAATTTTATTAGAATAGAATGAAATGAATTAAGGAGCCGTAAATACATTGATGTTGATTATAAATTAAATGGAATTGGAGATATAAACAGAAAATTACATATAGAAGACGTTTACTAGTACGAATGTGAAGATATTAAGAACTGTGACTGCAATCCAAAATATACGCAATTAATGAAGAGGATCAGTGCTGTGACGAAAGCAGAAAAATCGTAACGTAAAATTATAAATATATTAAAGGACAAGCATTTAATAATCGTTAAAAGAAACCATTAAAATAAAATTTTGAAGATAAAAAAAAGAATAATAGAATTGAACTATTATTAATTGTAAAAATGATTCTATTTTGTATAATATGAATAATCATATTCATACTCTTAAAGTACTAATTTTTCCATTAAGTTAATTTTTTTTTTTAAATTGAATTGTTGTTTAGTATTAAAAAAAAGTTTACATTGTTGTGAAAATTGTTTATCCAACATATATTGTATTGTGTTTTAAACAAAACTTATTTAGAATAAATAGTAAAATAACTTTTAACAAAGAATTAAAACCTGAGTATATTATTTATTTGAATACTTAAGTATAATTTATACCGACTGAGCTGAGCTAAGAAAGACAATAGTATAATATATTTATAATTTTCACGACTAATTCTCATACTTCAAATCAATTTAAAATGTCTAACTGAATTCTCTTATATAATCAATGAGCAAATTATATATGAAGCAATCATACCTGGCATTCCTCTTGCAGCAGAAGCCCATGTGATATACACGATATTCCTTTGGGTCCAAGTTGATTTGCCAAACAGGCATTGCTCGAGTTCTGGAATTGCATGAAAAACACACCCATTAAATTACATGCAAAACTGACATTGATGCAGTACTTGTGGAACGCAAAAGTCATAAAATATCATCATATTACTGAGCACAAAATGATTTTTATGTATAGAAAAATTGAACAACTTATGGTCAACATATAACCATGAAAAGAAAAGGATTTGTAACAGCTGTTGGATTAACCTTTTTTTCTTAATCGAAAATTTCTCTTATTAATTATTGATGTTTCGGACAATGAGATACAGGATCAATTAAAATTTGTAGGAAAAGTGTATGATGTAAAAATTAATTTGTGAATCAGTTTCTGTATTGTATGAGTACTACCGGGTCTCCAAGCGTAGAGGTAATGTCCATTATTAGTATCTAATAATACAGATAGCGAATAATTCTTAATACAAAAATTGTAGATAATCATAAGCTCTACAATTTTAAAATATTTTCATTTATACTGTGTTGCGTGCTTTTGGCACTTCACAAGAAACGACTAATTTTGATTTCAAAATGTTAAATAATATCTGTTTATTTAAATTAACCAGTACTAAATTACTTAAGAATTCCAAATTAATTATAATATCATTCTTTTGGCTCCTACTGTACACTATTATTAATCTTAATACGCAAAATATATTCAAAATTTAAAATACATGTATTGCAATTCCACAGCCAAGCTTGTTCAAATTTGTGATGAGATCATTCGTTATATTTTATTTTCAAATACTTATTTCTTAAAAAGAACATCTGAATAACAACGTTTATAATCTAAAATAAGATTCTTTTTATAAAGCAAATATTATAATCACGTACGACAATTTTTCTCAAATACCCCTTTGTACGACACGATGAAAACTAGATTTCGGCGCCACGAGTATGCTCGTGTTATCAGTGGCCCCTTTATTTAACAGTACCCTGGGAACCGAGAAATTGAATCTATTACATCGTATGCGTCGTGTGCAAAAATTCCTTCTTGAAGAAGTCAAGAAACTTCTAGAATCCGGAAACAGGCGTTGACGCGTGTTTTCACCCCTCTCCAAAGGTACGAATAAAAAGGCAAGAACGCGTAGAAATAATATATAGAGATATTTTGTTAGCAGCCTAGTGACCATCGACACATCTAAGTAATTTTAAGTGTAGACCATTGGCGGTCGGTGACTATCAGATGTTTGACAAGTAGTCCAGTAGCAATTTAAAAGGTTTGGATTGTTACCACAGTGTACGTAACATAGCAGTGTCAAAAGCTAGTCAAGTGACGATTTAACGTGCCTAGTGGTTCTTTAGAATTATCAAACGATCATTGGTCCAGCCTAAGAGAAGATTTGGCTGATCAAAATAATTTACCTCATGGGAATTTGAAGCAATCTCGATACTGAACTGTTGCCTGTAGAAAGTCATCGACCTGTCGCATACCCGATAACCGTTGTTATCATCGTAACTGCACACTTCAAGGTAACTTAAGTATTATTTGTGTGTCTCAGAGCGCTTGAAAGTTATTGTACCGTCGCTAGAATAAAATCAAAGGCCATTCCCTCTGGCTTCGTAACAATAAATCAGTATTATATAGTTCCGTCGGATAACGTCAAAATAGCTTTGAGGGTTAATCTATATCTCTTGGTCCACGTTGTTATTTGAATCATTACACTACTGTAAATAATGGTATTAATCTGAAATTTCGAGTTCATTGTTAGAATCTTTGTACTATTGCCTATAATACCACAACCTTAAGTTAATCTTTTAAGAGTTACAATACGAATTATTCACTTTGTCAAAATAATGCATATATTAGTTGTAGCATTTTGGTCTAAATTTAATACCCGATTTTAATTTACCATTTGTATTTTTAACGAAGGTATTGTAATACGTTATTTGTGTCAAACTTTGTGTAACACTAATTTATCTGTCTGGCCAGATTAACTAGTTAAGAATTGTGTAATCTGATGTAAAATGTGGAACTGAAACATCTGTTTATTAGTGTTAAATGTTTATTGTACCTTGGTTTAAATTATTTTATGTAATAAATATTGTTAAAGTTTACGACACTTGTGTTCTAAATTGATTATCCTTCGTTCCTTGAGGTAATTCAATAAGCTCAGTGAATGTTTCTTACTTTCTTTCACTAACATATCTAGAGCCACGATATGCTAATTCTAGTGATAATAAAATTATGATCATATTAATCAAAGTAAGATCATTCAAGTAAGCAACTAGTTATCTAAAAGAATCAACACCGGTTACCTGAGGAACTTTTGATTGGGGATTGTGAAGCATAAGATTAAGGTAGGTGAGTTTTGTCATTGAATTAGATATACGCATTCATTCACTCCTTGTTCAATTATTAGTCATATAGATTCATTGCAGTAATAATTAGTAAACGACCCTGAGATACTGGATGCAGACTGTGCTACTGGGCTAATCACTCTATTCTTGCATCCAGTACCGTTGCTGATTAGTAAATGTTTATTTAACAAATTATTTAACTGTTTATTATATCAAACTATTCGGTATAGCAATTAATTAGCAACAACTGCCACGTACGAAACTTTAAGAGGCCTATGGCAACTATAACTATGATATAGCGCTGGGTAAATTATATGCAAAGGCAAAATAGGTACAAATATTATTACCAATTGAGTTACACCTTCTATGACCACCTACCTGTTGTGCTCGTCAACTAGGCTGCCGCAACTCAGCGAAGATGGGGCGGTTCAAAACTTTGTGAAGCTAAATCTAACCAGGGCGCCACCGCGTCTATTTATAGCCTATCAGAGTCAAACGGACACGGATTTTAGATGAAAAATGAAAACTGTTGGGAATAGGATTAGTAACTCAAAGCAAAAACAATCCAAATTCAACTCACAAGATCTAGTTTAATTCCCACATAAAGTTTTAGAATGCACAAACATATATAATCATGCAAAGAAGAGAAAGAAAGTCAAATTTGAAATCATTAACAAATAGTCAAATGTGAAATACTTGAAGGTTAACGCTATGAACTTTTAAATATAAAAAAAAGGTGAAATAGAATTTGCAATCTGCCTCCAAACACACAGCGATCGTGGTGGTACACCCTGTTTATCAAAATATTAGCTCAAACAATCCGTAGTGAATAAAAAGAAAGAATGCACCAGCCGACTCACACTGTATATTTTAAAGAAAGAGACACACAAAAAATAAATGTTTTAAAAATATATTAAATTTGATCGGCCGTAATTAAAAAAAAAAGAAAAGGTAAAACGTTATGTGATAAGCAGAATAATTAAACTAACAAATTCATCATCAGAACTCACTCAGAGTTTAAACAAAAAAGTATCACACAGAGAAATGTCTCCCAGTCACGAAAATTTGCAAATTATTCGTTTACAGAAATAAATACAATACAGGTCAAACGACCACTTAATAACTACTGCATGTTACTCATATAAAATTATCAAAATGAACAAAATAAGCAATGACTACTTTAAACTCTCACGGTATATTAACAAATAGCTGTAGTATTGCAATAATGCAACTACAATTGTAGCGTTGTAGCCTTAACGATACAAAATTGCATATCTATTCAATGAATGCTGGGATTGCATTAATATTGTTAAAATATTCACCTATAAATTTATAAATCTAATCCACATTAACATTCAATTTATTTTTGTGAGTTCTAACAGTGATCTTTCATCTGGTGTGTTTCTTATTTCAGTTTTATTTGGATAAGGTTAATAATAAAATAAATTCTTAAATTTCATAAAACATTTATATTCATCTTTTAATTCGATAAACTATATTAAAAAAATAATTATTGACAACATGTGGCTGTTTTAAGAATGTCTTTTCACTATTATAAAACACAGAAAAACATAATTCCTTTTTTATAAATATGCTATTGCGATTCAAGAAAAATATTATTTTGCTTTTTTATCCTTTAATATAATATTTATAGATTCAAAAAAAATAACTTTCTCCCATACGAAGCTAATTTTTATTTCAACAAAGACATACATTCGCACATAGTGCCTTTGATGATCTAAAACTTTGCAAAGAAGAAAATATCTTGAAATTGACCTATACCAATATGCATATGCATATATTCTAGATTTATTGTATTGCATGCTGGAAACTCTGATGGTTTTATTGATGGTGCAGACCTTGTATTTCCATCTGCAAGTACCTCTGGTGACTATCATGGAGAGATGAACCGAACTAACTATTTGCGGTGGTTTGAGCAACAACTGCTTCGCCATCTTGAAAGGCCATCTGCAATAGTTTTAGATAATGCTAGTTACCATACTACAATTTTAAATAAGCCACCCAAAGCAGCATCCACCAAAGCTTCCTTTCAACAGTGGTTAACGGAAAACAATATTGAATATGATGAGAGTTTATTGAAAATTCAACTGCTTCAATTAGTTGACAAGGGAGTAGCATCAAACTGTTTTCATATATCTTTATCTATAAAGTTTAATTTTCTACAGAAATAAATCTTGCGCTGTTTATGAAGTAGATCAGCTTGCACAACAGTATGGTCATATTATACTCCGTCTTCCACCATATCACTGCATTTTTAACCCCATCAAGCACATTTGGGGTATAACAAAAAGTTATTATGCTAGACATATTGGAGAGCATGGACGATGTATAGAAAGTGTACTACAAACATGGCAAAATTCCTTAATATCTGTCACACCAGAGACTTGGAGAAAAACAATACAACACAGAGAGAATGAAATATACAAATGGTGGGAGAGGGAAGTTGCAGTTGATCGTGAAGATCACTAATATAATAATAAGGTCTACTTCCTGCGTTTGATTATTTATTACTTATTATTAAAGTTCATTTTTCATATATTTCTGACAAATCTTTAAAGCATTATTAAGATCATACTTTTTTTAAATATCGATTTTTATGCTTAGAAATAAATAGTGTTTGCGATAAAATTGCCATTGAAAATCGAAAATGAGTGGATCATTTTATGAACTAATGTTTGTTTATGTAATACAATCATATTTTTTAATCGTTTAGTTTGTTTTAGTGATTAATGCATCAGCCTCAATAAAAACTTTCAATAGACTAATTGGTTTTCGTAACCTATAGGTACTTCTAATTTGACAGTTGTTTATATCATTTTTATATTTTATATGTATCAGTTTGACAACATTATGCAAACGTCATTGATGACGTGCATCTATTCTTACGATGAAAATACTATAGTTGTTTTATCAAAAAAAAAGTATGTAAAACCTAATTACTACTAATTTTTGCAAATGAAGAGTATTTTGCGGATTAAAAACGTAAATGTTCTATTGAATGTAATGTATCGCCAATGGTGACAAGCCGAGGTAATTTTGCACATTTATATGTGGTTATTTCTAAATTATAATTTTTTTAAGAGGTTAGTTAAATGAAAAAAATATTTAATTTTATTTAGAAGGTATAATTTATTTCACAACCTTACAGTTCTGGATAGAGGATTTACGTCATGCATAACAATTTCATTTTCTAAAAGTTCATTTCGTCGAATATTATAAATCTGATCTTCAGCCGTTTTAGACACCAATAATGATAACTGTGAACAGTCAAGACTAATCAAAACAAATAAACAAAAACTGACCAGCTGACTTCTGTCAAGTTTGCTAGCAAGTAACACATCCAACAACATAAGATTAAATTTTGAAATTCACTCAACTGTTGTCGATGTAGCATACGCTACCGATCGAGCGGAGCATGTGTTTCTGCTGAATGCAACCATTACTAGATACCAATAATGGACTTTACCGCTACGCTGGGACATTCGGTATAACTTTTAATAATGTATGAGAGTTGTAGGAAGAATTTTATGTGTTTGAGTGTAACCACAAATAACTATTAAGTTATATATTTCCTGCCAATTTTGCTAAATAAGAGCAGCTAGGTATGTAAGGGTTTATTCTAATGTTTTATATAAGGGTGTGAATCATTAATCTTATATTATATAGTATAATTATAACTGGTAAAGTGGCACAGGTATAAAAAGTTTTAAGAACATTGGATAACTTAAAATAAACTGTAAGCAATTACTTTCTGGAAATATTCTTCAATTTCATCAATTGTATTCATTGGAGAAAAGAATTTAAAGACAGTATCTTTTAAAAGTGCAAAAATGTATAGTCAACTCCACAAACATCAAAACAAGATATTCACAATACCTTCAGTTAAAAACCTTTCAGTTGTATCCTTAGGGCAAATACTTTTATGTTTGGCCAAATGTGATTTCGAGCTGAATCCGAGGCAGCAAAATGTGCAGGCAAATACGTCCTTACTGATGTCTACAATTTTATTCGGGCTATTTTCGTATGCCTCACCAAAATACACCAGTAATTCTTCACCAGCTCGAATTTGACGAGTGCTCTGATAATATATATTCTCCTCAGATTTAAAGACATTTAGATTTCGGTCACTAATATTGCTTGTAGGATTAACGTACTGCATCCAATTCAAACACTTCCATTTATTATTATCCAAAACAAATTTCTCGCCATTCCTTTCCCAGGGACATTCTGATGCACTGAGCCCAGTGAAAGGACCAAATTTTACACCTGCAGGAATAATTCTCAAAGCATATACTCCAGTTTGCCCGAGACAATCTCGAATTTCTAAAATATCATTTGGTATATCTTCTCCACTATCTGCATTATTCAAAGCATATTTGTTTAAAATATGCACAAGCATTCCACATTCGATGCAATAGTCTACGTAATATGCTTCACAATGTTCACAGTCTGTTGGCCAAAGATACACACACACTAAGAATCATTTCACTTGGTAATTCTTTAAATAAATACAGAATCATGAAACATTATTTAATACTGTTAGCTCTCAAAATAATCAAGTAATATACTATGTAAGGATGACAAAGATTTAACTGGCAATTGAAATAAGTGATACCTTAGTATTTGAGACATAAAACAGGTTTGAAAGTAACAATATGTACGTGTTTGTAATGGAATTGTATTGTTTTTCTATAAACAGAATAAATACTAAATGCGCTTAACTTTTTCCTGTGTATCTTATATTTATACTGCAAATGTTTCATCACTCCTTACAAACAAGACAATCAGAAACTTGTAATAGAGTTGCTTCTATTAGAAGTTTCTTGTCCATGAAACAGTACCAATAATAATGTCAGAAACACCAAGAATTACATAACATTCCATTAACTAATTGCTGATGTAAAACCATTCAGCAATAATATTAATGATTTAATAATAAATGAAAATTTTGTAGTGGAACAAGCAAGTGATCTTTAACCTCGAAATATTACTCGTAACTACTCGTAAGCAAGAATTTTATATTTTCTACTCTCACAGTGACAATAAAACATATATTTTTCGATACTGTTCAAAATCTTTATTATTTGTGTGGGCATCGTGTTAAAGTTTAGCCTTATATACAGTTACTTACACAGTAGTCCATTATCAAATTGAATTTTAACATCATAATCACTAAACCCTCCTTCAATTTTAACATTGTCATTTTGTACTTCTGTCGCTTGAAATGATGCCAGTTCTGTCTTAATATTATTCAAACATGCGGGCTCTTCATACTGCTTTAATTTCCTATGCCAAGTGAAGCCTTGTATTTCAGCATTGTCTATAGTAATGGTAGTTTCAGAGATACACATTTTATCGTCTACAAAACTGTCTTCTTGGCGCTGTTCTTCCTCTACTCCGAATGTACTTGCCGAAAGCATAGCATCACTTATATTAACTTGGTCAACATGATCACCCATTCTAAACAATTATTAATTTGAGAATGATGAATAAACAAAGAAGTATTACAAAATGGTCGTATCCTATAATTTCCAACGCCACCAATCACCAACTTACACGTGACATGTCCAGTAGCAGATATTAATCACTGATATTCACAATTCACAGTAGATTTAAACTGTTATAATATATCGCTTTAGATATATCAGTGATTGAAATAACGTTTGGGGTTTGGACTTTGGATATCGACGGTCCACCATACTGTTTTTTGAATAGCATTCTATTCATATAAATATAGTTAGAGATGAGCGATATATATATCCAGTAGCAATTATTAATCACTGTTATTCTACAGTAGCAGTGAACACATCTATAATTTAGAAATATCAGTGATTGAAATAACGTTTGGATATCGACCATACAATTCAACGGCGAGTGCGGGTCAGCGTTGCCAACTAGGGGGGTTTCCCCCTAGATTTACGGTTTTTTTTGAGCCAAGGGGGAAATTTGGGGGGTTTTATTTTTTTATGGGTATTTGCAGGGGATATTGAAAACTAGTGATGGGCGAAATCGAATTATTTCAATAACCGGTTACTCACTACTCGAGTGATCTTGATAATCGAATTATCACTCGAGTAGTTTTCACTCGCATCATCGCCCTGTATTCAATAATACTAATATTTATTAAACTGGCCAACATGTATAATGTATACAATGCAAATGATACAACCCGCAGAATGTACTACGACTTTTCCTTGTATAATATTCTGGTATTCCATAAAAAACCACTAATTTTTATTTAAAAAAACGACGTACACAAGCAAAGTGTACTTTCAAAATTATAAATATACATTTTCATGTAGTTCTTAATTGTACAAAACATTAATACTTTCAAGCTTATTTCGTAGGCAGGTCTTTAAGAACACGATAAGCTGGTTGTCGTAAATCGTATATTTAAGTTACGAACTAGTTCATTAGTCATATTTCATTTATCGCTTACCTTATATGCAACACCGACAACCTGGTTCTTCCTTACGCAGGTTGTCGCATTTCTACTTCATTATCCATAAAAAATATATGTAAATATCAATAAATAACATATATTTACAAAAAACACGCAAATTGCAGATTTAAGTTGCGTTTATTACTTATATATTTTGTCACCGTTCAATTAACCAACTTAAGAAGAAATTGACTGTTTCCTAAACATACTGATAATTTTTACGTTCTTTATATGTTTTTATTTATTTCTGTTCATTTATATATTTTTTATATTACATATTAATTATATTAACTAACTTAATACTTGCTAATACTCTCATCATATACTACTCCAATTCCCAGTAAATATATAATCAGTGTTTAAGTAGTGTGCGACAACGCGAGCGAAAGATAACAACCCGGTACTCGGTGGGCGATATTTCAATGCAGGCGACGACTACTTACCAGGTGAAGAATTACCCGGTAGGCGATTTTTCAAAGCAGGCGGCGACTACCAGGTGACGGGTGATGAAGTACGACTAATAACTAGGCCCACTCTCCCACCACCAAATGACAAGAGTTTCTGCGCCCCCTATACTTAGGATACGGAATATAGATTTGAAATTTGAAACACGGCTAATTTAGGATTTGTAGCGGGATTTTCATATTTTTAAATGTATTCTGTATTTATTATTATTGCCATACATAGCTTCATGTAATGTTTACTTAAAATATTATTAGTAAGTACAGTAAACATAACATAAAATTATATATGACAATAACATAAATGAAAAATATCCGTTAATTAATTCAAATATTCCATATTTTATTAAAACAAGTAATATATTTATATAGCAATTTTATTCCATTTATATACAAAAAGTGGCACAATATAAAAATAACTATAAATTAGGAAATCAAAAATAATATGCATAGTTAATAATAAACTAAAAATAAATACGTTTGTAAAAGTAGTTATAATAAAGTCACATAATAAGACATAATTGTCTAATAATAATGATAATACTTATTGATTGTGAAATCTGCTCTACATCTTAAATAGAAATCGATAGATGTAAACACCAGACTTGGAGTCAATTTTTGCCAAATTCTAGAAACTGACATAAAAAGTGATACATGGAAAACGAGCATTAAATGCATTGGCATACAGTGAATCAATGAACAAGTGAATTGTACATAAGTACCTGATCTAAGATAAACTCAACTATAAATGTGTAAAATACAAATGATTTAACATGAACATAGTGGGAATGAACTTTCAAAATGTATATTAAGAGGCACTGCAATAATCTAGAAATATATAATTATTTTCACGGCTTGTGTAGAAGAATAATTTACTTTTTCCTTTTAATATATTTTTGTCGTGCTATGAACTTAATCGGATCAAAATGATCTGATGTTGTATATCTTTCATCAGCACCACTTAGTATTTTATTAATATGTTTAACCCAACAGAATATCATTAATATGGTTATAGTTTTGACAATCTTTATAGATATATCTGGGTGGTGTTCACACATAAGTTGCTTGAAATTTACTGTTTTTAGCACTTTATCACTAATGATTCCACTGATTTTATTGTTCAAACACATTTGTGGCAATAACTTAGCGATAGAAGTAGCACAAACATGAAATATGTTCATAAATGTTGATGTTGGGAGCAACAAAGATTTATGTGAAAACCTACGTGCAGTTATTAGAAGATGAAATCTAGATTCATCTGAAGCTACCAGATTTTGCATGCAAGTATCACATTTGCCAATATCGCTGAAAATTCTTTTAGCTATGTAGCCTGCAACGTAGGCTTCCAAATAAATATAATATAATAATTTTGCTTTCATGAGAAAATTATGTAAATTATTGAGAACACCTGCAGACAAATCATCCTCACAGTTCGATGACACTGATTTTACAGATGTAAAATTATTTACTACCAGGGTTTTAAATGAACTAGCAAAATTAGAACATGTTGGGTTCGTATTTCTAACACCGTGGCTCCGTATGCAACAAAAGAAGTTCTCAACTGCATCTTGATTTGAATTACGAGGGATCAGAAACTGTTTCTTCAACAAAGTCATCTTCTTCCATAAATATTCTACACCTATAATTGTCTGTACCCAGTTCTTAATTGTTGGTGGTTTAGAGGTTTTCTTTGTTAGCTTACACTCAAATGACATTGTTGTCAACAGTTGCTTTGCCATAATCCAGAATTCATGGTGTGGTGAATTTTCAGAGATCCGACATCGCAATGGGTGTCCCTCATCTGCAGATCTTTTATAACCATTAAAGCTGTCGAATAGGTTATCAAAAAATAATAAAATATAGGAAGTATCAGAAGCCTCTTTAGGCAGGACAGTGGATCCTGAAACATAATTCATATTAATACATCAAACATCAATTACATGTAGAAACTCACCAGAATCAATTAAACATTGCATAAATTTTCCAACACTTCTACTAAAAACTTGCGTACAGCAGCTTACTTTCATTTTTTTTACTTTTTCTGGGATGACATGATAATCTGTTAATTTAGTAAATGTACTAAGATATCTTGTTGGTCGATCCCACATATAAAGAGTTACAAGATGATCCCAAGATGCTCTCTTTTTACTTCCCTCATGAACATAGAGGAGATCTTTTGTTAATAAATTATTTCTGATACATTTCAATAAATGAGGGTAGTCAAATAATGGAATTATTTCCCTTCCATCTACTTCAAAAACAGGAGCTGTTAATTCTGTACCTTTTTGATTATATTCTCGTTTTGTTTCTTCAATTAAAATGCGGATGGCAGCTGAATTTGAAGCACCTTGGTCACAGACTGTTACAAGTGGCAATAAATTGCACTGAAACAGGTTACTTATAACTTCCTTTATTAAAAGAGCTAACTGGTGTGATGACGTAGTGCTCTCACAGAACATGAATCCTACCGGTTGCTTCCATTTTCTAAATATACCTTGTACTAGAAAAACCAAAGCATGATCTGCAAACTTGCATACCCTGCCATTACCTAAATCTTGAAAACCTTCTATGAAGTCTTTTACCTTATTATAATTTAAACTAGGTTGAATAGACATTTCATCAAATATTACACTACAGAATCGTTCTTGTTCTGGGAATGCCAAAGTTGATGACTTTAAAGTATCAAAAATTGTAGGATTAATCCCCGGAAAAAATGGAACTGCTGCTAACAGTCTTCGTAGTGTTTTCGGTGATGGCAGGGAAAAAATTCTTTGCAAGAGTCTATATCCCCTTGGGCTGTTTTTGTGCAGTGTTAGTGCCAATATTTTATCCTTAATTGTAAATCATGTACCTCTTGCTTTTTTATTATATGCTCTAAATTGCAAAGCTAAAAATTCATACAACACAGGGTTAGTTTTCTCAATGTTTTGAAAAGTTTTTGATGAAAGAATATCTACAGCTCCCTTTAATTTATCTTTAGCTGTAGAATATTTTTTTTGTAGGCGAGTAAACTTGCTTTTGTAGTATGTAGCAAATTTATAAAGTTGTTGTCCTTCTTCTGATAGGTGCCTTATTCGAGTACACCGTATACTGTGTAAGATTGAAGATCTTCCTGAAAAATTAAGTGGATATAGGGCTTATCATACAATACATAGGATGCAGTACAACGAAGGTACACACAGACTATTAAGGATAATTCCCATGAAAAAGCAAGAAGTCATATGAAAAAATAAAAATGACTTTTTTTTGGGTTCCATTGTACCAATATTTGTCCTGTATCAGTTACATTCTACATACCTTTAAACTTTTTTCTGTCAGCCTCAGGTATAAACTCTTCTGTAGTACTAGCAATTCTCTTGATACCTCGGGTGGAACTTTGTATTTCATATGCTGCTTCACAGATTTCTATTGCTTGCTACGAAGTTGAAGCGGAAGCGCATGCTGTCATGTCTGTACTTTGATGTGCAGTAGTAAGATTGTGAATAAAGGCATTCGCAATAGTTGATTCTTCATGAAAACCTACAAAAAAAAAAGATTAATTACATCAAAGAAGACAAATGAGAATTATTTTTAATCCATCCTTTTTGGAATTGGTGATATTTGAAATATCAAGAATAAATTAATATAACAAGAAAATGTACTGGGCATATTTATTGTTGGCAATGATCCAATCAGCAATTTTCTATTCCCCTTGCACTCTTTGATGAAATGAGCTGCACATACGAACACTTTATTGTATAACTCTGTATCGGTATACTGCCTTAAGGATTCTGTACCTATTCTCTCAATCCAAATGTTCTTGATTTGTTCATTTCGTATGGGAAATCTGAACCTAGAAGAATTTAGTTAATGCAATACTTTCATTATACAGGGTGTCATTTTGAAAACGTACCACCCTCTATATTTCGGCCCCTATAGAAATTCCAAAAATTTGCAAAAACACGTCAAACTTATTTTTAAGGGGGACATTTTGTAGGCTGGTTTTCAATTAAATTACATCAACCCTCTAGCGGGGGTGGACATAACCTCTAAAAATTTAAATGGAAATGGGGGTTGAGTGATACCTCATTTTAAAGGTCGTTTAACCCGCTTTTCAAAAATGCTAATTTCTTGTCCTTTATTTTTAATACTTTTGAAGAAATCAAGTCAAACCATGAACTTACAAGTATCAAGTGTTTTGCAATAAAACATTAAAAAACTAATAAAAAGTAACTTATTTTATAAAATTTTAAATTCTTTCCAATAATAATGTTTAACTGAATAGTATGCGTCTTTATTATTTCGTTGGATATTAGAAGTAAAAATAGTTTAAAAATTTACCGTTATGTAATACATACCTCAATTTCATTTATTTTAATTCATTAAAGCAATATCACAAAGTGTTTTTGATATCTAAACTTCTTTACAGTTTTCACCAAATATCTCGCGAACTGCTAAAAAGAAAAGGCAAGAATTTAGCATTTAAAATTTTATAAAATAAGTTACTTTTTATTAGTTTTTTAATGTTTTATTGCAAAACACTTGATACTTGTATGTTCATGGTTTGACTTGATTTCTTCAAAAGTATTAAAAATAAAGGACAAGAAATTAGCATTTTTGAAAAGCGGGTTAAACGACCTTTAAAATGAGGTATCACTCAACCCCCATTTCCATTTAAATTTTTAGAGGTTATGTCCACCCCCGCTAGAGGGTTGATGTAATTTAATTGAAAACCAGCCTACAAAATGTCCCCCTTAAAAATAAGTTTGACGTGTTTTTGCATATTTTTGGAATTTCTATAGGGGCCGAAATATAGAGGGTGGTACGTTTTCAAAATGACACCCTGTAGAATTATGTATTTTAATATTACCTGCTGGAAAATTCATCTGTACAATTGGGGACTGCACACTTTAGTGCCAATTTTCGTGCAAACATTCTTACGTAGTATTATATAAACAGGAAAAACTATTATATACAAAGTTAAAAACAAGTCTAAAACTCACACAGATAACTCACTAACTTAAAAACAATATTATATATAACAATAAAAGTCAAAAAAGCAGCCTAATCCTCCACAGAGATAACACACAAAAACAAAAAATTAACAAGGCGAAAAATGGCGACGAATTACACTGAACTATCAAAACAAACAACAACATTAATGATGCGTTTACGATTACCCGCACCGTAACCTACGAGAAAGTACAGGCCGCGAACAAGCAATCGTGACGTCACGAAAGCCGGCCCTATCTCCATGCGTTAATGTGTTTTATAACTACTTAACTATTAAATTTAATCAGTTTTCTCTTGGATAGATCCATGTTTTGGGTGTTAATTTTGTCGTTGATTATTTTTGAATAGTTATTAAGAAATATATTGGCAAGAACATGACTATTTTTTAACAATATCGACTTCAACGTTTTGCTGCATAAAATACATTTCTCATTGATTTCTTCTACATATTTTTCCAATTTTAACATTGTCAATTCCCGTAAAATAATCCTTTGTTTACCTGTTTTTAGAAATTCAGTTTCATATTTATCTGAAATAAGCTCACTAAATATCTGATACGCCTGAATAGAGACTTCAAAGAATAATTCAGATGGTTGTTTTAGAGCTCCTCTTGTTAAATTTTTCAAATATTTGCTAATATCTGCAGAGTCATTTTCACCACAATTGGTAAAATTTATAACAAAATCTGAATTGGTAGTAATGGATGTTAAACAATTGTCACAACCATTAACAAACTTAATTAGTGAATGTGCACAGTATCCGGCAATATAGAACAAAGATGATAATACAGAAGCATTCAGTGCAATGTCAAATGAATTATTTAATATATCTGAAAAAGAAGAGACGTTTTCAGATAATCCATCGTTTCTGGTTATTTTATCAATTGTTATAACCGATGACTCTGAGAAATGTTTAATACATACTACTGAATGTTTTGTTGGATTAAATGACTCTCTATGAATGCATTTAATCCACGTTTTTTTCAACTCTTCATCTTTTGGAAAAGAAAAGACGGACACATACGTATGGGTACTATCGTAATTGCTTGTGCAATTAGGCACGCAGCATTTATCAGGCATTTTTAATTAAATGAACAAGATTCACTCAGGTATCTAGTCAAACTGTTGGCGTTCTTGATTAACTAATTATTTTATATAAACGACACAACCATATTATAAACTACACCACCCGAAAGTTATTTATAAGTAATAAAACAACGTTCACATACAAAATTTACCAGCGGCCATATTTGCTAACCCACAAACTCGGCACTCCACAATTGAGAAACACTCTCTTTTCACTGATTTTACAAATTATCTGCACATAAATCAGGTAAATCTGAAATTCTACACCTTTAACTTATCACTTTAACTTATTTGAAGTTCTTTATGAGGGTTTTTGAAAGAAAAACTTGCGAAATCTAGTTCACGCGACTGACATGTGCGACCACGGCAAATCTAAACTGTAATGCTCGTCAGACGGCATTCGTGACGTCAGATCACGTGACACAAGCTTTGTTCCAGGCCTCTATATCACGGAGGTTACGCCCGCACATGCGCTAGATAACGCAAATTGCGCATGTTCCGAACCCGTCCCCAACGAATAGGCGGCGCTGTAATAAGTATATTTTAAATTTCCCTCTCTGACCACCCTATGTAATAACTGGCCAGTTCGCATTTCCGATTTGCAGCAACTCGGTTTGTGTCGGTTCTCCGATCAACCGTCACTCGTCGCTCGGATTCAAAAACCGAATTACACCGGTTATTTGAATAATCGGGTACCCGGTTATTTTTCACTCGAGTTCTCCCATCACTATTGAAAACTGTTATACCAAAGATTAGAGAATACTAAAGATGCGACGCTCGAAAAAGGAACTACATTTGTAGAGTAGGATAGAAAACATTCCAATTTAAATGGACTGAACATAAACAAAACATGTACACATAACCTAGCCAGCGGACGCAATTTGCTTTATACTGTTTAGTCTGTTTATTGTAATTATTATTGCATTTGAATTACTCGTATTTCGTAATTATGTGTATGATACCAAAACAAATTGGACAAATGTGTGCATATATATACTGTAAAAATTATTTTTGTATAATATCTAAAGCGGGGTTCACACCTACGCATTTTAATGCGGCATCAAAAAATGCAAAATGTAATGCATTTCTTCATGCCTGCTTTAAAAATGCCAATTTGTTCACATTAACGCATTTTGATGCATGCATCAAAAATCACACTAACATGTACTGGCAGAGAATTTCTTTTTGGCCAACATATTTTTTTTTAATTTTTGAAGTAGTGCAGCGGGAAAAGAATTTAACCTCAAAATTTTGTTTTGCACACCAAATGTTGAAATGGACGTCGAAGAGGCTTTATTGCTAATTATAGTTTCAACATCTGCGTTGCTGTTGATGCAAAACAGACAGAGGAGATGGTGGATAAGACCGTGGCAAGGAACGCGAAAAAAAGAGAAGGGTTGTATAAATTTATTACACCAAGAATTGGCACATTCAGATAGAGAGAATTACAAAAATTTTATAAGAATGGATGAAGATGCATTTAATGAACTACTTCAATTGATTTTTGATACAGTTGATTGCCTCTGTTCTCTTAATTTTATTTTTATATTCCTTGCTTTTAGTAGCATATAAAATTCTGTGCGATTCGTATAAATGTATCAAATCCTTAATGATTTCTCGTGTCCAATTGAAAACGTTTTTATCCTGTGACATGGTGGCAATTTTTTAATTATATATTTATATGCACAAATGAAAATATACAAATTGAAATGAGATATACCAGTACTATATAGGCCATAGAGAAATTAACAGTAAAAAGAGTACCAACTTAATGTATTAAAATTCGAAGCACAATAGCGCCGCCATTTTTAGCCAATGGTACTAATTTTCAACAGCGCCATATTTGAATATTTAAATACCATACTTTCTGAATTAAAATTTAATATTATTTTTAAATAAAGATAAAAATGCAGTAATTGATCATTTGAGTGACATATTTATCAACTTAATAATCAATTACACATTTTCATCTACTTTCACAAAACACTACTTCATGGAAGTCAACTATTTTAAAAATAAAAAGAGAAAAATTGTTATACATAGTAAGTTTAATTTTAGAAAACAGTTAATAAATAAAATTAAACATATTATAACATTATATAAAATATAAATAAAATTCTCATAAAAACAATAAATAAAGACATTTACAGATATTAAATTTTTACAAAGTATCAACAATAAATAAAATGCAAACTGAATTAACGAAAAGTAGATTCTTGTAATAATAATAACAATAATACATAAACAGAAAGTAAAGTCTTATAAAAATATTAACAAAAAATATATTCTATAACAATTAAAAATATCACAGTAAAGGTGTCTTCCTCGGTAATCAATGCAGTCATCAGGCCAGTTAACGTAAACATGTAAAAAAGAAAGGAAATGACAAGTACCTAATCTGTATCTGTATAGTATATGTATCTATATATAACAATTACCACTAACAAGTTCCACACTTATGTTATGTTGCAAGATATACTTATTTATACTACACTAATAATCACAAACATCAGTAACAACACAATATTTGTTCCAGATTTATACTATGAAATTTTTGTCAATATTTTAGCAGCACTTTCTTTTACGGCACCTCATTCTATTCTTTACCCTTCTTTCCAATTCACAAAAAAACTTTTTAAATAACATATTAAGAACTAACTCAACTATTTTATTTTTAACATTAAATTTGTGCACAGTACACTGTAGCCACTCAAACGTTACATTTTCACTAATGCAAAACTTCAACTTTTCATATACATTTGTATTATGTCCTCGCTTTTCTAAATATTTATAGATAATATGATACATATGGGCTATACAATATATTAATTCCGTTCGAGCATATTTTAAATGGTCTTTCTGTGTATGATATTCTTTAAACATTGTAAATGTATGTTCAGGTAAAATTTCGGTACTTAATAAATCACTTTCGCAATCTTTGCACTCTAATTGAAGCCGTTTAACAATATAACCTGATACATACGTTACTGCCTGTAATTCAGCAAAATCTGCATTTTCTGGTTTGTCTGGTACATTCCAAGGTATAGTATCTTCTTCTCCAAATGTTGTTGAGTTACCTTTTCTTATGCAATAATTTGGTAGATGTTACTCGTAATGCAGCTTTCTTCTTATGTTTTGCTTTAGTAATAGTTTTCTTTAATCTCAAAATTGTTGTTTGTTGCTTACTTGATAATTTATAAAGTGATTGGCTGTTTTGAGGTAAGTTGTTCACATACTTTATTCCATATTCCCGTAGTACACTCTGTTCTTTATAAAATAAACTATTACTTTTATTATTTTCCAAGCTTGATGATGCTTCTATTTCCAATAAGTGCTCTTGACTCTCTCTTGGTGGTTCTTTTTCATGACAAGTATCTTCACTAATTGTAGAATTAATATTCACAGCTGTTATGTTATTGTTGAATATATCTGGTTCTGCAAATTTTATTAGCCTACGTTTCAATGTACTTGTAAAATTTTTTTCTGAAAAGTGATCTTGGCATATGTACCGCTTTCCAGTTGTGTCGGAGAATTCCGGAAAATGGATTTTCAATACATTTGTCCACCTCCTTCCTCGTGAAGTTTTCGGATCGAATAAAAAAAAGCATACATTTTGTGAGGTATTTTTTTCCAATAATCTACAACGAACATTTGCACAGAATGGAATGCAGCACGATAAACTTGTTTCACTCATGATTTAAGGATAATAAAAATTAAAACAAAGCCTTACCAAACAATTTTCCATACGATACCCGGAACCTATACTACAACATGGCTGACAATGTGATAAATGGCGGTAAATGTACGAGTAACCACGCATGCGCTAAAATTGCATTAGTTCATAGGATTAAAAATGGCGGAGCCACCATCGTGTAATTCAAGTTGGAGCTCTTCTTTATTTTCTCTATGATATAGGCTATATACAGTAACAATAAAAAATTTACAATAACCTCAAAGTAAATCCAAACAAGAGTTGGCAATCAATCGCTGTTGAAATATCCCTAGACAATGCACTAGAAATGCGTCAAGAAATGCAGAAAAATAGAACATGTTCTAAAGCTTTGCATTTCGATGCAGCATGAAAAAATGCACTAGGCATGCATAGTGTGAATACTAAAAATGCACGCATTTCGCTGCGGCATGTCAGTTGCAGCATTAAAATGCGTAGGTGTGAACCCCGCTTAAGGATGAAAAATTGCATTTCTTTAAATTTCCTAAAGTTCATATGTAAGTAAACATCAAGTTATCAAGAATCTTCCTATTTTTTCGCCTTTCAGTAATAATATTTAATCATATTGGAGTTGTCAAAAATAGGTGCAAGGATGTGGAAAATATGATTTATCGACAAAGATTTCTTAGAATTGTATACAAAGTATCGGATATGCAGAAAACATTTTGTAGCAGATATGTTAATGAACGTTGGAAGGAAGCGTCTGTTACCACTAGCTGTGCCAAATGATTTTTCATACAGAGTGCACTTTAGAAACAATATGTAAGAATTATGCAATTAACATTAAACACTTAAGTAACAAATTTTTTTATAGGTGAACCAATTCCATCATGTTCAAGATATGCTATTAAGTTAAGAGAAAGGGGAGTGAAACGGAAAACACAGGTCACAAAAGGATCAAAGTTATTTCTGATATTACCATACCATACCATATATTTAGCCTGTTTTATCTTCTGAAATTTTGTAATAACGAGTTTAAAAATACACCAAGTATGAATAGGAAATTAAGTATATTAATGAATATATAGATATCGAAACATGTCACATAGATATCGAGACTTTTTACACAGGTATTGAGACATACTAGAAATGAAACAGCCTATATTTACGTATATGTGTCCTGCAAATTTATTTATTTCCACCTATCTTCATTAAATTCTATGTAATAGCATATCCGACTAAAACCAAATCAGTAAGAGGAACCAGATAATTTATAAATAATAAACTTCGTGACATCAAAGAAACTTTTGATTTTATAGATGACTTGCAGAAAGTTCAACTTAGAATGCACGCAACAAGAAAAGAAAATATAAGATAGATGTAAATCTTGATGGTGATACAATAAATTTATTATTATTATTATTATATTGTTATAGTATGTAAATATTTTTTGTATAATAAATTATTCATTATTGTCTCAGCATTTCATTGCCTACCTTTTTAAATGTACATGTTTCAAAGATATATTTCTTTATTTTCCGATCACATTTAACATATGTAACACATATACACTTAATATTCTCTAAACACTTATTTTTTTATAATAATATTTTATATTCTTATAATATGTAATTATTCCACATATAATTTGTATTTCTATTTTACAATATTGCGAATCCATACATTTATTTCTATGACAGAAGAATTTTAAAATCTGTTCTGTTTAAAATTCCCGCACTTCTACATTCCAATTTAAATGTCCAAGGTCACTGAAAATTTGAGTAAGAGATCAAAGGTTCCGAACGAAGCGTCGTATCTTTCTTCTCTAATCTTTGGTTATACTTGAGTATTGCATATTGAGAAAGAAATATTTAAGTTTATTTTTATTATGTTATAATAATAGTCATGAGTAATAAGCAGCAAGCACCAGCAACTGTAAATTTTCCTATTTACAAATTAAGATATATGTATATGAATTTCCTGTAAACATGCATTTGTCTATACAAAAAACTGTCACAATAATATAAAGGAGTAACTTTTTTTTATAACAATTGAATTACTGGTTTTTAGGGGTTTAGTCATGTAATTTAGGGGTTTTTCAAGCATTATTCAGATCATTCAGGGGGAATCGTCTGTAGTGGATTGGCAACAGTGGTGCGGGTACGTCAGAGATACAGAGAGGGGACAATGCTCTTACAAATGCGCCGAAGATGATTGCAAACGTTGAATGTAAAATATCTAGATATTTTACATTCTACGATTGCAAATGATGATGTGCGCCATTTTGACCCAGGGTTGTCAAAAAGCACCAATCATAGGCATTCTTGAAAGAACGAATTTTCAAACAAAAATGAGAAAGGAATGTGGAAAGAAACGTTCGGGTGATTGGTTTATGCATTTAAACCGCAAAGTAATTGCGTTTTGCTTATTTTGTCAAACATTTAATTATTGTATTTTACATAGTTTATTATTTATTATTAACATTCTTAAAAAATAGTCCTTTTTAGAAGGCGCAAGTAAAATATTCCCTTTATGAAGGTATTTTGTCACTTTCATTAGCTTTCTTTTTGTAATCGCTAATATTTTATAGTATGGTGGTAGCGACGGGTCTTTCAAAAAATCGTAAAGGAAAACGTATAAGGGTTGGACAAAGGCAAATGACATAATGTGTATTTAAAGCATAAATATACACCACGCGATCATTTAAATTCTAAATTATAGCAGGCGGGATTTTTTTTATTAGGTTGTCCAGAATGTCAATTATTGATTAATTGAAATTTGCGGTTATGTTATACTTTGTAACATTTCTGAATCTTATGTGTAATCGATTTAAATCAAACATTTTGAAACGTCACTTTGACAATTCAAATTGTAAATTAGTACTTATATACCAACTTAATTTAAATTTCACAGCCTGCTCTAATTTAGAATTTAAATGATCGCGCGGTAGTATGTCTAAAACAACTACTGTCAATCAAACAGCAGACGAAGTGGGTAGTAGTAAGAATATTAAGGAAAAACAATAACTTGGATGAAGCATAAAAAAATCATTTGCACGACATGTGCTTTCATTTTTCTTGAGGAATGAGTTACCAAATTGTAAAAAAATGTGAGTTAATATATATGTAAATATTCTGTGAGTTATCGTATAAATTATATATGAGTATTTTGATTCTAAGTTATTAATACCAATGGTGGTTAGGTGTTGGCCACCTGTATGTGCAATTACATTATAAATTCTAAGAAATGTAGTAACCTAATATGAATACATATTTCGTGTACAAAAGTGTACGTTACTATACTCTGTCTCAGAATAAGAAGGAGTGATTCAAATATCCCGCCAAAACATGGAACACTTAAAATTTACTAGACAATTTGATATGACATACTAACTAAGGATTTAGCTGTTTTGTGTTTCATTTACTACTTTCGTTAAAATAGATGGATGTGCCGCTTTTCATTCTACCAATCGAAGCAGCAATACAAGTGCACGGCAATTGGAAACAGGAGAGTAAAATTATAAACACAAGTAGGTGCCTACATCTATAATTTGATGAATACAAATCTCTTAACATTCAAATCTGTTCATTCTAGTTTTGCAAAAAAAATTAGAAGAATCTATGAATAAAGATATAGGCCCAATTTACAAATGAAAGCATAGACTTTGTTCTGAGCGTTTTGAGGAGGATTGCCGTTATAAATATATAATTACTGCACATTTTAGTGAATGTATCAACATGAAAATTGTGAATCAAGTCTATTTATTATTAAATATTTGTATCAGAGAGCAAGAATGAATCAAACCTTTTATCTTTTATCAAAATGTCTTTAAGAACTTGCAGAAAAGGTTTTGTTTATTAGTTTCTATTTTAAATATCAATAAAGAACTTACAGATAAATCATTTGTATTACTGCTACAAACCTTGAGGAGGTAAATTCAAGCAACTAGTCTTGGAAATTTGAATCTTACATACAACAGTAATAACTAGAAAAATTTACATCGGCTGAAGTTGTTTGCACGAACTGCAAAGATAATTACATATACCTACACATTACTAATTATTATTCCCTATTAAAATTTATTTATTATGAAAATGTATAAAGTATAACAAATATTTATTTCTACTATATATTGGAAATTAACAATAATTTAGTGTTCACATCATGTTAAAAAGATTAAAAATTTAATGGTCAGCACTATTTTTCCAAATACTTATTGTAACATTTGTAATTCCTTCTGTCAAACGTTCTCATATAAGTGATATTCTGAAAGGGGATTTTTTTAAAGCAACTTCATCTTATGTATCAATTCAGATCCTATATGAAGTATTCTTAATTCCCTATCTTTATCGGTATGGCTATTTAATCCTACAGGTTTTCAACAAAGCTTGTTTTCACCTTTTTCTATTAGTACAGGATTCTTTACGTTTGACATATCTGAAATATAACATGTATATGAACATGTGGTAATATAATTAGTATTTAATTAACACTTACTTGAAATTAGTCAATTCTAGAATATGTGTCAGTTGTCCAGTTCATTTATGGTATGAACTCATCTATAGTTATTTTTTGCAATGATATTAATTGTTGAATGTTCGATTTTTGCACTGACGTACAGTATTTTTGACATATTCATCAAATTCAAAGTTTCAAATGCATTATCACTTGTTACTTAGGTCTTAAGCCGTCTGATCAACGCATGCTCATGTTGTACATAAAAGTATGGATTTTATTTAATAACACAATAAAGTATAATAAACCAAAGTAAAAATGTAAGATTCTAGGTTATGGCTTGGCTATAAACATAAAATGACGTTCTGTCAAACTTATTTTCCCATGTTAAACTTGCCTACGCAAGAACCAATGAAATACTTTAAAAAACATACGCCATTTTGGCGCGATATTTGAATCACTCCTTCTTATTCTGAGACAAGGTATAAAACTAACTAACTAACTAACTATAACTATAATTATTTCATTAAGAAGTAACTTGTGTCCTTAAAACATCCCCGTTAACGCCTCCAAGTTAATAAAAATAAAGTTTCTTAAGTGCATTAAGTTAAACATCATGTCACTGCCAATAGAATTCATTTAAATTAGACACAGAGTCCAGAATTTGTTAGGATTAAACATGTGATTTTATCATGTCATGATGGAAGAAGAAAAAGTGTATGGTACTGAAATATCGTTGACAATATCCGATCTTGAAAACATGTAATTTTTGTCATGTAACCAATGTATGTGTATTACGTTTATGTAGACATAAAAAGGAAGGATTTAAAAACGATAATTTATGTACCATACTTCATTTGTACATTATATTTATTGATTAAGAATTACATGGCAATATAACGTATCATTTATACTAATATAACTATTGAACAATTCATAAACAAAATTTATTTCACTGATAAAAGAGCTTTCGTAATGTGTCTTTTGAGCCTTTGAATCGGGTTTCCTTTACCATAGGATATTTAGAGTTGGAACAGCATTGTCAACTGTGTATAGCGAATGAATTTTATTGCGAAGTACAAATCTACAACAATGAAAAATTAATTCGTAAATACCCTTTCATTTTTTAATACATGTCTGCGTCGTCTAAAATAATACGAGGAAACCTTTTAATAGGGTTCGTTCTCGCAATATCCATCGATGATGAGGATGATGGTTGTGGCTGTTCTTCTGGTGTAGCTGCTTTTTTTTATTACCAAAGATCTGTTTAATTCGGCGAATTGTTTTTTTGGGTTTGCCTGTCATTGCTGATACACGAGTTATAACCTGGTCAACAGAAAATGTATATCTTTTTGCCACCTTTTCATTCTCGCAAAATGTGATAATATTCTGCAGCATTGCGAGCGCTTCGCTCTTGTCAGATTTTCTCTTAGGCATGATTGTAATACCTGTATCTGTAAAAATACATTATATATCTGATACAAATGACAACATCATTAAAATTAATATTAGTAACCTGGAAATCAGTTGAAAAACGCTATAGTTCTGAAAAGAACAGTTAATAGTGAATATAAAACGAAACAGGATGAAAATAGAAACAGGAAATGAAAAACAAACTCGATAAACAAACGAAATTACAAGATAACCAAACTAGCTAATTCAAACAACGCTGTCAATGTCAGAAATAGATATGATATTTTATCTCAGAGTGTACAACAGCCGAATATATACGTCAAGGGGTTTTCGATAATAGTTCGCTTATTGACCGCCGGCCAAATTGGTTTGGTCGTACTCTAACGCTGCTAAGACTAATTACGTACGTGACGCAGCGACGAGCAGCGTCACAAATTAATTAAGCGCCTGCCTAATGCATATTCAAATCTGTCAAAGCCTTTTAGTAGAGCTTCTACAGGATGTTTCCAAATAAGTGCGAAAATTTTCAGAGGGTGATTCCTTGTCAAAAATTAAAGGGGGTCTTTCATGTAAACAAAAGCTCGTGCATAAACCACAATCGTGGTCGAATAGCCTGTGGAATATTTTCAAGTAAAATAGTAAGCTGCTCCTGGAGAAAATTTCTATAGGATGCACCATTTAGCCTCAACGGTAGAAAATACGGACCGATAACATTTTCGCCAATAATTTCGACCCACAGGTTAAGTAAAAAATCATATTGGTACCGACCTTCTTGAATTGCATGTGGGTTAAATAAATCATTTTCACACTAACAAAATAATGTCAAAATTAGCAATAAGACGTGCACGCCATTTTATTGCACAGAACTGTACTTCTAAATTAATTTTGAAGTTTGTTTCATATTCACAACAGTCACATTTTAAACTAAATTCTTCAAATGTTTAGATTTTATATGTCTTTTTAAATTAGTTTTGTGGCTTGTTCCATATTCACACGAGTCACATTTATAACTAAATTCCTTCAAATGTTTAGTTTTTATATGTCTTTTTAAATTACTTTTGTGGCTTGCTTCATATTCACAAGAGTCACATTTAAAACTAAATTGCTTGAAATGTTTAGTTTTTATATGCACTTTTAAATCACATTTGATGTTTGTTCCATATTCACACGAGTCACATTTATAACTAAATTCCTTCAAATGTTTAGTTTTTATATGCACTTCTAAACTATATTTGTAGTTTGTTCTATATTCGCATGATTCACATTTCAAATCAAATTCTTTCAAATGTTTAGTTTTTATATGCACTTTTAAATCACTTTTGATGTTTGTTCCATATTCACATGAATCACATTTATAACTAAATTCCTTCAAATGTTTAGTTTTTATATGCACTTCTAAACTATTTTTGTTGTTTGTTCTATATTCGCATGATTCACATTTCAAATCAAATTCTTTCAAATGTTTATTTTTTATATGCACTTTTATATCACTTTTGTTGTTTGTTCTATATTCGCACGATTCACATTTCAAATCAAATTCTTTCAAATGTTTAGTTTTTATATGCACTTTTAAATTACCTTTGTTGTTTGTTTCATATTCACAAAAGTCACATTTATAACTAAATTGCTTCAAATGTTTAGTTTTTATATGTCTTTTAATATGACTTTTGTCGTTTGTTTGATATTCACAAAAGTCACATTTTAAACTAAATTGCTTCAAATGTTTAATTTTTATATGTGTTTTTAAATAACTTTTGTTATTTGTTACGAATTCACATGTATCACATTTGTAATCAAATTTGTTTAAATGTTTCGTTTTCATATGTTTTCTTAGATATTGTTTGTATTTTGTTCGAAATACACACAGTGAACATTTAAATACTTTCTTTTGATCTCGTGAGCTCGATTGTTCAACTTTTATGTGTGCATTCCTATAATTAGTCGTAGAATGTTCTTGGTCGTCCTTTTTTCCAACATAAGCGTGCGTATTTGCCACGTGCAGCTTGCGGAATCCTTCAGTCTTGAAGCGTCTGTTACAAATACCACATTTATACACTTTAACTATATAATGGTGGTTGCTGGTGTGCTCCTTGAGATCTGCTTGGTACTTCGTCCTGTACTTGCACAGCTCACATTTATACATTTGACGGAGGCATCTCTTGCGTCTATTCAATGATGTAGTCGGCAGAATGCGCCCTCTGAAAACATAGAAATAAATATTTCTAATCGCACGTCGAACATCAATTTAATGGCGGAGTTAATTTCACCACCAAATGGCTAATGCGCTCTATTTAGAACATCTACACAAAAGAATAAATCCTGCTTTACGAAACGAGCTAGCAGTTACAGTGCCATTGACTAATATATATATTGGGGATAGGGGAAACTTGAGTGAATGATCATAAAACGCGAGTTAAGTGGATGTTTGATTGCACACATGGTCACGAAGGTATGCGCACCCTAAACTTTAATTGAACTGCTTACTTAGCGCAACGTAGCGACGAGCTAACGTTGCTAAGACTAATTACGTACGTGAAGCTGCGACGGGCAGAGTCATAAGTGAGAAGTACTACAGACTCGTATATTTAGAAAAAAATTAGAAAGCACGGGTTCTTTACATGTGTGATAGTTTTTGTAGGGTAGTGATTTGAAGAACTTTTGACGTACCTACAAGATAAGAAATTAGAATATCCAAATCTCTTTGGCTTTTTAGGCTGGCTTTTCTTGCTGATACTTTCGAACACCAAAATACCTCGAATAGTGGTTTGCAAGGTCACGATGTGAATATAATAACAGCCGAGGGCAACATTACTGTAAAAGCTTGGCTTATGGAAAAGTTCAATCGAGTAAAACATTTTAATTCATTTCAGTGCGTTCTAGAACTCACAGAAGTTGTAAGTAGCTAAGTGCTAAGCTTTGTGAATAATTGCTAAATCAAATTCAAACCAGTTATGACAACTACGGATGGTTACTGTATCCCTTTCTGAACAATTCATCTAAGTTTATACGACCCCCATTGAATGTGTAAATGATTTAAGGAATCGCATCATTGCAGCCTGCGAGACAATCCAAAACACACACGGAATATTTCAACGTTTGCGCCAAGCTATGACAGCAAGACTTGATTCTTGTCTAGTGGTTGGAGGTGGTCATTGCGAGCAGTTTTTATAACTGTGTTCCGCTTGATCTTGTTGTCTTTTTCTTTTTTGTAATACACATAATTTGGTTTTGTTTTTATTTTATACTCTATTAAAACCTAACATGGTGTACTGGTACATGCCTACATTAAAAGTGAAAAAAAGCGGAATAATTCTAAAATACTACGATTAAAGTCATAATTTGTGCAAACAAAACGTGACGTCCAGCTACTAGATTTTTTCGATTTCATTCACAGAAGATATGTCCATGCACGATATTGTATTTTATTTTTCTATTAAGAAACTATGGCTTTTACGGAAAAAACACAAGGGTTAAAAAAGTTTAGCACTAAATCATTCTTTTCAACTGATATTTTTAAATCAAGAAATTTTATTTTGTTAAAAAGGTCTGGTAAAAAAAGGAATAGGGGTTGCATATTTCACCCCTCTAAAAGATCACAACAAAATTAAAAAAATATTCATAGATAGCCTTCTTTTTGGTAGATCACGCCCACAAAATGCCATTTCTTTAATTCTCCAGCAGTTTTAAGAAGAAAAAAAAGCAATTTCTTTATCTCATTTTTGGAACCGTGTAACTTTTCAAGGACAAGCCTAAGTGCTTTTGTTTACATAAAAGACCCCTTTAATTTTTGCCAAGGAATCACCCTCTGAGAACTTTCGTACTTATTTGGAAACACCTGTATATTTGTCAAGTATCAAAGTCAACCAGTAACATTTTCACTCTAATAAAATGCACAAAAACTCTTGAAATAAAACACCGTGTTTCAATTTCCAAAAATTGTTGTTACGTTTAAAAAGCAGCGGCGAACATTAATTCATTTATCCCTGTATATTACATGTTAAAAAATTTTTTAGTTCCGTATTAATTCAAATTATATTTCCCATCCTAAATAAATTACGTTTTAAAATCATCAACATTAAAATCTGCGTCGCATATATTATTCCGTTTCAAAATACGTATTTAGTTTATGAAGGACTCTTTGTTCAAATATAAGGTTGGCGACGTATGCATTTTTTGTCCGCCTAAGTTATCTAAATGTTCTCATAGTTTGTTTATGGAATTTTCTGGTGGCGTGATCCAACAGCGTCTTTCCGACGCCTTGATTTTTCTGGAATGTCATGTCTTGCCCCTCTGCACCTCCCGAGTCTTTATAAGGGCGAAGCTCATCTAAGATTATTGACTATTACAGCACCCACTATTACAGCATTAGTACATTCATTATTACAGTTAGTTCAGTAAAATTAAACAGTGAATGGTAGTTGAATAAATCTTAACTCCAGTCCCGGCGTCGGCCTGAGTCGCTAGCCCTGCGATGAAGATGTTCATGAAAATGAGTTGTTAATATCCTAAGTATGGATACACCGATCAGGGTGAGTTTAAACTCAATTTCCAATTAATAAACTGTTGGAGTATTTATCGTCCTTTAATTCACGGCGTAGTTCCGGATTTATGGGACATCTCATCGATACCATCGACACAGGGCCCGTTAAACAACATCGAACGGTAGCGGTAGCAGAGATAGGCGTCCGGGAACAATCTTTGTTGACGTACGGAAACACTACATTTCCAGGTATCTGAGTTTTTATTCTTGTACTACGTATGACAGGATATTTGTACAACTACCAGGCTGTTAGAAATTTCAAAAGTTATATGTTTGTTTAATAAAGTTAAGAATTATTGTGCAGAAGGCACGATCATCAAGAGTCTTTGTATTTGTCTACATTTGTTATGTTCATTAAATCTTTGTGTTTTTGTCTAAATTTGTATATGTTCTTTGAAATTTGTGTGTGTTGTAATAGTCACTATTATTTTCTTTTTGTTTTATTGTTTCTTTGGTCAAATTATTTTGAATATGTTAAATATTTGTAGAGTCTTTAATATTTGTAATATCAAGTTTATAGAAATTTCAAGATAATTTGCAGAATAAATTTATTGGATAAAAGTTGGCACTACTATAGGGCTTAACGTATTGCTATGGTTTTTTCATAATCTATGGAAAATTAAGATATATATATAATAATTGTTGTCAAATTCATATTTCTGTGTGATGAATATTTTGGACCAACCGGTATCTCATTTTCTGTTATATTATTTTGAAGGTATAATAATCTTTTGGAAGGCTATGTATATTATTATTTGTTTTATTGGTTGTTAATTAAAAGGATAAGATGCCGAAAGATTATTTATGTTTGTTTATTAGAAATTTAAATTTGTTTTGATGTAAGAATCTTTATATCGATCGGGTTTTTGGGAAGGGGATTGTGACCTTCGTAGGCCTAGGGTTCGTGCTAGATAGGCATTAAATCTTGGTCTCCGGTATAATAATGATGTTGTTTAAGAAATATATTTTTGATAATTGAATAGTAATGTTAAATTGTAAGAATTCATTTGATATTGGAGCTGAGGTTTAATCAAGTTTTAGTGATCTTGTTTTAATGCCATAAATACAAGTTAAGTATATAGTTGTAAGAGAAAGAATGCGTTCTGATAATAAAAAGAGAAAAAATCTGAATATGAAAATTTGTACTTGTTTTCTTCATTTTGTTTTGCACATGCTTTAAAAGAAATTTTATATTTATATAGAATCTATTGATTTAGATTATTTTCATTACATCATTAGATTATTTCATTTTGATGAATTTTTGAGTTAAGATAATTATATATATATACACTATGTTTGGTCAATGATCGATAGGACTTTGAGGTGACATACTTCACAATTATTACAAAGTAATGGAAAAAAAAATTATATAAATGTTTGCAATTAACGCCGGAAAAAATTATTGAAAAGTGCAGTCAATATTTTTGAGATGGACTGTATTGAATGATTGAATGAACCTGACCTAGCTATGCGTGTGTTTGTTTGGATTTCGACCGAGTATTGCATTTATCACATGCCATAAATTAGACATAACTACCTGCCTGGCGCCACAACATCTGGGTTTTTGTTTACATTTTCAAATCTGTGTTTGAAGTATTGTCACATTTGTAGGTCAGTCGCATGTGCTGTGGTATGTGAATAATATTAAGTGAATAATTTGGTTTTCTGTTGATTATACATAGTTGTTAATTAGTGTTATTAGTGGACATAATACTTATTTATGGCGAAAGCCAGCAAAATTGTGCACTTTCACGAAGGAGATATGCGGATATGTTTCCAACTGGGCGGATACCGACGCCTGCAACTTTTGTGCGTGTTGTGCAACGTCTACGCGATACCGGACAATTACAACCCACACGCAGAGAAGGGCCCGGCAGAAATGCTATTACAGTGAATACAGAAGATGACATACTAGAATCCATTGAAAACGATCCAACTTTAAGTACTAGACTGCTAGCTCGACAATTCAATGTATCTAATTATGTTGTCTGGAGAACCTTACGCGAAAATCAGCTGCACCCGTATCATTACCGACGAGTACAGGCACTCTCTCCAGAAGATTATCCCGCTCGAATTGCGTTTTGTCAATGGATACTACGGCAACATTTACAAAATGCCGATTTTCTAAGTGGGATTTTATTTTCGGACGAAGCGAGCTTCACTCGCAATGGTGTTTTTAATTTCCATAATAGTCATGAGTGGGCCACGGAAAATCCCCATCTGATACGCCGTTCTTACCACCAACATCGATTCTCTGTGAATGTATGGGTGGGAATAGTTAATAATACCATCGTCGGCCCATTCTTTTTACCACCTAGACTGAATGGGCACGTGTACCTTAACTTCCTGAACAACATTCTACCAGAATTATTGGAAGATGTCCCTCTTAATGTTCGAGCTAGGATGTGGTATCAACACGACGGCGCACCAGCTCACTTTGTGCGCGCCGTACGCGAACAATTAAATAGAACATTTACCAATCGCTGGATAGGACGTGGTGGACCGGTGCATTGGCCACCTCGGTCCCCTGATTTAAATCCCGTAGATTTCTACTTTTGGGGTCATTTAAAACAATTAGTTTATCACACCGAAGTTGATACCGTTGACGCACTCCGTGACCGTATCAGTGTAGAAACAGATCGTATCCGCGAACGCAATGTGTTACCGGCAGTGCGTGATTCACTTTTACTACGGGCGCGTTTATGTATTGAAGTGAACGGTGCGAACTTTGAACACTTACTATGATGTTCATCCTACAAACGTCGCGCATATTTACAAAAAAACAAAGATTTTTAAAAAAAAAAATTTTTAATGGATTTCGCAGTAATTAACGTAAGTGTACATATTTTTATTATAACTTCTATCAATGACAAAACACACTGTATATATATATATATAAAATATATTACAATTCTTTGCCAATTATACAAATGTATTGAAAAATTGAAAATCTTCTTGGTAGTAGTGGCATAAAATGAATTAAAAGTAATAACAATATGACAACTGGTTGTCAATTAGAAAACAATGACAAATATAAAATGTAAATCAAAATGTATAAATGAAAATGTAATCAATAAGCATAGGACAGTCGAGATTATTTCTATAATCACATTAAAAGGCTTGGGGTCTACCACAAACTGTTCAGTCAATCCAAATATACAAATAACAACGACGCAACTATGTAAAGAAAAATTAAGAGTAGAACTGTTGATAATATAACAAATATAGAATGTAAAAGTATTAGGTATTTTCACAGTTGTTTTACACTTGGACATTTTGGATTGACATTTTAATATTAATGCTTTAACATACACTTTCTTTGTTATGCTGCACTGACGAAACCAAACTAGGTAGAAACATATATGTCTGTAGCTACAAATACATCTTAACACATACATAGTTGCATCGTTAATTGTTTGTGTATTTCAATCAAAATTGTACATGTTTAGGTGAACCTAGGCCATTTTGATAGGATTACATGAGTAATTATCGATTGTCCTATGCTTATTTGCTTTCATTTACATTTATACTTGACTATTTTACATTCTATATTGTTATATTATCAACAGTTCTACTCTTAATTTTTCTTTACATAGTTGCGTCGTTGTTATTTGTATATTTGGATTGACTGAACAGTTTGTGGTAGACCCCAAGCCTTTTAATGTGATTATAGAAATAATCTCGACTGTCCTATGCTTATTGATTACATTTTCATTTATACATTTTGATTTACATTTTATATTTGTCATTGTTTTCTAATTGACAACCAGTTGTCATATTGTTATTACTTTTAATTCATTTTATGCCACTACTACCAAGAAGATTTTCAATTTTTCAATACATATATATATATATATACAGCTTGAGCGCGCGGGGTATGATCACCCGATGCTAGTCGATATTCTTCGGACGTATATTCGGCAAATGATCTCCGCTAGCTGTGTTCGCCAGATATAGATATATAGATTTATTTTTCCAGAGTTTTTATTACGTTATATTTACTGGAGAGAATCTCTAATTTTAATTTCTATTTCAAGGGTCGTTTTTATGTTATTTTATGGTATTCCTGTTATACTTATTTATAGTTTTTTTTTACCATGAAATTTCTATTTATTTATTTTTCTCTAGACATCTTAGTTTATTCTGCAGATGTTTCAGGCGGGTTGTTTTTATTTCATTCTAAAACCCAGTTGTACTGCTATAACTTTGTACACAACTACATTATTATTTAATTTCATTAGGATAATCATAATTACGTTATAAGTATTACAATCTTCGCGTTATTATCGACTTAGTTATCTAAGCAATCGTCATCACTTAAAGAGAAAATTTAATTTGTTCTTTTTGTCAATCTGCAAAAAAATAATCAGATCACTATGAGTTCGAATATGAGCAGGCAATGCTAGTATGTTGTGCCGTTACTCTAATATGTATTATCGGACCACGTTTAGATGCGAGTTTACGTATACCATCGGGTGATCATACCTCGCGCGCTCTTGCTGTATATATATATATAATTATAGGTCATTAATTAATTTAATTTTAAGTATTTAATCTTGATAGATATTGTGTGTGAATTTCAGTGATTATTTCAGGGATTTGAATTGTTGCTTAAATTATTTTGTTTTATAAGGTAATTTGTCGTGTTGGTCATTGCAAGTTTTTTATCCTACTCTGTCAGCAAGAGGGTAGGGCTTTTCTTGTTAATTTGTTATTGCTTTTTTTGAAATTATATATTTCAGATTGTTAAAAATTTGATAAAGACTAATTTGAATAAAGAAAAATTTTATTTTCTTTATTGGGTAATTTGTTTTTTTATTTTATTTTTTATTTCCTAAGATCACGATTCCTGACGTGAAGATTGTTCAGTATTTCTTTTCTGAGGAAACCTGAGATAAAGAATCCTGTTCTCTGAGCTAGTTATATAATAAAAAAATTAAATATACTAATATCATAGTAGTATGTCTTAAGGTGTGTTTACACTATCTGATTTCGCATATGATTTATCATATGACTATATCCTATGAAAAGTCATAGCACCGTCCAAATCATACCGAAACCTAAAGTAGAGTTTACACTATCTGAGAAATCATACTATTTCTATTTAGAGATATACAATTTTTCATAAGATGATTTTTTCATTCAAAGTTTTCAGCTGTTGAGTGATTTTTAGTAATGCGTCGTTTCTAGCATGCTTATTAGAATAAAATTTATTCCTTGTATCAAACAAGCATGGATATGTTTCATACATTGTTATTAATTCGAGTGTCAGATCACTGGTCCAATCAACCTGAGAAGGGATCAAATTACAAAGATTCTATCAATTAAACATAAACGTTGTTTACTACTCACCTTATTGCTCATTGTACTTCTTTCGTGTACGTACAATCACAAAATATTTTAGGTTAAGTCGAAGTGTCAATCGTGTCAAACCTGTGGTGTCGGTAAATTAGAGCATGGAGTTTATCCACATATAATATTTTCTCGTAAGCTTTGTCAGATGAAATAGGAACCGTCCTAAATCCTATGACTGACTATGTTTTGGTATGTTTTGGTGATAGTTCTATAATCGTAATAAATTTTATGCGAAATCGCACAGTGTAAACAAAACAAAAGCAACTTATGACAAATCTAATGTTATCTAGTACGAGAATACAGATAGTGTAAACTCTGCTTTAGATTATATTTAAATTATTCAGACGGCACCTTTTTTTTTGTGGCGGAACCGAACAAAAGCGTTTTTGTTGTAGTTCGGGAATATCAGGTATTCCTTTTTATTTAAAGTGTTATAAAACGGAAATGCTGCCTTAGAAAAAGAATTTTGGGTTTAACCACAGTTTAATACAATATGTCTATTTTTAATCACTTCATCTAAAAGACCTTATCCAAATTTCCTAAATTGTAAAGGGGCAAATACGTATAGGAAAGGAACAGAAATCCTGTTTTATAAACTACTATTAAATATAATGTTTGTAAATCTGTAAATGTATATCTTTCCTTATTTGATTTAGACGAAAACTATAAATAGGTATTTTTATTTATTATTGCATTTATGAAAAATGAATACAGGCTGATTCACTTTCGACGTTCACCATAGGGATTGTACGTATTGGGAATAGACGGTAGGTTTAAATTCGTCCAATTTGATAGATTTTATGTGTTACGGACTGGTGAGGAAACGGATCTTTCGAACCGGAATATGCTGATTTTGAGGTTGTATTACAAACTAAACAAATTGTGTTACAAAATGTAAAATGCAAAAGAAATATTTAGAAAAGAATTTAATAATGGGTAATTTATGTCCCACCTCCGAGTATTTACATATACCTGGTAATACGACATCAGTACGGGAAAACCAGTGAAGGCTTAGTTGGGGAATAAATTTAATAGCGGAGAACTCCCAAGTGCTATTTGATTATGAAGTAAAAATTGTGTATTTTTATGTTTCAAAATTTCCATAGTTTCTAACAAATTTAGTTTCTGAGATTTATTGACTGTGTCTAAAATTTCAAAATTATGGTTTAAGCTACGAGTTTCATCTCTCAAATGGATAGCATAATGTGAATCATCTTTATTATGAATATAGCTTCGTTCGTGTTTCTTAATTCTTTTAGGAAAAGATTTACCTGCCTGGACTATGTAAAATTTAGGGCAAGAACTGCAAACTAGTTTGTAAACTCCCGACGAGTTCTTTTTATCTGTTTTTTGTTTATTGTTTTTAATAATCGTATTTAAAACTGAAAAACTCACATTAGACATGGTAGTCGTTAAACTATTATGTTAATTTTGCTTTCACAGAAATTCATATATAATGAAAAGTTCCAGGCATGTATAGCCTGAACTCATTGAATATTATGAAAGTATAGGAAACAATAATGAATGAGCTTCCAAACTGGAATAGGTAAGATATTTAAAATTTTCACAACTAATTCTCATACTTCAATTTAAAATGTCTATCTGAATTCCTATATATATTCAATGAGCAAATAATAAATTGGTAAGAAGAAGTTATTTTTGACTCACACTTATCATGCATATTATATATGAGAGAATCATTATACCTGGCATTCCTTTTGCAGCAGAAACTCATGTGATATACAAGATATTCCTTGGAGTCCAAGTGAATTTTGCAAAACGGGCACTGCTTGAGTTCTGAAATTGCATGAAAAACACACCCAATAAATTACATGCTAAAATGACATTGATGCAGTGCTAGTGGAACACAAGAGTCATAAAATATCATTATATTACTGAAGCACAAAATGATTTTTATGTAAAGAAAAATTGAACAACTTACGGTGGCCAACATATAACCATGAAAAAGAAAAGATTTGTAACAGCTGTTGGATTAACTTTCTTTTCCTAACCAAAAATTTCTCTCATTAATTATTGATGTTTCATTGTATACTATAACTTTTAATAATTTATGAAAGTTGTAGGAACAATTTTATGTGTTTGAGTGTAACCACAAATAAACTATTAATTTATATATTTCCTTCCAATTTTGCCAAATAAGAGCAGCTAGTTATATATTTATTCTTATGTTTTATGTAAGGGTGTTAATTATTAATCTTTGATTTAACACCATGTGTGTATGGAATTATAAACGAGATATTCACAATACCTTCAATTGAAAACGTCTCAGCTGAATCCTTAGCGCAAATAGTTTTATGCTTGGCCAAATGTGATTTCGAGCTGAATCCAAGGCAGCAAAATGTGCATGCGAATACGTCCTTACAGATGTCCTTCGTAGTCATCACAAAGTCCACCCTGACAATTTTATTAGGGCTATTTTCGTATGCCTCACCAAAATACACCAGTAATTCTTCACCAGCTCGAATTTGACGAGTGCTCTGATAATATATATTCTCCTCAGATTTAAAGACATTCAGGTTTCTGTCACAAGTATTCCTGGTAGAATTAACGTACTGCATCCAATTCAAACACGTCAATTTATTTTTGTCTAAAACAAATTTCTCACCATTCATTTCCCAGGGACATTCTGTTGTGTTCAGCCCAGTGAAAGGACCAAATTTTACACCTGCAGGAATAATTCTCAAAGCATATATTCCAGTTTTCCCGAGACAATCTTGAATTTCTAAAATATCATTTGGTATATCTTCTCCACTATCTGCGTTATTCAAAGCATATTTGTTTAAAATATGCACAAGCATTCCACATTCAATGCAATAATCTACGTAATATGCTTCACAATGTTCACAGTCTGTTGGCCAAAGATATACACAGATTAAGAATCATATCACTTGGTAATTCTTTAAATAAATACAAAATAGTGAAACATTATTTAACAGTTAGCTCACAAAATAATCAAGAATATACTATATAAGGATGTCAAGTATTTAACTGGCAATTGAAATAAGTTAAGCCTTAGTATTTAAGACATAAAACAGGTTTGAAAGTAAAAATATGTAGGTGTTTGTAATAGAATTTAATTCTATTTTTCTATAAACAGAATAAATACTAAATGCATTTATCTTTCCTCTGTGTATTTTATATTTACACTGCAAATGTTTCATTACTCCTTACAAACAAGACAATCAGAAACTTCTAATAGAGTTGCTTCTATTAGAAGTTTCTTGTCCTTGAAACAGTACCAACAGTAATGTAAAAAGCAACAAGAGTTTACATAACAAACATTCCATTACCTTTTTTTACATCAGCAATTGTTGATATAAAATCAATCATCTGCAATACTACCATTGATGTAGTAACAGATAAACAATTAGTAGTGGAAAGAGCAAGAAAATTGGTGGTTTTTAACCTTGAAATATGGCTCATAAGCAAAAAATTTCATATTTTTTACTCTCATGCTGACAATAAAACACACATTTGTTGATACTGTTCAATATCTTGATTGTTTGTGTGGGCATTGTGCTAAAGTTTTGCCTTATATATATTTACTTACACAGCAGTCCAATATCGACTTCAATCTTAACACCAGCACTAAACCCTCCTTCGATTTTAATGTTATCATTTTGTACTTCTGTCATCACTTGAAATGATGCCAGTTCTGTCTTAATATTATTCAAACATGCGGGCTCTTCGTACTGCTTTAATTTCCTATGCCAAGTGAAGCCTTGTATTTCAGCATTGTCTATAGTAATGGTAGTTTCAGAGATACACATTTTATCGTCTACAAAACTGTCTTCTTGGAACTGTTCTTCCTTTACTCTGAATGTACTTGCCGAAAGCATAGCATCACTTATATTAACTTGGTCAACATGATCACCCATTGTCAACTATTAATTTGAGAATGATGAATAAACCACAAAATGAACTAAGAATTATACAAAATGGTCGTATCATATAATTCCCAACGCCGCTACCAACCCCTACTAGCAAAATCACTATATGCTCACTTGTTCCACATTAGCAAATACGTATTTTCATCCTTCTCTAAAATTGTGAATTTGCCAAGTGGGTGATATTCACAATTCACAGTAGATGTAAACTATTATAATATAACCCTAGCAGCAAAATCACTATATGCACACTTGTCCTACATTAGCGAATGTATATTTTCATCCTTCTCTAAAATTGTGATTTTTCTGCCTGGGAATATAGTGCTTTAGATATATCAGTGACTGAAATAACGTTCCCACTTGGCAAAATCACAATTTTAGAGAAGGATGAAAATACGTATTTGCTAATGTAGAACAAGTGAGCATATAGTGATTTTGTCAAGTGCGTTTGCACTTTGGATATCGACGCTACTGTCATTCTACAGTAGCAGTGAACATAATATCGCTTTAGAAATATCAGTGATTGAAATAACGTTTGAATATCGACCATACAATTCAATGGCGAGTGCGGGTACGCGCCAGTGCAATGATCTAATAATATAGAACTAGAGTAGTATAATAGTATTAGATCATTGCGCCAGTGATATAGAGAGGGGTGAATGCTCTTGAACCACTGCACATCTAATTTTTACGCGACGCAATGATCGCCGCCATTTTGAACCAGGTATGTCATGAGTGGTTTTGTTTATGTTCATCTAGGTTATGTTTGTTTTTGTGGTGTACTACTAAATTATTGTTTTTGACTTTTAAATGTAGTTCTCAAACATAGTTGTTTGAATCGTGTAGAAAAAGTAGCTGTGGAAGTAATACCGCGCGATCATTTAAATTCTAAATTAGAGCAGGCTGTGATATTTAAATTAAAGTTGGTATATAAGTACTAATTTACAATTAGAATTGTCAAAGCGACGTTTCAAAATGTTAATTATTCAATAATTGACATTCTGGACAACCTAAAAAAAATCCCGCCTGCTATAATTTAGAATTTAATTGATCGCGTGGTATTTGTTTCATGTGCTCAAAGTGTGTGGTTTCATTATTGTATAAATCTTTTAGAGATTAAATACATAAATATCCATATAAACATGTCGTGCAGTGCTAAAAGCCGTCCCAATATTAAGAGGTTTAAACCTGAAGGATAAAGTTTTCACAGGTTTGATGGCAAGATCATTTTAAATTTGTTGAAATATCAAAATTATTTCAGATTTTCAGAAGGTGGCTTGTTACCGATGTGCTTGAAAGCTTTGAATATAGCAACTGATTGGCTATGGTCAGAGAATAAATATGTTTGTTCAGAACATTTCAGAGATGAAGATTATGTGCCAATCGAACACCAGCGATTTCGATTGTGTAACAATGCTGTAGCATCTTTGAAAATAATACTGGAAACATCTGCTGTAGATGAACTTTCAAGTATTAGTTTTGCTGGTATTAGTGGACAAAATCTCACTGATGAATCATTAGCACAAGAAATGCGAAAAATATTCATCAAAATCCGAACCGGAAGTGCCGTCGGTAAGAGTAAAAGTAACATTTCCGGTCACCATTTTCAAGAAATATCTATGAAAGCCTTATCAATTGACAATTACAAACAAATTTGTATTCTTTGTAATTTCTCGTAAAACTATCGGTAGACCAGATATTTGCAATAATGAAAATTTATTAAAATATTTGTATATCGAGATTTCGCATTCATTTCAAATTTGTGGAAAATAAAATTTTTACTGAAATCATAACATTCCAAATATCTCCCTATATCTCGTAAACCGTTACTTTTATCAAAATTTACAAAGAACACAAAAGTTCTCAGAATACTATTTGGAACTAGAAATGCGAAAAATATTCTTCAAAATCCAAACCGGAAGTGCCGTCTCTTATAGTAAAAGTAACATTTCCGGTCACCATTTTCAAGAAATATCTATGAAAGCTTATCAGTTGACAATTACATCTCAAACACTAGGGTAATTTGGTAATTTCTTCTCTGCAATATTGTAATTCTATACTGGGTTGGTAGTTGGTAGCAGGGTTGCGATATTTAGGGAAATTTCCCTAGATCTACGGAATTTTATGTTCGTTTAGGGAAAAAGGGAATTTTAATATAAATAGGTCAAAATCTAGGGAAAATTTAATACAACCGTCTGTATTTAAGCTACCTATATTGTATCACAATTCATTTTAAAAAGTTTTAAACTTAAACCACAGATAAGGGAGATTACAGATAGCCGGTGTAATGGCTATTATTGGCAACACATTTTGGAGACGACCGCTAGAACCTAGCGGTCGTCTCTAAAATGTGTTGCCAATAATAGCCATTACATCGGCTATCTGTAATCTCCCTTATCTGTGCTTAAACCACTGATTACATATTTTTTTAAATAGTAGTCCGCCATCTTATGGCTAGTAGGAAATTCAAAGGTTAATAACGCGATAACATCTATACACATTCCGAACCGGTGCTCTACCGATTTTAAATTTTAAGCACGTTTGCAAATCGATCAAATTACTACAATATAATAAAATAAGGTAAATCCCTTGGAAAAAGTCCCTGCTCTGAAGTATAACTATAACAGCTTGTGCTGTTTTTTATTTTTCACATTTTAATTCAAGCTTTCGAGAAGTAAATGTGAACGAATTTTTTAATTCACTAATAAGTTTAGTTTTATCTGTACAGCTTAGTTATATCTATTTAATGTAAGTATATGTAGATACAAAATTACTTTTGTTTTATTAACGAGGTTTAGTTTATCTGATTCTTACTTAAAGTGTTCGGTTGTTTCTCATTTATTAATGAATTTTTTTGAATGAAAAATAGATAACGAGATTCGAAATGAATTTTGTAATCCTTCAATACTAAAAAAATATTTTGTATTTTTCTCAATGTAGTGGGTGTCATTGAAACGAAGATGTAAAATATTAAAAATAGGCTATAAACGCACATCGAAAATATAGTGTTCGCAAGTTCATACAGACAGTTTGAAAAAAAAAACAGGTAATTCTTGACTAAGTAGTTAATATAATTCGTAATCACCTTTGTTGGAAGTTTCGAAATGCACTAAACTTTATTTTTATTGATCAGTGATACACACAAGCTTACTCATATTATTAAATATTTTTGTGACCGTGATGACTTAATTTTTTTTCTACCGTCTGCATGAACATAACAGCATTATTTTAAAAACATGCATGCGGTTGCAAAACTTAAGGCCGAGTTTTAATTTAGGAGATGCCTACTTTCAGTTTTCTTTTTGATTTAATGTTTTTGAATAAAAAAATAGATTGCGAGAATCGAATTAAGTTTTGTAATAGTTTAATACTGAAGAATATCAACTTCAATTTATATATTTTTAAAATAATATCTCGTACCATGTCATTTACCGACAGTGGGTATTTGTGTTATTGCATTATATTATTCTAAAAAGATATAAATTCGAGATGGAATTCATAAATATTATACTATAGCAAAACTTAATGTGACTGCCGTGATTTATTATTTTTATTTCAAAGTCGTTAACTATTAAATAAAAAAAAGCAGAAAACTGAAAGTAGGAAACTGCTAAATTAAACCACGGCCTTAATTCGAATTTCGTGATGTATTTGTTATTCAAAAACAGACAAAAACTAAAAGCACGAATCTGCTGAACTCAAACTCTGTCTTAAACGATTTAAATTTTACCATTGCCCTTCTATTTCTCTTTACAATAGAAAATTTCAAAATGTCATCTCCACGACCTTCAACGTCCAAGGACCATTCAGATTCACCATCTTCATCAGCAGAAGGTCAAGTTTCTAAAAAGAGGAAAAAGAGAGACAACAAAAGGTACGCTCAAAAATATAATATCCAATGGGAGGAAAATCTCCAATTTAAAGGTTGGCTGCAAAGAAGCAAAAAGGGAACCAACTTCGCCAATTGTAAAGTTTGCAATAAAGACATTGTTTGCGGTAAATCTGAGATCATCAAACATTCTCAAGGAAAATTGCATAATAAATTAGTTAAGTCAGTTCATACCCAACAATCCTTAACGGATATGTCTTCGTTTACACAAAAAATAGTTTTAGAAAAGAAAATTAAAAATGCTGAAATCAGAATAGCTGCATTTGCTGTAGAACATAATATTGCTTTCAATACTTTGGATCATTTATCAGAAGTCATTAGAGTATCATTCACAGATTCTGAAATAGCACAAAAAATTACGTGTAGTCGAAAGAAAGCCACATCTATTGTAAATAATGTTATAGGATCCTACAGTTTTCAAAAAACAATAGAATTATTAAACTGTAAAAAGTTTTCTTTAATTGCAGATGAGTCGACCGATAAAGGAACCATAAAGCATTTAGCTTTAGTAGCTAGAGTATTTGATGGATATAAAGTAAATGATATATTCTTGGGTTTATTGCAAATGCCAAGCGGTACTGCTGATGCCCTTTATAATACAATTATTGAATACTTTTTACAACATAACATTAATTACAAAACTAATTTAATAGGTTTTGCTTCTGATGGGGCAAGTGCCATGATGGGGATTCATAATTCTCTATCAACAAAATTAATAAATGATATTCCTGATTTATTTATTATGAAATGTGTATGTCATTCATTTAACCTATGTGCAAATTATGCTTGCGAAAAGTTACCCCAGATGATTGAAGATCTTATCAGGGAAGTACATACATTTTTGCAGTTTAGTTTCAAAAGGCAATCAGAATTTTCAGAATTTCAGGAATTTTTGAACATCAAACCTCATAAAATTCTGTATCTGTCGCAAACGAGGTGGCTTTCGTTGTTGTCTGTCACAAAACGATTTTTGGAACAATACAATGCTTTAGTTTTATACTTTACCAATGCTCATTTAGTAGAAAAAAATTTGCAGGGTGAAAATATTTTGAATAGACTTCGAAATCCTTGTGTTAAATTATATTTACATTTTTTGGATTTCGTGTTACCTTTTTTCAATAATTTAAACCTTGAAATGCAGTCTGAAGATATCAAAATTCACACGTTATACAATAAAGTAACATCTGTTCTAAGAACCATTTTAGACTGCTATATCAAAAAAGAATATTTAGATACAACACAATTAGAAAATGTAGAATATAGAAATCCCTATTATTTTGTTGAAATTGAGAAAATTTATTTAGGTGCATTTGTCATGGGAACTATTAGTAATAAATCGCATGGGTTAAACGAACAGGAGCTACTAGATTTCAGGAGAAGATGTTTATATTTTTTCATCGAAGGTTGCGCACAAATATATAAAAGATTTGACAACAAAAATAAAACAACAATGATTCTGAAAGAGTTATCTGTTATTTCACCATTGCAAGTTATTTCTGGGAATCACTTATCTATAGGACCTTTAGCCCTTAATTTTCCCTCTCTTATAACGCACAATCAATTAAATGAAGTCGACAGAGAATGGCGAATCCTCAGAAATGTCGATCTTTCAGAATTTAAGGACTTAAACATTGTAGTATTTTGGGTCAAAGTGTCTCTTCTAAAATTTGGTGACAATTCTCCAATGTGTTCCAATTTATGTAATTTTGTTTTTAATTTGTTGAGTTTGCCCCATTCTAGTGCAACAGTAGAACGCATTTTTTCGCAAATCAATTTAAACAAAACAAAAATTAGAAACAAACTGTCAACAACCACTTTAAGTGGTATCCTACATTCCAAAAATTTAATGAAAGCAAGCAATTGCCACAACTTTGAGATACACTCCGACATGTTGAAGCGGTTTGATGGAAACATCTATAATACAAAAAAACGATAATAATTAATCTAATACAAACTATTCGATGTAAATAAAATATGTACTTAATTAGTAGGTATTAGGTAACTTCAAAGAGAAATTATTTTTTAATTTACCTAACACATTATATTACCTACTTTGATGAACTTTTCTCATGTACTTGTTTTTGTATTTTGTATGCTGTTTCAAAATAAAATTTTACCTTTACTTAGGTGTGTTTTTATGTATTCTTTTCTCAGCAAAGATATGAGTTTGCTTGCGTGGAACATTGTTAAATAACACGGGTATTTCCCTATATCACCATATACTTCAAAATTACAGCTTTATTGTTTTTTTTTTATAAGTTATACAAATATTTCCTCTCTGCTTTAAATGTTATAAAGCCACTTAAGTGTGCTGTTAGAGCCATTGCTACTAGCTTGGATGTAGAAGACATTATTCTGGTATTTAAAAAACATAATTATACCTATCTAAAATTTTGTATTTGTGGAAGGCGACGACAATGATCCACTTCAAATAAGACAAGTACTACTATTTTCAATCAACGATACTTCAAATTCATACACGTTATCGGTTTCATAATCCTTCAGCAAAATACCTACGTGTATTTTCCATTTTTAGCAAATAAGATGTATTTGTTTCATATAACTGATAACTTTCATCGATTAGGTAGGCACTATTCACTTGAATCAACATCGTTTGAATAATATTTCGAGTTCTCTGTCATATCTTTATCAAAACGTCATTGTGATAAACGACTTGTCACTTTACTTTTAACGCTAGTGTTAAAAGTTAATTACTTTTAACACTTGTTAAGATATTTCATTTTTAATTGAAGTATGATGGGAAAAATTGGAGTATATGGTTGCAACCGATTTTTGACAAAAAAACTAGTGTACCGTATAGAGGACCACTAATTGAACAACTTTTACTTATAAATTAATCGGTGCAAACGTACAGGAACGGAGATAATTAATAATTAAGGTGCTCACCGAGTGAATTTTCCATGTCACATTTTTAGTCGTATCTGTTATACACACCGTTGAAATTATGAAAATTGTAATAAATGATGTTTATTTCACTTTACCACACAACAATTACATTGAATTTTTATGTTTTTTAATTACTTTTCAGCGATTTTAAATATTTTAACATAACCCATACATAACAACAAACCACCTAGTGGAAAAGTTGCATTCGTACCAACTACTGTCATCCATAGAGTTATAGAGTGGGTAGATAGATGGTCGAACAAACTTGTATTTATCAATATTTATTTGAAAATTATATGCAAATCAGTAACAAAAGGCGTTATAAAATGTATATTATTTATAAATTTGCAGTTTATTTCATTGATTTTTTAACATGCCTTTTAATATTGTATAATTTCCAGTAAATACTCCAATTTACTCATATATTTGTAGTTTATTTCATTGATTTTTTAACATGCCTTTTAAAATTATATAATATTCAGTAAATAAGTACGGAAAGATATAGAGAATGTTTATAGGTGTTTTCTTTCTTTTTTTTCAAACATTCATAAGTCTCTTTTTGCACATTTACATAATTTATTCTGTAATCTTTACTTTGATTGTTCCCTTAATTTATAGATTTTTTACTTCTATACCGTCTCCCAAAGAGTGGTATTTATTTATTAGAAACAATTGGAAAATACATAATGAAGTTGAAAATACTGACACATTGTGAGCTGTTCAGAGAATTATCCGTCTTACTAAATATACTGTTAATAAGTGGTCTATCATTTGCAATGTAAGTGCATGAATTTTAGAGAAAATCTCATGAAAGTAAAACATATATTTTGAAAACAACAAAGAAAACACAAATTAAATTTGCCATGTAAGAGCATTTATTTCAGACAAATTCACGGGAAAGTAAGACATGTAATTTGTAAACATTAAAGTAAAACATAAATTTCATTTGACTTTTATAAGAACCTAATGAAGCATAAAGCTTATTAATATATAGGTACGTTCTCATATAAAATGTATTGTTGAATGTTTGCATTGCAATTATTGTTCATATGAATTTTGTATTCGCACCTCGAGATGGTGGGGAAAAGGGGGTGGCAAAAATAGAAATGAGCGAAAAATGCAATGCAAACATTTAACAATAAATGAATTCAATGTGATTACGAACTTGTACGGTAATAATTAATAGCAATTTCTGTACCCCATTCGTTGTCCGTACTGGTATTTATTTCGGTTGATTTATACCAATTTTTTGATGTTTTGCCGCCCCTTCCCCCCACCCCCGCGCGCGCGCGGGGGTGGGGGGAAGGGGCGGCAAAACATCAAAAAATTGGTATAAATCAACCGAAATAAATACCAGTACGGACAACGAATGGGGTACAGAAAGCAAAAACAAATATTGTTGCCGCCCCCTTAACACAAACCCGCGCGCGCGTGGTAGTGTGAAGGGGGCGGCAACAAAAGAACGAAATCTGCACCGGGGAAGGCAGATGGTAAAAAAGTAAAAAACCGATATAAATCAACTGAAAAATCCAATGCAAAAACTGCACTATTCCCCCACCCCCTGAAAAGCGTGAGTGAAAAGGGCGGCAAGCCCAAAAAGTGTGGGGGAAAGGTGCGCCACAAAGCGAAATAGTAAACAAAGTTTGCAGCATAAATCATGTAAATGTGCAAAAAGAGACTTATGAATGTTTGAAAAAATGAAAGAAAACACCTATAAACATTCTCTATATCTTTCCGTATACTTATTTACTGGATATTATATAATATTAAAAGGCATGTTAAAAATCAATGAAATAAACTACAAATTTATAAATAATATACATTTTATAACGTCTTTTGTTACTGATTTGCATATAATTTTCAAATAAATATTGAAAAATACAAGTTTGTTCGACCATCTATCTACCCACTCTATAACTCTATGGATGACAGTAGTTGGTGTTGGTACGAATGCAACTTTTCCACTAGGCGGTTTGTTGTTATGTATGGGTTATGTTAAGATATTTAAAATCGCTGAAAAGTAATTAAAAAACATAAAAATTCAATGTAATTGTTGTGTGGTAAAGTGAAATAAACATCATTTATTACAATTTTCATAATTTCAACGGTGTGTATAACAGATACGACTAAAAATGTGACATGGAAAATTCACTCAGTGAGCACCTTAATTATTAATTATCTCCGTTCCTGTACGTTTGCACCGATTAATTTATAAGTAAAAGTTGTTCAATTAGTGGTCCTCTATACGGTACACTAGTTTTTTTGTCAAAAATCGGTTGCAACCATATACTCCAATTTAGCCGTGATGTGTTAAAAATTGAGTTTTTAATAGTGTTTGTAGAAACAAAAAAACAATATTATACACTTCGGGGAAATCTAGGGACATTTTGACTAGAAATCTAGGGAAATAAAAAAAAATCCGATCGCAACCCTGGTTGGTAGTGCTGTTGCAGTGACGCTCTAATAAGTTACGGGATCTGCCAATTCAGCTGCCATTTGCATGTGTTTATACACAGTTCTTGTATTTGTTTTACTAGGTTTACTGGAAATTCGCAAAATAATAAGCGTTAATAATGACTGATCATGTTGACCAAGTTAATATGAATGGGGTAATGCTTTTGGCAGATACATTAAATGTAAAGGAGGAACAGTGCCAAGAAGTCAGTTTTGTAGAAGATAAAGTGTGTTGCTCTGAAACTGCTATTACCGCAGACAGTGCTCAATTAAAAGGCCCTATTTGGCAAGGCAAAATAGAACAGTATAAAGAGTCCATGTGTGTTGACAGAATTAAAACAGAAATCGCATCATTCAAAATGACAGAAGGACAGAATCACAACGTTGAAGTAAGAGGAGGAATTGCTGATGATATTAGAATTGTATTTGATAGTGGACTACTATGTAAGTAAATTCATATTAATCGCGGTTCATTGTAATTTGTTGTAGCTGTAGTATAGAGTTATAACAGATAACAGTAGGCTATGTTAGTGAAAGTAAATATAATTTTTTATTATTCCTAAACCTACGTTTCAAATATATTCTGGCTGTTTGAACTGCTGATTAAATATTGATTGCCTCTTGCGATCGATATGTAGTATGTTCCTTGACTGTTATGGAAAGTTACAGTATTAAATATATGTTTTATAATCACGTGATAGTAAATGCTGTGCTTCCTAATCCATTTAAATTTGGCCAACAGATTGTGAAAATTGTGAAGCATATTACGAAGACTATTGCATTGAATGTGGAATGCTTGTGCATATTTTAAACAAACATGTTTTGAACACTGCAGATAAGGGAGTGCGGAAAGATATTCCAAACGATGCATTAGAAATTCAAGATTGTTTCGGACAAACTGGAATATATGCTATAAGGATTATTCCTGCAGGTGTGAAATTTGGTCCTTTCACTGGAATCACCACAACAGAATGTCCTTGGGAAATGAATGGGGAGAAATTTGTTTTGGACAAAAATATATCGAAACATTTGAATTGGATGCAATACGTTAATCCTACCAAAAATACTTCTGAAGGAAACTTGTGTGTCCTTCAAAGTGAAGAAAATGTATATTATCAGAGCACTCGTCCAATCCAAGCTGGTGAAGAATTACTAGTGTATCTTGGTGAGGAATACGGAAACAACCCAAGTAATATTATCAGGGCAGTCTTTGTTACCACTACGAAAGATATCGTGAAGGATGTATTTGCCTGTACATATTGCTGTCTTGGATTTAGCTCGAAAATGCATTTAATCAAACATAAAACCAAATGTGTTGAGGATACAGCTGGAGTGTTTTCAATTGAAGGTATTGTATATATTTAATCTTGATGTTAGTACTTTAAAGAAGATTATCTCTAATATCTCTAAATTATTTTATTAAATATTAAATGAATAGAACTGATTAAGTTGAAGGATATTTCAAGAAAGTAATTAAGGTTGATATTGAGTTACCGAACGTGAATCAACCCTATACCTCATTGTCCAAAATATTAATAATATTACAAAGAAAAGGTTGAGACTTTGGATGAATAGAAACATAATGAAAAAGAGAAATTTTTGTATTTAAGGAACAGTTTATGCAACAGCTGTTCGGGACGTATGATCTTTTTCTTTTCATGGTCATATGTTGATCATAAGTTGTTAATTTTTTTCATTGCATAAAAATTATTTCATGTTTTAATATCCACGATTGTTACATTCCACATGTACTGCATCAATGTCAGCATTGCATGTAATTTAATGGGTGTGTTTTTGTGCAATTTCAGAACTCACCCAGTGCCCGTTTTGCAAAATTCATCTGTACGTAAAGGAATACTTGGATCACCATATGGTCTTTTGCGGCAGGAGGAATGCCAGGTACGATTGATTTTTATATGATTATACTTGAGAGAAGTGATGTATAAATGAAGTTTTCTTGCCAGAGTTTACTGCTTGTTATCACTATAATATCAGTAGTTTTAGGCTATGCATGCTTGGAACTTTTGACCACATATGAATTTCTGCAAATTCAAAATTAACATAATACTTTAAAGACTACTGTACAGTTCAGAACAACAACGCAGTGTGTACCGTTTACATCTCCGGGTTTTTATTTGGGATGTTATTGCAATTTTATCGAGTTTATGTGGGCTTTTTATTCACATTTTAGGTATATGTGAAATACTCTCATGATTTTAGAGTTTGTTTTCTTTTATGATCAAGACAGTGATATGGATAGAATAATAAAGAATTATTTTATCATAAACCAAAATATATTTAGTGTTTTTACTTTCTTATACGTAGTATAAGGAAGTATTGTGATGATGAAAATTTTCGACCTCAAGATTTTTGCAGATGTCCAAACTACTAAGTTTAAACAAATTTATAAAGAATTCATATGTACTTAAAATTAAGTTTGAGACAAATTGTCTTAAAATAGTTTTTCGAAATTCCAACCGGAAGTAGGTCTTTTACTCTTATCGAAAATCAGTTTTTTGCGAATATCTCGCAAGTCATGCTTTTTAGAGAAGTATGTTCCGAGTATAAAAGTATTTAGAACATAATTTTCAATATCTTTTGTATAAAAAAAAATTCAAAATTCAGACCGGAAGTACCACTTTTACTCTTATCGAATAGCGATTTTTTGCAAATATATCGTAAATTATGCATTCTATATATATTTATCAAGAGTACAAAAGTATTTAGAACTGGATTTTCAATATTTTTTGTATATGTGAAATTACAAAATTCGGACCGGAAGTAGCACTTTTACTCTTAGCGAGTAGCACTTTCTTGATAATATCTTGTAAAGTATGCATTCTATAGCGATTTATTAAGAGAATGAAAGTACTTAGAATAGGATTTTGAATAAGTTTTGTATAAAAAAATCTTAAAATTGTATAGTTTCAAACGCTCATACGTATAAGAAAGTCGTGTGGTGGCCACACCTCATTTTTTATACGTATATACACTCTAACGCATAATGTATTAATATCAATAAGATAAATTATTTTTGTTATGTATAGCAAATCTTATTTGCTTTACCAGAATCCGACGCACAGAGCTAATTTTTTAAATTATTGGAGGAAATAAATATGGCATATGAGAAACTCCCCATCATGCAATTTGTTATTCACACTCAAATTGTAAATATATTTACAGGATGCCCATTTTCTAACTCTCCCATATAAACTTTCTTACTATTGAAGATAGAACCAGCTAAATTAATGAAGTTGAGAAGAATTTTGAGGAGTATTTGTTAGTATTTTCAAATTCAGATTTAACATAACATAATAATTTTTTAGAAAAGATTATCATACCAAAGGTTATATCTATGAAATCAGAAAAAAATTATAATTTTTATAAGGTCATGGCCAACTATGATCTTCAACAGTTGACAAACAAATGTTAAATTTGAAAATACTATGAAATACTGCTCAAATTTCTTAACAACTTGGCTAATTTAACAGATCCTATATCTACAATATTAACAAAGTTACCCATATCTGATACACCAAATAAAATTGGGGAAAATAGAGTACAAAACAATAAAAAATAAATGAAATATATTAAAATATGCAGCTTTATCGACAGAGTGCGTCTTCTTCGCGACCTTAGAACGCGTAAGTGTTATGAATGATTTTATCAGTTCATTTCATTTCATTCATTTGGTAAAGTTGCACTCGACAATACCTCAAAAAACGAATAATCCAGCAATAAGCGGTACTGCTTCAAATATCTCGATCAGAGGTGCTGTAAAATATTCGCACCTCCATGTCTTCAGATTGGATCCCTTAATCTCTACTGAAACATTAACCGAGTACCTAAAATCAAAAAAATTTACAAATCTTAAATGCGAGCGGTTGAAATCAAAACATCCGGAGGGGTACTCTTCCTTCAAGGTGTCAGTGCCTCAGGTTCAATTGGAAAATATAATGAAAGAAGAGGTATGGCCAGTTGGTGTACGAATTAACCATTTTTTACAGCGACTTGCCTATCTAAAAGAGAATCGCTAGCACCAAACAAACATTTTAACCAAGAAATGAACTTGAAGCTAATGTACCTTAATATTCAAAGCCTTTCAAACAAAACAGGATCCCTAGAAAAACTAGTCTTGGATAACGACATCCAGGTAATATGCTTCTCTGAGCACTGGTTGCACGCTGGTGGTATTATCTTTTATAGCTTGGATAACTACAATCTGGTGAGTCATTTCCCTAGAGTGAGACACAGCCATGGGGGCACTGCAATATACTCTAGAACTGATATCGTAGCTGAGCCGATACCAAATCTCTGTGCTAAATCTACGGAAGTGATTTGTGAAATTTCAGCATGCTTTTTACGAACAGCTAATACTGTAATATTGGCAGTCTACAGATCACCTGAGGGGAATTGGAATAAATTCCTGCTAACAATAGAAGAGGTGCTAACATATATCTTCAACAACTTCAATAATGGCATCAACATCCTAATAACGGGAGATTACAACGTAAATATTCTGGAGGCCACTCCTCAAACGCATGATCTGTTAAATACAATGGGATCTTACAATCTGGAACCAGCCATAAACAAACCCACTCGCATACAGGGGCAGACTCGAACATGCATCGACAACATTTTCTTCAATATCACCCCCGATACTTCGAATGCATACACGTTCGGTGCCGCAATATCAGACCACGAAGCCATTATAATTAATGTAAGCACGAGGAATCACCTTATCGAAGAAGGTACACGTTTGTGTAGAGTCTTCAGTGAAGCAAACAAGCGGAGATTTTCGGAAATGATTCTCGAACAAGACTGGGCCGAGGTATTCCGTGCAACGAATGGTGAGGCAAAATTTAACATTTTCCTAGATATATTTTGTAAAATTATTGGGTTAGCTTATCCTGAAGTCAAAGTTCAGAGCAATCGCAAACCTAAGCATCTCTACTACAACGATGAATTGCGACAAATGGGCGAAACACTAGGACTGCTTCATGAAGCGTAGAAACAGACACGAGATTGATTGATGATATTGGGAGGTATTTTCGAAAGTATAAAAAAATCTACAATGAACCAATGGAGAGAAATAAAAAGCAACGGAACAAGCAGCAAATTATGGAATCTGATGATAGACATAAATCTATTTGGGCTATAATAAAACGAGAGACCAAAAAAAAAAAACGGACCGAAGAACATGCCAACACCCGAAGAATTCATTCGACATTACACGGAACTGCCGAGTGAAGTCACAAAGAGTGTGACTTCATCTAATGCCGTATCCTCGGAATTGCTATCAAAGCTGCAAACAAACGGCAAGTCGATGGTCTTCTTCCCCACTACGCCAGGAGAGGTAATATCCTGCATCAACGCACTAAAAAAGAAAACTACACTGGACGTGTATGACGTTAATGCCATTGCTGTAAAAGCCACCGCTACGGCTATTGCGGATCCATTAGCTCATATTTTCAATGAGTGCTTCTGTGAGGGAGTATTTCCGACCAAAATGAAAATAGCTCGTATAACTCCCATACATAAAAAGGGATCTACGATGGACCCTTCCAACTACAGGCCAATTTCCATTATGCCGGTCTTCGGTAAGATCATGGAGCTGCTGATGGCAATAAGGATTGTGGGATTCTTGCAAGAGAACCGCTACTTGACACCACAACAATATTGGTTCAGAAAGCAGCTTGGTACAGCAAATGCTATTCTTGACTTAATAACGTACATCTCTACCTCTTTGGAGGACCATCAAAGTTGTGGGACTTTATTCTGTGACATAAGCAAGGCCTTCGACTGCATGTCACATAGCATACTTTTGAACAAATTGGAATATTACGGATTTAGGGGGGTGCCTCTGGAACTAGTGAAGTCGTATGTGCACGGCCATAGGCGCTTTGTACAAATTGATGGCAAACGGAGTCGGCTGGCACACCAGGTGGCCGTAATAGCGCAGGGAAGTGTTCTGGGACCGCTGCTCTTCATTATTTTTGTAAACGACCTCACCTGCGGTGCGGGTGCGCACGTGGTACAATACGCAGATGACACTGCGTTTGTAACATCGGGTGCGGATGTGGACGGGGTGAGGCGTGGAGTGGATGAGTCTGCTGGGTTTGCAGAGTACTGGTTCGCTGCAAATGGTTTGATTATGAACAAAGAAAAGACCGTGAGAATTAACTTCACCTCAAATCGGCGTCTTACCGAGCTGCATGGTGGCAGGGTTAAGTACCTTGGTGTCACGCTGGACAGCCTACTGAATTGGGAGGCACACGTGGAGAATTTGGTTGGCTCTCTGCAATCCTGAATATACGCCATAAGAAGAATCAGCAAAATCGTTGATACAACTGCAGCAAAGCTAACTTACTACGCTATGTTCCACGCTAGAGCTGTGTACTGTATTTGTGTGTGGGGACACTCGACTCATATACAGAAGGTTATGCGAGCTCAAAAGAGAGCTGTTAGGGCGATTGTGGGTGTTTCGTCACACGAAACTGCCAGACCAATATTCAAAGCACATAAAATAATGACGATACCTTCTGTCTACATAGGGAAACAACTGAAAAGGATCCACGCAGAAAGAGAGCACCTTGCACGAAGATGTGACATCCATAGCTTCAATACGAGGCAACACTTAGACCTTCAAGTGGACTACTTACGGCTAAATTCGTCCAAACATATGAATCTGGGGCGCAAGATATATAATTCCATACCGGTCGATTGGAAGCAACTGACAAATAAAAAGTTCAATAGGAGGGTGAGGGAGCATCTGCTGCAAAATGCATTCTACAGCCTAGAAGAATTTATGGACGACATGGCCAATATCTAATAATATATATTATTATTATTATTATTATTATTATACGATTCTTGTACTGACGTGGGCTGTATCTTAGAGCACTAATAAAGATTATTATTATTATTATATTATTTGGGTGAATCTGAAAGAAATTCTTTGCTAGCATCCAGACTTTATGCACAGCGATCCCTGGTAGAATATAACCGAAGTCAGAAACCTTCGAAAGTATAAAGGGATGGTTTGATTGAACAGAAAGTATTGAATATGGAAGAAAGAACGGAAAAAGCAATAACTGGTGAGGATAAGACGTTTATGGTACTTGCGAGTGTAGTCGAACACCCCCATACTAGTACTACGAAAATTAATTATGCATTCTATATATATCCATCAAGAGTACAAAAGTATTTAGAGTTATATTTGCAATATTCTTTGTATACATGAAATTTCAAAATTCGTACCGGAAGTAAAACATTTACTCTTAGGGAGTAGCACTTTTTTTCAAATATCTTGTAAAATATGCATTCTATAGAGATTTATTAAAACAATGGAAGTACTTAGAATGGGATTTTAAATAACTTTTGTATAAAAAAAATTAAAAATTGTATAGTTTGATACACTCCTACGTATAAGAAAGTCGTGTGGTGGCCACACCTCATTTTTTTATTAATATTTTCAACAGAAAGAGAATAGTTATTTTGTAACCTCTTCCTTATCTAAATAATTCTAACATTTATTTGGAGCAAGTTACAAGATTAGTACTCAACATATCTCGTCACAATAAAGGAAAACTGCTAATACGAACATGAGTATCTTGGGTGCCTGTACTTACAGGCCCCAATGTCCCGAGATTCTGATAGTTCCTTTTGGTGACTAAATATTTCACGACCCGGTCCGGTTGGTAGTATGTACAAATATAAATATGGCAGGTGAGGTGTCGTGATATTTGGACATGTGAATACAAAACTCTCTAACTAGCTGAGTGGAGATTAATCGTGAGTATATTGTTTTAATATTCTTTATTGCTTATTGAATCGATTATACACTTACTAAATTCATTACTGACAGACTGGTGAAAAGAAAACTATTAAAAATACACGTGCGGATACTTGTCTAACAAAATAGCCTTTATTATCGGTCAAAAATAATACCAATATTCATACACATTTTTATTTACAATTATTTACATAAAGTCATTTATACGTACATGATTAATTATGGTCCAAAACTACTTTATTAATGACCTTAAATCGTTACAATTTAGCAATAACAACAGCGGTTTTATTTATGATAAAAGTAACATAGGATCAAATATACAATCCAATCTAGCCCCTGAAATGTCACTAATAGACCCTAATACATTTCTATCTTTTTAATAAATAAAAGAAATATGTCTCTGTCAATTCGAATACAAATAACTAAGTTAATATTAAATATGTTACAACATGCTCATTAAAAGGATATTTCAATCTCGGAAAACAACGATAAAATTAACGTTTCTATTATGGCATACAACTTCGCGGCAAAAATACAAATACACGGTGCGGGTTAATACGAACTATCTTAGATTAACATCGCGATTAGAGGTCGTAAAATCTGAAATAACAATTAATATTAATTACAGGTTTATTAAGATCACGACATTAAGTCTGATCATGAAGGATTGTAGGTTTCTTAACGGTAATACTCAATCTTTCCACGGCATCAAGCCTGAATAAGAATGAAATATGCGGATGAAAATAAGCGGATTTAGATCGTCTGTTCCATGATACGGAGACCTGAATACAGAGCGGTCTGTGAGGGATATCCTGTTCTTTTCCACGCCATAAAAGGCTGAATAAAGTCAGGCATAGGGATCAAGGTAGGTCGGAGATCTAAGATGAAAAAAATGAACGAGACAAACTCGACGACGGTCTTTTAATGTTGAATACCCCCCCTACGTACATAGGTAAAAAGCAGTTCAAAATATAAATTTTGCACACGATACTGGTATGAAACGCGCGACTCTGAGCATGACGTATCTGTTTAGTATTTTTCCATTTAAAAATAAGTAAACAGCAAGAACTATTACAACAATTGACCATATATACAGGTTGACTCATGTCACACGATACAATATTAACATTTGAACAAAATAACATTCATACAGATAATTTGGTATTTACAAATAAATTAAATATGAACTCAAAAATGTTATTTTGATGCAATTAACGAAGGAACTTTCGTTACAATTTGTAATCGTATTGTAAAGAAAAAGGAAATATTTCAACCGAATGCAAACCGTATTAGTCGCTATCATTGTTTGTTTGTTCTTCATCTTTTTCTTCTTCTTGTTCTTCGTTATCATCGAGAGAGAGTTATTGCTAGCCTCAATCATATTAGTTTTAATAATCATAGAAAGAGAGTGGTATATCCACTATCGTCAGGTGCTGTCAATTTTATCACACAGTTTGTTTTTTGCGATACATTTAATCCGTTATTAGTGAAATCACTTACTGTCATCAGTGATAATTCGTCATTTCCGTCATTTGATTACAATCCATATGTTTGATTGAAAGTTTGTAACAGAAATGAAATATTTAACGGAATCTCTTAGAAGTGTATGATTAGTTACAAAAGCTGCTGAGAGCACTATCCAAAACTAAAACAAAAATTGTTGCAATACATTAAAAAAAATAAGTGTGACCTCATAGTTCAAAAATGGATGACGCCATGAACAATAAGTATTATAATTAATAAAAATTGACCTGTTTCTGACACTGTATAACAATCACGATTTAAAATATCTACTTGATATTAAATCACGTAGATATTTTTAAGCGTTACTGTTATCACAGATAAATATCCAGATGGCCCATGATTAACAAATTTTTGTAGCCCTAAAATGGTTACGAACACCAGGCTACGCCACCGTCGCCCGGTTACTACCACCAGAGGCGCTGAATATTTGATAAATTTATATAATCTGCAGTTTAGTTGTAATTCAAGAGATTCAAACCTACAATTGGTATTCTAGTTAACGACAGATGAAGCTCCTAAAAAATAATTATTATATGTAATTTATTTGGGTACTGAATTAGTTGGTTTACATATATTTTTTTTTTATTATTTGAAAATATTATAATTATTTTTATCTAATAATTGACAACACAATTTAATTTTTTTAAATATCCGATTCAAAATTTCATTTAATTCCTACCTATATGATCATAAGACTTAAGGTCTATAGTTGCTTGCAATCATTTCTGCACAAAAAAACTGTTACATCAACTAGGCACGCAAGGTAGTCTTGTTCGCACTTTTTTCTAATTATTGACATAAATTCCAAGAGCTCTCTCTTTGAGTAAGATTAATGTTTGGAGGAATATTACAAAAATGCAAGGATGGATTTTAGTGAAAAAACTAGCTAATACGGCAGGCCTAGAAGGCCCGCTGCCGCCTCTTATTCCGCTTACAGTTGAGGTACCGCTCTCCCTTATTCTTCTAAATATATTGCGGATTTTGTCTTGATTGTGTTTCAGTTCTTGAAACACCATATAATTCCGATATATAGCAAATAAATAAATATAATTGTAGTTTAGATGTTCAATATTGCTTTACTACAGCTGTTTTATACTCCCCTAATTTAGATGAAATGATTAATAATAGATTTAGTGATAGTAGCAGCTGTTTAAAATTGAAAATGTTTAATGGCCATCCATGATATTTCATGTATTTTATCGTTTAAACTTTTATGGATATTAAATTAGTTAATATAACAGTAATAGTTTTTCTTTACTTCTGTCCAATAGGATTAAATGTACCCTTCAATTTTACCCTGTTGTTAGCGGTAGATTCTATTCTTGGACGCCGAATAGGAGATAATTTTAGTTGTTGTGATGCAAGATCTGAATGTTTCTCAACTTCTACTGTAGCTCTAAATCGGTAAACGAATTAATTTAGGAGTATTAATTTGTAGTGATTAAGAGGTAGATTGTACCCTCTTATATGGCCTATAGAGTATTATTTTGGTAGGTGTTGACGTGCCACTGAACACTGACTTACGCACTTGCTAGTGTTGTATCGGGGCAATACGCGCACTGGGTTTATGTTGCGCCTGTGGAAACTGTAACTTCGTACGTCTTCGGAATGTCAGTGTGGCCCTGCTCTGACTTCGGCCAACTTCGTATGGGTTCAGACGTCTCTGAAATTTTGATGAAGGCCTTGTCTTAGCTTCGGCAAACTTCGTCTGCCTTCGGACGGCTTCGGAATATTGGTGAAGGCCTTGCCTTGTCTTCGGTCAACGTCGTTTGTGTTCGAACGTCTTCGGAATGTCAGTGGTGGCCTTGCTTTGACTTAGGCCAACTTCGCTCGTGTTCGGACGTCTTCGGAATGTCGATGAACGCCTTGTCTTGCCTTCGGCCAACTTCGTTTGTGTTCGGACGTCTTCGGAATATCGGTGAAGGTCTTCCCTTGGCTTCGGCTAACTTCGTTTGTGTTCGGACGTCTTCGGAATGTCAGTGGTGTCCTTGCTTTGACTTCGGCCAACTTTGTTTGTGTTCGGACGTCTTCGGAATGTCAGTGGTGGCCTTGCTTTGACTTCGGCCAAGTTCGTATGGGATCGGAAGTATTTGGAATGTCAGTGGTGTGGCCTTGCATTGAGTTCGGCCAACTTCGTTTGTGTTCGGACGTCTTCGGAATATCGGTGAAGGCATTGCCTTGTCTTCGGTCAATTTCGTCTGTGTTTGAACGTCTTTGGAATGTCAGTGGTGGCCTTGCATTGAGATCGGCAAAATTCGTTTGTGTTCGGACGTCTTCAGAATATCGGTGAAGGCCTTGCCTTGTTTTCGGCCAACTTCGTTTGTGTTCAGCCCGATCGAAATTTGTAGTGGTATTGAATCGTCGTCTTTAGTTCGTACTTTGGCCGTGTCGGTTGCCAAAGCGACTCAACTATACTTTGTCACAAAAATGCTATTACATGAATAATAGTATATTTGTTTTGTTATGGCAATTGAAAAGCCAATAATATTCTTTAAGCATAAAATGTATTTCAATTTCTTGTTAACGATGCCCCTTACCAAATGCTAAATTGAAAGTCACTGATGTAATTCTTTAAAAGTGATAATTCCCATGACTATGCTTGTCAAGCTGACTTTCTTAGACGTAAAATGTATGCTATTTTTGTAATGCTACATCGTTTATTTCCTATTTACTACAATGGTGGCATTTGGTAGTAAACTTTTGTCTGCTGAATGCGACCAATGCTTTCATTTAGCAGACGGATTGGGAACCATTCCCGCTCCAACTGTTCACTTCACAACAGTTGAGTGTTCGCTGGACAGACCGCTCACCTTTATGTGATCGCTGTCATCTGGTACTTTTCATTGCTACCATATGTTAAAATTATACAAATTAAACCGAATAAACAATAAATAATAAATTGTTTTTTTGCATTAAGTTTTGGCGTAGTTTTTAGTGCAAGGGCTGGTTTTTGCAACTCTGAATAAAATACTGGATTAACTCCAATATTATTCTAGTAACTTTCTTCAAAATTATGTATTAGGTTGGTCTTGGAATGCATGGTGCATGCGGACAAAATATGCTCACTAAGTGAGCATCGAATTTTTCCGCTCAAAGAAATGGCGGCCGCTCCTGAACATGTTCAGAGTGAGCGGACGACTACTGGACATGATCACTGAACAGTTGCGCAACTGTTGTGTCTGCTGAATGCAAGCAATGGTACTTCTAATATCTAGTAAAAGTTTGAAAGAGAGGAAATACTAAACCCCCTATACTAAATTATCAACCTATAACTGAGTAAATCAATTTTAAGCAGTAAAATTAAATTTAAATATTTGAAATCTGTAAATTGTACAAACATGAAAATAAAATCTGTCTAGAAAAGACGTGTTATGTATTTCGTTTATTTATTGAAAAAAATTTCTAATAGTATATGTGACTATATAGACTTCGTTGGGAGTACTTTCTTATAATTCAAATTATTTATTCCTACATTTCACTCCCAAAGTTGGCAAAATTTATAACATCATAACACAGTTTCAGAAAGTTTATTTTAAAAACTAATTCCAGTCGAGCATGCATTGAGCCTTTCTTTATTTGCGTTTTAAATTTCGTTTTGATATTTCGTAAATAAAAGCGGTAGGTACTATTATTTTAACGAAACCTTGTAAAGTCTAGAATTTACATTAGCGCATATGACGCCACTCACTTACACTCACTTAACCAGAAAAGCGAATTGATATTGAGATACTCACATTTGACAGTTCACTACTATTATTTATGTGAATCAGAACTGTATTTAATGCTGGCACTTTATCTGGACAAAACATGTTTTAACTATTTGACGAACAACAGTTTTAACAGTCCCATCTAAAGATTGCAGTACAGAAGGTTTATCATTTGTCCTTTCGGCTATAAAGCTTTTCCTGTCTTTCTAAATTCATCATCTTTTTAGTTAACTATGGCCGAGCAAATTGTAGACTAATCGACTTAGTAACAAATGAATTTTGAAGAAGTTATGCACCAATGCATATTTTTTTTGACCGTACTTATGTAGGAAAACGGTGTTTTCTGTGATATGAAACAAAAATTGAAATAAAAGTATTCAATATATAGGTTCTGTCGTACCAAGCGCTAAATTAAAAATGACTGATGCAATTCTTTAAAAGTGATAATTCTCATGACTGTACTTGTGAAGCTGATTTTCTTAGACGTAAAATATGTGATATTTTTGTAATGCTACATTGTTTATTACCTATTTACTACAATAGTGCTATTCGGCAGGAAACTGTTGTGTCTGCTGAATGCGACCAATGCTTTCATTCAACAGACAGATCGGGAACTGTTCACCTCACAACAGTTGAGTGTTCGCTGCACAGGACCGCTCACCTTTATGTGATCGTCTATCATCTGGTACTTTTCATTGCTGCCATATGTTAAAATTATGCTGCCACATGTTAAAATTATAGAAATTAAACCGAATAAACAATAATAAATTGTTTTTTTTTCATGGGATTTTTAAAGGTAAGCCGGCAGCTATTAGTATATAGAACCGTTTCAGGACTGTCATAAATAATATAATAATATTCATACACCTTTTGACATACATCTTTTGAAGTTTGTTATAATTATCATCTAAACATTTTAAATTTGTCAACAATGCTTGCCTCCTAAACACTTTGGCCAAATGTTATCCAAATATAGGTGTAGAAAAAATATTTTATAGCTTTATTTATAATATTTAATTTGTAACTGGCTTTCATGTAATAGTATTCGACTATGAGTAGGTATATATTCTGAAATATTAAATAATTAGTTTAATTTTATTGTTCTGAAATTGTTCGGACCGATCGAAATTTGAAGTGGCATTGAATCGTCGTCTCTAGTCCGTAATTTGGCCGTGTCGGTTGCCAAAACGACTCGACTATACCTTTTCACAAAAATGCTATTACATGAATAATAGTATATTTGTTTTGTTATGGTAATTGAAAAGCCAATAATATTCTTTGAGCATAAAATGTATTCCAATTTCTTGTTAACGATGCCCCTTACCAAATGCTAAATTGAAACACTGATGTAATCGTTTAAAAGTGATAATTCTCATGACAATGCTTGTCAAGCTCACTTTCTTAGACGTAAAATGTGTGCTATTACTGTAATGCTACATCGTTTATTTCCTATTTACTACAATGGTGGCATTCGACAGTAAACTTTTGTGTCTGCTGAATGCGACCAATGCTTTCATTCAGCAAACGAATCGGGAACCGTTCCTGCTCAACTGTTCACTTCACAACAGTTGAGTGTTCGCTGGACAGACCGCTCACCTTTATGTGATCTCTGTCATCTGGTACTTTTCATTGCTACCATATGTTAAAATTATACAAATTGAACCGAATAAACAATAATAATAAATTGTTTTTCTGCATTAAGTTTTAGCATAGTTTTTCCAACCCCGAATAAAAGACTGGGTTAACACCAACATTATAATACATTTACTTCTGCACAATACCTTTAATTTGTTGTATCTTACTTTTCTTATAGTAACTTTCGTCAGAATTATGTATTACGTTGGTGTTGGAATGCGTCAATGGCGCATGCATAGAGAATACGCTCAAAGAGCGCAGAACATGTTCAGAGTGAGCGGTCGTCTACTGGACATGATCACTGAACAGTTGCGCAACTGTTGAGTCTGCTGAATGGAAGCATTGAAAAGTCTAAAAAACACAGTAAATGAATAATATTATTTTATTGCAATTATATTTTGTAATTTCTAGCCCTTCATAGGTCGTTAAAATTTAAATTATCTAGAAATTGTGGAACACTCGCAGCAAAACAAAATATGCATTTCATTTGTTATATATCAGAAAACCCTATTGCAAATACTTGAATCTTCATATGCGAATACTGTTCTAAAATAAATAAAAAGAGCTGCTTCAGTATCAGTAGGTGAACCAAAATAGTTAATACTATACTACGTCTTACATTTTGGCAACAAATGTGGACAGGTCATTATCGTTATATAATTACTAATTTCATATTAATACTTAAATATTACACAGACCTTTTGATCTTCCAGTTTAAAGAATGTTTTTGTTATACCATATCTAGTCTGTTTTCTACATATCTGTACTTTCATCTATTCTTTCTGCAACACTTTATGAATAAGTTCTTCACTTAACTATTTCCAGTAATTAACCTTGCATATTGTATGTAAGTGACATCGAGACAAATATCTGTTTCTAAAATAATATATTTGCATCTATAAACAAAAAGAAAACAATGTGTGTTTTATAGAAATTGATCATAATCATACAAACATTTGTTTCTATAATAACAGAAGAAAGTTTTAATTTACAGTCTTTCATTGGATTAGTGAATATGCATATTTTTCTTCAGATTACTCTAGACCTCATTATTTTGGCGAACTGCTGTCCATCTCTCTTGCAGTTCCACAACAAACAGTATCCATTCTTATTTCTAAATTTTACAGTCTCGCTTTAACCAGTGAATTGTATTACCTCGATCAGCTAATATGTAAGATGTTCAATGATGTTGGTACATTCTTAGCCACGCTATAATTAAGGTTATCATTTTTTACCTACACAGTGTGTCGGTAGAGTAATTGTAAGGTATTAAATTATTCAAACTTTCTTTCTTCCTGTCCCTTATCGAAATGACAAATTCATCTATGTTTCAGTTCTTGAGTGTCACAAATTCTATGAGACTTGCTAATGAAGATCCAATTTTTGTGGCAATAAATTGTAAAACTTGAGGGGCATTAACATTTGATAAAATAATATTTCCAATAAATGGTGCTAAGGCAAGGAACCTTTCACGTCAAGCATTAATTTTGTTACATTACCTTCTAAAACTCCATTTTGGATTGCAATAATTGTTAATTTCGAAGCAAGTCAGTTGATTGCACTCTTCTTTTAAATTATACAACAATGGATTTAACTTTTTCTAAAAGCGAAGCTAAATTCTCAGTATTTTTTAAGGCCAATTGTTGCCAATATTATTTTGATATCTTTTGCAAAATGCACTATTAAACCTATAAAACTCTTTGTCTGTGCATCGGTCCATATATCAATAGTAATTGTAAAATATGTTGTATTCCTTAAAAATTTTTAAACAAACTTCAAATGATGTCAAATTTTATATCAATTCGTTCTTTTATGGTATTTGTTGATAGAACTTTATATAGAGATGCTAATCCCTTCATTAAATTTAAAAATCCTTCCCCTTCAGCGATGTTAATGGGCATATTATCTTGCACAACTAATGTAGTAAATACGTTCGTTATTTTAATATTCTTAGAACTTCCACCTATAAAACATATGTAATTAGTAGAAGTAACAAATGCAATATGAACATTTCACCTGTAAAAGAAAAAATAATTTTTAAGGATTTTTTTTTTATTGTAGGCTGTCTTAAAGAGATGTAACACCATAAACTGAAGGAAAAAGCACTATCTAAGTTTTCTTGATTTTTCATTGTAGGAGTTAAAGTATTTAAATCTTTTTCACATTTTCCTAAAACAGAAATATACGTTCAAAATGCAAATGCATATTTTGCACTTACATTGGGATCCGATCTCTAAACATATATTTCTTCCTACACCATGAACTTGCGACTTTATCTTCAATTGCAGCCAACTCAGCAAATGGAATTTATTTAAATAATGTATTGTTTTTGTTTGTGTGTCATTACATTTGTGGCACCTCCAGAGCATATAATTAGTTTACTACAATGTTCCTTTGTTGTCCTCACGTAATATTGCCAATATTTACATTTTCTTTTATGTTTTTTGTGTCTAAAGACAATGATTTTATTTGTAATTACTCCATTATCTTTGAAAACTATGCATCGTGTTGGTTACAGCTTTTATATAATATAAATAAAAATTTGTTTAGGAAAATGTCATTCCTTTTTCTACATGTCAATAAACGATATTATATGTTTCCTTTTCCGTTTCATTCGGAAATATTTTGTAATTATTAAGAGTCATGAATGAATATTTATAAACTTTTAAATTTACCGCAATTATCTATGATATCGTTTTGTTTCTTTAATTATAACGTACATTTCGATTTTCAATTGTTTATTACCGCCATTATTATAAGAATAATAATATTATAATAGGACGCTATGTAAGTATTTCTATTATAGTTTAAAATAATAATATATTAATGATTTCATTTTATTTTTAGAATATGGAAAACGAAAACCAAGTAAGTTATCTTTAATTTTATACATTTTTTGAAAGTTGGGCACTTTATATTTTAACGTTAAAATTGAATTAAATCCTTCTAAACCATACACACAAATTACAGCAACGCTTCCATTTTTAAAACAAATTTGTTTGCTTTACATATTTAGAATTATCATTGTATATAATTTGCGCAAGTTTAGGATACATACATACATTTATAAATAATATATGTCTAATTAGATGCAAAAGTAGTTAATATTAAATTACTCAGGTTAAAAAATAATTATTTAAAAGTATTTACATGTCTTTTATAATAACGTCAACGATTTATTCTTAGATATTTTGCTTTAATATCATTTACTACGTGATAATAAAATATATAGAAATTGATTTATCTTGCCCTTGCGGTAGAAATGCTTGTATAGCAATCAAGAAATTGGTAATAAAAGTAGAGGTGGGTCGTTCGCGAACGAACCAGTTCAGTGAACCGAATCCCAGCAGGCAACCGAGAGAGCCGGTTCACTAAATTTCAATGAACCGGATCTCGGCTGACTTGGAAAGTAACTATGCGCGCGACTGAACCGACCTGATTGAACAGTTCTAACGTAGTGCGACCCACTGGATCCGCTTCGGTCGCGAACCGCGAGAGCCGGTTAATAATGAATCAGATCCCGGTTCGTTTGAACCGAAGACGGCGCCGAGTATTACATGTCCTACACGTTCCTGCAACGGTATGCTATTACGGATCCACACGGTTCAAATGAACCGGTTTCGGGAACCAGCTTACTATGAGGAGCTAAACCGAGTCAAAGAAAGGAACCGTTTTGCCCACCTCTAAATAAATAAAAGTATTATTTTTTGTGTATTCCTTGATATTGCATTATAATTTTAATAAAAAAATATATTAATTGTTTGAATTTATTTTCAGAATATGGATGTAGAACAAAATGTAAGTTTTACTGAATTTATTATATTTTTAATAATTGAAATTCTTATTCTTTATAGTTTACTAAATTTTCCTAATTAGATGCAATAGTGTTGAAATGTTTTTCATAGAAACGTCAACGATTTATTCTCGGATGTTTTATTTTCATATTATTTACAATATAATAATAACATGTAAAAGTTATTCTTTATGCTTAAAGATCCTACAATATTGAAATTGATTTATTTTGTCATTACGATTATTTATAGCGATCAAAGATGTTCCTATATGCAGCGAAAATTCCTGTTTATCATTTGTATAGTTATTTGAAATGGACATAGCTTTTGATAAAGACGCGTGCAATGTCACCGCGCCAAAAGTATTACTTATTCATGATTGGTTGCTCGCGTTATAGAAAACCCACCTTAACATACAGAGGTGTAATATTATTTTTCACTATATATAATCACATTGATTAAAAATGTAATATTAATTAGAAATATTTCTGAATTTTGTTCTTTACTAATCAAATTACGCTTGATTACATACTTTGTCCAGTAATTTTTTAATAAAATGAAAATGTAGCCTACTTGTATTTTATTTGAGAATTTTCGTGGCTAACTTAAAACCCATGAAATTTGAAAAATATTTAGTAGATTTATATGTGCATCGTATTACTTTTATTCAATTAAATTTCATCTTCATATTTATTTATTTAGACCTTTTCAATGATTATTTCTGTGAGTTTTGTGAATATTATTGTGTGTGTGTGCGCGCGCGTATGTGTGTGTGTATGTGTAATATATTTGTATGTAGAAAGTGTATAGTTTGACCAGCAATCTTATAATTAGCATGCCTGTATTTTATTCAAGAATCTTCGTGGCCAACTGAAAACACCCACGAATTTTGAATTATAATAAATTAATTTGTTGTTTCTTTTTCCTATTTTGTTTCAGATACCACATGCTGAAGATGGGGTTATAATTGAAGACCCTGTATGTATTATTATTATTAATTAATTAATAATATTTCTTCATTTATTTATTTAGAACTTTTCACTAATTATTATTAATTTGTTGTTTCTTTTTTTTTTGTTTTGTTTTAGATACCACTGATGGAAGCACCTCGTGCTGTAATAGTATGTATATTAGTATTTTTCATTTATTAATTTGGATTTTTTCATTGATTATTTCTGTGGATTTTAGTGAGTGTTAGTATGTGTAAGTTTGTATGTATATACAGGGCGCCTCACCGAAAACGAAACACACTGAATATATACGTTATTGCGTTTTTGAAAAAATGCAATAAAAGGTCGATTTTTGATCCAAGGGAGACACCCTTTCATCATATCTTCAACTGTGGTACGTCATTCCCCTCCCCTGCATCACTAACCATTACAATTTAAATAGGGAAAGTACTAAATACGATACATCATTGAAAAGGTAATTGTACGGAAAAGTCAGCAAAGTGATTGTTTGTTGCGCTATTTTTGATTTTAGCGCCATCTATTGGGAAAAAAACTGTTACGTATTTCAAAATGTGACACATCATTTCAAAGCTAATTTTATTAGTAACTAAATACGTACCTAATATTTTTGACATTTATTTATCAACAATGTCAAGTACGGACTGTCAGCGCGTATATTGTAAACTAATAAGTTTGTACATTCTTATATTAGAGCTATGCAAGGTTTTTCTATTATTTAATTTTTTTTTCAATTGTGCATTGAATTGTTAATAAAATTAGCTTTGAAATGATGTGTCACATTTTGGAATACGTAACCGTTTTTATCCCGCTAGAGGGCGCTAAAATCAAAAATAGCGCAACCAACAATCACTTTGCTGACTTCTCCGTACAATTACCTTTTCAATGACGTATCGTATTTACTACTTTCCCTATTTAAATTGTAATGGTTAGAGTGATGGAGGGGAGGGGAATGACGTATCACAGCTGAAAATATAATGGAAGGGTGCCCCCCTTGGATCAAAATTCAACCTGTTTTTGCGTTTTTTCAAAAACGTTTTTTCCTTCGAGATATTCAATCTGTATCTTTTTCGGTGGGACAGCCTGTATATCAGTATGTGTGTGTATGTTTGTGCCAATCTGTTTTATAATATTTAATAATAAAAAATAAACAGCATAAAAACTTAATCTTTAACAAATAAAATAAGAAAATATCTTTTTTTTTTCTGATGTCATTTCAATACCTAAAAACATATACTTATTATTAATTGTTATTTTTCATATTTGTTAAATTATTCATATTAACAATATTTATTTGTTTCAGGAAAATGATAGAGATTATATTGTACGTATATATATGTTTTTCTACTTTTTTAACTTGATTCAATTGCTTTTTTATTAATAGGAGGACGTGGAAATGGGGCCGGACGGAGTGCCGCGAATTGTTTTCCGCCGCAGGCGCGTATGTATATTATTATTATTTATTTTTTTATTTCATTTATTAGTTTAGTCCTTTCTTCTTTAATTATTTCTGTGGGTTTATAAATGTTTGTGTGTAAGTTTGTCTGAATGTGAATGTATGTATATATATGTGTCTAAGGACGTGTGCATATACTGGGTGAGTTTTTTATCTTGAGACAACGGAATATCTCTAAAACTGCATAAAATCAAAAAAATATCTTAATAAGATTTGTTATAATGTAGGGGGCTTACTGAATGATGCTGAACTCGATCCCCCACCTCAAGTATGTAGTTTCAAACAGAAACTACATACTTGATGGCGTAGAATCCGAATCTGCAATAAAAAATGGGGGTTCCCATTTAAAATTTCAAAGTTGTCCCCCCTCCCACTCTGGAGGGGTGAGGTGGGAGATCGAGTTCGGCACCATTCAGTAAGCCCCCTACATTATAACAAATCTTATTAAGATCTTTTTTTGATTTTATGCAGTGATTTAGAGATATTCCGTTGCCTCTAGATAAAAAAACTCAGCCTGTATATGTGTTTGTGTCAGTCTCTTTTATGATAATTAATTACAAAAACGCATAATCCATTGATAAAAACCTTACAAACATAGACTATTATTAATAATGTTATATGATTGGAAAAAAAAATAAATAGCATAAAAATTTAATTTTCAGTGTTTATCGTTGTCGTTTTGTTGCCATTTTTTGTTATTATAGAAACTAATGATAATAATGAACTATAATAAGAAAATTCTTTTTCTGATGTCATTTCAATATCTAAAAGCTAGAATTACAATTATTTATTATTTTTATTATTTGTAAAATTATTCATATTAATAATATTTATTAGTTTCAATTTAAAGAAAGGGTCTATTATGTATGTATATTATATATATTCGTTTTTCTATCTTTTTTGGCTTCATTCAATTGTTATTTTTTCTTTTTATTAATAGGAAGAAGAGGTGACCGAATTTAATGAAAGGAACGGTAGAGGCGGCCGTAGAGGCGGCGGCAGAGCCGGCGGTAGAGGCGGCGGCAGAGCCGGCGGTAGAGGCGGCGCTAGAGGTGGCCGTAGAGGAAGGGGCCGCCGCGCCAAAAGAGTATATATTCACATGTGTATTGCGTTATATGTAAATTAATGAATATTTATATTTCAGCGACAAAATCCAATAATAAATCACTATCATTTTAAGAATATAAACACATTTATAATTAAAAATTAATTAGTTTTATAAATACCTAATATCGGCACTTTTGTTTTCCATGTTTGTTTATTGAAATTGTTTAAAGTGCCGATATTAGGTATATAATTATATTTGTAAGAATAAACTATTATTTTTTAAAAAGAAAGTGTTATTACTTAATTTAATCAATATTCGCAATAAATCAATTGCATATATACAAAACTTTAACAATATTTCACATCACTATGACTTTTAAGACATAATCAATGCATAATTAAAATGTAATGTGTTTTTTTTAATCTAGAGATATAATATGATAATAATGTATTTTTCAAAAATTATATTAAGATACAAACATATATTTTTATTTAAAAAAATGAGGTGTGGCCACCACACGACTTTCTTATACGTATGAAAGTGTTACTTCCGGTCCGAATTTTGAAATTTCATTTATACAAAAAATATTCCAAATCCAACTCTAAATACTTTTGTACTCTTCATAAATATATATAGAATGCATAATTTACGACATATTTGCAAAAAATCGCTATTCGATAAGAGTAAAAGAGCTACTTCCGGTCTGAATTTTGAAATTTTTTTTATACAAAAGATATTTAAAAGTATGTTCTAAATACTTTTATACTCGTAATGTACCTGCCTAGAAAGCATGACTTGCGAGATATTTGCAAAAAACTGATTTTCGATAAGAGTAAAAGACCTACTTCCGGTAGGAATTTCGAAAAACTTTATTAAAACAATTTTTCTCAAATTTAATTTTGAGTATATTTGAATTCTTTATAAATTTGTTTAAACTTAGTAATTGACGAAATATTTGCAAAATTCGATTTTTTCACTGAAGTAAACTACTACTTCCTGTCTGCCGATTTTGCTCAAAATCTAATCAGTTCTCAAGCCGGAGATTATATTCGTAAATACAAAATTTGGAATTGATATCTACAGCGGTTTGACCGCTATCGTGGTCACACACACAGAGAGAGAGACATTTTTTAAAAACCACCTGGTATCAGGGTACCTCAAAACGTGGACATCTGCAAAAATCCCGAGGTCGAAAATTTTCATCATCACAATCCTTCCTTATACTACGTATAAGAAAGTAAAAATTCAATATTTAAGTTTAATATAATAATTCATGTTGTAATTGCTGTTGGGAGCTCGTTGAATAATTGCAGGTATCTGTGTTGCATTGCTATAATTGATGTCCTATGAATTGATGAGAAATGTAATGTTAATTGCAAATTAATTTGCGAGAGTTAAATTTTTCTGAAATAGAAATGAGTGAATTTACTTATATCATAGACTCTATTATTTTTTTGCTTGCTTCTGTTGAGTAGTGATGTTATTAAATTATCAATGTAATAAGTACATTTCTGACATTCTCAGATCTGTTCAATTCGGCCTTTATGCCTATTATTTGTTTATGAATTGTTGTTTACGCTTTTAATTTTATTGTATCATCGAGGCAGAAAACTTGTTTTTAGTTGAGTTGCAACTATGTCTTTAACAATTAGCATTTTGCTTTATCATGAAATACACTTTATTAAGTGAACCTAAACTATTTGCTTTTGAATTGTTGTTTACACTGTTAATGTTATTGTGTCATCGAGGCAAAAAAAAACTTCTAGTCGAGTTGCAACTATATTTTTAATACTTTCGAGTCTGTTTCTGCTCCAATTTACCGTTGTACGTGAAAATAATCAATTAATGTAATAATCCTTAGCAAGATTATTCAAAACTTAATCTGATTCTTTGATTTATATGCTGGTCATACAAAAACTTATTTCACTAATAAAATGACAGAATTGTTGTTATTATGTATGTACACTGTATTGGTTGTGTGCAAAGAATAGACAGATTCTGTTCTCTTTCCATATCTAATGATGTTTTAATCATTTGCATTTATTATCGTAAGAACCGTGTATAAAATTTCACTCAACAATATCACGTTTAACCTAAAATAAGTACATTATAAAGCGAACAGGATCAATTGTTAACATACAGATATATTAAACGTTCAGTGTGCTTGAATTCAGCTTCTGTCATACAATCACTTGTAGATTTAATTCGTTTATGTTCAATTTCATTAATAAAAATGATGTAGTTGATTTTCCTATTAACTTGTCTGTAATGTGTAATGAATGGGCAGATTCTGTAAAAGGTTACTTTCATCTTTGGCATTTAATTATTCGAAAATCATGTTGTTCCCAGAAGACAATTTCGCTTTACAGTTTAACCTAAAATTAAGACACTATAATCTAAAGAGGATCAATAATTGTTAGTGTAGAAAAGTATTGAACCTCTGTACACAAATTGTCGTGTTCAAATTCTAATTCCTTCCTACTATCCACTTGTAGGAACGTTTGAGTGGTTTATTAATTGCAATAAATTAATCTGATTCTTTGATTTATATGCTAGTCACACAAAAACTTATTTCTCCAATGAAATGACAAAATTGTTGTTATTATGTATATACACTGTATTGGCTGTGTGCAAAGAATAGACAGATTCTGTTCTCTTTCCATATCTAATGATATTTTAATCATTTGCATTTAATATTGTAAGAACCATCTATAGAATTTTCGCTCAACAATATCACATTTAACCTAAAATAATTACATTATAAAACGAACAGATTAAATTATTAACATACAGATATATTAAACGTTCAGTGTGCTTGAATTCTGCTTCTTTCGTACAATCACTTGTAGATTTAATTCGTTTATGTTCAATTTCATTAATAAAAATGATGTAGTTGATTTTGCTATTGACTTGTCTGTAGTGTGTAATGAATGGGCAGATTCTGTAAAAGGTTACTTTCATCATTGGCACATAATTATTCGAAAACCATGTTGTTCGCAGAAGACAATTTCGCTTTACAGTTTAACCTAAAATTAAGACACTATAATCTAAACAGGATCAATAATTGTTAGTGTAGAAAAGTGTTGAACCTTCTGTACACAAATTGTCGTGTTCAAATTCCAATTCCTTCCTACTATCCACTTGTAGGAACGTTTGAGTCGTTTATTAATAGCAATAAATGAATCTGTTTCTTTGATTTATATGCCAGTCACACAAAAGCTTATTTCTCTAATAAAATGACATTATTGTTGTTATTATGTATGCACACTGTATTGGCTGTGTGCAAAGAATAGACAGATTCTGTTCTCCCTCCATATCTAATATTTTAATCATTTGCATTTAATATTGTAAGAACCATCTATACAAATTTCGCTCAACAATATCACGTTTAACCTAAAATAATCACATTATAAAGTGAACAGGATCAATTGTTAACATACAGATATATTAAACGATCAGAGTGCTTGAATTCTGCTTCTTTCGTACAATCACTTGTAGATTAATTCGTTTATGTTCAATTTCATTAATAAAAATGATGTAGTTGATTTTGCTATTAATTTGTCTGTAATGTGTAATGAATGGGCAGATTCTGTAAAAGGTTACTTGCATCTTTGGCATTTAATTATTCGAAAACCATGTTGTTTCCAGAAAACAATTTCGCTCTATAGTTTAACCTAAAATTATGACATTGTAATCTAAAGAGGATCAATAATTATTAGTGTAGAAAAGTGTTGAACCTCTGTACAGAAATTGTCGTGTTCAAATTCCAATTCCTTCCTACTACCCACTTGTAGGAACGTTTGAATCGTTTATTAATAGCAATAAATTAATCTGATTCTTTGATTTATATGCTAGTCACACAAAAACTTATTTCTCCAATGAAATGACAAAATTGTTGTTATTATGTATATACACTGTATTGGCTGTGTGCAAAGAATAGACAGATTCTGTTCTCTTTTCATATCTAATGATATTTTAATCATTTGCATTTATTATTGTAAGAACCATGTATAAAATTTCACTCAACAATATCACGTTTAACCTAAAATAATTACATTATAGGTAAAACGAACAGATTCAATTGTTAACATACAGATATATTAAATGTTCAGTGTGCTTGAATTCTGCTTCTTTCGTACAATCACTTGTAGATTTAATTCGTTTATGTTCAATTTCATTAATAAAAATGATGTAGTTGATTTTGCTATTGACTTGTCTGTAGTGTGTAATGAATGGGCAGATTCTGTAAAAGGTTACTTTCATCATTGGCATTTAATTATTTGAAAACCATGTTGTTCCCAGAAGAAAATTTCCCTTTACAGTTTAACCTAAAATTAAGACACTATAATCTAAACAGGATCAATAATTATTAGTGTAGAAAAGTGTTGAACCTTCTGTACACAAATTGTCGTGTTCAAATTCCAATTCCTTCCTACTACCCACATGTAGGAACGTTTGAGTAGTTTATTAATTGCAATAAATTAATCTGATTCTTTGATTTATATGCTAGTCACACAAAAACTTATTTCTCTAATGAAATGACAGAATTGTTGTTATTATATGTACAGTCTGTGCAAAAAATATTAATCGACCCCTGTGTAGATAAAAATATTAAATTAAGTCGGTCCCCCCGTTATGCATTGATCGGCAGGGCACATGAGAATCTGATTATATTTTTCGCCCGTTCGGAATGCATTGAGATCAGTGCACGTTTAAACGGCCATTTTTCTTACGAAATCTTTCTGCAAACGAATTTGAAAGTGCTCGTGCCCTTGTTTGCGTGCGTCTGTCGACTCGAAATAAGCATGTGGAAGATCTAGAGAAGGCCGTTCTTTAACACCTCGGGTCTTGTTGGGCGCTCGCAACCTTCAAAATTTCGTATTTCAGTCTTAAAATTGAATCTGTAGCTACAACTGAGTTTGACGTTTCCCGAGATTTATTTTGATTGTCACGTGAATCGTCATGATGACGTAAGCCACTTTTCTGTTAAAACACCGAGTGCACGCTCCTCTTCAACGGGCGATATCTCTGCACACGCTCCACTTGGCAAGAAAATCTCTTCAACTACCGGAAATTCAATGTCGCCCGTAGCCACGTGCCAAAGGGCAGCTCTTAATTTGGCGTATCCAGAGAGGAGTTGCCCGCCCCGTGCACCCAATTTTCGTCGATTTTTCGGGTCGTTTGGTTGCCATGGGTTACTCCGCTATTAGTATATATAAAATAATAACTAGAAAATATCCTAATGTAAACATTTATATATGTATAGCACAGATAATATACAGGCTGGCGCACCACATTTCCGTCGGTTTATATACGAAAAGTGGCAAAATGTTTTAACAATTTGCCGCATTAGGGGCACGTTTGAAAATTATTTTGAAATATATAGAGTGATTCAATTAAATGTTGCGTACCAAATTTATGAAAATTTAAATGACACCTGGCATATTTTGATACTATAGGCAAATGAAGGCTACTTACTGTTATATTCCCTATACATAACTTAACCTATTTTCGAGATATTTAACTATTTTTGAAAATGTAGATCAAAATTTAAGAGGCATTTCTGTGTTACATATTTGAGCGAATTATTTTAAATTGTATTTATTGTTTACTCAAAGCATCAGACTTTAAGATAAGTTAAAGTTGGAATTTAAAAATTATACAGGGTGTTTAAAAACAACATTTTTGTTTTGACTAACATTAAAAACAAATAACTTTCCCAACCCTACACATTGACACAACATCTGTGTTGCCTTCGAGAGTTCTAAAAAATGAGGATTTTCGTCACTGTAGTAGTGAAAATTATGTCTATCCATTATTGTGGAATGATGACTCGTTCGTAAAAAGTACAAAATCCAAGAATTTTTCATCTTTACTAAACTTCTCTAGAGCCCATAAACAAAGTACGAGTTGACGGTCGTAATCTACTTCCAAAGGTGCTTAGTGTAATTGAATTACAATACGGGAAAAGCCTGTGCCTTTTTATAATTCTTCCGACGCTATCCGCCTGATTAATTATTCCACTGGTTTCACTTATTTTTCGCTGACTTGTATGCGGCTTTTCTATAAGAGATTCGATAACAATGAAATCAATTTCTTCATTTCTCATAATTGGTCTTTGCCTTTCTGGTTTCTGATAACACTTGCAATAAACTCTTTAATGACCGCCTATCAGGATGACGCGTGTTAGGATATTTTTGAGCATAAACTCTTGATGCTAGCAAGCAATTTTCGTCAAACTCTCCAATTACTAAAATCATATCTACCTTTTCGCTTTGAGAGTCGGTTCTCATTTTAAATAATTGAAATTATTGAAACGACGTTTAACAGCGATGACGTGTTAACTAATATGTACTGTAACTGTCAAATAATTTATCGGGCTGAAGTAATAATATAACTCCGCCTTCTTTTGAAAAATAAATTGCAAGGAATTAGTGTTTGAAATTGAAAATCCTGAATTACTAAAAAACTAAAAACTCTTATAGCTGCGACCATTATCTGACTTAAAACATGAACAGCGAATTTTACACTCATTTTTTGAAAGGAACTGGGTGGTATATGCGCATTTGTTATTTTTGTTAGTGCTCTGCTCTTCTTGTTTTTCTGATCAATATTATAGGTCTCCTTTATGTCACTGAAAGATATAATTTTTCTACAAACACCGTTAAAAGTTGACATTTTGACACGGCTAACTTCACTTAAAAATGCGATTTTATAGCGTAGCGTGTTAAAAAGGCCACTTTTAACACTAGTGTTAAAAGTAAATGACAGTTTGTCAAAAATCACATTATTGCATCTGCACCATTCCATAAACCTTTTGTACGCAATTTCATATTGTTGCCTAGATTTTGTGGGCAACAAATCTAATGTCGCTTTATCAGCGGCTTCAATTATTGCACTTGGTATTACTTCATTTTCTTTATTAATACACGAACTCATCTTTTGAACAAATTGTGACAAATTAATTTGACGTAATTTAACGGTTGCGTCCAGTTGTGTCAAAACGTATTCATGAGCTGTCAGATTTGGTCAGTGGAGTTTCATTATATTTTATAATAAAAATTGTGTTTGTAGAAAAAATATTGTACGATACACGTATTAAAAATGCTATTATATTTCGCGAGTAAAAGTTTGCGGCACGAGCATTAGCGAGTGTCGCAATTTACGAATGGAACACCATGTATATTATTTCATTTTTGAATTTCTTATTAAATTACACATCAAAAACATGTAAGACGTTAATACTTTAAAAGTGACTATTACTGAGCTATTGTCTCTTTTTGATATAATTTTGTCAGTTTTGAGGTTTTAATTAATATAGTATAGTACTGACAAAATTGTATCAAAAAGAGACAATAGCTCAGTAATAGTTACTTTAAAGTATTAACGTCTTACATGTTTTTGATATGAAATTTAATAAGAAATTCAAAAATGAAATAATATACAGGGTGTTCCATATGAAAAAATTGACTTTTTTGCAAAAACCAACAAAAGCATATCAAAAAACGACAATAACTCTGTAATAGTAACTTTTACTCTATTAATGTCTTACATGTTTCTGACATGAAATTTAATAAACAATTCAAAAATGAACTGATGTACAGGGTGTTCCATTTAAAAAAAATTACTTTTATACAAAAACGTGTCATCTAATTTTAATCCAGTTTCCTGCACATGCAGTTAGTAACTGTAAAAAAATAAAACATGCTTCTATTAGGACCTCTTATTGTAAACAATACTGCAAAAGATATTGTCCATCTAATACGTCGTTTTCGAGAAATATAAATATATACAAACATTGAATTTTTCAGAAAAATGGGAATAAGTCAAAAACTTTACACTTTAGGCCTATACTATCTTATAACTTTTTGACTAAAAATTATACGGGGAATTCAAAAATGCAATAATATATAGTGTGTTCCATTTAAAAAACTATAACTATGGTTAGCCACCAAGTTATGGAACACTCTGTATAATACAAAATATTTTTAAAATGTGCCCCTAATGAACAGCTACCACAGGAAAAAAACCGCTTCGAAATATCTTTACTCGTAAAGGCACAATCGGCCTTACCCGCGTAGTTGACTCACCCTGTATATAGAATGCATAATTTACGACATATTTCCAAAAAATCGTTATACGGTAAGAGTAAAAGTGTTACTTCCGATCCGAATTTTGAAATTTTTTTATACAAAAGATATTTAAAAGTACGTTCTAAATACTTTTATACTCATAATGTACCTGCCTAGAAAGCATGACTTGCGAGATATTCACAAAAAACTGATTTTCGATAAGAGTAAAAGACCTATTTCCGGTAGGAATTTCGAAAAACTTTATTAATACAATTTTTCTCAAATTTAATTTTGAGTACATTTGAATTCTTTATAAATTTGTTTAAACTTAGTAATTGACGAAATATTTGCAAAATTCGATTTTTTCACTGAAGTAAACTACTACTTCTGGTCTGCCGATTTTGTTCAAAATCTAATCAGTTCTCAAGAGGGAGATTATATTCGTAAATACAAAATTTGGAATTGATATCTGTAGCGGTTTGACCGTTATCGTGGTCGCAGACAGACAGACACGCAGACATTTTTTAAAAACCACTTTTTTGGTATCAGGGGACCTCAAAACGTGAACATCTGCAAAAATCTCGAGGTCGAAAATTTTCATCATCACAATACTTCCTTATACTACGTTGTTACAATTATTTTGTCGTATTTTATCCCTTAATGGATTATTTTAGTTTATCGTTGAATACGTAATTTATTTTGGATTAAATTTATGTCATCTTCCTACTACTACTGTCATCTGGTGTGGACTTTCGTAAGATCCCTATTGCCACGAGATCTGCCTTATCGCAGGTGAGTGTAACGTATACATGCGTTGACGGGTAGATGGCGTACAATGTTTTATTTAATAGATTTGGTTTTTTTTAATTGTTGCTAATTTAGTTTTAGAGCTTCTTTTGGGCCTAGAGTTATGTAACAAATTATTTATAATTATTTTCCATTTTTCTATTGTCATTTGAACCTGCATTTATGTCGTACGTTTAAAATATCAGATTGGGTCGTTCGGTCTTTTAGAGCAATTGTTCGTGTTCCGTTTGAGGGGTTTTGCCATATTAGAGTCTTTCTCTTGAGCTTTAACGGTCATCGAGGAAGGTTTAAACACCACAAGAGCAGAAGCATATTCCTTAGCCATTACTTGAGAATGTTGTAGAGTTTTGAAGTTTTATCGTCTCTAATCGCTTACAAAAGCGGATGTTATAGTACTTCTCAAGTGTTAATTTTTGAATTTTGGCGTTTTGGTTGAATCTTGCGAGGATATTTTCTTCTCTGGCTAGGAATTGTGTGATTGCTGTAAGTACAATTTTCACGTGTTTGACCGGTCCTAATTTGTGTTGTTTCTATATTTAAATATAGCTGCTAGTGTTAGTGCTGGCCTAGACCTTCATTTGAGCACTTTTGTTGGGGTTAAGATTTAAGAACCACGTGCTATGGTTATCGTACGGTTCCAAGGAAATTGATTGCTGGATCTTGCGGTGAAGACATAATTAAGGTACAGATTATTGGAATACTGTAGCCTTCATACGCTAACTTCTTGAGATGTCGTTAGCCGAAGATAGGAGAGCAGATTTCTTGTAACGTGTGGATCCGTAGAAGGTATCATGTTTGGTAGCTGTGGATGTGACTTTCTTTAAGGTACTGTGACTGTGTAAATTTCTCTGATATTATCCAGAGTGTAGAGTTTATTGACTAAACAGTTTTGGTAAAATTTATGACAATATCGTGTACTTTGAACAGTAAATTTCAATTTTCCGGCCTAGCTAATTAAATAAGTCATCGTAATTTCCTATTTTAACTTCTTGTGGCATGTGAGCCTTTATGATTTGAATTAATTAAATTAACGTAGTTTTATTAATAATAGTGACCCCAATTTGGAGGTTACTTTGTCATTTTTGGAGACGTTACGTAGCCTTTTTGTTTTTGGATTCAGAAATTGAACTAAATTTTGGATGTGTATGGGCAGTGTAGCCTCACATCTGTCTTGTGTAACTTCTTAGTTGTTATTTAGTGCATTTAGTCAACCATTGTAATTTATTTTTGTACAATCTCGTAAGAATTTATTGAATTAAACTTGATCACATTTCCTTATGTAAAGCATAGTTAACTAGCGCTAATTTTTTTTATAGAATTAGATACTTTACAACTTAGAGTCTGCACTCTAATGTCGAATAGATTGTCGGTTGCCTCTGGTATACAGAGTGTTTTATTTCAGTGTTGACGTGTTGCAATTCACGATCAAACTGTTCGACTTTGGAGGGACTTCCGGCAAGTTGCCTTATAACTGTGTGCTTGTAAGAATATTGTTGGTTAATTATTTTAACTTTAAGGTTGTTTCATGTGTTCACCATTTTGAATTTCTTAAATTTTGTAAGTGTACGTCATTGATTATTTTAAGTTGTGGATCACCTTGGGTGGCCATTTAAGTTTTAATTAACCCTTCAGGAATTTAATATTGGCAACTGAGTTGCGCTTGTGATTTACATTTCATTGTTTTTTTCCTTGTTTTTGAATATCTCGTGAAAAATCAAAGATTAGATAGTATAGCCGGTTATGTACGGTATTGAAATGAACTGTTGAGGCCTGAATTTATAGTTTCAATAAACTGTTTGTTAAGTTTGAATGAGCGTGTGTTGGTCTTATTTTCTTATCACCTGGGGAGTTTTACATTGGATCTGGTCCGGGGTCTGAATATCTGTTGGGCTTAGCATATTTTTACGGATAGGCGCCCTGACAACTTAACCTTCGACTTAGTACGGTGTTCGAACTCGCCCTTCTCTGACTGTAGCTGGAGGCAGTGCTGACTCCCATATTTAACATCGACCCTTGGGGAAGTAAGAGGTAAGACTGAGTGTTATAAGTTGGTGATTATTTAATAGACAAGCGTCTTCCTAAAGTTTAATAGAAGGTTAATTACCGTGGTGGTGTCTGACTTACTACCTTCTTGGAATTTGGGTACCGAATTTGTATAGGGCTTTGGCCATTTATAATTTAAATACAAGAGGGTAGCAACGTATAAGAAAGTAAAATGATTTAATCCGTGCCTGAGGTGAACATAAAATTTAACAGCGTGCCAAAACAAATGTACCCATGCAATTAAAATTGTTATCGGATTTATCTTTGTCATCTACCTTTCTAAGCTTTCCTTATTGGGGAAGTGTTTGTAACTACGATCATGATGATTGATGGGTACACAGACATACTCTATTTGGTTTATTTTGTAATATAAAATCTCACTCGGAAAATAATGTTTGAATTTATATAACTTGAAATTGAAGAATTCCTAATTTATATTTCATAAGTATGGTAAGTGTTTACATATATGCTTTTTTGTCGTTCACTAACAAAAAGTGAATTGGTTTTTTGTCGTCAACTCAAGGCTAAATGTGTTTGGGATGAGATGAATAAGGAGATTGTTTGTATTCTTGTTAAATATTAAAAATAGAAAATAGATCATAATTCAAGTTCCCCAATATCGTCATCTGGTGTCGGTTAGTTAAACTTAAAAGGTAATTTATAGCAAATCGTAATTTCATTTTTCCGGCAAACATGTGGTTCAAATATAAAATAATGGTAAATTCTAAATCGTAGTGTCCTCTATTTTCCTTAAATGAACTAAAACTGACGGGCTACAGTAAAGCCTATCTCATGGTCTCTCTGTTTTTTTTCTCTGTGCTGTTATTGACGGTGAACGCTGTTAGTCTATCAAGTAGATATTTTAAAGCGTGACTAATATTAACGGTGATGGTAGTTAAGATATTAGTCGCGCTTAAAATATCTATATGATATTGACATTTTCAATATATCGACTGCTCTTAAAATATTGCCTGACATATATAGGAAGGTTGATATTATGAAATAAACTAAGAAATAGTTAAATATTAAATATTGAGTAAAAAAATAAATACTATTACAGTAGCCGCTCGGTAGAGTGAATACTCTATTCAGTGAACAGCTGGTTTATACGAACAACTAAAATTTTATTATTAAAGCTCCAAAGAGTGAACAATAACACATTCAATTCAGTGATCTGGGTAAATTCCCGGCTTATGAATTATTTTGCTGACGCACCTGTGTAATTTACAAAAACAGCGTACTTATATGTATTTTATCTTCGTCATTTTTAGTTCTGTTGATGTTGTAGGCGTACTGTGTCAGGAATAGAAAAAAAATATATTCATGGTTTTGTACACAAGAGACTTAAAATTGTACCGGTTTAGATTGAACTGTCAAAAACAATGAAACTATCGCTGAAAACCCTAATTATAATGCTAGTGACGGATGGAGCCAAAGATTTAAACGAAGATTTGGAATAAGACATTTAAAAGTTTTGAGAGAAATGCCGACGAAACAGGCTTGGTTTGGAAATAACTCCCAGAAAGGACCTTGGTTACGTCTGAAGAAAGGTCGACCCCTGGTCGAAAAACGGATAGAAGTAGAGTTACTTTTCTTGCATGCACCAATGCAACCGGTGAACATAAAATCAAACCGTTAGTGATTGGACGTGCCAAAAATCCAAGATGCTTTAAGAACTATTCACTTTCAGTGGAATACGCAAGTACAAAAAATGCCTGGATGACGTCGGGGTTATTTGAAAATTGGTTTCACCATTCATTTGTCCCGCTGTTTCGAAGATTTTTGAAACAAAAAGGATTACCACGAAAAGCTCTTTTACTTTTGGATAACGCTCCAAGTCATCTGCCAGCAGAAAACTTAGTTTCTGATGATGGAAAATTCTTACTGTCTTCATGCCCCCGAATGTAACAGCTCTTATACAGCCCATGGACCAGAGTGTCATTAGGTTAACAAACTGTTTTATAGAAGTAGCCTTTTATCCACAATAGTTGCTTCTGATAGCAATGGTATTTAATAATAATAATAATAATAATATATCTTTATTGCCCAACAGATTTTTTACATCTTATTACAGGACAACAAAAAACAAATGCAATGAATCGATAACTACACAATATAAAATCAAATAGAATAATAAAAAAATATATACAGGGTGAGTCAACTACGCGGGTAAGGCCGATTGTGCCTTTACGAGTAATGATATTTCGAAGCGGTTTTTTTCTTGTGGTAGCTGTTCATTAGGGGCACATTTTAAAAATATTTTGTATTATACAGAGTGTTCCATAACTTGGTGGCTAACCATAGTTATAGTTTTTTAAATGGAACACCCTATATATTATTGCATTTTTGAATTCCCAGTATAATTTTTAGTCAAAAAGTTATAAGATAGTATAGGCCTAAAGTTTAAAGTTTTTGACTTATTCCCATTTTTCTGAAAAATTCAATGTTTGTATAAAATTATATTTCTCGAAAACGACGTATTAGATGGACAAATTTTTTTGCAGTATTGTTTACAATAAGAGGTCCTAATAGAAGCATGTTTTATTTTTTTACAGTTACTAACTGCATGTGCAGGAAACTGGATTAAAATTAGATGACACGTTTTTGTATAAAAGTAATTTTTTTCAAATAGAACACCCTGTATATCAGTTCATTTTTGAATTGTTTATTAAATTTCGTGTCAGGAACATGTAAAACGTTAATACAGTAAAAGTGACTATTACAGAGTTATAGTCGTTTTTTGATATGCTTTTGTTAGTTTTTGCAAAAAAGTCAATTTTTTCAAATGGAACACCCTGTATATTATTTCATTTTTGAGTCTCTTATTAAATTTCACTTCAAAAACATGTAAGACGTTAATACTTTAAAAGTGACTATTACTGAGCTATTGTCTCTTTTAATACAATTTTGTCAGTATTATACTATATTAATTAAAACCTTAAAACTGACAAAATTATATCAAAAAGAGACAATAGCTCAGTAATAGTCACTTTTAAAGTATTAGCGTTTTACATGTTTCTGACATGAAATTTAATGAACAATTCAAAAATGAAATAATATACAGGCTGTTCCATTTGAAAAAATTGACTTTTTCGCAAAAACTAACAAAAGCATATCAAAAAACGACAATAAGTCTGTAATAGTCACTTTTAAAGTATTAACGTTTTACATGTTTCTGACATGAAATTTAATAAACAATTCAAAAAGGAACTGATATATAGGGTGTTCCATTTAAAAAAATTGACTTTTATACAAAAACGTGTCATCTAATTTTAATCCAGTTTCCTGCACATGCAGTTAGTAACTGTAAAAAAATAAAACATGCTTCTATTAGGACCTCTTATTGTACACAATACTGCAAAAGATTTTGTCCATCTAATTTCTAATACGTCGTTTTCGAGAAATATAAATATATACAAACATTGAATTTTTCAGAAAAATGGGAATAAGTCAAAAACTTTACACTTTAGGCCTATACTATCCTATAACTTTTTGACTAAAAATAATACGGGGAATTCAAAAATGCAATAATATATAAAGTGTTCCATTAAAAAAACTATAACTATGGTTAGCCACCAAGTTATGGAACACTCTGTATAATACAAATATTTTTAAAAGGCATAATCGGCCTTACCCGCTTAGATGACTCACCCTGTATATGCACATATACACACATATTATATATTATACACATATACCATGTGCTTGCAGGCGACCTGCGTATAGGGCTTACTGTAAGATAAAACGACGACACCGAGAGTTTGTATGAGTTAGTACGAGAAAGCAATATACAAACTTCTTTTTGGTCGAGTGTAGTGTTGGAAAAGAGGGGATTCGATTACATTTACGCTGAGGCCAGACGGGCTAGACTGACCCTCCTTTAATCAGGGCAACAAGGATAGATAGTAGCTGTACTTGCGCATATCATTTCAATATTGTTAACGGCCGACATCTAGTCGACAAGCACACTTTTAAATCGCGTTTCGGGTAGGTGGGTAAGGTTGTTATTTTTGTAATTTAAAGATGGATTACTATACGCCAGAAGAAAAACTATTTATGATTAAGCAATTTTACGGCGGTAACTCTGCGCCAGTAAGTAGGGATTTATTTGCAGTGAATTATCCGGAAAGATCGATTCCTAGCGCAAATACAATTCGTAACACGGTTCGACGTTTTGAAACGACTTTTACGTTAGTAAATAACAAAAATAAAAATGCTCCTGATAGGAATGTCAGTGATTTGGAAGTGCAAATATGCGCCTCTGTTGAATTAAATCCTAGCATGTCATCTCGCCAAATTGCTCGTGAATTTAACATTGGTGCTACAACGGTTCAAAAAATATTACGTAAAAATAAGTACCGGTCCTACAAAATATCAACGTCACAAGAACTTCTTCCTGCCGATTATTTCAAGCGTATGGAATTTTGCGAAGTAATGATTAATAAATATCAGGATGAGTTATTTTTTAATAATATCCTGTTCACAGACGAAAAATCATTTTATGTGCATAGTCATCATAATCGCGCAATTTGTCGGTATTGGTCGCGTGAAAATCTACATTGGAATATTTCTACGCGAACGCAATATCCAATGAAAATAAATGTATGGGGCGGTATCCTTGGAAATGAAATAATCGGACCTTTTTTTATTAACGGTAATTTAAATGGAAATAGGTACTTAGAGTTGCTGCAAAATAATATTATTCCAGCTGTACGGGAACGATTTAATATTAATGAAGTATGGTTTCAGCAGGACGGCTGCCCCGCACACACCACTCGTAATGTTACCCACTCTTTAAACAATGTCTTTGGAGACAGATGGATAGGCAATTCAGGTCCTATTAAATGGCCACCACGATCTCCGGATCTAGCCCCGAATGACTTTTTGCTATGGCCCTTTTTAAATAATTCAATATACGGTTACGGTGATCACCGTCCATCTAATTTAGAACAATTACGCCCCAAAATTATTGAAATTTCGAATCATGTTACCCCGGAAATGTTGACAAATGTCCGTCGAAATTTTTATAATCGGCTGGGTTACTGCTCAGCTCAAGAGGGAGGCTTATTTGAGCATTTAATAAATAATTAAGTCATTGTATTTGCGTTTATACTTATTGAAACATTTTGTTTAGTTTTATACAAATTTATTATTTACTTTCAGAATTTTAGTTTACTACCTTTTCTATTTTTCTACGGAATTATTTACTTTTTATCTTATTAAGAGTTTTGTTATTGTTACGTTTTCGAATTTTATATCAGTTATATTTCTTACCTTTGATATTATAAGAAAAGAATTATTATTTTTATGTTTTTAGAATTGATGATCATTTCTTTTATTTACTCATACAATTTAGGAAGCTGTGATGAAATCCGTACTAAAATTATTTAGTGCGATTATCTGATGCTTCAACAAGTGTCTACTTATAAATTATCTAGGTAGTGCTTTTTATTGTTTAATATTATTGCCATCTTCTCTAAAGCAGTACAGTAAATGACTTTATTCTTGGTTAAAGAATTTGTTATTAAGAGTAACAGTAGCAATTCTCAGGACTAACGCAGAAACGATTTCTGCTGTGTATACATGGGCGAGATAGGGATATACGGTTCAGTTTCACGCAGACTAGACGGTGTTTTGTCGCCTCTCGGGGAAACCGGTAGGTAATACGGTGCCCGAGAGCCGACAAAACAGTCTAGTCTGAGTGAAACTGAACCGTATTCCCCTATCTCGCCCATGTATAGCGATGTCGACTTTATCGTAGCGCCAATGTTAGCAACAGAGGCTACCCCCCCCCTTATACTCCCACTTATAGTCGACCAGCTTGTCTAGTAGACTAGTATATTCATGCGCACGTAGATCGCGTGCACACTGTATACATTACAGCTGTCATTAAAAATTTGAGTCTAAAAGATGCTGTTTCACTTCTTGCACTAGCATGGAAGAATGTGAAAGAAGAAATAATATAATATATAAAATTAAAAACCATCAAGGTTTTTAATTTTATATGCATAGGGGAATTACATATATTTTTAACATGGATGCGTATTGCCTATATCTAGACATGGATGTAAGTCGTGATCACAATCACTTTTAATTTTCATTCATATTTTAAAATCACTGTTACTGTGAACACAGGTATTGAAAAGTCACTGCTAAGCTCATCCCTAGTGTCGTCTCCTCTTCGGGCTGCATCCCCACCCAAAAATTAAATTCAAATTGTCTTTGAAAAACTATTCGCTGCAAGCCACAATTGATAGTGTTGATGAGATTTCCATAAAGATGAGTATGTGTTGTATTTAGATTCATGACGATTCAATCTACGCTAGTAGTTAATTCTAGTTTATGTACTTCTAAGTTTGTTTAATCAATTTTAGAATTGTATATATTGTTATGTAGTTAATTTAGCAATTCTTTTATATTCACATATTCTGTGCCAACTATATGGCCGCAAGAACGAATAATAAATTGGTGGTGAAAATAACTGTTGTATTAACGTGAACTATTGCTTCTTATGTGGACTTTATCTATCACATTAAAGCGCATTAGTCATTCAGTGGTAAAATTAACTCTGCTCTTAAATTGATGTTTAGCATGAGATTGGAAATATTTATTTTTTTGTTTTCAGAGAGTTCATTCTGCCGATACCATCGGCCAAGCAAGCGAGGACAGCATTGAACGGGCGCAAGAGATGCCTCCGACAAATCTATAAATGTGAGCGCTGCAAATACAAGACGAAATACCAAGCAGATCTCAAGAAACATACTAAACAGCATTATGTAGTTAAAAGGTATAGATGTAGGATTTGTCACAGACGTTTCAAGACCAAAGAATCCCTCAGGCTGCACGTGGAAAATACGCACGCTTATGTTGGAGGAAAGGACGACCAAGAACATTCTACGACTGATTATAAGAATGCACATAAAAAGGTGGAACAATCGAGATCACGAGATCAGAAGAAAATATTCAAATGTTTGCTATGTGTGTTCCAAACCAAACACAAACATTATTTAAGAATACATAAAAAGACTAAACATTTGAAGGAGTTTCATTATAAATGTGATTCTTGTGAATTTGAAACAATCAGCAAACAGTATTTAGAACAACATATAAAAACTAGGCATTTGAAAGAGTTTGATTATAATTGCGACAAATGTGAATATAGAACAACTAGTAAACAGCATTTAGAAGGTCATATAAAGACAAAGCATTTGAACGAATTTGATTATAAATGCAATTTATGTAAATTTGGAACAAACAGCAAACAGCATTTAGAAAGACATATAAAAACTAGGCATTTGAAAGAATTTGATTATAAATGTGGGTCTTATGAATTTCGAACAAACAGCAAACAGCATTTAGAACAACATATAAAAACTAAACATTTGAAAAAATTTGATTACAAATGTGACTTTTGTGAATTTGGAACCATTACCAAACAGCGTTTACAGTATCATTTAAAAAGTAAACATCTGAAAAAATTTGATTATAAATGTGACTATGGAACAAATACTAAACAGCATTTAGAAAAACATATAAAAACTAAACATCTGAAAAAATTTGATTATAAATGTGACAAATGTGACTATGGAACAAATATTAAACAGCATTTAGAAAAACATATAAAAACTAAACATCTGAAAAAATTTGATTATAAATGTGACAAATGTGACTATGGAACAAATATTAAACAGCATTTAGAAAAACATATAAAAACTAAACATCTGAAAGATGTTGATTATAAATGTGACAAATGTGACTATGGAACAAATATTAAACAGTATTTAGAAAAACATATAAAAACTAAACATCTGAAAAAATTTGATTATAAATGTGACAAATGTGACTATGGAACAAATATTAAACAGTATTTAGAAAAACATATAAAAACTAAACATCTGAAAGATTTTGATTATAAATGTGACAAATGTGACTATGGAACAAATATTAAACAGCATTTAGAAAAACATATAAAAACTAAACATCTGAAAGGTTTTGATTATAAATGTGACAAATGTGACTATGGAACAAATATTAAACAGTATTTAGAAAAACATATAAAAACTAAACATCTGAAAAAATTTGATTATAAATGTGACAAATGTGACTATGGCACAAATATTAAACAGCATTTAGAAAAACATATAAAAACTAAACATCTGAAAAAATTTGATTATAAATGTGACAAATGTGACTATGGAACAAATATTAAACAGCATTTAGAAAAACATATAAAAACTAAACATCTGAAAGATTTTGATTATAAATGTGACAAATGTGACTATGGAACAAATATTAAACAGTATTTAGAAAAACATATAAAAACTAAACATCTGAAAAAATTTGATTATAAATGTGACAAATGTGACTATGGAACAAATATTAAACAGTATTTAGAAAAACATATAAAAACTAAACATCTGAAAGATTTTGATTATAAATGTGACAAATGTGACTATGGAACAAATATTAAACAGCATTTAGAAAAACATATAAAAACTAAACATCTGAAAGGTTTTGATTATAAATGTGACAAATGTGACTATGGAACAAATATTAAACAGTATTTAGAAAAACATATAAAAACTAAACATCTGAAAAAATTTGATTATAAATGTGAGTCTTGTGAATGTCGAACAAACAGCAAACAGCACTTTGAACAACATATAAAAAGTAAACATTTGAAAAATTTTGATTATAAATGTGAGTCTTGTGAATTTCGAACAAACAGCAAACCGCACTTTGAACAACATATAAAAAGTAAACATTTGAAAAATTTTGATTTTAAATGTGACAAATGTGACTATGGAACAAATATTAAACAGCATTTAGAAAAACATATAAAAACTAAACATCTGAAAAAGTTTGATTATAAATGTGACAAATGTGACTATGGAACAAATATTAAACAGCATTTAGAAAAACATATAAAAACTAAACATCTGAAAAAATTTGATTATAAATGTGACAAATGTGACTATGGAACAAATATTAAACAGCATTTAGAACAACATATAAAAACTAAACATCTGAAAAAATTTGATTATAAATGTGACAAATGTGACTATGGAACAAATATTAAACAGAATTTAGAAAAACATATAAAAACTAAACATCTGAAAAAATTTGATTATAAATGTGAGTCTTGTGAATTTGGAACAAACAGCAAACAGCACTTTGAACAACATATAAAAAGTAAACATTTGAAAAATTTTGATTATAAATGTGAGTCTTGTGAATTTCGAACAAACAGCAAACAGCACTTTGAACAACATATAGAAAGTAAACATTTGAAAAATTTTGATTATAAATGTGTCTTGTGAATTTCGAACAAATCACATATATCTTTTAAAGAGACATATAAATAGTAAACATTTGGAGTAATTTGATTATAAACGTGACTCCTTTGAATAGTTGGGACAAATCTTTTTTTTTTCGTTCAGTATACAATTTGTTTTTTTTATGTATTTAATTCTCGGCTAATGATATATGTATAGCTCAAAATAAAATATCAACATTTTTATTTTGTTTTTTCTTTGCCCATCTTCTCAGTATATAATTCTATGGAAACCAGTCGTTCGACCGCATGTAACTCAGAATGGCGTTGCTTACGGCGGGTTAATCAGCCGTTAGATGCTTTTGTTGACATTTGATTGTGCTTTCAAAATCGCGGAAAAGTATTTAAAAAACATACAAATTACACTAAATTGCGTGTGATGAAAGTGAAATCAACGTAAATTAAGGAGTTCCCTTAAGAAGAGCGTTTACCTATCAAAAACTATGCCCCCCGTAAGGCATTGCTGTTTTGCGTTTTTAAATTTATTTTGTAATTTTAGAAACTCAAATTTGGATTAGCGATGCAAAAGACATAAATTTATAATGCAAGGCCAGTTTTTGTATTAATTTATTTTCTTAAAAATGTTAATCAAATGTATGCAAAAATGCATACATTTGATTAATGTCTACCAACTAAGGCTGGTATACGAAAGAAAAAAACGACCTTTACGCGCCAGCTGCACATTTGATGAACGATATAAAAAAATCAAATTTATGTAATTATATTTGAAGATAAAAAATTAAAAATAGTAAAAACTGTCACACACATTTCACGGAAGTGTTTTTCGAAGCGTCTATCCCCACTACGGTATCTAGCGAAGACGCAAATCTATCAGAAAATTAAGGAATCATCGTGAGTTACGTTTCTTACTGTCCGTTTTTAATACATACACTTTTGCTGTTAGTCCTTGTTCACAATGGACATAAGACATAAGCTGTACGTAACACAAACGTAACGCGTAAAGTTAAACGTATGAGAAACCAATGCAGCTATCCACAGTGGCCGTAGTGCTTATGTCACCTTATGTTATGTTTACGTATTCCTTACGTGTGAACGTAAGAAATACATAAAGTTGAAATAAATTCAACTTTATGTTTTTCTTATGTATTTCTTACGTATAATTTTAGTAAAATAAGCTTTTTGAGGTTTCACAACTTAAACCGATTGGTAACGATATTATAAAAAACGCGGGAAGCCTGTATAATCTCATACTTTCGAATCCTGTCAATTTGAATTGCGACGATTTTGTTCTGATAACGTGAAAAATACAAAGGTTTTATCGATTTTAAATAATATAATTTAATACATATATGTATCTACTACAAATTACTGCAATAAGTTGTAATTACTCCATATGAGTAAATATTTGTTGGTGCCATTTACATATTGAGTAAAAAAAAGTAAATGTGATTTAGATGATGGAAAAGGGGCAAGTAGATATAGAAGTCTTTTATTTCAGTTGGTCAGAGCTGAAGCGTATTTATATCTAACAAGGCACATCGGAGCTACAAAGATGTGATATACCAAGATGTCTGGAAAGGAGTAGCAGAAACACCAGACATCACAAGTATAAATAAAACACGATGGTAAAATAAAAAACAAAGGGTTTTATTTCAAATTAAGAAACCTGTATTTGTAAAATACAGATAGGTACAATGATTCTTAAAGACTTTAGAATGTAATTTAAATAGATAAGCTTTTAATTTGTGTGGTTAAATGAAGTTCATTTGATATATTTGAGAATACATATTATAAATTAAATAGGTTTTACAGACTGGATTTACTCTTCTTGTTTTTACCGGCTAAACCCACTTGTTTTCCTTTCACATTTATTTTTGTTACTTTTCGTTAATAACACTAAGGGTAATATGCAGATTATTATCCATTCTAACAAAAATTTCAGTATTGTCAGAATCTTTAGAAATTACTAACCTTAAAACGAAATACCACTATAGCGCATGCGCAAATCCTTATGTTTCTGTATTCATGTTCATTGTGAACAGTAATTAAATTTTACGCATTATGTATCTCTTATGCAAATCTTACGTCTTATGGGTTTCTTATGTACATTGTGAACAAGGACTTAGGTCTGATGCAGCTTCCCTTGATTTATAATCCCCTGAAGGGGTCAATGGTGGAAACCCTGAACACATCTTCTTAGGCAACTCACAAGATAATGGGAAGAAATAATTTGGGTCTTTCTCAAAGTTGTTCGCTGCATGTATACATATATTTTTACAAATAAGAAAGTTAGAAACATACCGAAAAAATCTCTACTCAAACTCAGAATGAGATGTATGTTTCTTTTTCAGCGAAAAATGTATTACATTATGCAAAATGGAAATAATATCGTTATCTGCGCTTATGAATTTGTTTTCAAACAAAAAAAGAATCAATGCGATATCTAACGTGGTTTTCGGGTTTGGTGGTTGTTTTTGTTTAAGAACACGTTTGATAAGAATTACCGATTTTGGTCAATTTTTTATAATAAAAATGTTCGGTATCGACCAAAAAAGCCGTAAATAGCTATTTTATGCAGATAATTATATACTTAACAAGAATACATCGGTTTGAACTGGCGCTGCGCCAATTTTTTTCTTTCGGAACGTAGCGTCTCTTCCCGTCTACATAGCGACAGAATCTGTGATTAAAACCGAAGCGCTCTGATCGAAGCCCGAATGTCGTCCAGCTCCACCTACTCACACCCCCTTGCGTCTACCGTCCCGCTAGTAATACAAGTTGCATAAGTTTCGATTAGCTCAGATACTGTTGGTAAATGCCCCTCTTAACTTAGTACAATGTTAATTTACGTTAAGTGCAATAATTTTCATTGTGACCACATACATAATGTACGAGAATGAGATGGCTTGCATTTGGCTCCTCCTACGGGCCAACAACTCCAAAAGCAATTACATATAGCCAATTCCCAATTACAAATCGACTTTAATATCCCCTTAATTTACGTTAAGTGCAATAATTTTCATTGTGACTAGATACATAAGAAGCCAAGTGTTTTAACTTTTGTTAATTTTGCTACTACCTTAATTTATATTAAGTGGATGTGAACAACACTTAAGACCTTTAAATATATAATCATTATTTTATTTAAATATGTATATAAAATGTTATCAGTTTTTACTTGGTATTTTTACATACATACATTATTGAGTTAATATAATGCAGCTAATTCACAAATCCGATGGTTTTTATACACTTTAGTAGGGTTGGTCCTTTTAAGAGTTGGATCACCATGGTCCTTTTAAGAGTTGGATCACCAGTTCTTTTAACCCACTAATTATATATCTGCAAACGTTGATTTTGTAAATACATACAGAACAATAATTCTTTACATATGAGCACTAATTACACTTATGTACACATCCAAATAAGGAAAGAAACCTGTCTTTCGGTGAAGTGCTATCAATAGGTACACGTGATCACAGAATACTTGCTACGACCATAGTTCCTCGCAACTTACAACAAATCTAAATAATTACTGAAACACAATGCAAAAGAACAAAACGTAACAATTTGATTATGGATCTGAATGCATATAATTTTAGATTAGGATTTTCACAAATAACCCGCTTTTATGGTTCGTTATTACGATTCGTATTCGGTAAACTTCGTGTATTTACTAGCGCTTAGTGTTTGTAATAGGATCTAAAATAAGATTCAAAATCGGTAAAACCCGTGTATATTAATACATCCATGATATTTACCATTGAGGAAAAATACTAAGGAGACGCTGTAAAGCATATTTGCTGTACGCTCAAAACGGAAGCATTGGGCGGGGCTAAGTGTGGGACCAATATGGCTGCCTCACCAGGTCCGGACTACTCAAAATTATAAATAACAAAAACAATTCTAAAAAAAATAAATGTAGTTTAAGGAATATTTATTGTCCCCTAAATAATACAATTTTATTGTTGTGATGCCTTATACTTTCCGATTTATTTATTTTATTTTTGGTAAGATAAAACATCCTAACATGTATGTACCTCGTCGCAACAGCTTTAATTAACAAAATTCGGTAGTGGCCTAAGGCTGACTGGTCGAACATATGCTGTATTAAAGTTTGAAATGTGTTTCTTCCTATAAATTTTCGAAGCAGTAAGCTATGGCCGTTGTCGACATTAATTTACGATCAGCAGCAATAATTTCTTGTTTTATAGTTTTTCGGATGCCAAACATATTTCTAACACATCTGTTGAGGGATATTGTGCTCGCTTTTTATTTTCTATGTCAATAAATGAAAAGTGGAGTAAACCTTTTGATTGACTAGTTAACGCGTTTGCACATTCTTCGCAAACAATTTTAGCCTTTAAATAATGGATTACATATCCCGCAACATATGCTATGTATATATTGTAAATTCGGACAGTGAATCCGGCAAATAATCATGATCTATGAGTAAACGGTCGAACATAACATTTTGAGGTACGGTCAAAGTCGGCATCCAAAAAATGCTTAGAACACAGAACACTTGTTTTCGTGGGTTCTCAAGCACCCCTATTTACAAATTCAGTCCAAGCTCATCGACGTGTTGATTCTTTGAGAAATCTAAAACATAAATGTCATACAATTTTACGACATAAACACTCAATATGTAATTATTTATGTACATACAGTGGCGCCAATTGAAATTTTCCAATTACGACCCTGCACATTGTTTTCATTTTGTACCAGTGTTGCCAACTAAATATCTTGTTTGGGCGCTACCACTTGTACAAAATTCCGCTACGTGGCGCTACGAAATAAAATTTTATGAGTAGATATGCATATTTTTTAGTTTTTCAAACAATTCTTCTTTAATTGTCCTTGATAAAACATTTTTTATTATACTGCAGCATTTTGTACATTTTAATTTTACGTTTTTAGCAATATTTGAATCTTTAAAATTAGATTTAGATGTTTCAACAATGTGGTTTTTAGAAGTAAAACTTAAATTATGTAGAGCTACTAATAAACTAAATCTTATTTCAGCTGTAACTGAATCTTTATCAGTTTTAACTAATGGGAATACATCAGAAATCTTTTTTAATTGTTTTTTGGTTTGCATATTTTTTGTATGTCTTTGGCATAAGGAATGCCTCACAAGATCAATCTTTTTGCTTCCAAGAATTACGTCGCATATCCTACACTTAGCTTCGACTTATCTTCTAATTGCTCCAACCATCCAGAAAATCGTTGATCATTCAACCAATTGTCCGAATATAGTTGCTTTCGTGATTTTTTTTCGGATATTTGCAATTCAACCTTATAAGCTCTTTTAGCTGTTGGTGTAGCTGCAGTACATGGACCTGTCATATCATCGCCACTTAATCCGCTTTCGCTGGCCATATTACCTTTAGAATGCAATGATTGCTTTATATTCCTATACTAAAGTAAATGTACAGAACATGCACATTATTAAGGACTTACTGTTTGCCGTATATTTGCACTTTTTCTTTTAATTATTACTACACGTCTTACACGACTGCACTAACTCAAGAATTTTATGGTGAACTGGCCTTATTCTCTTCTGCACACACAGCGATATCGCTATATGTGCTTAATAAGGTTTATAAAGTTTCTGTATGATACTGGAATGGGTAAATCCCCAATTTAAAATCTTATATTGAGCGTATTAATTGATAGGAACCTATATTATTAATATCACTCTGTGAAATGTTTCACCTAGTGGTCGACAGATGGCTCTATAATAACTTAATATTTGTATAAAATTTATCAGAGTTTATAAAATACTATAGACCAAAAGAAACACTAATTAATAATATGAAAAAGTGCCACGGAAAAATCAATTGTCAATTCCGCTATATATTACGTATTTTTCTTACCGAACCGCTTTGGCGCTACGGTTAGCAACACTGTTTTGTGCGCTAAGCTATGAAATGTTATTCCTGACGAATTCTTCTTATCAACGCCGTTTCTGCTGTTGCAGCTACGTAGAGCACAAGAAACCATAATGTGTTTTAATATTTAACTTATTATATAACTCTAATACACGATGCACTTAAAAAACACGCCACTTTTTACCAACACCACCTGTTTCACTCAAGTGTAGTATCAATATGGTAGACCTGTTCTGGAACTGCAAATTCTGAGAACTGATAGTTCGGTGTTCGGTCTTTCAGAACTAGTAATTCAAGAACCGTTCGGAACGGTTCTAACAGTTCTCGATGATGGGCTAGTATTTGAAATTCTGATAAATCCGGAGCATGCGTAATTGTCATTCGTATCAGCTTTCGCATTTTTCTGGTTATGTTTATCGTATTTATGTTGAACTTTAGAGTTTGGAGTTGTTGTAGGTTAGTTTTTAAGTTATCGTTCAAGTACCTATTTGTTTTTTATTTTCTTTTGTGATATTATTAGAGTATTGGTGTGATTCGGTTCATCAAACCTATTTTTAATTTTTTTTAGTTTTTATTCACACCTATTATATCAATTTTGTAATAGCCAAAGTAAACAGCTATAAGTATGTGACTAAACATTAATTTCTTCAAATGGTGGTTTATTGATTTAGAAATTACTTCATTGAATACCATGTTCTTGAGTCTAGCAAGTGATTCTTCCTCTAAGAATGAAGTGAATGTAATGGTACAATTATAGGAACTTGCGAACATGTGAAAAGTGAATTTATAATTATCATATATTCGTAGAGAAACTGACATTTGTTAAACTTAGACAAAATAGTATTTAATATTATGTAAACTGAACTTATAATTTTTGGTTCGATGTGTCCCCCTTGAGACTTAAGAAAAATAAAGGGAATGTGTGATATCAACATATTAGATATCCGAACAATCTATTATATGTATGTGTTTGTACCAGCCTGTTACGTCATGAAAATTATAATAAATTGCAAGTTAATGCGACTCCCAGACTTGTGACACAAAACGTTCAGAGTTTGATTGATGTAAGTACCAAATCATGTAGGGATTGCAATTCAAATTACCAGAAAGGCTTCAATTCTCCAAAATGGATTGAAAGAGTGTACTACTTCACAGATTAAAAAAAAGAAGAGGATTTGGCTTTGAACATTGAAAATGTATTGTAATATATTTGTTTAAATTCATCATGATTGTTGATTTTATAGTTATGTAATACATATTTATTGTGTGTGTGCATTTGATGCACATACCAATTATTAATAACAGCTTGTATTAAAAATCCTTGTTTTATTTACCCGGTTTATCAGAAATATCCATTACAAAATTTTGAAAAATGTACTTCTGAACAACTTCATTATTTTTTAAATCCTGTCGTAATTTTGAGATGTAACATTTAAATGTTCATTACGATTGACATTTGTCCACCAGTTTGGTGTTTTTTTTAAAAATGCAGAAATATCAATAACAAAATTTAGAAAAATGTATTTCTTATAAACAACTTTTTCACTACTTTTTAAATGCTGTCACAATTTTGGTGGTTAGATGCAGATGCACTAACATTTAAATGTTCATTACGATTGATATTTGTCCACCAGTTTGGTGTTTTGTAATATATAAATATATTGCTTATATAAAAAATGCAGATATATCCATTATAAAATTTAGAAAAACGTATTTCATATAAACAACTTTTTCATTACTTTTTAAATCCTGTCGCAATTTTGGTAGTTAGATGCATTAACGAGAACGGCATCTCCCATGCATTGAACTGAAACAGTTTTGCGCCATCTATTGAAATGTTCAGAATTAAATTGCCAAAGCGCGCGTAGTACAAATTCAGAGATCCTTTTTGTAAATGTTAGAGTTTTTTATTTCATCAATGAATCCATCGATTATTTGTATCTGCGTTTATTACATTAAATAAACAGTAACAAAGTATAAGTGATGGATCCATCGATGAAAAGAAAGCTCATCTATATGTATTTATATTATTTTAAAATTATTTGGTAAAATGATACATTTACATCATTTACTGAAATTAAATTATATTTGTACCAATTATACTATAATTTTAAGAAATAATGAACAATTTTTCATGTCAAACAAGGTTTATTTAGCTCATAATATAATAAAAAAGGAAAACTATAAAACAATTCTTAATATAATAAATAAACAAAGGAGATTAATCATTATTATTATTAGTAAAATAAAATAACGAGATATATATTTTATTTTAAATATCTCTTTTTGCGATATGCAATTGCTTTCTCGTATATGATATCGCCTCTTCTTATTCTGGAGTCTTTTCCTAGAATTACTCTATTGACACCATTTGCCCAATCATGACAACAGAGTTTGGAAAATTCTTCAATTATTTTTACTGCCATTACTACATTATGTTCACACTTGTTGAAATTAAAATTAACATTATCTTTTATGAGTTTCAATAAAATCTCGTAGCACAAGGGTAAATGTGCAATATGAGGGAGTATTTCTCTTACAATATCATAAATAAGGGAAAGTGCATGTAAAAATTCTGGCTTACAGTATTTTAATTTTGCTGGGACATTATCTGCAAATTCTTTTGCCACAGTTAAATCATGCCAAACATTCCTCTCCCCTTCTTTACAAAGTACATTTTCTTTACATATGTCGCACACATAAAAAGAATTTAAATTTTTACCAATCCACCCACCTACATACCCTATCCTTATCTTATCTATATAGGAAAAACACGATGGCTTTAAGGACGACACTAAATGTTGAAGATTATCAGTGGGTTGACTTAACACGTCTGATTGTGATCAATTCATCAGGACTCTTTGTGGCTAACTGTTTATACTTCTGCTTGAATAACAGTTTCTTGGACCTTTCCAATTTACTCCTGCGTTCCAAATTTATTGCTAGTTTATAGAGTTTTTTTGCCCTTGGGGTTAATTGTTTCTGTTGAGTTACACCCACACCATGCAATACATATTTACCTACAAAAATAACACATACTTATTAATTACATTCTTTATTGGTACAGTCAAAATCACGGAATATTTTGAATGTTATGTTGTCTGTATACTAATTACTATTATTGCCTGCCTAAAATTATTATTTGGCTTTTGGCAATTCTGGTTTCGCAGATAAAGGGATAAGAATGTAATCGAGATATGTATATAAAAAATGTATAATGTAATAAAAATAATGCTAAATAATTACGGTTTGGTCTTTTTTCTTGGGTATTTAATACAGCCACATCTTCAGAGAATCTGCGCTTCCTCGGTGGTGTAGAAACATTCATCCCGCTAGTTGAAGGTTGATCACATATGCCACTTACATGATCATCTCTTTTTTGATCATCTGAACTAGTGCTTGGAACATCTTCAAATTCAACGTGTACTGTGCTTTTCTCAATAGTAGCGGTCGTAGATTTTGGCAAATAAAGTGTTGGCACAGCTGCTTTTTGTAAATACATGTTAGTTGCACGATCTTCTGGAGCAAAATGGATATGACAGACACGGTATGATTGATAGATAAAATCAGGATGCAATGAATATAATTCTGCATTTTTACATGCCGCCACCCATTCATCGAATCGTTCCTTAAATTTAGACGGTTGTGGAAATCTGTGTCTCGTGGAAGCTTTGTCCTCACAACGACTCACACTACATCTCCTATATACCATCTTAAATAAAATATTTAAGTATAAGTTTGATCAATTATTTTACTCTTACCTTTAATAACGATAAAAAACTCGCTAAATCGAAATAAATAAAAAATAACTAAGTCCAAAAATAACACACTGATAGCAAGCAAACGCACAATAAAGAATAAACACACGCAAAAACAAAGGTTAAGAATGACAATGGCGGAAATCGTAATCATGCCCTGTAAACTTTCTATATAGAAACTTAGTTCGGTTACAAACCATTAATAAAAGTTTTTGTCGCCTGCGGCAGGTTTGTAGCACTTTAGTAATTTATCTAGGAACTTTTATATTTTACAGTTTCTAAAGCCAGTTATGGTGGTATCCCTGATGATACCGCGTTTTATTTGCTTTCGAGTGTTTACAGTTGTTTCGAGGTTTATGTCAATATTTTCAGTTTGTAATTATTTGTGATTCGGTATTCTATTAATTTCCTTTCTTATTACTAGTTACGTGTTTCTCCATTGTATTATAATCATGTATATATTCGTTTTTAAAGTTAGTTTTATTTTTGCAATATCTTATGTTATTTGAACTGTTTATAATTTTGAAAAATGGTCAAGTGCATTATAACTGGGTGTAAAAGTTATGAGGAAAATGCAATTGTGCATATATTTCCTAGGAAACCCGAGGTAAGCATATTATTTGGATTTTCTACTAAATTATCTTTTTAGCTTTTCAATGCATAAAAAATGATCACGCAATGAAATTTCGACCATATTCGATAAAATATGTACTAACTATATTCTTTTTCTTAGCTTTTTGAATAGTGGAAGATGGCCATGGGACGAGAGCACATTAAAATTGAAAAGCGAAGAAATTATCGGGTGTGTGACTATCATTTTTCTCCACAAATGAAATTTACATCATATCATAACCGATCAAATTTGAAGGCAGATGCTGTTCCTACATTACATTTATCAGGTATTAAAACATTAAATAAAAAAAAGTGTAGGTTATATTTTACTTAAAAACTTTGATATTTGTCTCTTGTATACTAATATGTCAGCAATCATACGCATATATTTTATTATTAATTACAGTTAGATAATAAATGTACTTTAAAATGCAAAATAAATTTATTAGTAAAAAATATATTAGTATTATTAACCTGCGGTAACTCCTTTGTTTTATCAATTTAAAAACTCAAAAATTAAAGGTACATTCACAGGTACATATTTCAAAATTGCCGCTCGTGCACATAACGCTGTTGGCGACAAAAACAATTACTATTTCAAGTCTCGTGTTATTAGTGAAGTTAGCCATCTTTATAAGAGAATAATGCCCGGTTTCTGAAACGCCAGATAAGTACTTACCGACCAGATATCTGACTGTTAGCAATGTATGGGTTTCTGAAAAGCGTGTTAGTGACGTCAGAGTAGATATCTTTTCTTCAAGGTTATCGGCTCAATCTCGACGAGTTACCGGACAGATAGTGAAAAAGTGGGGTGAAATGACGACCAAATAGATAATTCGGACGTACTTCACTGTTAATCACAGTGTTAAGTGTTAATGCATAGTTGTTCACACGTGTTATTGTTTGTAACAATTGCAGTTATTTCTAATATGTATTAAGTCAGTTTATTATTTTTTATATTTATTTAGTTCTGTATTTTTGTAGTTAATTTTTTTTTCAAGGAAAAGCACCAAAGCAGGTATACATATTTGCAGATTTTAAATTTTGAAATGAGTTTGCATTATGTTCTAGATAATGGAATTACAAATATATGAGGATTCAACATCTTCATCTGGTGAAGAAGATTTTGAAATGTATATTAACATAAAGAACGGATATTTCGTGATAGAACAAATCTCTTTGAAAGTTTAAGCGATGAAGAATTTCATCAACGTTTTCGACTCACTAAAGAATGTGTTTCTAATTTATTACACATAATTGGGCCAAATATTACTCCGATAACGCAACGGAATAGGAGTATAACTGCAGTAAACCAATTATTATTAACACTCCGTTTCCTGGCTACTGGAACATTTCAGAATATAATTGGTGATGTTATTGGTATTCACAAATCAACAGTGTGCAGAATTTTAAAAAAAGTGCTAAGTGCGATAGCAGAACTTTCTGTATATTACATTGAAATGCCCAGCACACCAGAACATATTGCCAATGTTAAAACACAGTTTGCAGCAATGTATGGTTTTCCAAATGTAATCGGGTGTGTTGATGGAACCCATATTAAAATTCAGTCACCTGGAGGTGAAAATGCTGAGCGTTATCGTAATAGAAAAGGATATTTTTCATACAATGTACAAGTAGTTTGTGCTCCAAACTTAAAAATTCAAAGTATTGATGCCCGTTGGCCGGGATCCACACACGACAGCACAATTTTTAATGCTTCTCTTTGTAAGATAAATATGGAAGAGGAATTACAACAGTGCATATTACTTGGAGACAGTGCGTATCCATGTAAAAAATACTTAATGACTCCCATTTTAAATCCGGCAAATGATGCAGAAGTCCGGTACAACTATGCACAAATACGGACAAGAAATTGCATTGAACGATGTTTTGGGGTGTGGAAGAGAAAATTTCCAGCATTAGCACTAGGTATGCGAACTGCAAAGGCAACTACATTAATAGCAATTGTGGCTGCAGCAGTACTGCATAACATTGCTTCTGATGATCGACATATCTTTGCTTATCCTGAAATTCCATTTGAGGAAATGCTGCAAGATGTTGATGTTGCACCGCCATTAGAAGGAAATGATGGTTATGGGACAAGAAGAGCATTAATACAGAATCATTTTCTATAAATCTTTACCTGTATTATGTAGTGTGATATTTTGATACTTTGTAATAAATGTGATTTCAATTTCATGTTCTTTCTTGAATCAGAAGTTTTATTTAGTGAAAATTCTAAGCAAACAATTTAAATACTTAAAATGTATTAACTGTAGAAAGGTATATAAAAGAAATAGACATAGCAAAAATGTTTATTCAAAATTTCAGCAACATATACAAATAAAAACAAATTACACTTCTACCTAAAAATTTAAATATTTTAGGCTTGCAAGTCTTTTAACTTTTGTTTTAATTCAGCCTCTATGACTTCGCATTCTAAAGTTTTAATGTGAAGGTCCAAGTCGGTGATTTTATTTTTATGTCAATGTCTAATAATTTATTTTTCTTGAATAAAATTTCTTTCTCATTAACTGTTTTAATATTTTTTCTATCAATAATAGCTTGCGCTACGGTTTGAATATCCTTTCGCTTTTGGCCCCTTTTTGTGGCGTTTGATGTGTTCTCTTCTGGAAAAGGATGTTTTGTTGCACATTCCCGAGCGATTGAGTTAGTGCTCTGACATGACGTACTTGCTACCACTGAATCTGTACATGAAGTTGGTGTGGATACAATTTCTAATACAGAATCAGCTGCATATCCATGTTCCTTATTCACTTCATATGTGATATTAGTACCACTTTCTACTTCTATTGTGTTACTTACTGAAACAAACTTAAATTTAGTTTGCTATTCACTGAATGCAACAGTAAAAATATTACCATCTTTATATAACTGGCAACTGCTGTCGTATATATTTTCATCTGGCAGAAATTGATCTTTCAAATTATTTATTATTTTGTAATCCAATTCATCACTTGCAGGTATGAAACATCCTCCACCAGTTTTGAACTGTTCGCCTTAAAAATATTGATCATTTAATAAGCAGATTATTTTTAATATAAATACACTTACTCGATCATTAAAAAGGTTTTTTCTTGCTTTTCTTTTCATGAAAGCATACAATTCTTTGAGTTGTTTTGAAGATCTGTAACCAGTTTCATTTTGTTGATTGTAAGACTGGGCAACCAGTTCCCAGGCTTTATTTTTTTCTTGTACTGTAACAGCGTCCGTTTTTTTATTTTCTATTATATGTTTGAACTGGTCTATTACATTTAATAATAAATCTTTTTCAGAGGAAGTAAAATTCTTGCACCGTTTTTCCATCGTTTAAAAAAATTAATACTCGCTAGGTGTACAACAAACACGACACATAAGAACACGCATAAAAAGGAAACACTCACTAAACAGTTATGGGGTTATGTATGGTGTTATTCATGTTCAGAGATGATGAATGAACACTACTTTCAAGTTTAACTAATGATAGTTGGCAATAAAACTTTAAATATAAAAATTACTAAGGGGTTTGTCACTGTTTACAGAAACATTTTTTTTTTACCGGTAAGATATTCTAAAGATAACTGTTCGATATTCATCTGGTATCTAACAGATATCGAACAGATATCTTTCCTGTTTCAGAAACCGGGCATAAATATTTTATCTATGATCGTAATCACCAAGAACATTATTATTATTATTATGTAATTTGTACAGAGTTGGTAATATAGGTAGCTATTATTGCAACCGAGTTGGCAATGCGCCCCCTGGTGAAAAGTTCACAATTAGCACATTTGCCGTCTCTTTCTAACAATTTGGTTTCACTAGTCTCCATAACAGATAACAAGCCGTGGCATTAGCCAACGAACTATATTAGTAAACCATAGAAAGGCTATTTGGTGCACTAAATTTGTGACAGTGGGCGTGGCTATCCGCCATGACAGTTGAGGTCAAAATTCAAATAGATGAATCCGTATTATAATTAATGAAATTATTATATTCATATTAAAAGTACACATTCTGTATTTGTGCATTGGATAGATGTTAATTAATTCCCGCTAATAACAGTGAGAGAGTTGATTGACATAAATAAGAGGTTCTTACCTTTTAAATCTACTTATTGGGTATAAATAATTCTTGAGATTTTATAGAATTTTTCATTAAATCATTAATTACTTATTCTTCTGTTCATTAACTTCGTTATACGAAAGGAAAAAAGGACAACGGTTATTATAATGAGGTAAAATTAAAGTTAAAACAATTTTTTTCTTATATATTTAAATCTTAAATACAATACTATTACAACAGTGCCTTACTTTTAGTGGCCTTTAAAAATTATAGTTTTTGTTAATTTTTGCCGTAGGGAAGTACCAACGGCTGCCATACTATACATTTTACACATACGATGTAAACGTATTTGGATATATTTTTGAATAACAAGTTTTATTAAGTGTATATAATGGATTACATCATCATCATATAATTCAGTAAATAAATGATCATGTTCATAAAATATTTTTGAATAACATACTTTTTTAAATATTTCAGTTTCTAATAATAAACATATATTTCTCTTACAATTTAATATGTCAGTTTTATAACTTACAATGACTGCCTTAGCAATTTTTAGCATTTTCAGTGTTACTAGATGGAATAATTAGTGAATGGTTTACATCTTTAATTGCAATTAGAGGATATTTGTTTTTTTCTGTTCCTAATAGTAAAATGATGCATTCAAGACATTTTAGTTTTTTTACAACTTCCCGAATAACATTCCCAGCAATATACTCTACAATTCCTTCGCAGAACAAAGACAAAGTTCTTACTGTTTTTTCAGTGTTGTGTCTTTCAAAACCTACTTCTAAAGATATATTTGTATCTTCTGAAGAAACATTCGCATTTCTTGAGGGTTCGATTTGAGCTAGCAAGCACTTTCTATATGCTGATCTAAACTGCAAAGCACTTGGATTATTATTATCCACATTCTGTGCCCAGTTTCTAATAGTACGTGGATGTGGTAATTTAATGAACTTTCTAATACAGTAATGTCCGGTTATTACGAACCCGGTTATAGCAAACTTTCGGTTATAACGAACCAGTTTGAAAAGTACGAACCAAGGTTCCGTAAGAAACGTGTTAATTGTTTTCGCATATAACGAACCCGCTTATAACAAACTTTCGGATATAACGAACCTTATTTTCCATTTTGTATGTAAAAAGTTTTCGGTTATAACGAACTTATATTTAGAAAACAAGGGACTTCCCCGAGTATCTCGCCAAAAATGCAGTAGTCGATTCTAGCAGTTTGTGCAAGCAGTCGACGTCGAGTCATCAATCTGTGCTTACGCTGATTCTCAAACGTGATTTTAAGACCATGAGTGACGCAGTTGCGAAGAAAAAACGTAAATCTTTTACATTGAAAAGTAAACATGATATTGTGAAACGATTGCAACGAGGTGTCAAACAAAGCGAAATTTGTACTGAAATGGGACTAAGTAAATCAACGGTAATAAAAAACTAAATTCAGGATAATGCATGTATGTATTAAACAAAAACTTCATTGTAGGTTGCTACAATTTGGAAGCAAAGGCAAACCATATTGAAGAGTTTTGAACAAGTACGAAACTCAAATGTGAAAAAAATCAAAAAACCTACTAAGCACGAAGTTGATCAAGGACTTTTGAAATGGTTTTCTCAGCAAAGAAGTAAAAATGTAACTATAAGCGGTGCCGTGTTGCAATCTAAAGCTGAAGATCTTGGGAGTAAATTGTTGGAAGATCCTGAATTAAAATTTAGTAGAAGTTGGATCGAAAGGTTTAAACGAAGACACAACATCAGCAGCGGAAAAATTGTTGGAGAGGCAGCCTCAGTTAATATGGATGTTGTGAATGACTGGTTGGAAAATAAGTGGCCAATAATTAGAGAAAACTTTGGAGATGAGGACATTTTTAACGGCGATGAAACGGGGTTGTTTTACAAGCTCACACCAGACAAGACATTAAGATTCAAAGGGGAGACCTGTACAGGCGGAAAGTTATCTAGAGAAAGAATTACCGTCTTGGTTGTTGCAAATTTATTGGGGACAGAGAAAAGAAAATTATTGGTGATCGGAAAGGCCAAAAACCCCCGATGTTTCAAAAATGTGGTACGATTACCAGTCAATTATAAATGTAACAGAAGAGCTTGGATGACCTCCGAAATTTTTACAAACGAACTACGAGAATGGGATGATGAATTACGTCGTAAGAAACGAAAAATCTTATTACTAGTGGACAATTGCCCGGCTCATCCGGATGTAAAAAATTTGGAGTGCATTAAGTTGGTGTTTATGCCTGCGAATACAAGTTCGAAATTGCAGCCCATGGACCAGGGTGTTATCCATAGCTTAAAAAGCAATTACCGACGGTTCCTACTCTCGAAAACTATAAATTCTATTGATAATGATCAAACTAACTTCACTGTGAGTCTCTTGGATGCAATTAACTTCATCCATATGGCATGGCAAAAAGTGTCAAAGCAGACAATCGCTAATTGTTTTCGACACGGCGGATTTATCAGGCGTGAGGATGAATTTGACTCAGATGACAATCTACCATTAGTCGAATGGCTCACAAAAAATCAAGAAGAAAGTGTTAACGATGTTCAAGATGAACTCACTCTTGGTGAATATGATTTTAATGAATACGTTCACGTTGATGACAACCTTGTAAATGTGGAATTTTTGGATGATGATGCCATTGTAGCTTCTGTGTCTTCTGCAGCTAATCAGACTAACGATGAGAACGAAGAAGATGATAACGAAGAGGAGGAAACCAAAAATAACGAAGTACCACTAGTTCCAACCACTTCAAATGCAATCCAAAATATTGAAGTCGTTCGTCATTTTCTTCAAACGCGGAATACTCCGCAACATATTCTTAATAAGCTAAGCGAAGTGGAAGTGCACATCAGAGAGATTAATCTTGCCAAAAAAAAACAAACTAAAATAAATACGTTTTTTTAGTACATAATTAATATTTTCAAGTTGTTTCAGACATGTAATGTTTGTAATGTATTTTGTTATATGAAAAAAGAATAAAAATTGACTCCCTCAAAATAGTGGTGTTTTTTCAAAATCATCACTTATAATGAACTTCGGTTATAACGAACCTTTTTTGCCGGTCCCTTGGAGTTTGCTATAACCGGACATTACTGTATATCTATATGCTTGTGATGAATAAAAATGTAAAGTGATAGCAAATTTTTTTACTACTTCCGGATATTCATTATTTTTGTAACCATTCTTATGGTTTAAAAGCAAATCTTTTAACACACCTTCGAAACAATTACTAATAACCAGATTACCATTTTCACACAGACGTTTTTTTAAACCACTTATTACCTTCTTCAAATTATTAATTTTAGCAGTTTTCCTCTGTACTTTCTGTTTCAGAGATCGCAACTGACGATCTTGAATTTTCAACTTATCTACTGCCTCATCGAGTTTTTTCTTTAATTTTCGAGGGCTTGTTGTGATACAATAATTATGGTAAGCTGTGATGACAAAATTGATATCGTTGACATTTCTATTGATTTCCTGTACTGTAAAAAAGGTAATATATAGATGGTGCTGTAAAATATAACTCAATTATAAGCCTACCTGTATTCGCACTGTTTTTATTTATTACAAATTCTTCTTCACGAATGTCAATAGTCCTCTTCTTTGGGGGAGGTCTTGATACTTTTTTACATGTTTTCAATTGCGTGAAAGTAAAAATTGTAGGCAAGCTATTGGGTTGCAAACTGCGTCTATTATTATTATAACGAAAACATGTTTCTTCAAAATGAGTAGAACAAATGTAACTGAAAGCTGATGGTTTCCAATGATCCCTTTTCATAGCAATAGTCCATTTCTTTAATAATTCTTTATTCCTCAAGGGAAATCTAAAAGTATTAAATAGATACATTAATTTATTACTCTCAAAAACCAAATAAATTTATGCTTACTTGTAAAACGAAATGTTTGTACCTACTTTCCTTCTGTTGGTACTGTTAATAGCTGAACAGGCAGCAGGCATTGTACTTATAAATTTATAACAAACTCAAAAATCGGACGAAACACACAAAACAAAATTCGAAGTTGACCTCAACTGTCATGGCGGCCTTTAGTTCCTACATTCACCGTTGGAAGCGCTGATTCAACAAGCAACTGCCGTTCTATGGTTTACTAATATAGTTCGTTGGCATTAGCTATTAAACGTTCATTACGATTGATATTTCTTTCAATAAGTTTGGTGTTTTTTTAATATTACATTACTAATGTTGGTAGTACAAGTTTCCCTAAAATTCCAATTTTAAAACTGCCCCCGGATTCCGAACTACTCGTTACGATAGATATCCGCCATTTTTATTCGTAAATAGCGATTCAGAACAATTTCGAAAGCACTTGACTTCGTCAAATACGATAGTATTTGTCCGAAACCTGCAGAGGTCTCGAACTTATCGAAAAGATAGTTTTACGCTATACCATATTTATGTTGTATTGTATTTGCCTATTGTAAACATGCAAATAAAAATACATTATAACTGTGATTAGTCGTTATTAACATTGCCACTTTTATTAAAAGTACTTGATGGCTACTACATACAATTAATATACCCGCTTTTACTCGGTTTCTCAAATATTTAACATAATTTGAATAACGCACATTAACGTTCAAAATTGCATTTTTAATTATCTTTAAACTAATGTTCACCTATGGAAATATTCATGGATTTTAAAGAAGAAGAAACGTGTAGTTTTAGAAGTCCAATAGAATAAAAATAATTTAACTCATGTTCGGCAGTATAATTTTTATTATACAGTAATACAATAACAAACAGGATATAATTAACTATTTAAACTCTACTTTAAATTATATAAAGAATGCATCTTTCCTCCATTCTATCCATTTGTATGTTTTAAATTTTTTCAAATATATAAATTTGGGGAATTTAGCGGATTTTTTTTCTTCAATTCTGAAAAATCCCCGCCTACTACGCTAAATACTCTAATTTGAGATAAATTTCCGCATTCGCATATCGTTGGGCATCATATAAATATCGTAATAGCAACTAAAGAAATTCGTAATGTCTTTACATAAAACGCATTGGGAAATACTTATAAGTTTTATGGAAAGTCACCCAGACTTTTTGAAAGGGCAAGTGAATGGTCCCAACGGTAAAGCTAAGTATAAAGCTCTTTGGGAAGAATTGACTGTAAAATTAAACAGCCAAGGATTAGGGAGCAAAGAAATGATGAAATGGCAAAAAGTTGGTATTTAAACATAAATAATATTTTTAGTATTATTTTAGTTTATATGTATGTAGACATGGAGCAATAGCAAATATAATATAAAAAGAAAGGCTGCTGCAATCAAAAAAGATAGAGAAGAGACAGGTGGTGGTCCATCTCAAACTCCACAACTGAATGATTATGAGAAGAGAATGTTAGAATTTTTAGGTCCAACATTTTTTAAAGGCGTTGGAATACAAGAATTAGGGGTGATTACAATTCATCAAATACACAAACATCAAATATTATTAATAATATTTTCAGGTAGCAACAAAACAGCATACCAGTTCTTCTACGCAATTAATTCATGACGAAGCAGACCAAGAAGTACTTAATAATCTATTAAGTACACCAACCAAACAATGTGATCATATATATAGCAAACCTCAAAAAAGGAAAAAAACAGAATTAGAACTATGTGAGGAAAATATAAATCAATTTGAGGACTTGAAAAATTTTTTACATAGTGATTTAGTTGCAATAAATGAAACAATTAAAAATGGATTTTTAGAATTAAATAATACATTAAGAGAAATAAGCAATAATATGAGCATTAAAAAAACATGATTATATATTCAAAATATGTTATCTGCATACTTGTTATCAAGGTGCACGCGTTTGCAAAAAATTATATTTGTTCAGAATTACTTTATTTTTATAAATTTTCTATAAAATAACTTTACTGTTTAATTAAAATATAAATTTATCACATGTCTTCGTGCTTCATTCCCTTCACCTCTTTCATTGTGCCTATTGTAATCTACTGGTACTTCATCTTGTTCGACTTCCCCATTAGGTGCTGGTATGTTTTCAAGCAAACACATATTATGTAAAATAGCACATTCATTCACAATTTGTCCCATGAAACGTGGTTCATATCTCCCTGATCTCTCTTTTAAAAGGCATCTGAAAAAATAGGGATTCATAATTTCAATAATAAAAGTAGACGTAGTATTGAATTTAAATATAGTCTGTTAACATTTTTTATATTATGTAAAGTCAATACTAACCTAAAACGAACTTTCATTAAGCCTATGCAACGTTCTATGCAATTTCTTGCTGTCATATGTGCTATATTGTAACGATGCTCTGGTGTATTTGGTAATGCATTTCTTACAGGTGTCATCACATATGGCAACTGAGGGTAACCTGAATCACCAACTAACCAGCATGTATTTTCTACCTGTGCATTTTGTAAGAAATTATTAATTTGCGAACTTCTAAAAATGAAACTGTCGTGAGTAGATCCACCAAAATTTGCATTTACATTTAAAATATATAAATTGGGGTCACATATTAATTACACGTTAAGTGAATGATATCCTGAAACAAGAAATTATAAATATCACAACTTTATAGGTATTTAATTGTATACCTTTTCGATTTATAAAATTATGTTCTTCCCGATGTGGTTTTAATATTGCAATATGTGTGCAATCCACTGCTCCAATTGTTCCAGGAAAATTATATTTTTCCATAAATTGCTGTTTTAGCAAATTTGAAGCTTATCTTGTTGTAGGGAATACAATATATTCTGCTGCCAAAACATGAACAATAGCGTCCGTAACTTCATGCACATAGCGATGTACAGAAGTTTGGCTAATACTTATGTGATAATTTTCACCAACGCAACGCTGATAGGAACCGCTTGCATAAAAACGTAAAGCACACAGTACTTTGTGCTCTATGTTTACACCTCTTCTTAATACGGAACTGTGTATGTGTGGCCTTAATCTTTCAATCAACCTGGCAGCTAACAGTTTATTTAATCGAAATAATTCAATAAAACGATCGTTTGATAAATCAAAGGCATTGTATCTTCTCCTGTTAGTTATTCTAATTCTAACTAATTGGATATTTTGACGTCTGCGTCTAGCTCTAGCCATCCTAAACACCGGCAACATAATTACATGATAATTACTTCAAAAAACAAAATGAAACAAATGTAAAAAGAAAACGTAAACAACTACACTCCACCACACTCGACTCGATTTTATTCTACAATGATTATTTCCTTCACCTGTCAAATTTAAATTTTGTCCAATCACAATCAAAACTGAAGTTGAAATTAACCAATGAAAGGTACCGGTTCTTGATATCAGCGACTATTACAAATCGACTATTTTAAATGTAGGTAACAAATCAAGTATGTATTTTTTCATTAAGTGGCATACGTGTCAAATAGATGAAAATGTCCGACAAAAAGAGATTTAGCGATGTTTCGGATGAAATTATTGATAATCACATCGATTTGACAACTCATTTTTTATTATGAAACTTGGTTTAGGAAATAATCTTAACAAATATAGCTCGAGCTTGATAAGTAGTCGACTATTACATTGTTTCAATTTTTCTCGTGTGCCTCCCAATTTGACTTAACCAAAATTGGCATTAATAATTAAAGACTAAAGCCCTCGAGCTAAAGCTCTCGTGCTCTAGTCAAATTATTAATGCCAATTTTGGTCTCGTCAAATTGACAGTAGCGCACACTCGAAAAATTGATGACAATGAAATAGTCGACTATTTGTCAAGCTCTCGTTATATTACCTTTGATTATTTCCTTCACCTGTCAAATTTAAATTTTGTCCAATCACAATCAAAACTGAAGTTGAAATTAACCAATGAAAGGTACCGGTTCTTGATATCAGCGACTATTACAAATCGACTATTCAAATGTAGGTAACAAATCAGGTATGTATTTTTTCATTAAGTGGCAAACGTGTCAAATAGATGAAAATGTCCGACAAAAAGAGATTTAGCGATGTTTCGGATGAAATTATTGATAATCACATCGATTTGACAACTCAATTTTTATTATGAAACTTGGTTTAGGAAATAATCTTAACAAATATAGCTCGAGCTTGATAAGTAGTCGACTATTACATTGTTTCAATTTTTCTCGTGTGCCTCCCAATTTGACTTAACCAAAATTGGCATTAATAATTAAAGACTAAAGCCCTCGAGCTAAAGCTCTCGTGCTCTAGTCAAATTATTAATGCCAATTTTGGTCTCGTCAAATTGACCGTAGCGCACACTCGAAAAATTGATCACAATGAAATAGTCGACTATTTGTCAAGCTCTCGTTATATTACCTTTGATTATAGCTAAATACTTCATTAATACCAATAACTTTGATTTGGCTTGAAATTCCCTATTCAGTTAACGATGATAACCGAACAACTTTCGACCACGATACGAAAGTAGTTCAGAATCTCAAAACGTAAATGATATCGACTTTGCTTTCGTTTCGAATTCGAATTTCGTATCGTATGTTCGGAATCCGGGGGCTGTTCGAACCTTCAGAATTTCGAACCGTTCTAGAACCAGGATTTGGACGGACATGCGCATTATTATCAGAACTACTAATTCTGGAACGGTTCTGGAACTGTTCAGAACTGGAGGTTCGAACAAACCTAATGTCGTCTCCCTTATTTACTACATACAACTCTTGACAAATGTATTTCTTCAGTGTGATCGTTTGTTTATCTATGATTTGCATATGATGCCATATTTACCTTGACATATAAAATAAATGGAATTTGATATATATTATTGTTAAGATACATTTTATTAAATAATAATCAAGAGAATTATTATAAACTCAACTAATGGAATAATTATTAGTTTCATGGTTTCGAATGTTTGAATGACATTTAGATAAATTTAGATTTTAATAGGTAGCTCTTATTTTGAAATTTTCCCGCCATTCACCACTACTGTAAACGTGCGTTGCCTTTGAAATCTTGGCTGTACAACTTGAACATCTTAATTTTTAAATAAGAAAATTCAGAGTTGCCCTTGCTGATAACTTATAACAGTTACAACTATAATGTAATAACAATTGTAATTGGTGTACGGTATGTTTGTTAAACTACGGTAATTTGGTAATTTCTTCCCTGCAATATTATTGTAATTCTATACTGGGTTGGTAGTTGGTAGTGCTGTTGCAGTGACGCTCTAATAAGTTACGTGATCTGCCAATTCAGCTGCCATTTGCATGTGTTTATACACAGTTCTTGTATTTGTTTTACTAGGTTTACTGGAAATTCGCAAAATAATAAGTGTTAATAATGACTGATCATGTTGAGCAAGTTAATATGAATGGGGCAATGCTTTTGGCAGATACATTAAATGTAAAGGAGGAACAGTGCCAAGAAGTCAGTTTTGTAGAGGATAAAGTGTGTTGCTCTGAAACTGCTATTAACGTAGACAGTGCTCAATTAAAAGGCCCTATTTGGCAAGGCAAAATAGAACAGTTTAAAGAGTCCACGTGTGTGGACAAAATTAAAACAGAAATCGCATCATTCAAAATGACAGAAGGACAGAATCACAACGTTGAAGTAAGAGGAGGAATTGCTGATGATATTAGAATTGTATTTGATAGTGGACTACTATGTAAGTAAATTCATATTAATAGCGGTTCATTGTAATTTGTTGTAGCTGTAGTATAGAGTTATAACAGATAACAGTAGGCTATGTTAGTGAAAGTAAATATAATTTATCCACAACTATTAAGTAATATATGTATTAAATACGCGATTTCTATCAAGTAATGCCATGCATTACTAAATACTGTTGAATAATAATGACACTTCGATGGAATAATATTTATTACTCCACCGTTGTGTCAAATTTGACATTTCATAAATATACTTATATATATATGAATTTAAGCAACTGTAATGTAACGATTAATAATTATTATAAAAATTAATTTTTTGTGTATTAGAAACGTCACTATTAATAAATAATGTTGTTCCTTTATCTCTTTATCTTTTGTATTTTTGAACAAACATATATAGTTGTGAATATGCGGTATACATAAATCGTATTTTTTGTTTGCCGTGTCAAAATGTCAACTTCTGACAGTGTTTGTAGAAAGAAATATTGTTCTTTATCTTTCGTATTTTTTGAACAACATTTAATTTGTGGATAAAGTATAGTATTTAACTCGCGTATAATGGTTATTACCCACTCAGATGTTACAACACTCGCCTGACGGCTCGTGTTGCAATTTCATCTTCGTGGGTAATAGCCATCATTACACGCTTGTTGAATAATATACTATTTTTATTATTCCTAAACCTACGTTTCAAATATATTCTGGCTGTTTGAACTGCTGATTAAATATTGATTGCCTCTTGCGATCGATATGTAGTATGTTCCTTGACTGTTATGGAAAGTTACAGTATTAAATATATGTTTTATAATCACGTGATAGTAAATGCTGTGCTTCCTAATCCATTTAAATTTGGCCAACAGATTGTGAAAATTGTGAAGCATATTACGAAGACTATTGCATTGAATGTGGAATGCTTGTGCATATTTTAAACAAACATGTTTTGAACACTGCAGATAAGGGAGTGCGGAAAGATATTCCAAACGATGCATTAGAAATTCAAGATTGTTTCGGACAAACTGGAATATATGCTATAAGGATTATTCCTGCAGGTGTGAAATTTGGTCCTTTCACTGGAATCACCACAACAGAATGTCCTTGGGAAATGAATGGGGAGAAATTTGTTTTGGACAAAAATATATCGAAACATTTGAATTGGATGCAATACGTTAATCCTACCAAAAATACTTCTGTAGGAAACTTGTGTGTCCTTCAAAGTGAAGAAAATGTATATTATCAGAGCACTCGTCCAATCCAAGCTGGTGAAGAATTACTAGTGTATCTTGGTGAGGAATACGGAAACAACCCAAGTAATATTATCAGGGCAGTCTTTGTTACCACTACGAAAGATATCGTGAAGGATGTATTTGCCTGTACATATTGCTGTCTTGGATTTAGTTCGAAAATGCATTTAATCAAACATAAAACCAAATGTGTTGAGGATACAGCTGGAGTGTTTTCAATTGAAGGTATTGTATATATTTAATCTTGATGTTAGTACTTTAAAGAAGATTATCTCTAAATTATTTTATTAAATATTAAATGAATAGAACTGATTAAGTTGAAGGATATTTCAAGAAAGTAATTAAGGTTGATATTGAGTTACCGAACGTGAATCAACCCTGTACCTCATTGTCCAAAATATTAATAATATTACAAAGAAAAGGTTGAAACTTTGGATGAATAGAAACATAAGGAAAAAGGGAAATTTTTGTATTTAAGGAACAGTTTATGCAACACCTGTTCGGGACGTACGGTCTTTTTCTTTTCATGGTCATATGTTGATCATAAGTTGTTAATTTTTTTCATTACATAAAAATTATTTCCTGTTTTAATATCCACGATTGTTACATTCCACATGTACTGCATCAATGTCAGCATTGCATGTAATTTAATGGGTGTGTTTTTGTGCAATTTCAGAACTCACCCAGTGCCCGTTTTGCAAAATTCATCTGTACGTAAAGGAATACTTGGATCACCATATGGTCTTTTGCGGTAGGAGGAATGCCAGGTACGATTGATTTTTATATGATTATACTTGAGAGAAGTGATGCATAAATGAAGTTTTCTTGCCAGAGTTTACTGCTTGTTATCACTATAATATCAGTAGTTTTAGGCTATGCATGCTTGGAACTTTTGACCACATATGAATTTCTGCAAATTCATAATTAACATAATACTTTAAAGACTACTGTACAGTTCAGAACAACAACGCAGTGTGTACTGTTTACATCTCCGGGTTTTTATTTGGGATGTTATTGCAATTTTATCGAGTTTATGTGGGCTTTTTATTCACATTTTAGGTATATGTGAAATACTCGCATGATTTTAGAGTTTGTTTTCTTTTATGATCAAGACACTGATATGAATAGAATAATAAAGAATTATTTTATCATAAACCAAAATATATTTAGTGTTTTTTATACATATATACACTCTAACGCATAATGTATTAATATCAATAAGATAAATTATTTTTGTTATGTATAGCAAATCTTATTTGCTTTACGAGAATCCGACGCACAGAGCTAATTTTTTAAATTATTGGAGGAAATAAATATGATGGCATATGAGAAACTCCCCATCATGCAATTTGTTATTCACACTCAAATTGTAAATATATTTACAGGATGCCCATTTTCTAACTCTCCCATATAAACTTTCTTACTATTGAAGATACAGAACCAGCTAAATTAATGAAGTTGAGAAGAATTTTGAGGAGTATTTGTTAGTATTTTCAAATTCAGATTTAACATAACATAATAATTTTTTAGAAAAGATTATCATACCAAAGGTTATATCTATGAAATCAGAAAAAAATTATAATTTTTATAAGGTCATGGCCAACTATGATCTTCAACAGTTGACAAACAAATGTTAAATTTGAAAATACTATGAAATACTGCTCAAATTTCTTAACAACTTGGCTAATTTAACAGATCCTATATCTACAATATTAACAAAGTTACCCATATCTGATACACCAAATAAAATGGGGGAAAATAGAGTACAAAACAATAAAAAATAAATGAAATATAATAAAATATGCAGCTTTATCGACAGAGTGCGACCTTAGAACGCGTAAGTGTTATGAATGATTTTATCAGTTCATTTTATAGCCAATTTAATTTGCCTTTTAAATTATTAAAATCGGCTTATGCATAAATGCGCTACGGTGTCGTCTTTTTTATTATAAGACAGCTATATATACAGGGTGAGTCATTATGACCGCCTTCGTTATTTATGCAGAGACGTAGTCTTCGATGAACCGAGTCTCGGACTCGCAAAAGTGTTTCACGTGTTATTTCCTGAAAAGCTAAAGTAATTCTGTTTCTCATGTTATCCCGAGTAGTTAAAATCTCCTTGTAGACAATTTCTTTAATGTGACCCCATAGAAAAAAATCTAAAGGTGTCAGATCAGGAGATCTAGATGTTACTGGTCCCCTTCTTCCAATCCACCTTTCTCTGTACATTTCGTCGAGCATTTGGTTTGCTGCCGCATTGTTGTGACTTGGGGCTCCATCGTGCTGATACCACATATTGGCTCTTACGTCCAGTGGTACATCTTCTAGTAATCCTGCTAGTTCATTGACAAGAAAGTTTCTGTATATTGCGCCATTTAAGTGGCCATCAAAGAAATGCGGTCCAACGACGGTAGTACCAATAATACCTCCCCAAACATTGAGCGACCACCTATGTTGACGATGGGTTTCGTTCACCAGGTGCGGATTTGCGTTCGCATAGTAATGATAATTATGCCTGTTCACATACCCATTGTTGTGAAATATGGCTTCGTCTGTCGAAAGAATATTATTTAAAAACCCTGGGTTTTGGTCTACATTATCTAACATCCTTTGACAAAACTGCATACGATTGTAGTGATCCATTGGTAGCAACTCCTGGTGCAGTTGTACTTTATACGGATGAAATTTGTATTTCCGTAATATTCTTGATACTGATCTTTCACTAAAATCAAGATTTTTACGAATATTTCGTATACTAACATGTGGATTTTCTACAACTGCTTGTATCACTCGTTCTTCATTTCCTTCGTTTATAACTGTTTTTGGACGAAAACTAAAATTATATTTTATATGTCCATCAGCGATATATCTCTCTTTTAGTCGCTCAAATGCTGATATTTGAGGACATCCGCGATTAGGGTATTTCACTTTGTACAAGCGACTTGCCAATAAACAATTTCGTTGGGCTTCTCCAATAATAAATGTCATATCGACCAACTCTTCTTTAGAAAAATTCATTTTAAAAACTAGTAAACTTAAAAACAAACAGTAGATAACACGAGATGAATAACCAAAAATAAATAAGTAATGGATAACTATAATAATATGAGAAAAGTAAGTTGATCTCTAAATAATAAACGGAGAAAAATGATTAGTTATATACGATTTGACAGTAAGACTCAATCTAACATTTACGTAGATTCTCATTTTTTTTTTGTGACTTGTCACAGCCTACATTTATTTTCGAATTCCCAATGCTCCACACGAAACATAATATAACTCAAAAACCATTAACGTTGGGTATATGAAGTGTTATATGGAAACGAAAGCGGTCTTTAGCCTGCATCGAACGGCGTAGAAGTATACAGGGTGTTACATTTGAAAAAAATGATTACAACTATTTTAAAATTTTCAAATTCATGTTCAATTTCCAAACACCCAATGTTATAAAATGAACATTTTTTCGTATTGGCTGAGCATTTTGAACTGTTGCTATAATGATATAAAAAAATTATTACAAAATAATTACAAATGCAGGAGATATAAAATTTTTAAGAAATTATTAAAAATGCGTTTTTTTCCCTTTAATACGAAATATCTCGAAAACCATTAATTTAATCCATATGATGTGTTGTACAAATTTGGCTTATATTGCGCCCAGGAATCCAAAAATGTAACAATATATAGTATGTTCCATTTAAAATAAGAAATTTATATAAGGTAGGGAGGAAACTAAACACCCTGTATACATCAAAGTAATTTTAGGTCATAGCCTGTGCTTTCCCAAATAACTTTTACTAAAAACATTTTTCAATCAAGTTAATATGTACACCGTAAGGGACCGATTACAGGTCGTTGCCACACCCTGTATACAAACATTGAATTTTTCAGAAAAATGGGAATAAGTCAAAAACTTTACACTTTAGGCCTATACTATCATATAACTTTTTGACTAAAAATAATACGGGGAATTCAAAAATGCAATAATATGTAGAGTGTTCCATTAAAAAAACTATAACTATGGTTAGCCACCAAGTTATGGAACACTCTGTATAATACAAAATATTTTTAAAATGTGCTCCTAATGAACAGCTATCACATGAAAAAAACCGCTTCGAAATTTCTTTACTCATAAAGGCATAATCGGCCTTACCCGCTTAGATGACTCACCCTGTATATGCACATATACACACATATTATATATATACACATATATACATTACAGCTGTCATTAAAAATTTGAGTCTAAAAGATGCTGTTTCACTTCTTGCACTAGCATGGAAGAATGTGAAAGAAGAAATAATTGCTAAGTGTTGGAAAAATATTTTATCAGGTTCTTTCAATAGCGAGTCTGGTTCAGAAGAAAATGTTCCACTGGCTATTATTCAAGAACATTACAAGAACAGCGTCGAGGCAGTGACAATTCAAGAAACTGTAGCATTACTATAGGAAGTGAACGAAAACATAATATACATAAGGAATAAGAATGTCATAGAAGAACTTGAAGAGGATGTAACTGAAATTGAAAATGTGGAAGAAATAATGGATGATGAGCCAATGCCAACTAACATCCCCACCAACGAAGCTTTACAAGTACTAAATATAGTGATTTCTTGGGAAGAACAAAACATGCTAAATTCTGAAGATCTACTAACTTTGCGAAGAATAAAAGAAATCGCAGTTCAAAGATGTTTATGTCAAAAGAAGGTTCAAACAAAATTAACCGGTTTTTTAACAAACAAAACTGACTTCTTTAAATCATTATATATTCATTTATGTATGTCCCTATGTAGTACATGTATATTCTTCATTTGTAAGTTCTTTTCGATGTTACGGAATGTATATATAAACGATTTAAACTGCACATTCGATCTAAAAAAAAAATTTTACTCTAAAACTACTATACTATTTTCAGAATTAAATAAGTTTAATATCTTATTGTAATTGGTTTTATTGAAATAATCTAAGCCAAACTCATTACAGTAAAGGTTCGCTAATCCGGATCAATTAAAACTGGCTCGATTCGGACTATGAGAACGTCCGGATTAGTGGAGGTAATATTAAAACTAGAGTAAAAAGCAAAATAAATGGTGACACGTCTTTTATAGAAAATATCTGAGTACATAACATACAAATATACGTAAAAAGTTAACTACATATATTACTGAAAAAAATCAGAAATTTTGGTTTGACGAATACAGCCTTGTTTAGCCTCCATCGCGCGCTGTCGCAGCATTCTGAGGTTAGTTAAACTGTTTAATTCAACTTTATTTTCCTCAGCCCATTGAATGCAGGTGCTGAAACTCTTAATAGCCAGCCTCTTCATGCTTAATTCTCAGCTCATCTTTGGAAGCTTCTTCATCGGAAGAGAAGCTATCATCGCTATCTAATGGCAAACGGTCTTCATCTCCAACGATCCATTCATCAATTTCAGTTTCTTCAGGTAGATAATTGTCATCGTTAATTCGCTGTAACATATTTCCGAGTTCAACAAATTCTTGACTTTCTAAATTCCATCTCTCTTTAAGAGTAAGCAGCGGAATTTCCTCATCTGAATCCCATTCACTTTCTGAATTTGTTGTGATCTTATTAGCTGAATAACAAAGTATTTTCCTCCAACATTTTTTTATAACATCTGGCGAAAGCTTCTCCCAAGCATCAGCAAGCAAAAATACGGCATCCTTTAAAGTAATGCTCTTAAGAGTCTTTGTAATATCACTTGCTGGCAAAGACAGAACATGGACCAAAAGGCTCTTTCGATAATACAGTTTGGTTAAACGTATCGCATTTTGGTCCATGGGCTGAATAAGTGGGGTGCAATTGGGTGGTAGGAACATAGTGACAATTTGGTCATCATCACTTGTAAGCTGGGTTTCTGATGCGTGGCTAGGAGCATTGTCAATTAATAAAATAGCTTTTCCATTAAGATTATTGTGTGCCTGAAATTTTCTCACTTGCAAAACGAAAGACTCATGAAACCATTTCACAAAAAGTCCAGATGTCATCCAAGCATTTTTTGTTGAGTAGTACTCAACGGGGAGGCTCCCGCAATTCTTAAATGCTCTGGGATTTTTTGCTTTTCCAATGACCATCATTTTGACTTTATGAGTACCGTCACCGTTTGAGCAGGCAAGAAAAGTCAACCTTTCTTTTGAAGTTTTTCGTCCTGGAGCAGTTTTTTCTTCGGCGTGTACCAATGTTCGATCGGGCAGCAATTTCCAAAACAATGCAGATTCATCTGCATTGTATATTTGGTTTGGGAGTAGGTTCAACTCATTCATTTTTTCAGTAAATTTTCGTAAAAAAGGTTCTACCGCAGACGAATCGCTCGATAGTTTCTCTCCAACCACTTTTAAGATGCCGAATGCCATGCCTCTTTTTAAATTTATGTATCCATCCTTTGCTAGTAATAAATTTATTGTCATTATAATATTTAGAATAAATTTGGACGGCTTTTTCGCTTTTGTCTTTCTCGCTGCAACAGAAACCATTTGTATAATTCATTTTCCATTTCTGGATATTCTGGTTTTCGGATAATTTTTCTACGTGTTGGTAATGAGACACAGCTTGCGATATAACTGTGTAAATACAAAAATACAATAATGAATGAATTAGCAGTTAATGAATAAAAGTCCATACCTAGTAATTTTTTCCTTATTCTTTTTAATGTCAGAAATTGTGGATGTTCCGACACCATATTTTTCTGCTAACACTTTTCCACTAACACCACTATTCAGCTTTTGTAATATTTCTTGTTTTTCGCCGATGGTCAACGTTTTGTGCGCTCTTTTCGCGGCCATGTTGATTCAAACTGATTCGGGGATTGCCCTGTTTATGTGTCGTATGTAACCGGGACTTCATTGTACTTAACGAAAACACACGACGCGCGATCCGGAGTAGTGGATCTATGGCCGATCCGGATTACAAGGTACATAATGTTAAACTTACAATTTTTAATTTTGTCCGGATTACAGGGAAGTCCGGATTAATGGAGGTCCGGATTAGCGAACCTTTACTGTATATTGGTTTTAAAACAATATAAAGTGCATTTCCTATCTCATTGTTACCATCAAGGTTTTTAATTTTATATGCATAGGGGAATTACATATATTTTTAACATGGATGCGTATTGCCTATATCTAGACATGGATGTAAGTCGTGATCACAATCACTTTTAATTTTCATTGATATTTTAAAATCACTGTTACTGTGAACACAGGTATTGAAGAATCACTGCTAAGCTCATCCCTAGTGTCGTCTCCTCTTCGGGCTGCATCCCCACCCAAAAATTAAATTCAAATTGTCTTTGAAAAACTATTCGCCGCAAGCCACAATTGATAGTGTTGATGAGATTTCCATAAAGATGAGTATGTGTTGTATTTAGATTCATGACGATTCAATCTACGCTAGTCTATGTATTTCGAAGTTTGTTTAATCAATTTTGGAATTGTATATATTGTTATGTAGTTAATTTAGCAATTCTTTTATATTCACATATTCTGTGCCAACTATATGGCCGCAAGAATGAATAATAAATTGGTGGTGAGAATAGCTGTTGTATTAACGTGAACTCTTGCTTCTTATGAGGACTTTATCTATCACATTAAAGCGCATTAGTCATTCAGTGGTAAAATTAACTCTGCTCTTAAATTGATGTTTAGCATGAGATTGGAAATATTTATTTTTTTCTTTCCAGACAGCTCATTCTACCGGCATCACCGGCCAAACAAGCGAGGACAGCATTGAACGGGCGCAAGAGATGCCTCCGACAAATCTATAAATGTGAGCGCTGCAAGTACAAGACGAAATACCAAGCAGATTTCAAGAAACATACTAAACAGCATTATGTAGTTAAAAGGTATAGATGTAGGATTTGTCACGGACGTTTCAAGACCAAAGAATCCCTCAGGCTGCACGTGGAAAATACGCACGCTTATATTGGAGGACAGGACGACCAAGAACATACTACGACTGATTATAAGAATGCACATAAAAAGGTGGAACAATCGAGATCACGAGATCAGAAGAAAATATTCAAATGTTTGCTATGTGTGTTCCAAACCAAACAAAAACATTATTTAAGAATACATAAAAAGACTAAACATTTGAAGGAGTTTCATTATAAATGTGATTCTTGTGAATTTGAAACAAACAGCAAACAGTATTTAGAACAACATATAAAAACTAGGCATTTGAAAGAGTTTGATTATAATTGTGACAAATGTGAATATAGAACAAATAGTAAACAGCATTTAGAAGGTCATATAAAGACAAACCATTTGAACGAATTTGATTATAAATGCAATTTATGTAAATTTGGAACAAACAGCAAACAGCATTTAGAAAGACATATAAAAACTAGGCATTTGAAAGAATTTGATTATAAATGTGGGTCTTGTGAATTTCGAACAAACAGCAAACAGCATTTAGAACAACATATAAAAACTAAACATTTGAAAAAATTTGATTATAAATGTGACAAATGTGACTATGGAACAAATATTAAGCAGCATTTAGAAAAACATATAAAAACTAAACATCTGAAAAAATTTGATTATAAATGTGACAAATGTGACTATGGAACAAATATTAAACAGTATTTAGAAAAACATATAAAAACTAAACATCTGAAAAAATTTGATTATAAATGTGACAAATGTGACTATGGAACAAATATTAAACAGCATTTAGAAAAACATATAAAAACTAAACATCTGAAAAATGTTGATTATAAATGTGACAAATGTGACTATGGAACAAATATTAAACAGTATTTAGAACAACATATAAAAACTAAACATCTGAAAAAATTTGATTATAAATGTGACAAATGTGACTATGGAACAAATATTAAACAGCATTTAGAAAAACATATAAAAACTAAACATCTGAAAAAATTTGATTATAAATGTGACAAATGTGACTATGGAACAAATATTAAGCAGCATTTAGAAAAACATATAAAAACTAAACATCTGAAAAAATTTGATTATAAATGTGAGTCTTGTGAATTTCGAACAAACAGCAAACAGTATTTAGAACAACATATAAAAACTAAACATCTGAAAAAATTTGATTATAAATGTGACAAATGTGACTATGGAACAAATATTAAGCAGCTTTTAGAAAAACATATAAAAACTAAACATCTGAAAAAATTTGATTATAAATGTGAGTCTTGTGAATTTCGAACAAACAGCAAACAGCATTTAGAACAACATATAAAAACCAAACATCTGAAAAAATTTGATTATAAATGTGGGTCTTGTGAATTTGGAACAAATCACATATATCTTTTAAAGAGACATATAAATAGTAAACATTTGGAGTAATTTGATTATAAACGTGACTCCTATGAATAGTTGGGACAAATTCTTTTTTTTTTCGTTCAGTATAACAATTTGTGTTTTTTTTTGTATTTAATTCTCGGCTAATGATATATGTATAGCTCAAAATAAAATCAACATTTTTATTTTGTTTTTTTTTGCCCATCTTCTCAGTATATAATTCTATGGAAACCAGTCGTTCGACCGCATGTAACTCAGAATGGCGTGTTGCTTACGGCGGGTTAATGAGCCGTTAGATGCTTTTGTTGACATTTGATTGTACTTTCAAAATCGCAGAAAAGTATTTAAAAGACATACAAATTACACTAAATTGCCTGTGATAAAGTGAAATAAAAGTAAATTAAGGAATTCCCTTAAGAGGAGCGTTTACCTATCAAAAACTATGCCCCCCCCCCCGTAAGGCATTGCTCTTTGGCGTTTTTAAATTTATTTTGTAATTTTAGAATCTCAAATTTGGGTTAGCGATGCAAAAGACATAAATTTATAATGCAAGGCCAGTTTTTGTATTAATTTATTTTCTTAAAAAAGTTAATCAAATGTATGCAAAAATGCATACATTTGATTAATGTCTACCAACTAAGGCTGGTATACGAAAGAAAAAAACGACCTTTACGCGCCAGTTGCACATTTGATGAACGATATAAAAAAATCAAATTTATGTAATTATATTTGAAGATAAAAAATTAAAAATAGTAAAAACTGTCACACACATTTCACGGAAGTGTTTTCCGAAGCGATCCCATCGTCTATCCCCACTACGGTATCTAGCGAAGCCGCAAATCTCAGAAAATTAAGGAATCATCGTGAGTTACGTTTCTTACTGTCCGTTCTTAATACATACACTTTTGCTGTTAGGTGTGATGCAGCTTCCCTTGATTTATAATCCCCTGAAGGGGTCAATGCTGGAAACCCATAACACATCTGCATCGGAATTTTCTCTCAGAGTTGTTCGCTGCATGTATACATATATTTTTACAAATAAGCAAGTTAGAAACATACCGAAAGAATCACTACGTCAAACTCAGAATGAGATGCATGTTTCTTTTTCAGCGAAAAAAGTATTACATTATGCAAAATGGAAATAATATCGTTATCTGCGCTTATGAATTTGCTTTCAAACAAAAAAAAAAAGAATCAGTGCCATATCTAACGTGGTTTCCGGGATGGGTGGTTGTTTTTGTTTAAGAACACGTTTGATAAGAACGATTTTGGTCAATTTTTTATAATAAAAATGTTCAGTATCGACCAAAAAAGTCGTAAATAGCTATTTTATGCAGAGAATTATATACTTAACAAGAATACATCGGTGGTTTGAACTGGTGCTGCGTCAATTTTTTTCTTTCAGAACGTAGCGTCTTTTCCCGATCTACATAGCGACAGAATCTGTGATTAAAACCGAAGCGCTCTGATCGAAGCCCGAATGTCGTCCAGCTCCACCTACTCACACCCCCTTGCGTCTACCGTCCCGCTAGTAATACAAGTTGCATAAGTTTCGATTTGCTCAGATACTGTTGGTAAATGCCCCTCTTATCTTAGTACAATGTTAATTTACGTTAAGTGCAATAATTTTCATTGTGACCACATACATAAGAAGCCATGTCTTTTAACTTTTGTTAATTTTGCAACTACCTTAATTTATGTTAAGGCTGGCGTCCCGTACGCTGCACCGGACAATATTCACGTTGAAAACATGCTCACATCTTTTTGATAAGAAATGGAAACTATTAATTTAATTGTTATAAAGAGTACACAGTTATGTTAAGGAAACTTGATTCGAGGTCGTAGGGAGGTTTTAAATGTCTAATTGGGCTGTTTTTACACTATATACTGTGAATAAAATACCCCTTTTAGAGGTAAAAATAAATATTTTTTATCTGTAATTTTCAAATAAAGTATAGCATTCTTGCACCCCCCTGGACCTCAAAAAATTAGTTTGCATTGTAACAAAAAATTCTGCAACGAAAATAACATCTTCGTTTGTAAATGGTATCAAAAATAAAAATGCGTGGACATTATATGAAATTAGGGTTACAATTCAACTATAGTGTGGAGAAAAACCGTCAAGAAGCAGAATTATCACGTCAGGAACTTGAATATTAGTGTAGCTTCTGGGCATTAGGGGGCACTGGAAATTAGGCGTATATATGTATTATTAATTAAAAATGTCTAAAGGATAGGTACTTTTATTTATGCAAAAGTACAATTGCTCACAATACTTCGTCTAATAATAATAACAGTTATATATTATTATATATTCAACAGTTTAACACTTTGCGGAATGTAATATAAAATATATACCTATAAAAAACAAAAACGATAATAAATTTGCTATAGGTATAATAATCGTACACATTGTTTACTTACTTTCGAGCAATGTATATTTATAGCAATTTTTGAATGTTTGATATTATTTGAAATATGTATGTTGTGATAACTGGACGAAAAGGGAAAACCTTTCTTGATTTAATATATGATATAATTAACTTCTTATAATGTTATCTAATTAAGATTACATGTGTATTTATAATTGTACTGAAATAAGTAAAATCTGCAGTGGTACACCTTATATCTTGATAATCTCGAAGACTTAAACAATGCTTCTGCTCGTACTATTATCAGAATATAATATCCAAACAAACACATAAACATGGATAAACTAGAAGATGGTATACCAACTCTAGGTATATTTTATTTAGTCTACTTCAGAAAATTAAATAATTCTTGATGCACAAATTTATTGAATTCTGCGACGGGACTACAAAGGTATTTTGATACCTATAAATATAAATAGGTACATTTTTTACTTATTCAATAAATTTTGAGATTTACCGGTTAACGCAAATTATCATTGTATACATTACTCTAAATAAATACTAATTCATTTATTCATAGTGCATGATTAAATAATTAAAAAATATGTACCTATGTATTTATTAATAAGAGTCTATTTGAAATATGTAAATGTACAATAGCTTGAATTACAACAATAACTTACGACTTACGAAAGTAATTTTTATATTATACACGTACACACAAACAATGAAGCAAGATTTACTATTGCAGAGCATAACAAAATCTATATTATTCCTACTAATAATATTTATACGTCTAATTTGCTATGATTCCGATTGATAATTGGTAGAAAGGATTAAATATAATACCTATACACGATAAATATAACAAGCTTTTTTGAAAACTTTTTGGCTTATGAGCCGCCATCTGAAAAAACCACTACATTTTTGCACTTATACCAGTTTTTACAAAATATCTTCCAAAGTATTTCAATACTTCCCGAGATAGACCTCTTTGAATTTAGAGATTTTTTCTTAAAAATGTAAAAATCACAGATTTTTAGTTGGTTTTTGCTCGATAGTAAGTTTGTTGATGAAACTTAAGTAGTATATAATTTATTTATAATTATTTATCAATTATTTATTTACTTACAAATTTATTGATATACTGGGGTGTCTCTAAAAGGTGCGGAAAAAACGCGACCACACATTTCTGAGGGCAAAATATGACGATCAAACCCAACTTACCTCAGTCCAAAAGTGGATGCTTTCGGAGATACAGAGTGTCAAAAGTTCAATTTGGTTTTAGTTTTTTATAAATAATTTCTGTAATAATTGGTATATTGTCACAATATTTGGGTAGGGGGGGTTTCGTGGGGTAAAAAATTTAAATCTGCTCTCATTTTCATTGCAAAATGTAGAGGGCGCCACCTGCGGCATATTGTATCCATTTAAAACGTAATAACTTTTTTGAGACACACTGTATTTAACTTTTAAATAAAAATTCTTATTCTCCAATGTTTTTTACCTAGAAAAGGTATACCTGGTAGGAGTTGATTGGAGCAGCCGTTTATGAGTAATCTGGATATAAAAAATTCATTCCGTATATGGACACATATGCGTCTGTAATTTGGGTGTTATTCTTGTGGCAATTCAATGCAATGGTGCATCCACTTTTGGACTGAGGTAAGTTGGGTTAGATCGCCATATTTTGCCCTCAGAAATGTGTGGTAGTGTTTTTTCCGCACCTTTTAGAGACACCCTGTATAATTCACAGACCTATTGAATATATGAGATATACAAACTTAGCAATAAATGAACCTTTTTTTGTTTTTAATAAATAGATACATTGATTTTGTCAGTATTAAGTTATTGCGTAACGTGTCTTCCTAAAAAAATACAGAAATATTCAAAAGATTGTATCATAGTCTAAACGAGCTAGAAGAATCAGTTTGGTCTTAAACTTTAGCTACCTACCTCTACTATAAATGTTATGTCAGACTTTAGCGGAGAATACACCATTTACTTACTATCGAGCAAAAACCGATTATAAATCTTTATTTTGACATTTTTAAAAAAAAATTCTCTAATTTCAAAGAGGTCTATCTCGGGAAGTATTGTATTAAATTGTAGAAAATTGTCTCTAGTTTAATAAGAACGTAAACGGCTTTTTTGCTCAAACTAATACTTTAGGAGATATTTTGTAAAAAGAGGCTAAAAAATTTAGCGGTTTTTTCAAGATGGCGGCGTCTGCGGTAGTGGGGGAAATAAGAAAACTTGTGACTTTGCAACAGTGTACCAATCCATACACCATATCAAAAAATCAAAAGTACCCTAATTAATGTAACCATGCGAGATTTTTTGGTATAGTTTGACTGGGCTATATGTATATTCTCCAAGGATATTACATCGGTGGTGTTTCTATCACAGAAACTTAATATTCTACGTTTTAGATATCTCTTGAAGGTACTAGATTTGGTAGACCATATAAAAATATGGCACAATAGACTTAAATTATGTGTTCTGCATGTTCAACCATTTCGTCAGGTAGGTTCTTTTTCGGTGGTTTATACCAAAAATTCTTTATGTTGTCATTAATAGTGAAATATTAGGTAAGTCTATTAAAAGAATATAATAGTAGATATGTCATCTTTGGATAATATGAAAAATCTAAACCTTATTTTGGCAAACTTACATCAGTTCGGTAAAGTATATTTAGGTACGTTTAACAACTAAAATAATTACTTTCACTTCTGAATGTTGCGCATCTCCAATATTATTTAAGAAGATAATAAAATATGACTAATGTCAAGTACAGAAGCGCAGTTGATTTTTGCCAAAAACACTAGTGTCACCTATAGACAACCTATAATTAAACAGATTTACTATGAAAATTAATTGTGGACTAAAATACAAACGTAAGTAATTAATACCTATTGATCTTTTCTGGTTACATTCTGAATCATATCTCCTATACACACAGTTAAAGTTACGAAAATCACAATATAAGCTGTATGTTTTAGTTCATATGTTCAGAGACCGGACACGAGCGGCCGATGACTCATCACCCACGCGCACTACTGAAATTTTGTATTTTTAAAAAGTTTTTAATTTTATTTATATAATTGGATAACAAGTGGGTGGTGATCTATAAAATACAAAATACGTTATTACAGTGGAGTCGCGATTTAGTGAATACCGCTTCCAGTGAACTATCCCATAGTGTGAACACATATATTGTTCCAATGGGCTGAAGAAAATGGCGATGTAGTGGAATATAACAGTTTGCTTGTACTGAACAATTTAAGAGAAAAATTGGTACAAATCAAGATGAACAAGAAGTTTAAAGAACCCAAAATCACATCATTTTTAAAGCATCTTCCATAAAACTTTTGTCTTATATATGTACCAATATTTATATGTATGTGCAAAATACTTTTTTATAAACCTTTATTCAGTATATACGTGCATATATAGTACTTCTCACATTGTTTTTTACAAAATAAACATTATTTTTTGAATAAGTGCACTTAGTTTCAAACCTCGCAAAAGTAACCACCCCCGAAATAGTGAGATTGCTTGGCCGGAATTAGTTCACTAAATCGCGACTCTACTGTATTTGTTTATATTGTAGTTCAAATCGAGTAAATTCTCCGTACTTTATTAATCTCACGAAATATAAGGTAGGTAAATAGAAGAAAGGAATTTAACATTAAAATCGACTTTTTTGCTGTCCGTTTTCTCGTCGAAACCAGATGTTGCATTTCACCATACGAATAGTGCTATTCAATAACTGCGTGATGTTATACAATATTTCTTTTGTCCGACGTAATTTCGGCCTCATACGTCCGGTCATTACACAATGTTTAGAATAAAACTGCAGTCTATGGTCGACTGTTCTACTTTTTCTACCCTTTGTAACACATCACACAAAATGTCACTTATAAATATTTTATTTTCATTAGTTTTTAACAGTTTTTGTGCGGCAATAGAAGGCTGATGGCATTGTCCAACATTCTTTTTACAATGACCCATGTTTAAAATCCAAAGTTCATTAAACACACTACAAATTAAGCGAGAAAGAAAACTTCAACCACCTAGTGAAAATGATGACGCATGGATTAGAAACGTCATGAGAATAGTTTTTGAATAATGAGTGGTGTCAGTCGACGAACAAGCTGTAGAGATGCATTCATACGAATGCACATAATGACTACCCTGCATTTACTTATTTCAATTATTTTTATATACAAAGAAAAATGCAAACAAGCATACTAAATTGAACAGCTTTCATACATAGAGTAGGACACGGAATAACCTATTATTAGAGATACCACGGCCAAATGCGCTTTCAGTGAGATAAGTCCAATGTACTATATAAGAATCTGCAATAAATGATTACCAAACAAATATAAAATGATGCCATACAGAAGGTTTAGAAATGATATTAAAAAACTCCTGCTTTTAAAAGGTTACTACTCTTTGGATGAGTATCTCAATGACTCCTCCATGTAATCAAACAGTTTTTTTATATGTACAACTATTATGCTGTTTTTCATGTATCCCATACCGAAAGCTGACTGGGATAAAATGTTTGTATTATTTAATTTTTATACATATATCACTGACTTGTTCTTTACCATGTTTATAGTCACATGAATTACTAAATATTGTTATTATTATTACTTCAAAAAATGTTTTTTTCCAAACATGAATCGTTTTATTCCTATTTATTTTATAAAATTGCTATAAATGAATGCTTAACTGTTGAGATTATTTCTATATAGTCAGGTTCGTAATAAATACTAGCATAAATTTAAAATACTATGTAAACAAAAACGTGTTGAAAGCGTTTCTTTAATAATTTTTTGTGCGTGTTAGTTTTTTGTCTCTGTCTATGTTCGAGTTCATTTAAAAGCCCGAGATATAAATTTGTTGCTGTAATAGCAATCTACATTTCTATTTCTTCATCTCTCATCCTCAATTAAGTTCGACTATTTGCCAACATGAACCGCCACATTACCGACACCTAATCCTACCCCCCCCCCACACATTATATTCTTCTTCACCTACAAACTGAAAACTAAACGCCAGCCTTAAGGCTGCGTTTGATAAGGTTTTGGCGGGAGAGAAATGTACCCAAAAAATACCATTTTTATTTCCATTTTTACGGGCGTAAAATATCAAAACATGTAAATTTTATGCATTAAGCATGAAGATAAAGGTTAAACGAGGTGAAAGGTCGAATTCTTTTTTTAAATTAAGTTAATATATAAGCCGTAAATAAAATGGGAAGTTAGTGGTTTTGCAACTACAAACATGAATCGTTTTATTCCTATTTATTTTATAAAATTGCTATAAATGAATGCTTAACTGTTGAGATTATTTCTATATAGTCAGGTTCGTAATAAATACTAGCATAAATTTAAAATACTATGTAAACAAAAACGTGTTGAAAGCGTTTCTTTAATAATTTTTTGTGCGTGTTAGTTTTTTGTCTCTGTCTATGTTCGAGTTCATTTAAAAGCCCGAGATATAAATTTGTTGCTGTAATAGCAATCTACATTTCTATTTCTTCATCTCTCATCCTCAATTAAGTTCGACTATTTGCCAACATGAACCGCCACATTACCGACACCTAATCCTACCCCCCCCCCCCACACATTATATTCTTCTTCACCTACAAACTGAAAACTAAACGCCAGCCTTAAGGCTGCGTTTGATAAGGTTTTGGCGGGAGAGAAATGTACCCAAAAAATACCATTTTTATTTCCATTTTTACGGGCGTAAAATATCAAAACATGTAAATTTTATGCATTAAGCATGAAGATAAAGGTTAAACGAGGTGAAAGGTCGAATTCTTTTTTTAAATTAAGTTAATATATAAGCCGTAAATAAAATGGGAAGTTAGTGGTTTTGCAACTACTAGAAAAAATGGCTACATTTAAAAATTACACGGTAAATTTATATGTAATATAGCAAGTACACTCGGTATTTATATTTGGAAGGTAAAAATAGTAACAGTAGCTAAATACATGTGTAATTTTTTAAGTGATCCATGAAATAAAATTTGTTTACATTTTTGGTGGATCTTTACATACATTACAGATATCTGTTACATTTACGTCACCTAACAGTGTAGCACATATAATATAGATGGCGCTACTATCTTGCAATTATTTAGAGGCTAGTTGTGTGGTATGCGATACTTTAATTATTCATTATAATTTAAAATTATAATTAACAACAATTTTTGCGGTTACTAATTATAAAATTTAGTATGTTACGAGTTATTTGAAAGTACGTAATAGACAATCAACAGTTGGCATCAGTGGTTGGCACCACAAAACCAAAAAGTAACTACATAGTTTAATTTGCGAGTTTAATGAAATTGCAATATTTTAAAATATGGAGTTTTCTGTTATCCTTAATTGAAAGATGCCTATGCTTTTACTAATGAGATGAATTATGTAAATCAATTAAACTGGGACTGTTTACGCCGACAAAAGCCTAATAACTGTTTTATATTTACGAAGTTAGCAAAGAAATTGTCGGCTAAGAACGTTTTACATTTTTCTTCAAAATTTGTTAAGGTTGTTGCTAATTACTTAAAATGTAAATATAGGTACATTTTATTTGTTAGCAGTTTTCAGAACTTTGAAATCGTTTATTTTTTAAATAGAAACTGCACACCATGTCTATAGTATTTTTGACATATTCATCAAATTTTATAGTTCAAACTATATAGAAATTAGCAAATAAAAAAAATCCAATGCGCAACGTTTCAAAAATATCGATATTAGAATCGAATAATGTATCAAAAATTCAAAATCGATTTTAAACAAATATTGAATGAAGAATATCGATATACCTTGATATCGACATTTTTATCATGTTTATATTAAAAGTTCTTTGCTGTGGCTTTTCAAGCCATTTAGTAACAAATAATAAAATCTTTAACTCAAAATATATATTTACTCAAAAAATAAAAAAAATCCAATAAAAAGACAAACAAAATATAAATTTGTATCTATAACGTATAAGATAATCCAAAACTCAAATATATAATTCTAGTGGTATAAAACACATACATAAATACAAATAAAAAAGAAACATCTTAAAACATATCTTCTTTACAATTTTGAGGAAATAGTAATTGTGATAAAGATAACACCCCATGAAGGCGATTCGGCGAACTATACGAGATGTCAAGTCTATGAAATGCAATATTCCGCCGCCGCTTTCCGATTATAATTTCTACGAAACAGCAAACATCTCAGTAGGCATTTTTCAAATTTCCAACTTCTTTCTTAAAAATATATTCTATTGTATTCTGTATAATATGAACAGTTTCTTTTGTATATTAATGTGAAATAAATGTATTGAAATTTCAAAGATTGGTCCCATTCAGCAGACGCAACTGTTGTGGAACTGTTGAGGAAAAGTCTACTGGATGCATACGCTACATTTGCGCTACATCGAATTACGTCACGATTACATCGACTACTTTACGGAGCGGACGGCCATCTTTTGTAGCGCATTCTATTACCGCTACGTATCGGTAACACGTTGAGTAAGATGGCGGTTAACTATATGAATTTAAAAATCAATTCTATGAAATTACAGATGTGGATGAGATTCACAATAGATTAGCGTCGGGTTGTTGTTTTATCGAAGGTAATTTTATGTAAAGCTTAATTACTACTAGTTTTTACAGACGAAGAGTATTTTGCGGATTACATAAAACGTAAATGTTCTCTTGAATGTAATGCATCACCAATAGTGACAACAGTCAACAGCCAAGACAAATAAAAACAAATAATAATAATAATAATAATAATCTTTATTTTGCAGTTGCTATTAAAATATAAAAATATATTACTTAGAAACTAAAACTTTTTCTATATTATACTTACGGAGTAGTTATTCAAATATTCAATGTTCTTAACATTTAAAAAACTACAATTTAATCACTACTAAGTGAATCAACCCTATTGCTACTATCTAATTGCTACATATATTTAAATTTCCAGTCTTGTTTACCTACTGTTCGTTTGTATTTTATACAACTTCTATCGAACACTGTGAATAGTGTCAATATCCACTTTAAATTAATCATTTGTTCTTACATATTTATGCTCTTATATACAAGTATAATTAAGCTAACACATTTGTTTGTCAAATGATTACCAGCACAACGACCACATGAAACTAAAACTTTTTCTATATTATACTTACAGACGTTCTTCAAATATTCTAATGTTCTTAACACTTAAAAAACTACAATTTAATCACTACTAAGTGAATCAACCCTATTTACTATCTAATTGCTACATATATTTAAATTTCCAGTCTTGTTTACCTACTGTTCGTTTGTATTTTATACAACTTCTATCGAACACTGTGAATAGTGTCAATATCCACTTTAAATTAATCATTTGTTCTTACATATTTATGTACTTATATACAAGTATAATTAAGCTAACACATTTGTTTGTCAAATGATTACCAGCACAACGACCACACTTGCACCCCAATTACCACGTTTCCGCATTTTTACATTCTTTAGCAAAATTATACCCTGCACATTTGTTGTGCAGAGGGTATAATGTTCATACACCTTACATTTTTTCCATCCCATATTTATTTGTGCACTGTCTATAATGCTGGAATACATCTTCGTTTGAACAGATAATATAATATTTCCATAGTTCTTCTTTTTTTCTGTTTTAATTTTAGTTGAGATGTCTTTGTCTACATCAGGGGTCTCCAAACTACGGCCCGAGGGCCACATCCGGCCCGCGGACAGATTTTGTCCGGCCCGCGGAGAGCTAGCATACTTGAAAACTCCTTTTAGAGAACATATTTTTTATAGCAAATTAAATTTAGTTTACTGAAGTATTCTAATTTTATGTTGAATAATTATTAATATGACATCTACAATGATATGGTCATGGGCTAACTACTCATAACATTGTTGTAGGCTTATTGTTATTGTTTTTGTGATAAGTTGGATAAAGAAACACAGAATTGTAATGAGTAAAGACATGTATAATATGCAGAAAATTTTACTTCAGTATATAATAACTAACAAATTATTGAAATGAATCCAACTAACATTTTATACATTTTAAATAAAAACATAACTTATAACAAGCATAATGACATATGAAATACTAATGAGATTTGTGTAATTGAGATTTTCCACTGACAATAGTTTGTAGTTGTGGACTAATTTTACTTGTACCAATTATTAAAAGAGATTTAAGATGCTCATCAGTTAATTTAGATCTGTAAACATTTTTTGTGTACTTTATTTTGGAGAAGGTCTTCTCACACAAATAAGTAGCACCAAAAACAGAAAACAGCCCACGAGCAAATTTATGCAAATTATCAAATTGTGTCAGTGGAAGACTCTTATAAAATTCCAACATAGATGAGTTTTGATATTTGTTCTTAATTATATCACTGCACTGTAGATCAATTATTTCCATTTGAAGTTCCGGGGCTAGGGTTTCAATGTCAGTATCAAAAGGATTCTGAAAAATCTTAATTTGATTCGCAATGGCATCAAAGTCCGAGAAACGAGTATCAAAATTTATTTTCAAAGCACTCAAAGTTTCGATTGCAAAATCGATAGGAAACTCAGTCTCAGTAGTGTGGCTGAATATTTCACATGTTTTAAAATGTGAAAAACATTTACTTCGTAGTTGTGATTGAAACAGTATCAATTTCTTCCGGAATGATTTGATATTAGTGTATAAATCAGGAAGATGCTGGTTTTCTCCTTGCAATCTCAAATTCAGTTCGTTCACATGTTTTGTCAAATCAACATAGAATGCTAACTTCCACAGCCATGCGTTGTTTTGTAATTCAGTAAGAGGGCGATGCTTTTCATTCAAAAAAATTTCGATCACTGCTCGAAGTTCAAAAAAGCGCTGAAGGACTTTCCCACAACTAAGCCAACGTACGGCAGTATGATAAGGTAAGTCATTTTCTCCAATCTCTTCAATAAATTGTCGGAATTGTCGGTGATTCAGCCCAAAAGATCTGATAAAATTAACAGTTGATATGACTGGTTTCAGAACTTCAGACATATCCAAACATTTTCCGCACAAAGACTGTTGATGAATGATACAATGTAAGACTAATGGTTTTAAACCACCGTCATTTTCTACAGCCTTTGACACAAGAGCGACCACTCCTTTATCTTTCCCACTCATGTTTTTGCCTCCATCAGTTGTAATACATTTCAAGTTTTTCCATCGAAGGTTCTTTTGATTAATGGCCATTTCAACAAACACGTTTGAAGGAGGTACGCACTATTTTATTTCACAACAGTGTCATAGGAACTGACTTGTGGTTGCGCCACTAGCCTTCTTATATATTCCAATTACTGCCATCTAGAAGTGAGTGGAAGACACCAGAACTTTCTCGAACCAACGAGATTATTCTGTACGTGCTATTAGCGCCATCTGTTAGCGATAGAAGGTACTACCTATTTCCGCTTGTGTCCACCAGATGTCGTGTCACGTTACTCCTCATGGTTCGTACTCTACGACTAATCTAGAAATTACAGATAATGACAGGAAAATTAATAATATGCAGTGTTGCCGTTTTGCAGCCTTTTTTAAACGTTGCGTACTTTTTCGGACTTTTTTTCATCAGTGGACTATTTCACTTTTTACCACCGGCAACAATGATAATATGGTTTTGGCCCTCGGAACTTACTGGAGTAATCAGTATGGCCCTAAGGCTGGAAAGTTTGGAGACCCCTGGTCTACATATTTGAAACATTTTGTATTAAATAATCGCATACACTTTTTCATTGTTTAGATCAATAACATCTTCTTCAACACCAGCAATTATTATTTTCGCATTTCTTAATTTCGGTTCAGAAACTACATACTTATTATCAATTTCATTTATGACTTTTTCTCTTAATTTTTCAAATCAACAAGAACTGATCAGCTGACTTCTTTCAAGTGTGTTAACAAGTAGCACGTCCAACAATATAACATTAAATTTTGAATTTCACTCAACTGTTGTCGATGTAGCGTACGCTACCGATGGAGCGGAGCATGTGCTTCTGCTGAATGCAACCATTGTTTACCAGGATATAAGTAAAATGGCATTTTTGATTAAACGATATTATCGAATAAAAAAATCGATAACAGTCAATATTATTAAATAAAAAAATATCGATTTCAATCACGATTATCGAAAAGAAAACATTGATACTTATTTACAAAACAATTTATCGTGTGCATCCCTAGTTCAAATGACATATGCCTGCCCACTCTTTCTTCCGGAGGTCAGTTCGCTAATTTTCTAGTTTCGATTAATAACCATAATCTTTATAATAGCCTCATTATTTATAATATATTAACATTAAAATAATACCTTTACCTTACTTAGTTTTGAAGATTTTTATTACAGTTACTATTCTTTTCATTTTTGGTGTTTGTAGAGTTAAATCTTTGTACATGATGATATGGGGTATAACAAGCGTATTCGCCTTAAAAAGCACTTGCATACGATACGGTAAGTACCGTTTAGAATTTCTTGTACTTATTTTATAAATTGAATTTTTATTTCAAATATTTAATTGCCTCGGGCTAGCTATGTTGGTTGCCTAACTATAAGGTGGGTAACGTATTTTATTTGTTTTGCATGAGACTCTGGTTTTATTTTATCTATTTGAACGCTACTATAATTAAAAAACCAACGTACTGTTCTATTATTAATTGGCTGCTCCCGGTACATTAGAACTAATCTTTGAATTGTTTAAATATTTGGCTAGATCGTGGAACGGTTGGTATTACTCTAATAACTTGCATGTATAGATGCTTACTAAGTTCGCGCGTTTTGTAAGTACACTTGGTTATATCACAAACGTAAACAATCTGACATGTTCACGTCGTTGTGATTCTTAAGTATGAATCGGCTTAATCTCATTAATGGGTCGTTAAAAAAAAGGATTCGGTTATCGAACCTGAGGGAAAGTACACGACTTACTTCTGTATTACAGCTTACTAACACGTCGTAGAAAGGGACCGATTCCTGACAGTCTTGTAGATAACCTAACAAACAAATGTACGATCGAGCATGCTTTTTTTTAAAACAGCTGTTCGGTCAAGGTTGAGGATGATGTAACTGGGTCAAATGAAAACAGGTATTTTTCTTTTGATTAGGTGCTCTTTATTCTTATTGAATTTAGTGTAACTTTATATTTACAGTTCAAAACATCTTTATCAAGAATGTCTGTAGGCATAATCTTTACTTGGAATAACATGAACAAATTACTCTACGCAAGTCATATTAGGCATACACATAACAATATTTAATCTGTCTACTTTACTAATGGTAAACAATCGGATTCATCCTTGGATTTTTAAATATGATTATCTGACTCTTCGTCTCTTAAAATAAACTAGTGTGACACGTAAGTTTTAAACTTAGATCGTTGTCTAATTTAAAATGCATGAATGGTATTTGAATTATAGGTTAACTATTTAATTATCCGGCTATTATGCACTATTTGAAACGGGATATGTTAGAAATGAACGTTTAGTCCTGGTAAAAAGACTCGGATTACAATTAAGTTGACTATCAGTTATTTACAAGTTTGTCTTGGTTCCTTCTAATGAACGTGAAATTATACAATTGTCACTTTACATACTGTTCTTGTTTGTTTAACTTTAAGTTGGCTGGCTGGAAAGAATGCAGGTGCTGCTGTCGTTCTTGAAGGGGGCTCCACAGATGCTCGTAGTTGATGGAACGTCTTGACCCTCCGAGTTGATTCTCTTGATAGGCACCCCTGGTGTATCTTCTTGGCGGCACCTTGTTCAGATGTGTTGATTCGTTGTAGATGACTGGACACAGGTTCGTATTTTTTTTTCAAATATATTTGAAATGTTTGGTTAACTCCCTGGTAGTTGAAGTTAATATCCTTGTTGATTATTTCTTTCTTTCCAGTACGTTATTTGCATCCTTGGTTTTTCCAATATCGAAAACACAGGATTGACTTCAATGTGTGTAGTTGCACTAGCTCGCACTTTGTTTCACAGAAGTGGGATGCTCGCGAATATTTAGAACAACCTTACTGGTTGTGTGTAAATCTTGTAGGCACTGTTCTTTTCACAACCTTACTGCTTGGTTGTTGTAGAAGAATCCATTTAAACACAACCTTACTGCTTGGTTATTGCAGAAGAATCCCTTTTAAATCAAGGTACTGTCCTTTTATACTTTCTCTTGTTTGTATGGTGGTTGTCAAGGCAACCAACAAAATTCAATCAAGTCAACAACCATCCGTTCATTTCAAAAGGCAAACCCTATTGTTTCGCGATTTTATTGCCTTCTTAGAGTCTTTTGAAATTTATTTCTACTATATACAATCTTAGAATTCTAGTTTTGACAATTAAACGCGCATTACAAAAGTTTAACAGTAGCGCGTTTGATTTTCTTAGTACAGTTCTGATCATAAAAATATCATTTTTTATAATTTTTGATTTGCCTAACAACATACTCACTATGTGTATCTCTAATGCAACGGCGTTTACAATGGTTCTCTTAACATTTAATTACATCGTTTCTTTTTTTTCATTTCCGTTTCTTTTTACCAGACAAAAATTCATTTATATAAAAAAAATAAAATTATTTAAGGGTGACTTTTGACAACCTATATTCAAACATGTGGTGAAATCTCAATAATGCTCATGCCCTGTTTGTACAGGACTTGAATATGTAAAGGGCTTTTGGTTCAATATGTGTGTACCCAAAAGTTCGTTTCTTTACTGAATTAAAGTTATATTTGACCTGATAAAGACATTTATTGCCAACGTCCATTCGTTCCATTTCAGGATGCTAACAAAATTTACACTGTTTTAACCTTCCAATTGTTTACAAAAACCTATGATACATCAAGTACTGATATTGAAGTATCCCTATTAATTTGCAAATTTGACAATTTTAGTCGATTTTTATTATAAATCATACTTTTGCAATGGCCATCTTTGTCGACCCAAAGTAAACATTTTTATAAGTAAACCAATGAGCAGGATACAAATGTTTTATATCTTTGTTATGTGTGATGCGAGTCTGCGCACATTGTATGCGCATTTGACCTTAATTATATGAACCATTCAATAATAATTATTTTAACTACAATGTACAAGGGTTCGCCCAAAAGTGAATCTTTTAAAACATGAACGAAAATCTAAATATTCATATTTTACATATTTGACTGGTCGTGGCTAAGATCCAAGACCAGTTCAATATTTAAAACTGTTTTTATCATCTTTATTGTAAAAATACCGCGCGATCATTTAAATTCTAAATTAGAGCAGGCTGTGAAATTTAAATTAAGTTGGTATATAAGTACTAATTTACAATTTGAATTGTCAAAGTGACGTTTCAAAATGTTAATTAATCAATAATTGACATTCTGGACAACCTAATAAAAAAAATCCCGACTGCTATAATTTAGAATTTAAATGATCGCGTGGTACTTGAAGCTGTTTGGGTGGCGATTTTCACGGTTTGGTTAGAAAGTGCCTTATCTAATATGTTCGTGACGTACTTAAACGTACAGATAGTGTATAATAACACAGTAAAATATAATAAGAGAATGTTCACAGCTTCACAAATTATGGCTAGGTTATGTACATAGGAACCAATACATTTAATTAAAAATGGTACCGTTTTGGCGCGATATTTGAATTGAAAAGTTATAATATAAAGTAACAACGTACCTATGACCAAATTTGCCTTAAAATATGTATATAGAATTTCTCTTATTCGAACTTAGTAATCTCACAAAAAAAATCCATTCTGCAAACTGTCCAGGAGCCAAATTACAAAATAGAAATAAAATAAAAACATGAAAAAAACTGATCAACTGTCAAACTGGCACTTAGGATTTGCAAATACTAACTTTACATGTATTTTTAGCATGTGAAACATATTTATTAGAAATGTTGAACTAATAGGTACGTTATGAAGACAATAATATGACTATATTTCAGTTTTGCATATTATTATTATCATTATTATTATTAGACATGATCAACAAAGATGCAGGCTACGTACTAAATGCATCAAGTAACAGAAAATGTTTTATTTTGCATAACACAAACACACTGCTGTTTATTTATTGTGTAGTTTTATATAATAATAATATTAGTTTATTTCCAAAATAAGAGAACAACATTGTATTAATATAAATTACAAAATATAAATATATATGAAATAAGAAAATAAGAAAGTCGAATGGATAAGTATCACCTACCTTTAGCGAATATGTTTAAGAATAACTTAATTTATAAATAAAAGAAACGTAATTTTAAATTTTTACAAATAAATTCAAATGAATGCTTAAAGTTCGCGCGTCTTTCTCCCTTCAGCATGAAAGTTGACAAGTATCGATTAGATTCATACGTATAAAATCAAATTGCAAAGAAAGTCTGCCAGACTAAATCTACGTTTGTAGGTAGAAATTCAATAAGCAGGTAAAATGACCTTGAAATGTTTTTAGATCTTTTCTTCAGAATTAGTTTGTTAGAATTAACATTGTGGCGCCATCCAATTATTACTAGTAGTACTTAAGAAACACTAAAATCTTAGATACGAACCGAAATGGATTTGGCAGGATTGAAACGCACCCTTAAGTGGATGTGAACAACACTTAAGAGTCTTCTATACCGGTCTATCGCATGTTAAATTCCTATAACACGGGCGGTGTAATATACCAGCCAAATTTTAGAATTTTGGTTTGATCTTCCGTTGGTAAGATAAAACATCCTAACATGTATGTACCTCGTCGCAACAGCTTTAATTAACAAAATTCGGTAGTGGCCTAAGGCTGACTGGTCGAACAAATGCTGTATTAAAGTTTGAAATGTGTTTCTTCCTATAAATTTTCGAAGCAGTAAGCTATGACCGCTGTCGACATTAATTTACGATCAGCAGCAATAATTTCTTGTTTTATAGTTTTTCGGATGCCAAACATATTTCTAACACATCTGTTGAGGGATATTGTGCTCGCTTTTTATTTTCTATGTCAATAAATGAAAAGTGGAGTAAACCTTTTGATTGACTAGTTAACGCGTTTGCACATTCTTCGCAAACAATTTTAGCCTTTAAATAATGGATTACATATCCCGCAACATATGCTATGTATATATTGTAAATTCGGACAGTGAATCCGGCAAATAATCATGATCTATGAGTAAACGGTCGAACATAACATTTTGAGGTACGGTCAAAGTCGGCATCCAAAAAATGCTTAGAACACAGAACACTTGTTTTCGTGGGTTCTTAAGCACCCCTATTTACAAATTCAGTCCAAGCTCTTCGACGTGTTGATTCTTTGAGAAATCTAAAACATAAATGTCATACAATATTACGACACTCAATATGTAATTATATATGTACATACAGTGGCGCCAATCGAAATTTTCCAAATACGGCGCTGCACATTGTTTTTATATTGTACACTAACCTATGAAATGTTATTCCAGACGAATTCTTCTTATCAATGCCGTCTCTGCTGTTGCAGCTACGTAGAGCACAAGAAACCGTAATGTCTTTTAATATATAACTCTAATATACGATGCACTTAACAAAACTCCACTTTTTACCAACACCACCTGTTTGACTCAAGTGTAGTATCAATATGGTAGACCAGACCTGTACCCGGTTTGATCACGTGATGTCGTCTCCCTTTTATTAGGGAATCCAACCCACGTGATCTAATATGGCGTCTGTGGGCAAACATTGAATGAACCTTAGTTTGGTCGTGCATCATTATTAGTTTTAATATGGTTTTATTTTTTGTGTGTGTTGAGTTTATAAACATGATAATGCAGTGTGATTACTTGAAGAAGTTCTTATCTGAAAGTCCAGAAGTTGGAGTAACATTTTGTTGAAAACATCATGGAAAATAATGGAATTTCATGTATATTATTGTTAAGATACATTTTATTAAAAATTTTCTCGCCATTCATCACTACTGTAAATGTGCGTTGCCTTTAAAATCTCCGCTGTACAACTTGTACATCTTAATTTTTAAATAAGAAAATTTAGAGTTGCTTTTGCTGATAACTTATAACAATTATAACTATAATCCTTGTTTATATATACTATAGTTATACAACCTAGAGAAAACTGTAAATATTTCTTATGTAGTAAAGTGTCGTCCTTTGATATCTTTCGAATGGATTAATATTTATGAATGAAACTCATCAGCCAATGAAATACTCTCAACCCCACTCTCACAATTTAATCCGGAAGTTCATAAAAAATGTAAATATATTTTGATATTTTCTATTAAATTCTAGAAAAGAGTATATTTTGTTTGATTTGCTTTTGACATCGTTTGCCCTTGAATTACATATCAACATAACCTATATAGCTATTACTATGGTAGGATTACTATTTTTGTCCCTTATTATAACATACGAAAGGTTTTTTAAAAAACGTATTCATGTTTTTTAAAGAAATAAATCTAAACAAGGAAGCGGTATTAAAATGCCAGCATTTTTATTAAATACCTACATGAAATGTCAGTCTGTTTCGGGTTCAGAGTTTCGGTTATTCTCATTTTCCTCTATGTGTTCAACAGGTATGTCTAAAACAGTCTTCTATATATTTTGTATGACTAAATATATTATGTAAAAGAAGAAAAAGTAATTAAAAGCTATCCGAACAACAACGTTTATTAAGTTGCTTTGCATGGTTTTATCAAGTTGACTGGTTTATGTGAGGCATTCAAACCAGTAATGTAGTACGCTTTACAAAGAAAATGCATTATAAATACCACATTATTTTAAGGTTTTGGTATCATCAGTATTTAGACATTTAAATGGTTCACAGCCAATCGTTTATTACTTAACCAAGATAAATGTGAGACAGTTTACTTTACTAGTAAACATGGATCAAACATATATTCTACAAATTGAAAATTCCTTGATATTAGACTAGATACAAGATTAACATGGAAGCCGCAGATAGATGAATTAATCAAACACTTATTTTCTGCTACTTATGCAATTAGACGTATCAGATTTATAACTGATAGTCTACTGGAATAACGACATACTATGGACTATCAAATAACATATCAAAAAGGTTTAACCAATATGAGGTAAGTAGGCCTATGTAGAAAAGGTGTTTATCCTGCAGAAGAAGGCTGTTCGAGCAATTGTCTGTGTTTCATAAACTATCCACTGCAAACCTCTCTTCAGAGAGCTTATGATAAGTCCATTAGCCTAGACACATATTCTGCAACAACTAAGGAGGGCTTTGAAAAAGCTGACACCCCTGATGACTAGGGGTGAGATTACAGAAGTCTTCACCCCTCATAACCATTTGCTGCACATCCCGCATTACATAGGACAAAAGCCACTTCAGTACAACATCGTCACTGGTAATTATTTAACAAAATCAAAGTTATGTGCAGACATCTTTCCAGTTTCGTATCTAAAGAGCAAATAAAGGACATTCTCCTTCAAGAAGCATTCTACAATGTCAATGGCATAAATTAGCCCTTCGATTACCTGTGTTGATGTTATCATCACATATTTGCTTGAATGTGCTATTGTGTAAACTGTATGTAAATCTTATTATTGATATAATAAATTTATTATTATAATAGAAACACTATCCTTCTTACTGCAGAAGTGTTATAATTAATTCTGCTTTTACACCCACAATACCTCATCTCATCAGGGAAGTCGCAGCAACTACTGTCATTATACATTTACATTCTTGGTACTTATCAATATAGTAAGTACTGTCTACACGTGGTCTGTATATGGACGTTTCTTCAATTTGTATTTACCTGCGATTTTAAAAATTGCTTTCAATAATTGTAATTCCTAATAATTGAAGTTACGTTGGGGTTATCAAACTAAACTAGTTTACTTGTATTTTCTACTACTTAATTTTTCTTTCGCCCACGTTTAATGGCAATTGTTTGAAATCTTTATGGATTTTATTGTGTTATATATATAGAATTTTAGCCTTCATATTCATTGAAGTAAAATATCTTTTGTATAAAGTATATCACTTCGTAAAAGGTAACTAGATACACACTTAAATGTACTCAGCTTTGACATTACTTATTTTATTATGGTTCTAGTTATTTTTATTTTATCTAGGCTTGAATCGTAACAACAACTGCCATGATGCAAGTCTGAATGAATAATTATCAATTATTGTTGAGGATAGTACACACCCAACAAGTTATACAAACAAACTAATTCATAACCAAGCAAAGATTTTATTAAAGGTTAGAACTTTGAACCTTTTTCAGCTTGTACTGCAATATCATTGTCAATTATAAGATAAAATATATAGGAAAAATGACATTTCTTCGTTACATCGTCTTGCAATATGTATTTCAGAATAACATTTAACATCCACAATCACATCATCACTTATTTTTGGAATTTAAAAAATTACAGTCAGGAGACTTATCATATCCCTTAATTCAAAATATTTTAAGAAATTTAAATCTAAAGCAAAACGCCTATAAAATTGTAACAAACACGATTGGATAATTGCGTCACTTCCTTTAAGCTCCCATTGGCTTCTCTTTACTACTACGAGAAGACTGCGTTTACTATAACAAATTTAGCGGGAGAAATTTATGAATGGGCACATCTACAGGCACATCCTACTGCCCAACCCCTCTGTTGGCTGCCAACCCGAACTAACCTTCAGTTGTATAACTATAGTATTAATAAACAAGGCTATAATGTAATAACAATTATAATTGGTGTACGGTATGTTTGTTAAACTACTGTAATTTGGTAATTTCTTCCCTACAATATTGTAATTTTATACTGAGTTGGTAGCTCTGCTGCAGTGACGCTCTAATAAGTTACGGCCAACTGCCATTTGCATGTGTTTATACGATTCTTGTATTTGTTTTACTAGGTTAGTGGAAATTCATAAATTAATAAGGGTTAATAATGGCCGGTAATGTTGACCAAGTTAATATGGATGAGGCAATGCTTTGGGCAGATACATTAAATGTAAAGGAGGAACAATGCCAAGAAGACAGTTTTGTAGAGTATAAAGTGTGTATCTCTGAAACTGCTATTACCGTAGACAATGCAGAATTACAAGGCCCCAATTGGCATTGCAAGATAGAACAGTATGATGAGCCCACATGTTTGGACAACATTAAAACCGAAATCGCATCATTCGAAATGACTGAAGCAGAGAATGACAATGTTAAAATAAGAGAAGGAATCAATGCTGATGATATTAAAATTGAGATAGATAATGGACTACTATGTAAGTAAATGGATATTAATAGCCGTTCTTTGTAATTTGTTGTAGCTGTAGTCTAGAGTTATAACAGATAGTAGGCTATGTTAATGAAAGTAAATTAAATTTTTAATATTCTCCAACCTTTGTTTCAAATATATTCAGGCTGTTTCAACTGCTGATAACAGTATTAAATATATGTTTTATCGTCAAGTGATAGTAAATGCTGTGATTCTTAATCCATTTAAATTTGGCCAACAGATTGTGAAAATTGTGAAGCATATTATGGAGACTATTGCATCGAGTGTGAAATGCTTGTGCATATTTTAAACAAACATGATAGTAGGCTATGTTAGCGAAAGTAAATGGCAATGGTTAACAATTGGGGCGCCAGCAATGACCTTGTATGCAGAGTTGTATGTATCTTGAAGTTCGCAGCATTGTCAAATGCTAAATGTATAATTCGGGATCGTGAACAAACATTAAATAGGCATAATAGTTAAATTTGTTCAATATTCCTTAGTTTATAGAGCCCAAAGATGAAGCCCGTATGTGTATAAGTAGATATATATACATTTTAATTATATTCATGAGTATGTAACAGTATCTACAATAGAAAAATAGATTTCTCTAAAGAATATTTAACAGGATGTTTTCGAATAAAGATAAGGTTACGATATTCCCAAGAGCTTTTTGAGAAATTCGCAACTTTGGTTCCTTTACTCTTGAAATACATTACATGTAGGTATTAACCTATTAACTTAGAAACTGTTATAAAATATTTTAATGCATACTACCTATATAAATAGTATAATTTGCAATTCATATATTAAATTATATAGATAAAAGTGATAATTGTTTAACTATAATAATCTAATAAGAAGTATAGTCGATGTATTTTATTTTAAAATAAAGCAAACATAAATATTTTTTTGCAAAATCTAACGATAATAATGAGCAAGTTTAACTGTTATGCCTATTTAATCTTTGTTCACGATCGCTAATAATTATATTTAGCATTTGACAACGCTGTCAACCTCAAGATATATACAACTCTGCATCAAGGTCATTGCTGGCGCCCCAATTGTTAACCATTGCCAAGTAAATATAAATTTTTATTATTCTCCAACCTATGTTTTGAATATATTCAGGCTGTTTCAACTGCTGATTAAATATTGATTGCCTCTTGCCATCCATATGTAGTATGTTACTTGATCGTTCTGAAAAGTGACAATATAAATATATCAAACGTAAATAAAACAAAACAGACTTGTTGAACTACACTTTAATAACTAAAAATTGAACAATTGTTTCACCACACAGTGGCTTCTTCAGCAATGACTTAAAATATAAGTTACAAAGTATATATCATGTGTATCGGTTGTAGGAGGTAAGAAAAAAAGGAAACAAAGGGGGAAGTGGGTTAAAACCCTCATAAAACTTTGTGTATTGTACTACTAAACAAATAAATTAAGTAAAGGAGATTTATTTACATCCAGTTGGTCATTTAAAAGAAAATTAGAGTTTTTTTGTTTATTGATATTTAGGGCTTCTAAGAAATTCAATTTTATATTCTTATCTTGTACGCCTAACACAGAAAAATCTTCGTTAAAATTATGTCCTTCGTCGATTAAATGCTTGGCATATGTGGAATCTGTTTTTTTGGTTCTTGTAACATGACAGATGTTTTTTGATGCGAGTTTCAAAAAAGATCTTCCTGTTTGTCCTATGTAGAACTTCGGACAAGACCCACAAGTTAATTTATAGACCCCTGATTTATGTCTTTCTTCTGTACTATCTTTATTGTTTTTTATGTATTTGTATAGATTGTTACTGGTTTGGAATATTATGTGTTTTAGTAGTTTGGATAAATTTACGCTTAATGTACCCATGTACTATCTGTCCGTTGGATCTTTTGGCTTGCGTCATTGATTTTCATCCATATGAATTAAATCAACACTTCTGGCTCAAATTCATTACTTACAAAATAGAATTAGATATTTAAAAATAAAGAACTTATGATGCTTATATCTAATATTTTCTTTACTTTATAATATGTTTTATTCAATGCTTAAAATTAGCTATATCTATTATAATGAAATTTAATAAAACAATAATAATCGTTGGTTATGAATAAAATTTACCGGTCTGTCATAGAGCAATCCAACGACCTGTCAAATCAAATTCAATATAGCCGTTGTGGGCGAACAAACAGATTTGTATCATTAAAATTTGACTATAAGTGCTCTTATTAAACAATTATCTTATTAAATTAGCTTACTAAGGTCATTATTTAGTTATCTAAGTATGATATTATGTATCAAAGGCTAAAACTTATAATTATGTGACCAGAACGTTCTGTATTGCAGTATGTTTCAAGAAAAAAACAGCTGTAATTATTGCCAGCTTTGAAGTTTTCATTGGAAAACCAGATAATAATTTAGCTCAACAGCAGTACTGTTCTAATTATAAGCACGATAGAAATTTGAATAGCAATAACTCCTCAGGGAAGTATATGCTATATTAGTGAAGCTCGGGGTGACATACATCTGAAAAATAAATGGAAGAAGTAATTTTTGTAACAATCTTAACTCAGGATATGTTGTCCTAGGAGAAAGAGCATTTTTAATAAAGGAAACACTAGGAATTTTGCACGTGAATTTTAGTTATTCCAGCTTTTACTAAAGGAAGAACTCGTTAGCACCATAAAATATATGTGTTAAAAAAGTGTAATAATATGCAAAAATTAATCAGTGTAGATAATATTGTGATTGTATTTAATGCTCTAATTAACATATGTAAGTTGTAAATGATTTTGTATTTATAATTATTTATGACACTATATAATCTTAATTTATTGCTGTACAACGTGGCCATTATTTTAGAATTCAAACAGGCATTTTGTTACAGACAAAACACAAAACTTTAATAATAAGTAAAATTTATTTATTAATATATTTGAATTCTATTTACATTTTTTAAATCCTAAACTGTTATACATTGCACGCTAAATATTTATAAAAAATTTTATAATCTTACACATAATATTTCTATATGATTAAACTTATTTTCTTATTACTATTTATTAACTATTGCTTCTATAATAATTAAGTGAAACTATTTTGATAAATAAATCTTATTAAACAATCCTCTGATTATTTTGTTAGCTATTCACTCAGATTCTAAATCAATCTGAACTGGATGTTTGGTTGGGATTTATAATAATTGGCTGAATATCCACATCTACTAAGTGTCTCTCTCGGAGATACCATTTAGTGATTAAGTTATTTGTATGACGAATACAATTTTGCCAGGTATTTACTGTGCAGTGCTCCAATGCTTCAATTCATATTTTGTGAATTCACCGGAAAAACTTATATTATTGCTGGACAACCAGTCTATTATTTCCTGTTTTCTCAATGCAGAATTTGGAATTTTATTTAATACTACACTGTGATATGGTGCATTGTCCATTACCACAAGTGAATTGTTTGGTAAATGTGGCATGAATTGTATTTTAATCCATTCCTCAAACTTTTTACTGTTCATTTCAGCATGATAATCTTTTGCTTTGGTTTTCGATGCAAATATCAAACTTGCACCTCAATAAACCCTGATTCACCTCTGGCATGTAAAACTATAAACCGTTTGCCATCATAACCTTCTGGCTTTCGAACACTTTTTGTAGATGCATCCTGCCAAGATCTTCCTCTATTACCTTTTGAATATATCCATGTTTCATCGAGGAATATCATCGGTCTTGGAGAATTTGATTTTAAATTATCTGTATACTTCCTCAAAAAAGTGCTTCGGTAAAAGGCTATATCTGCTTTTCCACCAATGTTCGTCTGTTGTCTTCCTTTTTGAATTTAAAACCGATATCTTTTAATAAAAGAGACAAAGAAGATTTGCCAATATCGATTATTGCTTTGGTGTGTAATTCGTTTTTCAATGTTTCTCTGAAATAATTTCAAATATATTAAAATTGTGAAACATAATTGAAATAATAACATACTCTCTTTATACATGTTATAAATAGTGTTTCGTACTTCCATCTTTAAAGATTCTCGCAAATCTTCTGTTTTGGGTTTGACCCGAGCTCTTTTCTTACTAAGTGAAGAAATTACTGGGTTTCTTCCTTTTCGTTGTTTTATATTTCTGATAGTTTGTGCGGAGATTTTAAGGACAGCAGCTGTTCTCTACAATATTCAAACCTTTATTATGATTTCAAAAAATATATGTATATAATTCTTACCTCAAGAGGTGCATTTATATTTATGAGAAGTGCACGACTTTGTTTTTCTCTATCAAAAAAGTCCAGGACATTTAATACAAGTTGTTTCCCAGGCATATCTCTGTAATAAATATAAATTCTTAGCCTATAACCAATAAATTTAGTGATTACAATACTTACAGAAAATGTATTAAATAGGTACAGTTTTTTTTTTTTTAGTTCTGAAAAGAACATTTATTTGCAAGATAGAACAAAAACTAATTAGAAAAGCAATATAACGAAATTAAAACAAAACGCAGAGAGCAATGTTATATGTCAAAATGTAATAAACTGACTAACGCAGTAATATGTCATGGCGGTATATTTTCTCTGTCTGTCTTATTACTCTTATGGAGAAGACAACCCCACCTTAAAGTTTAAAATTTCTATCCTTATCTAGTCATTAAGATTGGAAAGAAATGAGTATATATACATCCTAGGTGCCGATGTCCTTGATAACGCCACGTATTGATGACGTGACCCAAAAGATCCGATGGACAGATAGTATGTTAATGATGTATAGACTTTATCATGTTTTCGTTCTGGCATAGGGTATGTTAAAGAAACTGAGTTTAATAATATTTTTTTGAAGACTAAGTTATCAATCATGGTCGGGTCATAACCATTATTAAGTGCAATTTGTTTTATTAAATTTAATTCTTTAGTAAAGTTATCTCGGGATAAGGGGACATTCACTAATCTGTGTACTAAGCTATTGTAAGCTGCCATTTTTTGTTGTATAGGATGGTATGACGAGTTATGAATCGTTATGTCTGTATGTGACTCTTTGCGGTGAATGCTGTAACTAATTTTATTATTGGAATTTAAGAGTGTTAAATCAAGAAAATTGATAATATTATTAGTCTCTTCTTCAATAGTGAACTTTATATTCTTGTGAATTGTATTGATAAAATAATGTAATGGACTTAGTTGTCTTTTAGTACCCCTAAAGCCTATTAAAATATCGTCTACATATCTATACCAAAAAAGGACATTATTAAATGTAGTGTTATTACTTATGATTGATTCTAAATTATCCATAAAAATATCTGCTAGTAGAGGGCTTAGGGGATTACCCATCGTTAAACCCTCACTACCTATGTAAATGTGTCCATTAAATTGAAAATGGTTTTGCTGTACACATACTGTCAGTAAATTTATAATCTCGTTAATGATGTGAGGATTTGTATTATTTGTTATTAGTAGTTCTTCTACTAGTTGTACTGCTTCTAATGGGGGAATACTTGGGAAAAGGTTTTTCACATCAAAGGAAATTAATTTAGTATTGTTTTTAAAGTCTATATTACTTAATTTATTAATTAATTCATATGGATTTTTAATGCTATGTTTAGGTTTAAATTTGGAATATTTCAAAATAATATATATTAACATTTTAGATAATTTATAAGATGGGGCCCCGGCCGTGACGTGTGAAACTATCGGGCGAATCGGGTAATTTTCTTTATGTAATTTAATTAAGGAGTAAAGTTTAGGTGCTTGGGGGTTCATTGAAATCAATTGTTGTTTCTCAAATTCACTGAATAGCATGGAGGTATTTTTAATGGTGGCTTTTATATCTTTTTGAAATTGTTTAGTTGGATCTTTGCCTAATAATTTGTGGGATGGGTTTAAGAATTCTAGAGTTTTCTTTACATAGTCTTCTTTTTTTATTGCAATTACTGTTTTTCCATTGTCGGCCCTGGTGAAAAAGAAAAGTATATCCAGTTAAAAACGAGAAACAATAGTATTTCCGCCCAAAAAAGTGTCAACAGAGCAGAGAAAATATGGATTAAAGAAGAAAGAAAACTCCAATACAGTAAAAGGGACAATTATTATATCTACTTGAAGGTAATACACTCCGAGTTATCTTATAGACTCTCTAATGTTGAATTTGATGTACTAGATTTATCAGTTAGATCCCAGATTAACGAAATTTTCAACAAAAAATACATCACACAAAAAAAGAAATTACACTTGTTGTTACTGGATAAAAATAAATACACATAATACTTTCTCAAGTCACTTATTCTTTGATAGATTTGTCAACCTTAGTCAAGTTTCGTTTAGTAACACAGAATTAACGCTGTTAAAAAACAGGTTTTAACCACAACATCAAACCATTAGTAAATGAATCTAATTTAGAACAATTAGCAGTAGAAACAGAATTTGCTCTCCTAAAGGTACCTAATAATACCCTCACTAAATTTGTTACCTCCGACTTATGACAAAAAATTCCACTTGCAACATCACAAAAAATAATTCAGACTATACAATTTCCAAATTCATAAAAACAAAAGCTTCAACTAATAATTTAATTTTCACCAGGGCCGACAAAGGAAAAACAGCAATTGCAATAAAGAAAGAAGACTATGTAAACAAAACTCTAGAATTCTTAAACCCATCTCACAAATTATTAGACAAAGATCCAACTAAACAATTTCAAAAAGATATAAAAGCCACCATTAAAAATACCTCCATGCTATTCAGTGAATTTGAGAAACAACAATTGATTTCAATGAACCCCCCAAGCACCTAAACTTTACTTCTTAATTAAATTACATAAAGAAAATTACCCGATTCGCCCGGTTGTTTCACACGTCACGGCCCCATCTAATAAATTATCTAAAAAGTTAATATATATTATTTTGAAATATTCCAAATTTAAACCTAAACATAGCATTAAAAATTCATATGAATTAATTAATAAATTGAGTAATATAGACTTTTAAAACAATACTAAATTAATTTCCTTTGATGTGAAAAACCTTTTCCCAAGTATTCCCCCATTAGAAGCAGTACAACTAGTAGAAGAACTACTAATAACAAATAATACAAATCCTCACATCATTAACGAGATTATAAATTTACTGAAAGTATGTGTACAGCAAAACTATTTTCAATTTAATGGACACATTTACATAGGTCGTGAGGGTTTAACGATGGGTAATCCCCTAAGCCCTCTACTAGCAGATATTTTTATGGATAATTTAGAATCAATCATAAGTAATAACACTACATTTAATAATGTCCTTTTTTGGTATAGGTATGTAGACGATATTTTAATAGGCTTTAGGGGTACCAAAAGACAACTAAGTTCATTACATTATTTTATCAATACAATTCACAAGAATATAAAGTTCACTATTGAAGAAGAGACTAATAATATTATCAATTTTCTTGATTTAACACTCTTAAATTCCAATAATAAAATTAATTACAGCATTTACCGCAAAGAGTCACACACAGACATAACGATTCATAACTCGTCATACCATCCTATACAACAACAAATGGCAGCTTACAATAACGTCAACATTTGAGTACACAGATTAGTGAATGTCCCATTATCCCGAGATAACTTTACTAAAGAATTAAATTTAATAAAACAAATTGCACTTAATAATGGTTATGACCCGACCATGATTGATAACTTAGTCTCCAAAAAATTATTATTAAAATCAGTTTCTTTAACATACCTTATGCCAGAACGAAAACATGATAAAGTCTATAGATCATTAACATACATGGGTACATTAAGCGTAAATTTATCCAAACTACTAAAAACACATAATATTAGCACGGCGTTCAAAACCAGTAACAATCTATACAAATACATAAAAAACAATAAAGATAGTACAGAAAAAAGACATAAATCAGGGTATAAATTAACTTGTGGGTCTTGTCCGAAGTTCTACATAGGACAAACAGGAAGATCTTTTTTGAAACTCGCATCAAAAAACATCTGTCATGTTACAAGAACCAAAAAACAGATTCCACATATGCGAACCATTTAATCGACGAAGGACATAATTTTAACGAAGATTTTTCTGTGTTAGGCGTACAACATAAGAATATAAAATTGAATTTCTTAGAAGCCCTAAATATTAATAAACAAAAAAACTCTTAATTTTCTTTTAAATGACCAACTGGATGTAAATAAATCTCCTTTACTTAATTTATTTGTTTAATATTCTCCAACCTATGTTTCAATATATTCAGGCTGTTTCAACTGCTGATGACAGTGTTAAATATATGTTTTATCATCAAGTGATAGTAAATGCTGTGATTCTTAATCCATTTAAATTTGGCCAACAGATTGTGAAAATTGTGAAGCATATTACGAAGACTATTGCATCGAGTGTGGAATGCTTGTGCATATTTTAAACAAACATGTTTCGAATAGTGCAGATAAAGGAGTGCGGAAAGATATTCCAAATGATGTATTAGAAATTCAAGATTGTTTCGGACAAACTGGAATATATGCCATAAGGACTATTCCTGCAGGTGTGAAATTTGGTCCTTTCACTGGACTCACTGCAACAAAATGTCCCTGGGAAATGAAAGGGGAGAAATTTGTTTTGGACCAAAATATATCGAAATATTTGAATTGGATGCAATATGTTAATCCTGGCAAGAATATTTCTGAAGGAAACATGTGTGTCTTTCATAGTGAAGAAAATGTGTATTATCAGAGCACTCGTCCAATCCAAGCTGGTGAAGAATTACTAGTGTATCTGGGTGAGGAATACGGAAACAACCCAAGTAAAATTATCAGGCCAGATTTTGTTACCACTTCGAAAGATATCGTGAAGGATGTATTTGCCTGTACATTTTGCTGCCTTGGATTTAGCTCAAAAATGCATTTGACCAAACATAAAACCAGATGTGTTGAGGATACAGCTGGAGTGTTTTCAATAGAAGGTATTGTATATATTTAATCTTGATGTTAGTACTTTAAAGAAGATTATATTTAAATTATTTTATTGAATATCAAATGAATAGAATTGATTAAGTTGAAGGATATTTCAAGAAAGTAATTAAGGGTGATATTGAGTTATCGAATGTGAATCAAACCTGTACTTCATTGTCCAAAATATTAATAATATTACAAAATATAAAGGTTAACAATTTGGATGAAAAGAAAGGTTAGTAAAAAGAGAAATTTTTGTAATTAAGGAACAGTTTATGCAGCGGCTGTTCGGGACTTACAATCTTTTTCTTTTCATGGTTATATGTTGACCACATGTTGTTAATTCTTTTCATTACATAAAAATCGTTTCATGTTTTAATATTCATAATTGTTACATTTCACATGCACTGCATCAATGTTAGCGTTGCATGTAATTTAATGGGTGTGTTTTCGCGCAATTCCAGAGCTTACCCAGTGCCCGTTTTGCAAAATTCACCTGGACCCAAAGGAATACCTGGAACACCATATGGCGTTTTGCAGCGAGAGGAATGCGAGGTACGATTGCTTTTTATATGATTGTACTTGAGAGGAGTGATGCATAAATGAAGTTTTCTTTCCACAGTTTACTGTTTGTTTTACCTCTATAATATCAGTGGTTTCAGGCTATGCATGCTTGAAATGTTCGACCACAAATGATTTTCTGCAAATTCAAAATTACATAATACTTTAATGACTACTGTACAGTTCTCTTAACAAAAAGGTAGCTAATCTATCATTCTGTCTAATATTTGTAGGTCTTATTATGAATGAAATAGTCAATTTTTCCAGCGACAGAGTTTCGACGTAAAATTTATTGATGAATAGGTATATACAATCATGAAGATACGTTGTTCGTTTTTATGTCTACATTAAGAAACATAGTCAAGAACAACAAAGCGCAGTGTGCACTGTTATTGCAATTTTATCGAGTGTATGTTGGCTTTTTACTCGTATTATAAATATATGTATCAAAACAATGAAAAAACGAAACTAACGTAAGTATGAATAGGTATACACATATATAACTTTATTTATCATGCCAAATATAAGGTAAATATAATAAATTTTAAAAACCTCTGACGTTCTTAATCTACGCCGATAAAAATAGGATATTTACGAGTTAAGTGGACTTTTTTGTGTCTTTTTCCCGTCAACATTTGAGTCAATAACAGATGTTGCAGTTCACCATATGAATAATGCGTGAATAATGCTATTCAGTAAATGTGTGTTGTTTACATTATTTCTTTGCTCCATTGTAACTCCGTCGTAGTTTAAACCGGAGACGTCCGCCTCCTACTTATTACTTACTAAGTTCCTATTATACATCTGTTATAATCTCTTGGAATATTTTATAACAAAATTAGCTTTGCTTATTTTATATATACTGTGTAGGTGCCTACAATAATTAGGTAGAACAGAATTTACAGCAATATTAACGTCAGTAATTTGCTGACAAGAGAAGAAAAGATGCCACCGGCGCAAATAAATATAAATAAGTAAAATTCTGTACAAGAAAGTATTGCGTTAATATCTCATTGTTACCATCAAAAACCACTCCACAATCCTAAGGTAAATGTAGTTCTCTGCTGTGAATTTGAAAGAAAAACGCGCTAGTGCTAAAACATGAAGTTTAATTCTTCAAATTGTGTGTATTACATTAATACACCATTAACTGACTGTTACCACTGAAAACCATTTGAGAATTTCTCTGGTAGGACATTTTAATTTAAAATGTACAACAGAGAACAGCCCTTACGGTTGAAGGTGGTTTTTAATATCATATGCATGGAGGAATTACATATATTTTTAACGTGGATGCGTATTGCCTATATCTAGACATGGATGTAAGTCGTGATCACAATCAATTGTAATTTTCATTGATATTTTAAAATCACTGTTACTGTGATCACAGGTATTGAAAAATCACTGCTAAGCTCATCCCTAGTGTCGTCCCCTCTTCGGGCTGCATTCCCACCCAAAAATTAAATTTAAATTGTCTTTGAAAAACTATTCGCTGCAAGCCGCAATTTATAGTGTTGATGAGATTCCCATAAAAATGATTATGTTTATGTTATTCTATTTGTGTTGTCATGTGTTCTATTTAGATTCATGACGATTCAATCTACGCTAGTAGTTAATCCTAGTTTATTTAATTCTAAGTTTGTTGTTTAATCAATTTTAGAATTGTATATATTGTTAGGTAGTTAATTTAGCAATTCTTTTATATTCACATATTCTGTGCCAACTATATGGCCGCAAGAATGAATAATAAATTGGTGGTGAAAATAACTGTTGTATTGACGTGAACTATTGCTTCTTATGAGGACTTTATCTATCACATTAAAGCGCATTAGTCATTCAGTGGTAAAATTAACTCTGCTCTTAAATTGATGTTTAGCCTGAGTTTGGAAATATTTATTTTTTTGTTTTCAGACAGCTCATTCTACCGGCATCACCGGCCAAACAAGCGACATTAAACGGGCGCAACAGATGTCTCCGCCCGATCTATAAATGTGAGCAGTGCAAGTACAGGATGAAGTACCAAGCAGATCTCAAGAAACATACTAAACAGCATTATGTAGTTAAAAAGTATAGATGTAGGATTTGTCACGGACGTTTCAAGACCAAAGAATCCCTCAGGCTGCACGTGGAAAATACGCACGCTTATATTGGAGGACAGGACGACCAAGAACATACTACGACTGATTATAAGAATGCACATAAAAAGGTGGAACAATCGAGATCACGAGATCAGAAGAAAATATTCAAATGTTTGCTGTGTGTGTTCCAAACCAAACACAAACATTATTTAAGAATGCATAAAAAGACTAAACACTTGAAGGAGGTTGATTATAAATGTGACTCTTGTGAATTTGGAACAAACAGCAAACAGTATTTAGAACAACATATAAAAAGTAGGCATTTGAAAGAGTTTGATTATAATTGTGACAAATGTGAATATAGAACAAATACTAAACAGTTCTTAGAAAGACATATAAAGACTAAACATTTGAAACAATCTGATTATAAATGCAACTTATGTGAATTTGGAACAAACATCAAACGGTATATAGAACAACATATCAAAACAAAGCATTTGAAAGAGTTTGATTATAATTGTGGCAAATGTGACTCTTGTGAATTTGGAACAAACAGCAAACAGCATTTAGAAAGACATATAAAGACTAAACATTTGAAACAATCTGATTATAAATGCAACTTATGTGAATTTGGAACAAACATCAAACAGCATTTAGTAAGACATATAAAAACTAAGCATTTGAAAGAATTTGATTATAAATGTGATAAATGTGAATATAGAACAAACAGTAAAGATAATTTACAAGTACATATAAAAGATAAGCATTTAAAACAATTTGATTATAAATGTGACTGTTGTGAATATGGAACAAATCGCAAAATTTATTTAGAAAGACATCTAAAAACTAAACATTTGAAAAAAATTGATTATAAATGTGAGTCTTGTGAATTTGGAACAAACGTTAAAAGTAAATTAGAAATACATATAAAAACTAAGCATTTGAACGAATTTGATTATAAATGTGACAAATGTGACTATAGAACAAATATTAAACAGCATTTAGAAAGACATATAAAAACTAAACATCTGAAAAAATTTGATTATAAATGTGGGTCTTGTGAATATGGAACAAATTACATATATGCTTTTAAAAGACATATAAAAAGTAAACATTTGAAGTAATTTGATTATAAACCTGACTCCTGTGAATAGTTGGGACAAATCTTTTTTTTTTCGTTAAGTCTAACAATTTGTGGTTTTTTTTGTATTTAATTCTCGGCTAATAATATATGTATAGCTCAAAATAAAATATCAACATTTTTGTTTTGTTTTTTTGCTCCTCTACTCAATATATAATTCTATGGAAACCAATCGTTCGACCGCATGTAACTCAGAATGGAGTTGCTTACGGCGGATTAGATCAGCCGTTGTTGGATGCTTTTGTTGACATTTGATTGTACTTTCAAAATCGCAGAAAAGTATTTTAAAAAAAACATACAAATTAAACTACATTGTGTGTAATAAGTGAAATAAAAGTAAATTAAGAGGGGCCTTTACCAACAAATAGAAACGTATGCAACTTATATTACTCCGGGGACGAGTTGACGCAAGGGGGTGTGAGTGGGTGGAGCTACACGTTATGAGGTTTCGATCCGAACGCTTCGGTTTTATTCATAGATAAAGGAATACTATAGATGGGAAACATATGTATAAAGAATGGTACTTACGGAACTGTTGATGTTGATGTTTTATAATAAGCCAATTTTCGCTTGCCCATAACTTATATTATTGTAGCGTGATTCGTTCGTTAATTTAAAAAAACAGAACACGCAGTTACAGGAGTAACTATTTAATATCACTAATTAATGTTATTTACGTATATTTATATCCAATTCATTAAATAGACACATATATTTATTTCTACAATTTCTCCATACTGTCAGTCATGTCAATTTTAGTTTTATTGACAAACCTTGTGTCCATGACACCCATTCGTATTTTGTGACATTACACTCGAATATTGTATGACATTTCGTTTTAATTACAAACTGTCACTCTGACTTGAAATAACCGACCGATTCCGACAGATTTTCGTCTTCGCTAGGACTGGTAGAGATATCGTAAAGTGGGGATAGACGACGCAAAAGCGACGTGTAAAATGTGTGTGACAATGTTTACTGTTTAATGTTTTTTATCTTCAAAAATAATTACAGAAAGTTTTTTTCTTTTTTATGTCGTACATCAAATGTGCAGCTGGCGCGGGGAGGTCGTTTTTTCTTTTTTTGTATCAGCCTTAGTTAGTGAACATTCATCAAATTCATGCATTTTTGGGGTTATTTCTAAGACACATAACTTTTTTAAGAAAATAAATTAGTACTAAAACGGACCTTGCCATTATAAATTGATGCCTTTTGCATCACTAACCCAAATTTGAGATTCTAAAATTACAAAATGAGTTTAAAAAACGCGAAACGGCGATGTCTTAATTTTCGATAGGTAAACGCCCCTCTTAAGGAGTTCCCTTAAGAATTAGAATCTCAAATTTGGATTAGCGATGCAAAAGGCATAAATTTATAATGTCAAGGCCAGTTTTTGTATTAATTTATTTTCATAAAAAAAGGTAAGCAAAGACATGAAAAAATGCATACATTTGATTAATGTCTACTAACTAAAGCTGGTATACAAAAGAAAAAAACAACCTCTACCCGCCAGCTGCACATTTGATGGACGATATAAAAAAATCATATTTAATTATATTTGAAGATAAAAAATTAAAAATAGTAAACATTGTCACACACATTTCACTGAAGTGTTTTTCGAAGCGATCCCATCGCCTATCCCCACTTCACGGTATCTCTACCGGACCTAGGGAAGACGCAAATCTATCGGGATCGGTCGGCTATTACAGACTTGAATCCGAACGACATACAGTTCTTGCAATTAGAAAAAAATGCAGTACCTATAATATTGAAGTGTATATAACAGATGTGCAAGCGGAAATTGAATTATTATAAAAAATCAACAAAACAAAAATAGGAAATATGCAAGTCGAATGAAAAATCAAAATACGACATAAGAAATTTTTAATCTATAATTTTATTTAATTTGATATTTGTTAATTCGATTTAGTTTAACTAAATACATAATACCAATATGCGAGTAGATTTTAGAATTTAAATATTTGACCATTCATTTTATGTATGTATTAAAATTTTCAACCCACGGAGCTGTTTCGCGTAATTTTTAATAACTGTTTTGAAAACTTTTAAAAATAAAAATTGTCTGTTGGCCTACTTGAAGGTAGCCGGATTTAATTATTATTACTATTAAATTACCGGCTTAAAACCTTTTTCTTAGAAAATTAAGGAATCATCGTGGGTTACGTTTCTTACTGTCCGTTTTTAATACATATACTTTTGCTGTTAGGTGTGATTCAGCTTCCCTTGATTTATAATCCCCTGAAGGGGTCAACTCACAAGATAATGGGAAGAAATAATTTCGGAACTTTCTCTCAAAGTTGTTCGCTGCATGTATACATATATTTTTACAAATAAGAATGAGATGTATGTTTCTTTTTCATCGAAAAAAGTATTACATTATGCAAAATGAAAATAATACTGTTATCTGCGCTTATGAATTTGCTTTCAAACAAAAAAATGAGGTGTGGCCACCACACGACTTTCTTATACGTATGAGCGTTTCAAACTGTACAATTTTAAGAATTTTGTTAATACAAAACTTATTTAAAATCCTATTCTAAGTACTTTCATTGTCTTAATAAATCGGTATAGAATACATACTTTGCAAGATATTATCAAAAAAGTGCTCCTCGCTAAGAGTAAAAGTGCTACTTCCGGTACGAATTTTGAAATTTCAAAATATTGCAAATCCAGTTCTAATTACTTTTGTACTCTTGATAAATATATATAGAATGCACAACTTACGACATATTTGCAAAAAATCGCTATTCGATAAGAATAAAAGTGGTACTTGCGGTCTGAATTTTGAAATTTCTTTTATACAAACGATATTGAAAATTATGTTTTAAATACTATTATACCCGTAACGTACTTGTCTAGAAAGCATGACTTGCGAAATATTCGCAAAAAACTGATTTTCGATAAGAGTAAAACACCTACTTCCGGTAGGAATTTCGAAAAACTTTTTAAATAAAATTATTCTCAATTTTAATTTTAAGTATATATGAATTATTTATAAATTTGTTTAAACTTAGTAGTTGACGAAATATTGGCAAAATTCGATTTTTTCGCTGAAGTAAACTGCTACTTCCGGTCTACCGATTTTACTGAAAAACTAATCAGATCTCAAGAGGGAGATTATACCCGTCAATACAAAATTTGGAATTGATATCTACAGCGGTTTGGCCGCTATCGTGGTCACACACAGACATTTTTTAAAAACCACTTTTTCGGTATCAGGGGACTTCAAAACGTGGACATCTGCAAAAATCTCGAGGTCGAAAATTTTCATCATCACAATACTTCCTTATACTACGTATAAGAAAGTAAAAAGAATCAATGCGATATCTAACGTGGTTTTCGGGTTTGGTGGTTGTTTTTGTTTAAGAACACGTTTGATAAGAATTACCGATTTTGGTCAATTTTTTATAATAAAAATGTTCGGTATCGACCAAAAAAGCCGTAAATAGCTATTTCATGTAGTGAATTATATACTTAACAAGAATACATCGGTTTGAACTGGTGCTGCACCAATTTTTTTCTTTCAGAATTTCCCGATCTACATAGCGACAGAATCTGTGAATAAAACCGATGCGCTCTGATCGAAACCAGAACATCGTCTAGCTCCACCTACTCACACCCTCTTGCGTCTACCGTCCCGCTAGTAATACAAGTTGCATAAGTTTCGATTTGCTCAGATACTGTTGGTAAATGTCCCTCTTAAGTTGAAATTCGACCAACTTAGTGCAATGTTAATTTACGTTAAGTGCAATAATTTTCATTGTGACCAGATACATAAGAAGCCAAGTGTTTTAACTTTTGTTAATTTTGCTACTACCTTAATTTATGTTAAGTTAAGTGGATTATTTTATTTAAATATGTATATAAATTATCAGTTTTTACTTCGTACTTTTACATAGATACATTATTGAGTTAATATAATGTAGCTAATTCACAAATCCGATGGTTTTTATACACTTTAGTAGGGTTGGTCCTTTTAAGGTGGCGTTTGAATCATAGAATTACAATATAAATTTACAATTATGCGAATGTCGGGTATGAAATCATTAATTGTATGTAATAAGTCGGTATAGGGGTTTAATTTACACAAATTCTTTTTATAAAGAAATTATTTCAATTTTATCAAAACAACCCCGTAACCCTATGACGCGTGTTTCGTAGAAGAGAAATATAACAGAAATTTTGACAATGATGTATTAGTTTGGTTTATTTGCATATTTTAAATAATTGGTAAAGAACGGCCATATTTGTATTTTGTACCTTGCAGGATTCCCTAAGAGAGGGCGCGGATTCAAAAATACTGTACTGTGAGTGGTTATCTCAGGAAATTAACAGATAATCATAAATATCTAAGTTATTTAAAATGATTTAATAGTGATCGTATACATATTTGTTATTTCAAACAAATTCTGCCAATTCAATTATTTGTATATTTGAGATGATGAGTTCTGATACAGAGCGCGACATCTTTAGGACTAAAATGTTGTTCCAATAATGGGTGAAGACTGTGGCTAAAAATGTGAAATAAAATGCAAAAGGAAAATCCCTTACCACAAAAAATATATATCAAAAAATCTAAATACGTATTTCGGCAACTAAGTTGCCATCTTCAGTAGATATCTGTATAAAACAAAAAAGAGTGTTAAACGTGGTATTTTTGGCTAAGGTGTAACCTTAGAAGATATGCTCTTCACCAAATCACCAGTGGGATAACACTGATTTTTTGATATATATTTTTTGTGGTAAGGGATTTTCCTTTTGCATTTTATTTCATAAAATGTTATTTTTTGACAGTAACGAAATTACTTATGCTTTCTATGATTCAAACGTCCCCTTAAGAGATGGATCACCCACTGATTATATATCTACACAATGCTGATTTTGTAAATACATACAGAACAATAATTCCTTACATTTGAGCACTATTTACACTTATGTACACATCCAAGTAAGGAAAGAAACCTGTCTTTCGGTAAGTGCTATCAGTAGGTACACGTGATCACAGAATACTTGCTACGACCATAGTTCCTCGGAACTTACAACAAATCTAAATAATTACTGAAACACAATGCAAAAGAACAAAACGTAACAATTTGATTATGAATCTGAATGCATATAATTTTAGATTAGGATTTTCACAAATAACTCGCTTTTATGTTTCGTTATTACGATTCGTATTCGGTAAACTTCGTATATCATCTACTCGCGCTTAGTGTTTGTAATAGAAACTAAAATAAGATTCAAAATTGGTAAAACCCGTGACCAGGCCATGTGTTGGTCAATCCGTGAACAGTATGCGCAATCCATATTACTATATGAATACATACATATTTACCATTGAGGAAAAATACTAAGGAGACACTTAAAACATCTTTGCTGTACGCTCAAAACGGGAGCATTGGGCGGGGCTAAATGTGGGACCAATATGGCCGCCTCACCAGGTCCGGGCTACTCAAAATTATAAATAACAAACATAATTCTATCCCTCCGCTTAACAGGTGGCTTTATTAAAAATTAATTACGTCATCCCACACCTGTCAGGCCCAAGTTTAATATAATAGTATTTTATAAGTCATGGAGTTGAATTTTTTTGGGGAATTTCAACAAATGTTATATATTATACAGAAATGTTGTCCTAGGTACGGTAATAACTAAAGGTTGAAAAAGAGGAAATGTAGTTTAAGGAATATTTATTGTCCCCTAAATAATACAATTTTATTGTTGTGATGCCTTATACTTTCCGATTTATTTATTTTATTTTTGGTAAGATAAAGCATCCTAACATGTATGTACCTCGTTGCAACACCTTTAATTAACAAAATTCGGTAGTGCCCTAAGGCTGACTTGTCGAACATGTGCTGTATTAAAGTTTGAAATGTGTTTCTTCCTATAAATGTTCGAAGCAGTAAGCTAACTATGGCCGCTGTCGACATTAATTTACGATCAGCAGCAATAATTTCTTGTTTTATAGTTTTTCGGATGCCAAATATATTTTAAACACATCTGTTGAGGGATTGTTGTGGTCGCTTTTTATTTTCTATGTCAATAAATGAAAAGTAGAGTAAACCTTTTGATTGACTAGTTAACGCGTTTGCACATTCTTCGCAAACAATTTTAGCCTTTAAATAATGGACTAGATATCCCGCAATATAGCTATATATACAGTGTGTCCAGATTTCGATGCTCACTATTGGTATATCGATTATTAGAAGACATAGAGGAATGGTTAAATAGGGAATGTTTTGCAGAATTCAATGCTCGCAACAAATCTCATTTCAAATTCATTCGGACTTTTTACAATTTTTAAAAAACCAATATTTGTCGATTTGAAATTTCCTCAATAACTCGATAATGACAGATGAAACAGTTTACCAACTGCGGAGTGTTCAATAGGCATAACTATCAGCACTGGTCTACTGAAAATCCACATTTGGTAAATCAAAGAAGATTTCAAGTTCTATTTGGTTTTAATCTCTGGTGTGGTTTGATTGGTACGAATTTTTATTGACTTCTTTTTTGTATTTTATTATATTATCAGTATCATCTTCACATTTTTGTAGATACCACCTGCTAAATTGTAATCTTCACTGATAGTCATTATAGCTTAAACCCTGCACAATTGTTGGTTTCTATAGGTGGTATTTGTTTTTTCTCAACGTTCTGTAAACACTAGATTTCGGAATTTCAGTTTCTCGAGCCATTCGACGTAGTGATGTGCTTGGATTCTTTATAACATATTGTAAAATATTATTTTGAAGTATATCAGCATTGTTAACTTGATAGATCTTTTTTGTTCGACGCCTTCATAGTTCACTTAATTTCTGATTATTCTGCTAAAAATTGTCCGCTGTGGTTGTGGTCTTTCCGGAAAACGCTGAGCGTAAACTGTGCAAGCATTTTCGGAGATTCTATTTACTTTCAAATAAACTTCCAACATATCAACCTTTACTTCATTTGAAAATGTGTGTGCCAATATCAATTCTTATTAATCTCCATACTTAACGGTAATTACTTACACAAAGTTCTAAATCTCCCACCAATTTCACTGCACTTTTACATGTCAATAATGACAGAGCTTATTTATCGTCTGTTTTACACTACCATTTAATTTCATAGCCAACTAATTCCGTATTAGAGTGTTCATATCTCTCGTATAAATAAAGATTTATTAGGCATGTTGTACATTATTGAAAGGTTATTTTTAAGGACTATCTAACTAGTTAAAAATCCAATATGGCCGCCATAAGAAAAACAAATGATAGCGCTAAGAACTTGGAAACAAATGAAAATCGGGGGTTACTGTTAACACCAAAAAATTTGTCTTAAAAAAGTGTAATGAACAATGTTAGAGTTTAAAAGCGATCGCATTAGGCGTTATCGAGTTATTGAGGAAAATTCAAACCGACAAATATTGTTTTTCTTAAAATATTTCAAAATTGTAAAAAATCCGAATGAATTTGAAATGAGATTTGTTGCGAACATTGAATTCTGCAAAACATTCACCATTTAACCGTTGCTCTATGTCTTCTAATAACCGATATACTAGTGGTGAACATCGAAATCTGGACATGCTGTATATTGTAAATTCGGACAGTGAATCCGGCAAATAATCATGATCTATGAGTAAACGGTCGAACATAACATTTTGAGGTACGGTCAAAGTCGTCATCTAAAAAATGGTTAGAACACAGAACACTTGTTTTCGTGGGTTCTCAAGCACCCCTATTCACAAATTCAGTCCTAGCTCTTTGACCTGTTGATTCTTTGAGAAATCTAAAACATAAATGTCATACAATTGTACGACATAAACACTCAATATGTAATAGTTTATCTATGTACCTACAGTGGCACCAAGTGAAATTTTCCAACTACGGCCCTGCACATTGTTTTATTTGGACACTAACCTATGAAATGTTATTCCAGACAAATTCTTCTTTTCAACGCCGTCTCTGCTGTTGCAGCTACGTAGAGCACAAGACACCATGTCTTTTCATATTAAATTTATTATATAATTCTAATACACAATGTACTCGACAAACACTCCACTTTTTACTAACACCACCTGTTTCATTCTAATGTAGTATCAAGCACTTAGGTCAAGAATTTATGGCGCCTATCTTGTACTAAACAATAATAAAATTATATTCCGGCTATGTTTTAACTTTAAGTTTTAAAGTAGGAGATTGATTACCTAAAAATTCCGGCCATGGCCAACTGGATCTCGCTTTCCCTGCACGTTCTCGTGGCCATAACATACCTTCGATTTGCATTGCTGATATTAATTATGCTAACCTTCAAATATCGGTCATTATGTAACGCCATCTCTTAGTAAAATAATAAACCCAACAAGAATGATAGAAATAGAACAAAATCAGCCTTATTAAGGGTGCGTTTCAAAGTTGACAAATCCATTTCGGTTTGTATCTAAGATTTTAGCGTTTCTTAAGTACTACTAGTAATAATTGGATGGCGCCACGATGTTAATTCTAACAAACTAAACTAATTCTGAAGATCTAAAAACATTTCAAGGTCATTTTACCTGCTTATTGAATTTCTACCTACAAACGTAGATTTGGTCTGGCAGACTTTCTTTGCAATTCGATTTTATACATATGAATCTAATCGATACTTGTCAACTTTCATGCTGAAGGGAGAAAGACGCGCGAACTTTAAGCATTCATTTGAATTTATTTGTAAAAATTTAAAATTACGTTTCTTTTATTTATAAATTAAGTTATTCTTAAACATATTCGCTAAAGGTAGGTGATACTCATCCATTCGACTTTCTTATTTTCTTATTTCATATATATTTATATTTTGTAATTTATATTAATACAATGTTGTTCTCTTATTTTGGAAATAAACTAATATTATTATTATTATATAAAACGACACAATAAATAAACCAGTGTGTTTGTGTTATGCAAAATAAAACATTTTCTGTTACTTGATACATTTAGTACGTAGCCTGCATCTCTGTTGATCATGTCTAATAATAAAATAATAATAATAATATGCAAAACTGAAATATAGTCATATTATTGTCTTCATAACGTACCTATTAGTTCAACATTCTAATAAATATATTTCACCTGCTAAAAATACATGTAAAGTTAGTATTTGCAAATCCCAAGTGCCAGTTTGACAGTTGATCAGTTTTTTTCATGTTTTTATTTTATTTCTATTTTGTAATTTGGCTCCTGGACAGTTTTCAGAATGGATTTTTTTTGTGAGATTACTAAGTTCGAATAAGAGAAATTCTATATACATATTTTAAGGCAAATTTGGTCATAGGTACGTTGTTACTTTATATTATAACTTTTCAATTCAAATATCGCGCCAAAACGGTACCATTTTTAACAGAATGTATTGGTTCCTATGTAAGTAAATGTAACAAGGAATTATAAGTATGCGATATCTGTATATTTTATAACATAACCTAGCCATAATTTGTGAAGCTGTGAACATTCTCTTATTATATTTTACTGTGTTATTATACACTATCTGTACGTTTAAGTACGTCACGAACATATTAGATAAGGCACTTCTAACCAAACCGTGAAAATCGCCACCCAAACAGCGTCAAGTATTTTTACAATAAAGATGATAAAAACAGTTTTAAATATGTACAAAGATTTAACTCTACAAACACCAAAAATGAAAAGAACAGTAATTGTAATAAAAATCTTCAAAACTAAGTAAGGTAAAGGTATTATTTTAATGTTAATATATTATAAATAATGAGGCTATTATAAAGATTATTGTTATTAATCGAAACTAGAAAACCGGGGAACTGACCTCCGGAAGAAAGAGTGGGCAGGCATATGTGATTTGAACTAGGGATGCGCACGATATATTGTTTTGTAAAAAAGTATCGATGTTTTCTTTTCGATAATCGTGATTGAAATCGATATTTTTTTATTTAATAATATTGACTGTTATCGATTTTTTTATTCGATAATATCGTTTAATCAAAAATGCCATTTTAATCTTTGAAATTTCACACATTTATTTCACATTAATATACAAAAGAAACTGTTCATATTATACAGAATACAATAGAATATATTTTTAAGAAAGAAGTTGGAAATTTGAAAAATGCCTACTGGGATGTTTGCTGTTTCGTAGAAATTATAATCGGGAAGCGGCAGCGGAATATTGCATTTCATAGACTTGACATCTCGTATACTTCGCCGAATCGCCTTCATGGGGTGTTATCTTTATCACAATTACTATTTCCTCAAAATTGTAAAGAAGATATGTTTTAAGATGTTTATTTTTTATTTGTATTTATGTATGTGTTTTATACCACTAGAATTATATATTTGAGTTTTGGATTATCTTATACGTTATAGATACAAATTTATATTTTGTTTGTCTTTTTATTGGATTTTTTTTATTTTTTGAGTAAATATATATTTTGAGTTAAAGATTTTATTATTTGTTACTAAATGGCTTGAAAAGCCACAGCAAAGAACTTTTAATATAAACATGATAAAAATGTCGATGTCAAGGTATATCGATATTCTTCATTCAATATTTGTTTAAAATCGATTTTGAATTTTTGATACATTATTCGATTCTAATATCGATATTTTTGAAACGTTGCGCATTGGAATTTTTTTATTTGCTAATTTGCTATATAGTTTGAACTATAAAATTTGATGAATATGTCAAAAATACTATAGACATGGTGTGCAGTTTCTATTTAAAAAATAAACGATTTCAAAGTTCTGAAAACTGCTAACAAATAAAATGTACCTATATTTACATTTTAAGTAATTAGCAACAACCTTAACAAATTTTGAAGAAAAATGTAAAACGTTCTTAGCCGACAATTTCTTTGCGAACTTCGTAAATATAAAACAGCATTAGGCTTTTGTCGGCGTAAACAGTACCAGTTTAATTGATTTACATAATTCATCTCATTAGTAAAAGCATAGGCATCTTTCAATTAAGGATAACAGAAAACTCCAAACTATGTAGTTACTTTTTGGTTTTGTGGTGCCAACCAGTGATGCCAACTGTTGATTGTCTATTACGTACTTTCAAATAACTCGTAACATACTAAATTTTATAATTAGTAACCGCAAAAATTGTTGCTAATTATAATTTTAAATTATAATGAATATTTAAAGTATCGCATAACACACAACTAACCTCTAAATAATTGCTAATAATTGCAAGATAATAGCGCCATCTATATTATATGTGCTACACTGTTAGGCGACGTAAATGTAACAGATATCTGTAATGTATGTAAAGACCTACCAAAAATGTAAACTAATTTTATTTCATGGATCACTTAAAAAATTACACATATATTTAGCTACTGTTACTATTTTTACCTTCCAAATATAAATACCGAGTGTACTTCCTATATTACATATACATTTACCGTGTAATTTTTAAATGTAGCCATTTTTTCTAGTACTTGCAAAACCACTAACTTCCCATTTTATTTACGGCTTATATATTAACTTAATTTTAAAAAAAATACGACCGTTCACTTCGTATAACCTTTATCTTCATGCTTAATGCATAAAATTTACATATTTTGATATCATACGCCTGAAAAAATGGAAATAAAAATGGTATTTTTCCGGTACATTTCTCTCCCGCCAAAACGTTATCAAACGCAGCCTTAATAGACAAAGTTAGTAGCCACTAACATCATATTAAGTCGTTACTAAAAATGTTCGTATTAATAGACGTTTTTAATAGGCAACTAAGCTTAGTTGCCAACACGGATTATCGGATTGTTCAGTTAAATCAGGGGTTTTGCCGCTTATATCAAATATCGATGCACCATCGATGTTTTGCTTTCGATGCGCAACTCTATCAAGCAGTATCAAGTATGGTAGCCCTGTACCCGGTTTGATCACGTAATGTCGTCTCCCTTATTTACTATAACATATCCACAATTCGCACAATTCTTGACAAATGTATTTCTTCAGTATGATCCAAAGAGATTGGAAGATTGTTTATCTATGATTTACATATGATGCCATATTTACCATGACATATAAAATAAATGGAATTTCATGAATATTATTGTTAAGATACATTTTATTAAATAATAATCAAGAGAATTATTATAAACGCAATTAATGGAATAATTATTATGCGGTGTTTACACGGTCAAATAAATTCATGAATAAATTGACGAATTTATTCAGGAAGAAATTCATGAAATTATTCATCAATTTATGGGACCGTATAACGCAAAAGTTCGTCCAATATTTTATTGACAATAATCATGAATGCCAACCATCGAATAGTGACATTTGTTTTCTAGCAACCTTTACCGATGTTTTTGCATATGCACAAACCGTTGAATGTAAAATATCTCAGGAAGGAACATGTATAGACGCAAGCGTTGACCGGGACAGTATTTGCATATGGCGGATAGATGTTTCCGTTGAATGTAAAATATCTTACATTCAAAGGATGTTTCAGGTTGTCAGTGGCATATCGTCCCAAAGCGATACTTGCTCTGATTTATGAAATGATTTTTAGGTAGTTGTAAAATATAACTATGATAGTAGGTGTTAAATATTTACATCAATTTACACTATTTACACCTGCAATATCACTCTAATGCCATCAAACTTGTTGTTCATAACACTACAATGCCAGAACAAAACTTGGGAATTACTTTATTTCAACAAAAATGCAAAAACCACGTACGAATACTCCAAACACCAACAAAGCAATGCGTCACATTTAGTGTATCAAAATGGCGACTTCCGTTGTACTTGCTGGTATAGCTAATAGAGGACAAGACTCCTTCCTGAGATATTTTACATTCAACGGCACAAACAACACATCATCCACTTACAACACAACAGAAAAGTTGGTAGTTAATTTTAAACTCAAATGTAACAAAAATTCACTAGAAAATTGACGAAAAATTAGAGCGGGTTCTAATTCGACAATTTATTCGTGAATTTATTTGACAAGAAAAAATTGACGGCAAGTTGAGTGTTTACACGCTCCAATAAATTTAAGGTCAAAAACTTCATGAATTTATTTGACCGTGTAAACACAGCATGAAATTTTCCCGCCATTCACCACTACTGTAAACGTGCGTTGCCTTTAAAATCTCGGCTGTACAACTTGTACATCTTAATTTTTAAATAAGAAAATTTTAGAGTTGCCCTTGCTGATAACTTATAACAATTACAACTATAATGTAATAACAATTATAATTGGTGGTACGGTATGTTTGTTAAACTACGGTAATTTGGTAATTTCCTCCCTACAATATTGTAATTTTATAATGGGTTGAGTTGGCACTGTTGGCAGCGACGCTCTAATAACTAATAAGTTACGGCATCTGCCAATTCAGCTGCCATTTGCATGTGTTTATACGATTCTTGTATTTGTTTTACTAGGTTTAGTGGAAATTCGCAAATTAATAAGGGTTAATAATGGCCGGTCATGTTGACCAAGTTAATATGGATGACGCAATGCTTTCGGCAGATACATTAAATGTAAAGGAGGAACAGTGCCAAGAAGACAGTTTTGTAGAGGATAAAGTGTGTATCTCTGAAACTGCTACTACCGTAGACAATGCTGAATTACAAGGCCCAAATTGGCATTGCAAGATAGAACAGTATAATGAGTCCACATGTTTGGACAATATTAAAACAGAAATCGCATCATTCGAAATGACTGAAGCAGAGAATGACAACGTTAAAATAAGAGAAGGAATCAATGCTGATGATATTAAAATTGAGATCGATAATGGACTACTATGTAAGTAAATGGATATTAATAGCGGTTCTTTGTAATTTGTTGTAGCTGTAGTCTAGAGTTATAACAGATAGTAGGCTATGTTAGTGAAAGTAAATATAAATTTTTAATATTCTCCAACCTATGTTTCAATATATTCAGGCTGTTTCAACTGCTGATGACAGTATTAAATATATGCTTTATCATCAAGTGATAGTAAATGCTGTGATTCTTAATCCATTTAAATTTGGCCAACAGATTGTGAAAATTGTGAAGCATATTACGAAGACTATTGCATCGAGTGTGGAATGCTTGTGCATATTTTAAACAAACATGTTTTGAATAGTGCAGATAAAGGAGCGCGGAAAGATATTCCAAATGATGTATTAGATATTCAAGATTGTTTCGGACAAACTGGAATATATGCTATAAGGATTATTCCTGCAGGTGTGAAATTTGGTCCTTTCACTGGACTCACCGCAACAGAATGCCCCTGGGAAATGAAAGGGGAGAAATTTGTTTTGGACCAAAATATATCGAAATATTTGAATTGGATGCAATATGTTAATCCTACTAAGAATATTTCTGAAGGAAACTTGTGTGTCTTTCAAAGTGAAGAAAATGTATATTATCAGAGCACTCGTCCAATCCAAGCTGGTGAAGAATTACTAGTGTATCTTGGTGAACAATACGGAAACAACCCAAGTAATATTATCAGGGCAGATTTTGTTACCACTACGAAAGATATCGTGAAGGATGTATTTGCCTGTACATTTTGCTGTCTTGGATTTAGCTTGAAAATGCATTTGACCAAACATAAAACCAGATGTGTTGAGGATACAGCTGGAGTGTTTTCAATGGAAGGTATTGTATATATTTAATCTTGATGTTAGTACTTTAAAGAAGATTATCTTTAAATTATTTTATTAAATATCAAATGAATAGAATTGATTAAGTTGAAGATATTTCAAGAAAGTAATTAAGGTTGATATTAAGTTATCAAATGTGAATCAAACCTGTACGTCATTGTCCAAAATATTAATAATAGTACAAAAAATAAAGGTTAATAATTTGGATGAAAAGAAAGGTTAGGCAAAAGAGATATTTTTGTAATTAAGGAACAGTTTATGCAACAGCTGTTCGGGACTTACAATCTTTTTCTTTTCATGGTTATATGTTCGCCACATGTTGTTAATTCTTTTCATTACATAAAAATCCTTTTATGTTTTAATATTCACGATTGTTACATTCCACATGCACTGCATCAATGTTAGCATTGCATGTAATTTAATGGGTGTGTTTTTCGCGCAATTCCAGAACTCGCCCAGTGCCCATTTTGCAATATCCACCTGGACCCAAAGGAATACATGGAACACCATATGGCCTTTTGCAGCGACAGGAATGCCAGGTACAATTGCTTTTTATATGATTGTACTTGAGAGGAGTGATGCATAAATGAAGTTTTCTTGCCACAGTTTACTGTTTGTTTTACCTCTATAATATCAGTGGTTTCAGGCTATGCATGCTTGAAATGTTCAACTACAAAAGAATTTCTGCAAATTCAAAATTAACATAATACTTTAAAGACTACTGTACAGTTCTCTTAACAAAAAGGTAGCTGATCTAAAGTATACATTCTGTCTAATATTTGTAGGTCGAGCTATAACCTTATTATGAATGAAATAGTCAATCTTTCCAGCGACAGAGTTTCAAAGTAAAATATATGGATGAATAGGTATATACAATCATGAAGATATATTATTCTTTTTTATGTCTACATTAAGAAACATAATCAAGAACAATGAAGCGCAGTGTACACTGTTATTGCAATTTTATCGAGTGTATGTTGGCTTTTAATCGCATTATAAGTATATGTGAAATACTCTGATGATTTTAGAGTTTGTTTTCTGTTATGATCAAGACACTAATATCGATACAATAATAAAGAATTATCATAAACCAAAATATATTTAATGTTTTTTATATACAGGTTAAGTCTGTTTTTACCTTGCATGTGAGCTAAAGTCCATGTATTGAAACGAACGTTGTTACCAGTATTTATACACATGTGGGCAGTGGGCACGTGCTGTTCGACACGTTCGACGACAGGCCGATACAACAACTCCAAACTCTGAAGTTCATCGTAATTACGATAAAGCTAATCAGAAAAATGCGAAAGCTGATACGAATGACAATTACTCGTTCTCAAAGACCGAACACTGAACTACTAGTTCTCAGAATTTGTAGTTCCAGAACTGCATGGTCCGAACAGTCTTTTTCTTAAATGACATGCGCACTAGTTCTAGAACCGTTCAGAACTGGAGGTTTGAACAAACCTTTAATAAGATTGACCCAAAAGTAAGCATTATTATATATACAGGGTTAGTTTTAAATAGCGTCATTAAAAAAAGGGGGTGAAAGAAAAATATGAGTAATGCACGTACAAAAAAAAATCGCGGTCTAATGTGCACCCAGTGACGAGAAATTGATTTTTCTTAGTCGAATCCAAGCCTGTTGCAGTTAATATACAAACATAATTTTCAGATATTCAAAATAATATCCTTCTATTTAAAGAAAAAGAACCATGGTAATGCACTGAGGTTGTCGACCTTTTCCACATAAAGGCTTGCTATACACACAAAAAAAAAACATCGCCATAGAAAATCTTTTCAATTGCCATTCATTCTCAAAGGTTGTAACTATTTGCATTTTATCGTTTTCTTGGAAGAACTGGAATTTCTAGTGGTATTTACGTAAATGCGTATAGGATAAACAAAGTTATGGACCGACTTTAACTACATTTTGGCCCTAAAAATTTAGAAATTTTTGATGAGTTTCAAATAAATTTCATTTTTGATTTCCAGTTAGACATTTATACGTATTCTTCAGTTTCTTATAGCCTGGTACCTATTTAGAGGTAACCCTGTATAGCTGATTAGTTTCAGTAGTAGCTGTTAATATTTTTGATTAAATTTAGTGCCAAATTAGAAGGAATTCTGCTGTTTGACATTACTTATTAGTTATATCTATTTCAAAATACATTTCAATATATAAACAGATCAACAAGAATTATTAGGCACTATTTAAGATCTACTGTGCAACATAATTGAATATGTTTCTATTGATCGCATTATTCACAAGATTCAAATTTGAATTCTAACCTCCTTCTTTTACCGCCGCTAAGTCATCGAGCGAAATTTATTTTGCGCTAGACAAAATGGCGACCGCTAGCTCTAGTGCCGGCACTCAGCAGTCGCGTTCAGGACACGGCTGGACCTAGCACAGCTCAGCGCTTGCGGCGCCGTAACTCCCTGAACGCACGGATAACGCATATAATTTTACGTTAGGTTTTTCACAAATAACGGGCTTTTTTATGTTTCGTTATGACGATTCGTGTTCGGTAAACTTCGTATATCATCTACTAGCGCTTAGTGTTTGTAATAGGAACTAAAATAAAATTCTAAATTGGTAAAGCCCGTTACCAGGCCCTGGGATTACCGCACCCGCATACGCCACCTGCCGTGTAAAAGAATTACCCTGGTCCGCTAATATAAAGTGCTTTCCAGTTAGAGGCTAAAATGAACTAGGTTAATATGACCGAGATCAAAATGAACCTACCCTTGCCGGAACAAGTAATGGTAACTTACCATTACTTGTTCCATTCCGAAGTCTTACCATTGGTAAGACTTCGGAATGGCTCGCCACAACAACATTGAACATCACTTCGTCTTTAGACGCTACACGCTAGTACTGACTATATGACACGCGGATCGAATTCAATTACAATCTTGATTTTTTTTATATAAATGTTATAATCATTGTTAATATATTAATAAATATGACGTATAGTTATTTCAATGTTAATACTTCTGCCAAAAATAATCTAATTAACCTGCAAGTAAACATTCGCCGGCAATTTGAATGTGCATTTGCCACCGCATAACAAAAAAAAAGCCCTATCTTTGACAGGTATAATATTACCTCAGTACTACATAAGTAACTGTATAAAATCAATTAACTATCTAATATAACATTGAAAAAACTACACAGCATATTTATTACTATATTAAACGGATTATAAGCATCTATATAAAAAAAGCAAGGAAGTACGCAAGTGTATTTATTTCAAATAGCCACCATTCGGCGATTGAATACGAGCAATGAGTCAGTAATAGCGTCAAAAGTGCAGTTGTTGCCACATTTTAATTAATTATTAAGAAGTGGAGTAGTTTATTATTTTCAGGTTGTAACTTATTACCACAAAGAAGAGAAATTATGACGTAAGACGGACAACAAAACAGACAATAACCAAATTACATTTGATATAAAATATAACGGAGCATGCGTGGGTCTTTCTGAACCAATTTCAAAGCTGGTCCTTGAGGGGGCGGGGGTAAGTAACACCGGCGCCAAGAAGATCAAAATGACAATAACAAAAGGAACACTCGGGGGGTAGTAGAAGTGGGGATTAAGGTGACTCTGTACTTACTCTGACCCTAACGGGAAAGCGCCTATAGAGAGACGTATGCATCGTCCTTGGCATAGACGGCCAATGTTACATTATTTTTAATATTTAAAAGGGAAAATAATTGAATTAATTCTAACTAGAGCCTCAACTCATTAATTACTGTAAATGTATTTCTTCTGCGTAACGAACCACGTTATAACGTGAACTCTTGCTTCTTATTGGGCCTGCATCTTTCACATTAAAGCGCATTAGGCATTCAGTGGTAAAATTAACTCCGCCCTAAAATTGAAGTTTAGCATTAGGATTATAAATATTTATTTATTTTCAGAATGTGCATTCTACCGACACCACCGGCTAAGCAAGCGTCAACAGCATTGAACGGACGGAAGAGATGCCTCCGACAGATTTATAAATGTGAGCAGTGCAAGTACAGGACGAAGTACCAAGCAGATCTCAAGAAACATACTGAACAGCATTATGTAGTAAAAAGGTATAAATGTAGGATTTGTAACAGACGTCTCAAGACTAAAGAATCCCTCACGCTGCACGTGGAAAATTCGCACGCTTATGTTGGAGGAAAGGACGACCAAGAACATTCTACTACTGATAATAGGAATGCACACATAAAAGTTGAAAAATTGAGCCCAAGAGATCAAAAAGAAATACTTAAGTGTTCGCTGTGTGTATTTCGAACAAACTACAAAAGATCTTTAAGAAGACATATAAAATCTAAACACTTGAAGGAGTTTGATTATAATTGTGACAAATGTGAATATGAAACAAACAACAAATATAATCTAGAAAGACATATAAAGACTAAACACTTGAAGGAGTTTGATTATAAATGTGACTCTTGTGAATTTGGAACAAACAGCAAAAAGCAATTAGAAATATATAAAAACTAGGCATTTGAAAGAATTTGATTATAATTGTGACAAATGTGAATATAGAACAAATACTAAACAGTTCTTCGAAAGTCATATAAAGACTAAACATTTGAAGCAATCTGATTATAAATGTAACTTATGTGAATTTGGAACAAACATCAAACCGTATTTAGAACAACATATAAAAACAAAGCATTTGAAGGATTTTGATTATAAATGTGATAAATGTGACTACAAAACAAATATTAAACAGCATTTAGAACAACATATGAAAACTAAGCATTTGAAAGAATTTGATTATAAATGTGAGTCTTGTGACTATAGAACAAATAGTAAACAGCATTTAGAACAACATATGAAAACTAAGCATTTGAAAGAATTTGATTATAATTGTGACAAATGTGAATATAGAACAAATACTAAACAGTTCTTAGAAAGTCATATAAAGACTAAACATTTGAAGCAATCTGATTATAAATGTAACTTATGTGAATTTGGAACAAACAGCAAACCGTATTTAGAACAACATATAAAAACAAAGCATTTGAAAGATTTTGATTATAAATGTGATAAATGTGACTATAAAACAAATAATAAACAGCGTTTTGAACAACATATAAAAACTAAGCATTTGAAAGAATTTGATTATAACTGTGAGTCTTGTGACTATAGAACAAATAGTAAACACCATTTAGAACAACATATGAAAACTAAGCATTTGAACGAATTTGATTATAAATGCAACTTATGTAAATTTGGAACAAACAGCAAACAGCATTTAGAAAGACATATAAAAACTAAGCATTTGAATGAATTTGATTATAATTGTGACAAATGTGACTATAGAACAAATATTAAACAGCATTTAAAAAAACATATAAAAGCTCAACATTTGAAGTAATTTGATTATAAACGTGATTCCTATGAATAGTTGGGACAAATTCTTTTTTTTTGCTCAGTATAATAATTTGTTTTTTTTTTGTATTTAATTCTCGAGTAATGATATATGTATAGCAAAAAATAAAAAATCAACATTTTTGATTTGTTTTTTTGCCCCTCTACTCAGTATATAATTCTATGGAAACCAATCGTTCGACCGCATGTAACTCAGAATGGAGTTGCTCACGGCGGGTTAGATCAGCCGTTGCTGGATACCTTTATTGGCATTTAATTTTACTTTCAAAATCGCAGAAAAGTGTTTAAAAAACATACAAATTATACTAAATTGTGTGTGATAAAGTGAAATAAACATCAATTATTACGACTTTCATATTTTTAAGGATGTGTACTGCAGATATGACCAAAAATGTGAAAAGGAAAAATTCGCTCGGTGAGTACCTAATTTATTTTCTATCTCCATTTCTGTACATTGGCACCCATAATTTTATAAGTAAAAAATTGTGCTTTACTCAGAAATCGCTTGCACCCGCAAGCTGCAATTTATCCATAATATGAAACTACACAAGGCCTTCGAAAATATACATTTCACAAGCAATTCGCATGTGATTATATACGAATGAGAATAGGCTGACGTCTAATGTTCATAACGTGTGCGACACAAAATTTACCAATTTTACAAATTTATCATACAAACGACACTAAAATAAGACTATTTTCTCTATTGCACTTTTTCGGGAAAAGCCCTGGAAAGCCACAGTTTTAGATAACATGAACATAGCTTTCAGGTTAGACTTTCGTAGATCATTGACGAAATACGAACACACTTTATTCATGTTCCCATAAAAACACCATTTCGCCATATATTCATAAACAGTAATCACTGTAAATCAACAAACTCGCGTAAATATACAAATTTAATGCAAAAATACGTGTTTTCCAAAACAAAATATTTGATGTTTATTTTATGTAAAATGTAAGGAAACTGGTCAAAAATTCGTTCCGTGGTTAATTCTGTATTTGAATGACAACATTGAGCAGCAACAAAGATTCTTCATTATCCCACTATATCTCGTAATAAATAAAAGCGGAACAACTAATTTTGTTTTGCTTTTTTAATTAAACGGTTTGGGCACTTTAAGGATACAATACACGGGTAGGACACGTAAATGGTAAAGAATTGAACAATTATTTTTAGCGGGAATATAAGTGAAATTGATGACTAGGAACGCTAGAGGTCGCTTCATGATCAAAAAGTTATACATGGGCGAGATAGGGGAACACGGTTCCAGTTTCACTCAGACTAGACCGACTCGTGTTTTGTCGACTCTCGGGCACCGTATTACCTACCCCCCCTATCTCGTCCACGTATACAAAAAATGTTGAATGTCGATAAGGAAGAATCAATACGTATCAGGAAACGTGCTGTTTGTTTTCATTACCTACGTGTTTTTGAGGGTATACTTTGTTTTGTTTTGCGATTAGATAATTTTCAACATTTTAAAGTATTTAAGATATCGATAAAGATATTCATTACATATCAGTAATGTATATTATTGGCGTTCCTCAGTGCCCTAATACAAATAAAAATTGTAAAATGCATGTTTTTCCAGCAGATGTTGATGTGAGTTTGATATTTTGTATAAACTACAAATACTAACATATTTTGCATTCATTTAGTTGTACAAAATATGGCTGGAAAGAGTTAATAATCCTAAACTTCTGTCTGAAGATCCAGTTAATGTGAGAAGAAACTATAGAGTTTGTGAAGATCGATTAATTGGTCGACGTGATGCTAACATAAAGGGGGGAAAGTGAATCTGCTTTACATTTATCTTGTGAAATGGAAGGTAGGTTTGCAGAATATACAAAATCATATCGTTTGCAATAGTGTGCGGATACTTCTTCAGCTGTCACTACAGTAGAATGTGAAAGTAAGAATAAAAATCCGATAACAACATTTTAATCACCAGTCTATTGCTTCTAGCATATATCAAAATTACCAAATTTCTACAGACACACAGGTGGATGATTTAATATTGTAATGAAACAAGCTCCACAAAAGAAGAAAGGAAAATAAACATTGGCGCGACGACGACAAAAGCACACTCATAAATCATCTACACATGTGTACTGGATAAGCGACGGACAGTCTGGCATTTCTCTGGAAGGCTCCCGGCCTATCGAGAAAAAAGCACGAAGCAACCTAGAAAATCGTCAGAATTACAATTTTCAAGAAAAGGGGGGCTGGCAAAATCTTGTTTTTTTCCGATTATCTCGGCCAGTTTTGATTTTCTTCCCGAGATTCTTTGGAACAATGTTTAGAACAACTAGAACAATTTGGAAAAGCCTTCAAAATTTCAATTTTCGAAAAAAGAAGGCCTAGGTGACAAAGTCGGTTTTTTCAATTATCTCGGCCAAATTTGACATTTCTTTGGAACGATATCAATTGATATCGTTCCATTGTAACGCGTTATTTACCCACTTGGCAAAATCACTATATGCTCACTTGTTCTACATTAGCAAATACGTATTTTCATCCTTCTCTAAAATTATGATTTTGCCAAGTGGGTAGGAATCGAATAACGTTCCGAGACGTTCCGACAAATTAACCGTTCCTAAAGTAACGACACACCACTAAACATAACCACAATTCGTACAACTCTTGACAAATGTATTTCTTCAGTATGATCGTTTGTTTGTTTATGATTTGTATATGATGCCATATTTATCATGACATATGTATAAAATAAATGGAAGTTCATGTATATTATTGTTAAGATACGTTTTATGAAATGGTAATCAAGAAAATTATTATAAACGCAACTAATGGAATAATTATTAGTTTCGAATGTTTGAATGTAACATTTAGATTTTAATAGATGGCTCTTATTTTGAAATTTTTCCTCCTTTCACCACTAATCTAAACGTGCGTTGCCTTTGAAATCTCGGGAATCTATGGGAATTCAAGTGTCGCCTTACGTTTAGACAGCCAACATGCCAGATGAGTCACAACAGGGATAGTTGTGTCTTTTAACCTAAACTAACCCATTGCGTTCCGTAATAATTTCTGGTGTTTTCGTTATTTACTCGTTTTTAATTGATATTAGTTAGTTTTTCGGTGTGAAGAACCCTCGTAAAGACTTCTATTGTGCTTATTTGCTGTATAGCTGTTTTAGGTTTTATTATTTATTGCAGTGCAGATGGAGAACTTGTAACAATAAATGTGCCCATAGACTACCAATTTGTAAAAGATTTTTTATACACATTAAAATATAATTATTTTAGAAAACTGTTACATTCATATGTTTATGCAATAATACAACATAATAAATATTTACGAAACAAGAGAAAATTATTCAAAAAAATTATTATTACTAACGATGGGATTTGATAAATTTGCTATTCCACATACAATAATAAAAATATAATGTATTTACGGAATTAAATATACTGGCAAGCGGTTACTAGAATCGCCGAAGAGATTCAGTAATAAAAGTGGGTGATCATAACGTGATCAAGGCATCCTCTGCATAAAAACGTTCGGCGACGAAGATCGTTTACATCAGGCGATTAGGTAAACTATAATAGTATCACAGATCGCTCGTGTTTATTTACTTTTACGTTTCTGTTTCTGTTAAATCTGTTTTAGCTGCATTTATACTGTTTTCATTTGAATATGCACAATTTCTTATGTCAAATACTACGGTGATAACTATTTTACAGATATTGTGGTACGACAAATGAGGAGTACTTTTTCTCACAGATTTGCAGCCAAGTACACAGCAATTAAGTTGCTTTTTAAATAAGAAGTATAGAGAAGATGCGTTATATTCAATGACATCATTCATGACTTTTACATGTCATAACTGTATTAGAGAAACTGAAAAAGTTACCTTGTTAAATTATATTTGAGGGCTTTTCTTTCATTAGTTTAAACAGAAAATGTATAAATTGGTCGTAATATGTGCATTCATGGCAAATAAACACGTAATTTCCGTTTCAATATTAAATTTCTCCCTTACATATTTTTAATAGATTATAATAGTTCAATTCGGTGTTGGCAGATGATACATCATATCTGTCAAAAAGGCACTGTGTTGTGTATATTTTTCCTCAAATGTTCGTGTTTATTTTTGCTTTGATTACGTTATGAAAGACGGAATTTGAGAAAGACTGAAGTCTTAGAGCATCTCAATTACTAAATATATTAAGTTATAGCGTTGATTGAAGGAATACATAAAGATGCGCCACTACATAGCACTGAGCGTACCCAAACTGGATCCGAGATATATAGCGACTGCATCAGTCGTTTGGATCCGAGATTCGAAACAACCCGAGACAGCGATGATGTTTCCCGGCAAGGGGTTTGCGGGACGACTTAACGGAAAGACACGCTATTTTACTATAGCGTTGCGCATCTTTATATATTCCTTCAATTAACGGTTATAGTTACTGTATTGTGAATAAATTTTTTGTTGGTTATATCAAATGTCACTGACAGAAATAAAAATAGATCCGGCAACATGAACAAGACGAGTCGTCATGGATCTAGTAACGACGTACAATTGAATGTGACGCATTTCCACTATAGTCATCTTTTGTGATTATGTCGGCTCACAGATAGGTTAGGTATTAAAAATCACAAAGGAACGGCACATAATACTTTACTAACAGTTGAGAATCACTTAAGGGGGGTTTTACTTGATCGCCGTATGCCACAAAATGGTCAATTTCAACGTAAAAAATCGCAAAAATTTAGGCACTTGAAAAAGTTGCCGCTACATGCACGAAATAACCAATATTTGTTCTAGTGACTCACGATTAAAATTTGCAATTACATATATTAAAAAATAGATAAAATACAGCACTTTGAATTTTTTTCGTTTTATAGCGATATAAAGCTTACTGTGCTTAAAAAGTACTTTTTTGAATCGTGAGTACCTAGATATTTTTATTCTGAACACGACAATGTATTTACTTTACTTTCAAAATAACCCTGGTCTCCAAAAAATTACTTTGAAACCAATGAGAATGATCAGAAAGTCCGCACTGATAAATGGCAAATAGGCAACACACAGTTCAACCTCTTACAGCTTTGTAATGTCTAAGACCAGCTATATGGAAGGTATACCTGGTCGACTGTATTAAGCCGAACATCAAATAAACAGAGAGATCTTCAACCTTTTTTATTACTTTAGTGTCCGAGAATATATTAAACCAGTTTATAAAAGAAACATTTAGGCAAATATATTTAAATTCCCCTTATTTATGATTTATGGCATAATAACATTTATTTATCAGAAAAAAGTCTTTTTTGCCGTTTTCCGCCTTTTGTCCTTTATTTGTCAGGTAAACGAATGTTTCATTCAAATATCGGCTTTATTTTGTAATTATTTTAATGATATTTTTCAGAATGTATTAGATATTAATTTTTCGTCTGGAATAAGTATGTTAATATTATTATGAAAATGTACTTGCTACTTATTATTTCTTGGGGTGATTTGTATTTCCTTTAGATGTTGAAGGTTTTTAATATGAATAATATGAGTTATGAGCAGTCGTAGTCAACTAAAAAATTACAAAAACAATTCTGCATTGTAACAGTAACAGTCCCTGTTGTTTTAAATAAAATGTAAATATATATACATTTTATAATAATCAGATGTTAATTTAATCCTACATTGTAGTTAAGATTTATCTTTTACACATAGGCATAATTAAGTCTTTTAGATAGAGTTTAATTGAAAAGTTCCCCAATTTTATATTTTTTAGTACTTATCACTGCCTAACACTGTATTGGTGTAATTAGTTTTGTATATTGCTATCTTAAGTGCATCATAAACTGCAATACTTACTCAAATTTTAGTTATAACAAGCCATAGATTTCATTATTTAAATAGCACCTTGCTGGCGGGTTTATTAGAGTAGCCAAGAACAACACAGAAAAACGAAGAAGAAACAGAACTGAACACGGTGGAATTTAATAATTACGGTGAATATGAAAATGTAATTTCATTTGAACCATCATGCTCTTCAGTGACAAATAGTACGAGTGAGGGGGTTTTAGATAATATTAACCGAGGTTTTGACCCTCAGAATTTAGAAAACTCTTTCTCCGATTTAGAAATGGAAGTAGAAAAAGATGTCGAAAAAGGTGAAATTAATATTTGTGGTCGGCGCATTGTAGATATTATGTATTTTATAAAATGTATACAATCTATAAAGCACGAATTTTGATGTACTTTTAGTGACGTGGAAATTATTAGAGAGAAGCGAATCGGAATCTAACAGTATCTTGACCACTAAATGTAAAATATGCAACAAAGAGGACACACTTTATACAGACTATCCCTATACTTCCGATATTGATGTCACTTCCGCAGCAATATCAGGTGTATTTTCTACAGGTATTAACTACTCGGGCTTGGAAGAACTTACAGCCTCATTGAATATACCATGTATTTGCACCAAAACATTTTTTAACTACTCTGATAAAATAAGTAACGTCATTGATTCCTTATCTTTTGACGAAATAGAAGCTGCAGGTAAGGAGGAAGCGCGATTAGCAATTGAAGCTGGAGATTTAGATGAAAACGGAATTCCGATTTTGACGGTTGTCACAGATGGAGCATGGGCCAAACAAGTGTATAAGTCTAATTACAGCAGTTTATCAGGAGTGGCAGCAATTGTTGGTTGGCGAACGAAAAAAATTTGTATGTAGGCGTAAAAACAAATTTTGCTTAATTTGTGCAAATTTTGGTAAATCTAAAGATCACGTATGCTACAAAAATTGGTCTTCGTCGTCAACAGCCATGGAGTCGACAATAAAATTATTGGGGAAGGTGATTGCAGCATTCTTAGAAAACTACATGAAACGGTTCCCTAAGGTGCACAAAAAATGATTGAAAAAATTGAGTGCCGAAATAACATATTACGTAATTATATAAATAAAATTAGGGACTGTTTGAAGAAACCTAAACTCAATTCGGACATAAGACAATTAAAATCAAAAAATTTACTTAGATTCAGATCGGCCGTGACAAAAGCAATTGAACATTACAAAAGTTCGAACTTAACAATAACAAACCAGATAGTGCAATTGCAGCGTGACATTATAAATGGACCAAGACATATTTTTGGTGAACACTCGGATTGTGCTTCTTACTTTTGTCAAGGATCTAAAGAAGGCGAGATCAATATGTTTGAAAAATTTCAGAATTCTTATATATATGATGACTTTATTAACGCTTTAAGTGGGCTTAGCAAAAATAGTAGATCTTTAATAAAAAACCTAGATACCAACATTGTAGAATATTTTAATTCAGTCATTGCAAAATTTGTAGGGGGGAAAAGATTGAATTATATTCAACGTAATTCTTACAGTGCACGTTGCAAAGCGGCAGCGATTTCATTTAATTGTGAGGGCAAGTGTCACTCAAAGCTTCAGACGAAATATGGATGTATAACGAATAAATACACGACAGTGTTCGAAAAAAATAAACAAAAAAGGTATGAGAAGAAAAAATGTTATATGAAACGAAAAACACATTCAGGAACTACGGACGATCGCGACTATGGGCCGGAGGCAAATGTATATTTTATTGAAGATATAAATAATGAAAGGTACGAAGAAAAAAAAGATACATTTTTGAAGCATTTAGCAAGCGAAAATCCGGATGAAATTCAAAAGTTTACAAAAGGACAAAGGTAAGAAATGCGGGTAAAAAGATTAACAGCATCCAATTTTGGCAAGATAATGAAATTAAGGAGAACCACATCTACGGCCAATACTGTGAAGGCTTTATTATACCAGGAATTTACAGGAACGATTGCGACACGGTACGGTAATGAAAAAGAAGAGCAAGCTGTAAAAGCTTTTGAATGTTTGGCAAATCTAAAAGTCGAGTCTTGTGGTCTTTTTATTTATCCTGTGTATAGATTTTTAGCGGCATCTCCGGACGGAATTATTTCTAATCAAAAGTAAAGTGTCCATTCAAGGCTCGGGAAGTGACACCATTTGAAGCTACAGAAAAAAAAATTATTACATTTTTAGAAATTCGGAACAGAAAATTACATTTAAAATCTAGGCACCATTACATGTACCAAATACAGGGACAGTTGAATATAGCTCAGAAAGATGTATGTTACTTCATAGTCTGGACTCCGAAGGGTACTTGGTATGAGATAATACACCGAGATGAAGAACTCTGGGCAGAAATGTTAATTAAGTTAGAGAAATTTTATTTTCTCGCTTTATTACCTGAAATTATTGATCCTCGTATTTTGAGAAATCGAGAAATTAGAGACGTCAAATTGGAGAATTAGTATGTACAGGGTTATTGACTATATTTGGACCAATAGATAACTTTGTTATTTGAAGGATTAGAAAAACGTTTAAATTAGGAAAGTTGTAGGATTTCACTCAAGGCGCTAGAATTTGATATCAGAAAAAACAAACGAACGTCGTAAAGCCGTCAAAAACGGCTAACTTAGTTTTTTTTAATGGAATACCCTATATAATGTTACATAATCTGATTCTAAATAAAATTTCGAGTATATTCCATTTATATAACATATACCTACATTCAACTGTTTTCGCGCTATCGCTGATTGAAAATCGTACTACTAATATGTTTTCTACACCCTTCGTATATGAATTTACGTAAGTCATTACGGGGTTTCTATGGAAACATCGGTAAATGTCAGTTGCCATTAATAATTAAGCCTCCAGAAAAAGGGAAAAAGTGGTTTATTTTCACTCATTATGGGATATACTCAATGTGCTTTCACTCCAATTAGCCACAGTACCATGAACTCGATATTTTGCATCACTAAATCTAAATCTCCCACCAATTTCACTGCACTTTTACATGTCAATAATGACATAGCTTATTTATCGTCTGTTTTACACTACCATTTAATTTCATAGCCAACTAATTCCGTATTAGAGTGTTCATATCTCTCGTATAAATAAAGATTTATAGAGATTTATTAGGCATGTTGTACATTATTGAAAGGTTATTTTTAAGGACTATCTAACTAGTTAAAAATCCAATATGGCCGCCATAAGAAAAACAAATGATAGCGCTAAGAACTTGGAAACAAATGAAAATCGGCGGTTACTGTTAACACCAAAAAATTTGTCTTAAAAAAGTGTAATGAACAATGTTAGAGTTTAAAAGCGATCGCATTAGGCGTTATCGAGTTATTGAGGAAAATTCAAACCGACAAATATTGTTTTTCTAAAAAGTCCGAATGAATTTGAAATGAGATTTGTTGCGAGCATTGAATTCTGCAAAACATTCACCATTTAACCGTTGCTCTATGTCTTCTAATAACCGATATACTAGTGGTGAACATCGAAATCTGGACATGCTGTATATTGTAAATTCGGACAGTGAATCCGGCAAATAATCATGATCTATGAGTAAACGGTCGAACATAACATTTTGAGGTACGGTCAAAGTCGTCATCTAAAAAATGGTTAGAACACAGAACACTTGTTTTCGTGGGTTCTCAAGCACCCCTATTCACAAATTCAGTCCTAGCTCTTCGACCTGTTGATTCTTTGAGAAATCTAAAACATAAATGTCATACAATTTTACGACATAAACACTCAATATGTAATAGTTTATTTATGTACCTACCAACGAGATATATAAGTAAAGTATAAAGAGGTAAACCAGCCGCCATATTTGTTACGAATTGAATGAGAAGGCGCCATGACAGAAATAGGCAAGTTTTGAAGAAGGGGTAAATAAAATTATGTGCAACATAAAGCGGTATTATAAATTAATACATATTTTGTTTATTAAAAGTGAATATAATAAATAATTTATTGTACAAATAAAACAAAAATATATAAAATTACATTATTGTCCTCGGAAAAAAATCAATTTTGTATACATTTGTCTGACTTGCTGTCCTCGTAATTTGGTGGATTCCTGGCGACACTAGTGGTGAAAACGAATTGTGAAATACTGTTTCAATAATAATTTCACTAACTGTGAATAATGACTCTCCTCTGAAGGATGTGTAGCATTAAATAAATGTGTATTTGTAAATAAAGTTGTGGGTAATACCCTCATTGTTTGACATATTAAATTATTCATTATGTTATCTCGACAAAAATTATGTACAACACTTCTAGCATGAAACACTTTCTCCGCAGTCTAACATAATTGTACAACACCTGTGGAAGGATTAATTAAACTGTTTTTTACATCTTTGTGTAAAATTAAACCTTGTTTTATATTATTACTACTTTCATATAATGTCTCTATACACTCATAACAATTTAGTTTCTTGCGAGAGGTCTTTACCACATTACCTGCAATATATTCCACAACATTTTCACAGTACAGACTCAAAGAAGAATATTCGGGAACATAGTCATGATCAAAACAAACATCTGAAACAGTTTGCTTAGAACTGTTAATGTCTACTGTTAAAATATTACTGTCGTCCACTATTTGGCAATTACTATAGCAGGAAGGATCAATTTTAGCAGTTAAACATTTTCGATAAGCTGATCGAAACTGTAATGGTGTTGGGTTATTATTATCACCACCACGATTACGAATGCTTGAAAAAAATAACTCAAGATGATCCTGACTAAGTCGTCTGGTTAGGAAGTACTTTAAAACTGGTTCCTTACTCCACACATATTCTTCAGCAATCCCCTTAATTGATAATAAATCCAACACAAAGCCATAAACTGCTGTTTTGCGGTTTGAATGCCATACACTTGATCCATCTTGTAGTTTCAGTGATTTTAGATAATGTATTGCCTGGCTTACTCGATTCAAGACAAGTGCTTTGTTTTTTGGCGTAATTGGATGTTTAGTACCAATGCCAAATGGATGACATGAATTTAATAAATCAAAAATGACATCAAATGTTCTTGCAAACTTGGCAGTTGCTTCACAATTGTGAAATTGTTTTAAACCAATTGATTTACAGAACTCAAATGCATTTGCTACAGAATTACTTAATGTTTGTGCAGCTAAAGAAACCTTCATTTTTTGTCTTTGCCATTCAACATGATACCTACGGAATCTATTTCCAGCATGTAAATGTTCACCACTTTGTAACTTCTCTAACTCAACAAAGTACCTCCACTCCATTGTATTTTCAGTCGCATTAGTTTCAGTGCCATCATGTAGAACTTGCTTTTCACCAATTAAATTACGTGCCAATTTTAACATATGGGCAGCATCTAACATACAATAAACTTTCATTGACGAATCTGATGGGTGGGAAAACCAACTCTTGTTTGCATCACTATTAATATTGATACCCAGTCCCTCAAGCATTGTTTTATTAGTCGCTGTTCCATCACATGTTAGAGCAATAATGCGAATGCCTTTTCATGCAGTTTATATAAATACTGCTTAATCAAATTAATTCTAGTTGCTGCACTAAGCCCATCAATAAGACAGTAACCAACTGGAATTTTCCAACGTTGATTTACTGCAGTAACCACAAACACCAAGGCCTCTTTTGCTATAGGATGACTTTCATCATTTAGTGCAGCATTTCCTAAATCACAATGACCAATAATTCTTTTTCCATCCCAGTCTAATTGTTTTTTTAATGCAATTTCATCCAGCATTAAACATCCAAGAATAGGCATCTCATTCTTTTCAACTTCCATAGCAATTGTCTTAAAACTTTCTGCTGTAAAACCCGGATCACCATCAACTGCTAGTGCCCAATGACGAATTGTTCGAGGATGAGGTAATTTTATATATTTTCTTAGAAAACCATATGCCTTGGCTGAATAAAAGTGAAGTGTAAGAGCAAACTTTTTTATACTTTCTGGATACTCATTATTTTTAAATCCATTGGCATGGTTTAATAATAGATCCTTTAAAACCCCACTATAGTAATGTTCTGTAAGAAGACCACTATTTTCACATAAACGGTGTTTTAGTCCCAGCATAATTTGCTGCAGCAACCCATTTTTCTTCCTCTGACGTGCTGCATCCTGTTTAACTTTATGTAGTTGCTTTCGGAGTTTTGTACACTCAAGTTTCTTGATGTCCAACATCATCTTAAGTTTTTTTAGGTTTTGGTAAACAGTAGCAATGATCATTAGATATTGACGTAATGCTTAGTAACTGATTCACTTGACCACTACCTATGACAAAAATGTCCATAAAAGACTGTATAACATAAACATAACGAAAATGTAAATCAATCACATAATTATCATTACCTTCAATTGATACTGTGTTTATTTCATCCTTAATAAGTTCTCGCTTCCTTTTCTTTAGTGGTAACCGTTCACAACCTTTTCGAAGCAAATGTTTAGGAAAGTTAAAAACTGTTGGTACAACATTTGGACAAAGATACCTTCGTTCATTATTATATTTGCAATATCTTTCAATAAAATGATCAGAACACAAACGCGATGCTTTAGATGGCATCCATTTGTCTCTTCTCAAAGCTATTATCCATTTTTTAAAAAAGAATAGGCTCTGATAATGGAAACCTAGAAGTTTAGGATACAATACTAAATATCATGGAATTTTTGGAGAATATGGGTGCAACTGATTTTTGACAAAAAAAACTAGTGTACCTTATCGAGGACCTCTAATTGAACAACTTTTACTTATAATTTAATCCGCGCTCACGTACAGGAAAGGAGATAATTAATAATTAAGGTGCTCGCCGAGTGATTTTTCCATGTTACATTTTTAGTCGTATCTGTTATACACACTGTTAAAATTATGAAGATTGTAATAAATGCTGTTTATTTCACTTTACCACACAACAATTACATTTGATTTTTATGTTTTTTAATAACTTTTCTCAACAAAAACAAAACAAGAAACCTAACCTTAAACCACCTAATGGAGAAAGCCCATTCCAAGTTGGAATGGGCTTTCCGCATGACAGTTGGAATTTCCAACTGTCATGCGGATTCGGACCACGACTGTCATCCATAGAGTTATATACTAGATAGATGGTCGAACAAACCACTTGTATTTTTCAATATTTATTTGAAAATTATATGCAAATCAGTAACAAAAGACGTTATAAAGTGTATATTATTTAAAAATTTGTAGTTTATTTCATTGATTTCTTAACATGCCTTTTAAAATTATATAATATCCTGTAAATAAATACGGAATGATATAGATAATGTTTATTGGTGTTTTCTGGTATTTATTTATTAGAAGCAATTGGAAAATACATAATGAGGTTGAAAATACTTACACAATGTGAGTTGTTCAGAGAATTATCTGTTCTTACTGTTAATAAATGGTCTATTATTTGCAATGTAAGTGCATGAATTGTAGAGGAAATCTCAAGAAAGTAAAACATATATTTTTAAAACAATAAAGCAAAACACAAATTAAATTAGCCATGAAAGAGCATTTATTTCAGACATTCATAAGAAAGTAAGACATGTATTTTGTAAACATTAAAGTAAAACAAATTTAATTTGACTTCTATAAGAACCTAATGAAGCATAAAGCTCATTTTGCATGTCAACGTTGAATTAAATACAGATATAAAGGCTGTATTGCACTTATCAATTTTTTGACCAAGTTTTTAGGTGAATTAGTAGTACCAATAGTGCAACAGTATGAAATAAAAAAATTAAAAATTTACCGAAGATTCGTGTTTGATATTGAATGTAAAAATAACTGCACAAGAGATGCAAAAGAAAATAAATAATTTAGGCATCACACGCAATGTGATAACGAACTTGTTTACGGTAATAATTAATAGCAATTTCTGTACCAATTCGTTGTCCGCACTCGTATTTCGGTTGATTTATACCAATTTTTCGATGTTTTGCCGCCGGGAAGGGGGTGAAAAATTGGTATAAATCAACCGAAATACGGGGGTGGGGGGAAGGGGCGGTAAAACATCAACAAATTGGTATAAATCAACCGAAATACGAGTGCGGACAACGAATGGGTACAGAAAGCAAAAACAAATATTCTTGCCGGCCCCTTATGTGAAGGGGGCGGCAACAACAGAACGGAATTTGCACCGAGGGAAGACAGATGGTAAAAAACTTTGGGGGTGGTGAGAACTGGAATCCTGGGTGGTGGGAAAGGGGCGACAAACACGAAAAGTACAAACGCGCGGGGGTGAGGGGGAAGGGAGATGGTAAAGAAGTAAAAAAATCTTAATTTATATTAAGGGAACAATCATTGCAATGATTGCAGTATAAATCATGTAAATGTGCAAAAAGAGAATTATGAATGTTTGAAAAAATGAAAGAAAACATAAATATTCTCTATATCATTCCGTACTAATTTACAGGATATTATATAATTTTAAAAGGCATGTTAAAAAATCAATGAAATAAACTACAAATTTATAAATAATATACACTTTATAACGTCTTTTGTTACTGATTTGCATATAATTTTCAAATAAATATTGAAAAACACAAGTGGTTTGTTCGACCATCTATCTAGTATATAACTCTATGGATGACAGTCGTTGTGTCCGATTCCGCATGAGAGTTGGAATGGGCTTTCTCCATTAGGTGGTTTAAGGTTAGGTTTCTTGTTTTGTGTTTGTTGAGAAAAGTTGTTAAAAAACATAAAAATCAAATGTAATTGTTGTGTGGTAAAGTGAAATAAACATCATTTATTACAATCTTCATAATTTTAACAGTGTGTATAACAGATACGACTAAAAATTTAACATAGAAAAATCACTCGGTGAGCACATTAATTATTAATTATCTCCGTTCCTGTGGGTGAGCGCGGATTAATTTATAAGTAAAAGTTGTTCAATTAGAGCTCCTCTATAAGGTACACTATTTTTTTTGTCAAAAATCAGTTGCACCCATATTCTCCAATAACTCCTTTATTTCACTTTACCACACAACAATTACATTTGATTTTTATGTTTTTTAACAACTTTTCTCAACAAACACAAAACAAGAAACCTAACCTTAAACCACCTAATGGAGAAAGCCCATTCCAACTCTCATGCGGAATCGGACACAACGACTGTCATCCATAGAGTTATATACTAGATAGATGGTCGAACAAACCACTTGTATTTTTCAATATTTATTTGAAAATTATATGCAAATCAGTAACAAAAGACGTTATAAAGTGTATATTATTTATAAATTTGTAGTTTATTTCATTGATTTTTTAACATGCCTTTTAAAATTATATAATATCCTGTAAATTAGTACGGAATGATATAGGTACACTATTTTTTTTGTCAAAAATCACTTGCACCCATATTCTCCAATTTACCCGAAATAAACATCATTTATTACAATCTTCATAATTTTAACAGTGTGTATAACAGATACGACTAAAAATTTAACATAGAAAAATCACTCGGTGAGCACATTAATTATTAATTATCTCCGTTCCTGTGGGTGAGCGCGGATTAATTTATAAGTAAAAGTTGTTCAATTAGAGCTCCTCTATAAGGTACACTATTTTTTTTGTCAAAAATCAGTTGCACCCATATTCTCCAATAACTCCAAAGAGACAGTAATCAGTGAAAAGAATAATTAGTGTTAAAAAGAAAAAAAAAATGGAATATCTACAACAGCCTGAACAAATGAAAATGAAAGGTGATATCTCCAAGAATTGGATGCAATTTAAAGAAGACTGGGAACTCTACTCCGTCGCAACAGGATGTGCTGAGAAAACGAAGGAAATCCAAGCTGCTACATTACTCCATTGTGCAGGTAAAGAAACGCGTGAAATTTTATCAAACCTAGAAATATCTGATATTGAGAAAAAAAATCCACAACAAATTATTGAGAAATTAGACACTTATTTTATACCGAAAGCAAATAAAAGCATCGCAAGACATCAATTTAATAACCGACAACAATCAATTAATGAAGATTTTGACTCATTTTTAGGAGATTTGAGAAATTTGTCTAAAAACTGCGAATTTGGTACAATGAAAGATGACCTATAAACTGACAGAATAGTTTGTGGTATTAATGATAACAAAGTCAAAAATAGATTGTTACAAGAAACGAATTTAAACTTGGATAAAGCAATTTTAATTTGTAAATCAGCTGAAATTGCAAACAAACATTTAAAAGAATTTTCACAAAATAATAATAACGACCTTGAAGTAGGCGTATTACGAAAGAATTATAGAAAATATAACGAAGCTAGGAATTGTCATACAAATACACATGTAAATAACACAGAGGCAAGAGAATATCATTCGACCAGTGGAGCGAGAAAGAAAATACCGGAGAGACAAGAGTGGAACCGAGATGAAGCAGGTACGTCAACAAGCCACAACATAAGACGGCATTCAGGTAACAAAAAATTGTCTGGAGAAATAAAGTGTATGCGTTGTAATTTTTTTCATGAACCGAAAAAGTGTCCGCTTACGGGAAAAAATGTATGATTTGTAACAAAAAGAATCATTTTGCAGCAAATTGTTTAAATAGAAAAGTAAATGTAATAACAAAACAAAATGATGAAAATTATTTAATAGGTAGCATTAATAAAATTGTAACCCCTCAGGATGAATTTTGGATAGAGATTAATATTGTCGATTGTAATAAAAATATTAAATGTAAAATAGATACAGGAGCACAGGCCAATGTTATTCCAGAATATATTTTTAAGAAATTAAATGTAAACAATTATTTAAGACAAACTAATGTGAAAATTTCTAATTATGGTGGTTCACAATTACGAGTATTGGGCGAATGTATTTTAAATTGTAGAATCAAAAATGAAATATATGAAATTAATTTTATTATTATAGAAACAGATTATAATACAGTACCGGTTATTGGAATAACCACGGTAAATGATTTGAAAATTTTAAGTTTAGGGGAGATTAAAATAAACAAAAATTGGTCGGAGATCATTAGTGAAAATAAAGATTTATTTGGGGGAATAGGATAGATTAAAATTAAGCCATATGAGTTTAAACTTAAACCGGATTACAAGCCGCATATAGCCGCAAGTAGACAGATTCCGTTTCAATTAAATAAGCAATTACAAGATGAATTAGACGCAATGATCAAAGATAAAATCATAGAACCAATTACAGAAGCCACACAATTCGTAAACCCAATAGTCCTAGTAAAAAAGCCAAACAATAAAATCAGAATTTGTTTGGATCCCAAACACCTGAACGAGGCCATACAAAGGGAGCACTACAAAATCCCCACATTTGATGAACTTACGATAAATTTGGGTGGATCAAAATATTTCACAGTTCTAGATGCAAATAAAGGATTTTGGCAGATTCGTTTGACCGAAGAGGCATCACAGTTAACTACGTTTGCAACGCCTTTTGGTAGATTTAAATTTTTAAGGCTATCATTTGGTTTGGCATGCGCGCCTGAAATTTTTCAAAAAACATTTAGTGAGGCATTTTCAGGAATAAAGGGAATTGGTATTTACTTTGATGATCTGATAATACATGCGAAAAATATAGAGGATCACAATAAAATTTTAGCAAATGTCTTAGAGAGAGCTAGGGAAATGGGAATTAGATTCAACAAATCAAAATGTAGATTTGCTATTGAGGAAGTAAATTTTATAGGACATAAACTTACCTCAGATGGAATTAAACCCGATGAGACTAAAATAAAAGCCTTGAGGGATATGCAACCCCCTCAAGATAAAAAAGAACTGAGCAGATTTTTGGGAATGGTGACCTATGTGTCGAAATTTATTCCTAATGTTTCAAAATTAACATTTGAATTAAGACAACTAATGAAAAAAGAGATAATGTGGAATTGGTCAAATCTTCACCAAAGAGACTTCGATAAACTTAAGAACATATTAACGGAAGAACCTGTAATGTTGGCATATTTTGATGAAAATGAGCCTATAACACTTTCAGTAGATAGTTCAAAGAACTCACTGGGGGCAGTGATACTCCAAAAAGATAAACCATTGGCATATGCTTCCAAATCTTTGAATAACTCTCAAGTTAATTATGCTCAAATAGAAAAAGAAGCTCTTGCAATGTTATTTGGTTGTCAGAGATTTCATCAATATCTATATGGGAAGCCATTCATACTAGAGACGGATCACAAACCACTTGAAGCCATATTTAAGAAAAATCTAGAAAAATGTCCGTTAAGAATTCAAAGAATAAGGATTTATCTACAACAATATGACTTTGAAATAAAGTATAAGCCTGGTAAATTACTTTGTTTTGCGGATGCATTGTCCAGAAGTAAAAATGATGATAAAGAATTTGAATTTCTTGAAAATGATATTGACCTTCAGGTTAGCCTAATAAATTATGTTAGTATTAGTCCACAGAGATCTATAGAAATTAAAGAAGAAACTGCGAAAGACCCGGAATTGAGCGAACTCCTAACAGTCATTAAGGAAGGATGGCCTGTTTCGAAGACAAACTTAGCAAATATAGTTAAACCATACTGGAGCTCAAGAGCAGAGATCTATGAATCCAACGGTCTACTAATCAAAGGTAACCAAATCGTCATTCCAAAAAATTTAAGAAAATCAATAATTGATAAATTGCATTATGGTCACATGGGAATTAACAAGACTATTCTAAAAGCGAAAGAAGTAGTATATTGGCCATACATGACACAACAAATAACAGATGTCGTACAGAAGTGTTTCACATGTGCGAAATTTCAAAATTCAAATCAGAAGGAAACAATAATAGATAGAGAATTGCCATATAGACCTTGGGAGTCTATTGCAGCCGATTTATTTCATTTCAACAACCATGAGTATTTATTGATAGTAGATATGTATTCGAAATACCCTGAAGTAATCTGTTTAAAGAATGATACGACTAGCAATAATATAATACAAAACTTCAAAGCTGTTTTCGCAAGACATGGTAAACCAGACAGGTTATACACTGACAATGGTCCACAATTTGTTAGTGCGAAGGTTGAAAACTTTCTTAAGGATTGGGAAACCATACACAAAACTAGTTCACCACACTATCCACAGTCCAATGGTTTCATTGAAAGACACGTACAGACTATTAAGAAACTCTTAAAGAAGGCCTTAGAAGAAGAAAAAGACATGTACTTAGTCCTGATGGAATATAGAGCTACACCGATCAGTTCAAAATTACCATCACCAGCGGAAATCCTATTCAATAGAAAAATAAAGACCCAAGTACCAATTATAAACGAGCTATTAGAACCAAAGGATACGCAACAGTATAGAAATGTTTTAGTAAAAAACCAAGAGACACAAAAGAAGTACTACAACCGACATACCAAGGATTTAAAGAAACTGAAGAAAGGAGAAAGAATTATAATAAGAACAGATGAAAAGACATGGAAACCAGGAAGAGTAATAACTGAAGAAAAAGACAAACCGCGATCATACAGAATACGTTATGATGATAATACTAAGCAGCGTTTCTCAACCTGTGGGGCGCGCCCCCCTGGGGGGGGGGCGTAATAAAACTATATAGGGGGCGCGAGTATATCGAGAAAAAATGAGAAAAAATATTATTAAAAAATATACTCAATTTACTGAAAAAAGCAATAAAATACATTCTGATATAATAAAAAATAAAATACACGTTTGCTCTGTTATAATACAGTTATAAATAGGATTGCATCAGTACCGCACATTGTATTATTAGTGACTCACTTGGGCCTGTCTCGCAGCGCAAAGTTTTTCGAAAGAAAGTTTAATATTAGAAATTGACACTCTAAGCTCTTTCTATATTTAGCTGACATCTATATTTTGTCATCAAAGCAGCCACCGCAGAAAATCCGGTTTCACAAAGGTATGATGTTGAAAATGGTAATAGTATAGGAAGTGCTATTGTTTTCAGTGCAAAATACTCATCATCCAACCCTGACCAAAATTCAAAGAGTGATTTATTACTAAATTGTCTCTTGATTTCGGCACTTGCCGTGAAGTCCATAAAGATTTCTTCTTCGGCAGTTGAGAGATCTTCGGGAGTATTTTGAAATGGATCCCTAACCCACTCGTAACTTTGTATCAGCAAAAAAGTACTTTTTAAAATTATTTGCCAGCATGGTTAAATGATTTTCAATGGTTACAAAAACAACTTCCACATGTGGTTCTTCAGTCTTGTAAGTTTTAACACATTCATCCACATTTGCAAACATTTCTAGATTTTTTTGCTTTACATTTCTCCTCCACAATTCCAGTTTTCTACAAAAAGCATTAACTTTATCACTCGTATCCAACATATGTGTGTTTGTTCCTTGAAGTTGAAGATTTAAGGTATTTAATTTCTCGAATATGTCGACCAAGTAGCTCAATTTCATCACAAATAAATCATCTCGAAAATTGTCGGCTTCCGGTCGGTTTTCCGCTTCTAGTAAAATTGCGATTTTATCTCTTAATTCAAAAACACGTTGTAAAAATTTCCCACGTGATAACCATCTTGCCTCGCAATAAAATAGTAACGCTGAATGTACTGCACCCATGTCTTTACAAAGTGCAGAAAAGATTCTTCATTTTTATATAATTTACTATAGTTATCACCGTCGTTAGCACAATATTCAGACCAGGACTCATTTCTTTGAAAGCCAAAGCTTCTCTGTGGATCATGCAATGTGTCCAGATACACTGTGGAGATTTTTGTTTCACAAGTGCTTGTACACTTTGGAATCTTCCCGACATTGTACGAGCACCATCGGTGCATATTCCTACGCAATTTGTCCACTCTATATTTGCGTTGTTTAGAAAATCATTTAAGATAGCAAACAATGCAAGTGCTGTTGCTTTGAGTTCTATTGGTTTGCAGAATAGTAATTCTTCTACCGCTGACATACCATCACAAAATCCAACATAGGTTAATGAGCATCTTTATTGCTATCTGTTGCCTCATCAAGCTGAATTGAAAAAAAAATATCACCCAACTTCTCGAAAAGCTGATGCTGTATGACTTGAGGTATATCACCAATTCGACGGGTAACAGTATCATTTGATAGGGGTATGGACTGCAATTTTTTGGCAAAATTATCTCCAAACATAGATTCTACAATCTCAATTGCAGCTGGCAGAATCAGCTCTTCAGCAATCGTGTGAGGCTTTTTACATCTGGCTACTTGATATGAAACTTTGTGAAAGGCAAGTAAAGCTTTTTCATTCATTGCCAATGTTTCTTTGAAATATGATTTTTGGTTTTCATATGATTTTAATTTTAATTCGAAGAATTCTCGGGGTTTGCTAACGTACTCACCATGAAGCGTTTCCAAATGTCGTTTAAGTTTATTAGGTTTCATGCTGTCTGATGCCAAAATTTTTGAGCAAATGACACACAGAGGCCTTTCTTCTTCATTTACTTCAGTGCTGGTAAACCCAAAATTTAAATATTCTTGAGAATATGCTCGCTTACGCCTACTTAAAAATTTATCCATGATTCTATATACCATAGTCGTCAAATTTTAATTTCGGTTTGCACTTCTATCATATGCAGAAGATGACCTTATGGTATGCAGCGATGCCTGCTTGCTAACAGTGGTGGGAGAGCAACGCAGTGGCGGGGGACCCCCACGCCTTATATTTCATAGCAAACGTTTGTCGAGTGTGGCAGCCTTGCTTATGTTTATCTTTAGTTTATTTCGTCGCGCTCTTTTCCTCTTTCTACTTTCGTATCAGAAATTAAAATATGTCGACTCCGGTATAGTCACTGTGTAATTCTGCTGCTAATCCAATGTCGTGAATTGCAGATAACACGCAAATTACAACATAATTGATATGATAATTGACGAAAAAATGAGAAAATTTTGAATGTTTACGCTTGCGTTTATTGCAATAGATTTCAGTACAAAACTAATTTTTAAGTTTGGGTATCAAGGTCGTAGTGTGGCTTTAGTGTCAAAGAGTAATTAAATAAATAAATAAAAAAAAATTAAATAGAGACTAATATTACAATTACAGCACGATTTCAGTGAAAATTATTGAAGGGGGGGCGGCGATGAGAATTGTGATTGGAAATTGGGTCGCAAATACGAAAAGGTTGAGAACCCCTGTACTAAAGAATTGAGAAGAAATAGAAAATTCATTAAACCATTTAAAAACGAAGAAATTAATAAGAGAAATCATGACTTATTTGACGAAGTGTTAGAAGAATACATAAACAGAAATCAGAACCAATCGACCAACGAAGAAACGAATATGGTAACCCACGATTTGACTAAAAATAGTGAAAATGTCATTCAACCAGAATCAAATCAAAACGAATTACGGAATTATAAGCGTAATCGTAAACCACCAACCTATTTGAAAGATTATGTGTGTTAATTGTAAGTAACATTAAAATTGGTAAGGAAGGGAGGTGTTGTATATGCGTTTAGAGCAACATAATAATAATAGTTGTATTGCGCCTGCGCGACATCTACCATCCGCATGTATAGCATTACACAAATCAGTAGTAGTTAAGACACCAGCTCTGTAATATTGTGCCGTAACCTCCGTGATATAGAGGCCTGGAACAAAGCTTGTGTCACGTGATCTGACGTCACGAATGCCGGCTGACTAGCATTACAGTTTAGATTTGCCGTGATCGCACATCCCAGTCGCGTGAACTAGATTTCGCAAGTTTTTCTTTCAAAAACCCTCATAAAGAACTTCAAATAAGTTAAAGTGATAAGTTAAAGGTGTAGAATTTCAGATTTACCTGATTTATGTGCAGATAATTTGTAAAATCAGTGAAAAGAGAGTGTTTCTCAATTGTGGAGTGCCGAGTTTGTGGGTTAGCAAATATGGCCGCTGGTAAATTTTGTATGTGAACGTTGTTTTATTACTTATAAATAACTTTCGGGTGGTGTCGTTTATAATATGGTTGTGTCGTTTATATAAAATAATTAGTTAATCAAGAACGCCAACAGTTTGACTAGATACCTGAGTGAATCTTGTTCATTTAATTAAAAATACCTGATAAATGCTGCGTGCCTAATTGCACAAGCAATTACGATAGTACCCATACGTATGTGTCCGTCTTTTCTTTTCCAAAAGATGAAGAGTTGAAAAAAACGTGGATTAAATGCATTCATACAGAGTCATTTAATCCAACAAAACATTCAGTAGTATGTATTAAACATTTCTCAGAGTCATCGGTTATAACAATTGATAAAATAACCAGAAACGATGGATCTGTATTAGAGGTGCCAAGAAAAAAGCCAGCACTAATTAAAAACGCGGTCCCTTCAATATTTCCAAATCAACCCTCATACATGACAAAAAAATCCCCAAAAAAACGAAAACATCCAGACGAAAGACGACAGGAGATACTAGATCGAGACGAAACCGTTTTTCAGGCGTGGAGTCGCGATGATGATATATTAGATTTTGACAACTTTTTATTGAAATTTAAAGAGAAACATTTGTTTGATTTTGTTTATAAAATTACTGCAAATGTTATACATTTTTTTAAAGTTGATTGTGATTCAAATGCGTGTCCAACAATCACGTTAGGTTTCAAAATATTTAGAGATCTGAAAGTTGCTTTTTTTTGTAACATCCATTACTACCAATTCAGATTTTGTTATAAATTTTACCAATTGTGGTGAAAATGACTCTGCAGATATTAGCAAATATTTGAAAAATTTAACAAGAGGAGCTCTAAAACAACCATCTGAATTATTCTTTGAAGTCTCTATTCAGGCGTATCAGATATTTAGTGAGCTTATTTCAGATAAATATGAAACTGAATTTCTAAAAACAGGTAAACAAAGGATTATTTTACGGGAATTGACAATGTTAAAATTGGAAAAATATGTAGAAGAAATCAATGAGAAATGTATTTTATGCAGCAAAACGTTGAAGTCGATATTGTTAAAAAATAGTCATGTTCTTGCCAATATATTTCTTAATAACTATTCAAAAATAATCAACGACAAAATTAACACCCAAAACATGGATCTATCCAAGAGAAAACTGATTAAATTTAATAGTTAAGTAGTTATAAAACACATTAACGCATGGAGATAGGGCTATTGGCGAGGCCTCCATAAGAGCCAACGCGTGTATTATGGGTACCTCAACGGTGACGTGAAAACCCTGTTCATTGTTTTTTATCATAATAAGTTCCTTTGTTGAAATAATATTCAGTTTTACTCACAAATATAGAATTGTCTCTATGTTGGGTATTTTACTTTTCGCAATTGTCAGCCGGCTTTCGTGACGTCACGATTGCTTGTTCGCGGCCTGTACTTTCTCGTAGGTTACGATTGTGCATCAACATTAAAGTATATTAAAACACATGTGGCATTATAAATTACCCAACATAACAGAAACGTTTATCAAAAGCTGGACGAGGACTGCGACTGACAGAAATGGCGGAAGGAACAGAAGACATGGTGCTACTGAAGGTGCCGATAATAAAGATTAACACCCATTCATTAGAAATTAAGTTTATAATCGCGTTATTTATTGCCTTGTGAAGTTTTCTTTATTTGTTTAAGAGATTTAATGTTCATTTTATGAATTAAAATGTTATGTTTTGTGAATTGTTCAAGAGCCTACATTCAATGTTCATTTTAAGATTTAAAATGTTACTTTTTGTGAACTGTTCAAGAGAATACATTTAACGTTTATTTTAGGAAATAAAATGTTATGTTTCGTGAATTGAAATATTAAAATAAATGTTTTTAAATAAAATTAATTTTTGGCTTGTTTTTGTGAGCGGCGATCGATCGGCATTGTAGCGGATATTAGTCGCATCAACTATGGGCCAATGCTGTAAAAAGGGCGATATTCCTGCGTTGGCCCGGCTAGCGGCCGCAGTCTCCTATTGATAGCGGGCCAATATAGAATTCAGTTAGAGGTCCGCCATCCGTATAATCGGCTAGCGGGCATTTGTCCGTTGAAGGCCCATCATTAAAATGTTTGCTGGGACAGAACACTTGTTTTCGTCATATTTACCATAACATATGAAATAAATGGTATTTCATGTATATTATTGTTAAGATACATTTTATTAAAGAATAATCAAGAGAATTATTATATACGTAATTAATGGAATAATTATTAGTTTCGAATGTTTGAATGTAACATTTAGATTTTAATAGGTGACTCTTATTTTGAAATTTTCCCGCCATTCACCACCACTGTAAACGTGCATTGCCTTTAAATCTCCGCTGTACAGCTTGTACATCTTAATTTTTAAATAAGAAAATTTAGAGTTGCCCTTGCTGATAACTTATAACAATTACAAATATAATGTAATAACAATTATAATTGGTGTACGGTATGTTTGTTAAACTACAGTAATTCGGTAATTTCTTCCCTACAATATTGTAATTTTATACTTAGTTGGTAGCATTGCTGCAGTAACGCTCTCCGCTGTAATAAGTTACCGCATCTGCCAATTCAACTGCCATTTGCATGTGTTTATACGATTCTTGTATTTGTTTTACTAGGTTTAGTGGAAATTCACAAATTAATAAGGATTAATAATGGCCGGTCATGTTGACCAAATTAATATGGATGACGCAATGCATTCGGCAGATACATTAAATATAAAGGAGGAACAGTGCCAAGAAGACAGTTTTGTAGAGGATAAAGTGTGTATCTCTGAAACTTCTATTAGCGTAGACAATACTGAATTACAAGGCCCCAATTGGCATTGCAAGGTAAAACAGTATGATGAGTCCACATGTTCGGTCAATATTAAAACAGAAATCGCATCATTCGAAATGACTGAAGGAAAAAATGACAACGTTAAAATAAGAGGAGGAATCAATGCTGATGATATTAAAATTGAGTTTGATAATGGACTACTATGTGAGTAATAGATATTAATAGCGGTTCTTTGTAATTTGTTGTAGCTGTAGTCTAGAGTTATAACAGATAATAGGCTATGTTAGTGAAAGTAAATATACATTTTTACTGTCCTCCAACCTATGTTTCAAATATATTCAGGCTGTTTCAACTGCTGATGACAGTGTTAAATATATGTTTTATCATCAAGTGATAGTAAATGCTGTGATTCTTAATCCATTTAAATTTGGCCAACAGATTGTGAAAATTGTGAAGCATATTACGAAGACTATTGCATCGAGTGTGGAATGCTTGTGCATATTTTAAACAAACATGTTTTGAATAGTGCAGATAAAGGAGCGCGGAAAGATATTCCAAATGATGTATTAGAAATTCAAGATTGTTTTGGACAAACTGGAATATGTGCTATAAGAATTATTCCTGCAGGTGTGAAATTTGGTCCTTTCACTGGACTCACCGCAACAGAATGTCCCTGGGAAATGAAAGGGCAGAAATTTGTTTTGGACCAAAATATATCGAAATATTTGAATTGGATGCAATATGTTAATCCTGCCAAGAATATTTCTGAAGGGAACTTGTGTGTCTTTCAAAGTGAAGAAAATGTATATTATCAGAGCACTCGTCCAATCCAAGCTGGTGAAGAATTACTAGTGTATCTTGGTGAACAATACGGAAACAACCCAAGTACTATTATCAGGGCAGATTTTGTTACCAATACGAAAGATATCGTGAAGGATGTCTTTGCCTGTACATTTTGCTGTCTTGGATTTAGCTTGAAAATGCATTTGACCAAACATAAAACCAGATGTGTTGAGGATACAGCTGGAGAGTTTTCAATAGAAGGTATTGTGTATATTTAATCTTGATGTTAATACTTTAAAGAAGATTATCTTTAAATTATTTTATTAAATATCAAATGAATAGAATTGATTAAGTTGAAGATATTTCAAGAAAGTAATTAAGGTTGATATTAAGTTATCGAATGTGAATCAAACCTGTACCTCAATGTCTAAAATATTAATAATAGTACAAAAAATAAAGGTTCACAATTTTGATGAAAAGAAAGGTTAGGAAAAAGAGAAATTTTTGTAATTAAGGAACAGTTTATGCAACAGCTGTTCGGGACTTACAATCTTTTTCTTTTCATGGTTATATGTTGACCACATGTTCTTAATTCTTTTCATTACATAAAAATCCTTTTATGTTTTAATATTCACGATTGTTACATTCCACATGCACTGCATCAATGTTAGTGTTGCATGTAATTTGTTTTTCGCGCAATTCCAGAACTCACCCAGTGCCCATTTTGCAATATCCACCTGGACCCAAAGGAATACCTGGAACACCATATGGCTTTTTGCAGCGACAGGAATGCCAGGTACGATTGCTTTTTATATGATTATACTTGAGAGGAGTGATGCATAAATGAAGTTTTCTTGCCACAGTTTACTGTTTGTTTTACCTCTATAATATCAGTGGTTTCAGGCTATGCATGCTTGAAATGTTGAACTACAAAAGAATTTCTGCAAATTCAAAATTAACATAATACTTTAAAGACTACTGTACAGTTCTCCTAACAAAAGAGTAGCTGATCTAAAGTATACATTCTGTCTAATATTTGTAGATCGAGCTATAACCTTATTATGAATGAAATAGTCAATCTTTCCAGCAACAGAGTTTCGAAGTAAAATATATGGATGAATAGGTATATACAATCAGGAAGATACGTTGTTTTTTTTTATGTCTACATTAAGAAACATAATCAAGAACAATGAAGCGCAGTGTACACTGTTATTGCAATTTTATCGAGTGTATGTTGGCTTTTTACTCACATTATAAGTATATGTGAAATACTCTGATGATTTTAGAGTTTGTTTTCTGTTATGATCAAGACACTAATATGGATACAATAATAAAGAATTATTTTATCATAAACCAAAATATATTTAACGTTTTTTATACATATATACACTCTAACGCATAATGTATTAATATCAGTGAGATAAATTATTTTTGTTATCTATAGCAAATCTTATTTTTGCTGTACGAGAACCCGGCGAGCAGAGGTAATTTTTTAAATTATAGGTCGTAGTAAATATGGCATATGAGAAACTCGCAATCATGCAATTTGTTATTCACTTTCAAATTGTAAATAAATTTAATATATGTTTTCTCTTCCCCCAATATAAACTCAAATTTTAAAAATTACAAAGATTTTTTAAAATATTCGTCGCGCCACTGCACTTTAATACGACTGTAGGGTATGCAAGAGTGGGGTTCTAAGTACGAGTGTGAAGGCGTGCGAGGTCAGTCTCGTTCGATCGTTACGTGTGGATGTTTCGACTATGGCTTACACAACGCACGAACTGAAATAAATTATGTTTTTTTTTAATTCATTTGCGTCCAATTAAAATAAAAGTTTCTCAAAAGTAGAGTTGGGCAAATTTTACAACACAAATTTGTTTTTGTGAGAAATAAGAAGTAAAAAGTCGTTGAATTTAATCATAATAACAGTAATAGCACTTACTATACATTTATTGCGGAAGAAAATGTAATATCTAAATAATCCTGACAAATATTAAAATAATTACAAAATTCATACAGTCGGCATCTCAATAAAAAAAATTCTCGTTGTTGAAAAATAAAATATTTTAAAAGAGAACAAAAGAAATCGAATAAAGTACAGGCATCAATTTTATTCCGAATCAGCTGATATTTCATATTAAGGTTGTTGAACTCTTAGCATGAACACCTGTTTAGAAATAGTAAACAATGCTATCATTGGGGTTTTTATAACGTTTACAACTGTTATTGCGGTGTGTGTATGTATGCGTTTCTATGTGTGCTTATTTAGTTCCATAAAAATATTATTTATTACGACTCATGACGTCGGCTGTCTGGCGCGATACCTGCTAAAACCATAGACGGCACATTAAACACTTTTCGGGAGTTTTTAATTTTGGCGTTCGTGTCGTAATTGACTCACAATTTTTGGGATTTATATTCTACATAATTGCATCTTTCCATTTATCATACTCTGTCCCCTTCTTTCAAATACACCCTGTATATCAATACAAAAATAATCTCATTCTGAGTGGGGGTGGACATATTGTCACGGTGACGATATTAACGCGCCTTCACCACAATGTCACGGTGGGCTTTAACGTTAATATCGCAGGTCTAAACTCGTGACGGGGGTTTTGCTCTGGGGGGAGCACTCGCTTATAATTATATAATAAATAGCAAAAGGTACCTACCTTTTCTTCTCCGCCGGACTTGGACTCTCAAGGGGTGAGGAGATTGACTTGTCTGAATAAAATACTACTTCTAACACACTTATTTATTAAACAGTTTATGTACATTTATTAGACTTTTTCGACCAACTGGTGATAGTGGACTATCTGTACTCATTATTCCAGGTTCTGGTAGGCCTGGAGCACATACAACTACCACTTTTCCTAAAACATTTATTACATCTTCTTCAAATTTTGTTAAAAGGTTAGATTGTGGACCTCCATCGGTTTGTCGTTGCTATATATGACCCAGCCTTGCCTTTTTTTTTAGTACTGGATTTCCAGTCTGTAAATGTCTACAAAAAAAGATATATAAAAACACCTATATCTAGCCATTTATTTGTCTAGCATTTTAATAAAATATCTTACGTAACTCTATGTAAAAAATATTATGTTTATTAATCATTTTCATTCAATAACATTACTTTTTTCAGAAAGAAGTTCGTCATTTTAATAACATTTATTAATTTCAAATGACAGTGTCAAAAAAGCATAAGATATTTGATAAAATGCTAATAGTTTAGGGATAACAAATTTATAATAATAATAAATAAATTTTTAAATTTTAATGTTTATAGCATAATGCTAACAAGTTACAAATAACATTGCATAATAATATCAAATAATTAATTACAAAAATTATATATCATTTAGTTCTAATAATAAATAATATGACTATATATTAATATTGTCTTTAGAATATAAAGCACATCCCTTCCTAATAGTCTGAACTGTACTTGAAGTCTTCACGCCATGCGGCAAACTATTGAATTGAATAAGTCCCTCATGGAAAAGATCATTCTGACTGTAGGTCGTGGCCACTGTTGAAACATAAAAGTCATCCTTGACTCGTGTTGGGTAGTCATTTACATCTGATATATACCTAGTATTTTTTAATAAATGTTCAGGAAGTAAGCCATGTTTTATTTTGTATATAAAAGTCATTGTATTAAGAAATATTAATTGTTTAATACTTAATAATCCTGTTGCCTGCAACATGGCCCTAATACTTGTATAACGATTACACCCTATAATGCAACGCATGGCTTGATTTTGTTTTTTTTGAAGTATATTTTTCTCTGTCGTGTTCAACAAAAACATTATAGATGAACAGTAATTAAAATGTGGTAAAATAATTGATTTGTAGATTGTTAGTTTAGACCAATCACTAAGATATGCACTCATTCTTTTCATTAGATTTATTTTCTTTGCTATCTTATTAGTGACATATTCTGCATGTCTGGAAAATGTTAAGTGTTCATCCACTATAACTCCCAAGTACTTGCACCGTTCAACCTGTTCTATCCTTTGGTTATTTATAAAGATTCCTGTGTGGTTCCTAGTTTCTATAGTATTGAACTTACTTTTAATTATCATAAATTTAGTTTTTTCTGTATTTAGACTTAAACCGTTTTGTGTTATCCACTTACACAATATTTGTAGCTCATTGTTTATGATTTGCACAACTGCACAAACATCTTGACCCATTAAATACAATAAGGTATCATCTGCAAAAAGCTGGATGTTACAGTTTTTGATGGTCTTGACAACATCATTAATATAAACAATAAACATGTTAGGTCCCAAAACTGTCCCTTGCGGAACCCCATACGTGTTTTCTTTTTGCTCAGACGTATTATTTAAAAATTTTGTTTCCTGAGTACGATTCGAGAGGTAGTCCTTAAACCAATTGAGCGCAACGTCTCGAATACCATATTTTTTCAACTTTTCTATCAGCATACACCTGTCTATAGTTTCAAATGCCCTTCGAAAGTCCAAGAAGACTACCCCTATAACCTTTTTCTCACATAAAGCACTTTTCCAATTCACCAAAACTGTTTGTAATGCACTCTCACAGGAATTATGTGATCGAAAGCCCGCCTGGTATTCACTAAGTAATTTATTTTTTTCAATGTGTTCTATAAACTGTTTATTAACTATAACCTCCAGAACTTTCTCATATACAGGGACCATATTGATAGGTCGAAACTCTTCACTTTTGTTTGTGTTTGTTTTCTTTTCTATTGGGATGATTGTAGATTTTCTCCAATGTTTCGGAAATGTTCCATATTCCAAACTGCTGTTAATTAACTGCAAAAATCTATCACCAGTCACTTCAAATGCTTTTTGTAGTATGTTTGTTGTTATTCCATCTACACTGCTGTTCTTCTTTTTTAGGTTCATGACTATAGTTTTTAATTCTGAAAATGAAATTACTCTAAAGTTGGCCATTGTTATATCAGATTCTTCCATTCTTTCTACTATCTCCCTAATGTCTCAGCTATTTAACTCATGGTTATCGCCTCTATGCTTTTTATAAAGTAAGTGTTACATTTTTCTGCTATAATACTCTCGTCTCTCTCAATATTGCCTTCAAAGTATATTCCTGTTTTAATTGTTATTACTTTTCCTCCTACCAGTGTTTTTATGGTCTTCCACATTTCTGTTGAATTATTTTTATTGAGATCTATTTTTGAATTATAATAAGCACTTTTCTGTTGTCTAATCATATCAACTATTTTATTTCTTTGAGTCCTATATTCTTTAAAATCATCATTGCTCTTAGTTATTACGGATTTTCGATATAACTGGTCTCTTTTTTGTATGTTTAAATCAATTTCTGGTGTCCACCATTTTTTATCAACCCATTGTTCTTTGATAACTTTTTCCTTAAGCGGAGCATATTTATTTAGTACAAAGGATATGTTATCCACCAGCTTATCTGCTAGAGTGTCTATATCTGTACAGTTTCTGTCCCATCCAGTATCCATGAGGTCCAACTGAAACTGTAAGTCATCAAAATTGTTGTAGTCTCTGTAATATTTTGTGATACTCTTTTTAACACTATTATCTTTTGTTATATCAACAGTCAATATGCCATGGTCAGTAATTTTTGGTGTCATATGAACTTGAGGTTTTAAATTTTTGTCATTTGTGATTAATAAATCTATCATCGTTGATGAATGGTCTGAAACTCTTGTGAAATTATTTACATTTTGATATAATCCGTTTTGTAATATCAGTTGTCTTAACTTTTCAGAATAAAATGTGTTTTTTGACATATCAATATTGAAATCACCTATACATATAAGTGTTCCTTCTTTACATGCATATTCTTCGAAAAAGTCTTCCATATATGCTAAAAAATCTGCATTACTGCTTGAGGGTGAATGATACACACTAAACACCGATAATTTTTGATCTTTTATTGAAATTTCTACACCAGTCATCCACACATTACTCAAATATGATGATGTTACCAATGTTTTGGTGGATAATTCTTCCTTTATGTAAATGATTCTTCCACCATTGTGCCTGCTGTGTGATGTTGTATTTATAAGGTGATATCCTACAATATGAATTTCATGATCAAATATTTGATCTGTCACACGTGTCCCCGATAAACAGACCACTAAAGGTTTCCAATTATTAACAATTAAACTCAGTTCAGTTTTGTGTGCCAGTAAACTCTCTATATTTAGATACATTAACTTACCCTTTGGTTGCTATTTCTGCGGAGGGTAATTACTTGGGTAACTAATCTTTTGTTCAAGTTCCCTGTATATTCTTTTGTATGCTTCACACTTTTTGTCATACGCAAGGTGATTATAATCAATGCCTGGCACTTTCAAAGCAACTGCTGCATACTTACAATTGACACAAATAATTTGTTGAGAATCACATATGTCAATTTTATGATCTCCTGCACATTTTGGACAAATTTTTCAGATTTGCAGTCTTTTGCCATGTGTCCAAACTTATAACACTTAAAGCACTGCACTATATTTATATGATCAAAATATGTGTACGATCTCCACCCAATTGAAAGTTTATCTTTGTTTTCAATTAATCTATATGTATTAGAGTCAACCTCCAGAACAACACTTTCTTTTCCTCTTTTACCCTTAAAGTGTGTTATCAGGGATACATGTCTCGTTTTCTCTGTAGTGGTGATAGCATTTTGCAGGATAATTTTTTCTATAAAGTCATTTTCATTGTTCAATAATTTTTCTTCTACATTTATAATTTTTATCCTTGGAAACCTTTTTTTTGGTATTTTCACATCAAAGTCTTCACCAAATTGCTTTTGAATACTATCAGATACACTCTCTAGATCTTCTCTTCTTTCAGAGCTAATTGCAATTGCCCCATCCCGAAGAAACCTTATCCGTGAAACCCCAGCCCCAATCTTACCCGGATCAATATTTTCTTCAATTTGTTTTTTTGTTACTAGACTATCTTGCGCTTTTTTTGGCTTCACTACAAGTACCTCATTATACTTTCTTCCAGTCACCTCACCATACTTGATTTGATCTTGTTCACCCACTTGATTACATCTATTGCTAACTGTCTCCAATTCCTTTTCCATTAGTACTATCCTTTCCTCCAAACTCTTTATCAGACGATCCTTTGTCAAAATTACCTCATCTTTGGTTTCGATTAACTCATCTTTACATTGTACTAACAGCTGAAACATTGACACTGGTTCATGCTCCCTGCATTTCACACAGTAAAATTTCATAACACGAACATTTAATTCCAATACTTTTATTTCCGATGACGTCAACTGTCCACATGCTTTGCAACTTCTTGATTTACATATATCACACTTAAGAACTGCTATTTTTTTGGTCTGTTCACATATATCACACTCCATGTTTGTAGGTTAACATCTACAATTTTTAACTGCAAATTTCCGTAAAAACTTGATTCTGTTTGGCAAGACTCGAATTGTGGACTATTTACAAACTATAAACTTTAATTTTAGACCGAAATAAAACTTCTGTCTTCTGTTTTTACTAGGTTTTTCAACAAATTTTCAGAGCAACAAAAATCAAAACCCCCAAAATGGCCGACATATTCATATTATATTTATAAATATAATGAATACAAACCTTCTTCCACTGGTCTTTTGTTTTTTGTGGGCCATCTCCACATGCATTTAAAATACCTGTTAATTCATCCCAGGCATTTTAGTTTTACGTATTTAACCTACAATCCCCGCAACTTTTTATTGGTATCGCTTAAACAGCTGATACATTGGCAAGATGAAGATGGAAACATGTGTACAGTCCCTCGTGAAAACATTGATATCTTCGTTATATGACCGACATCGACCGAACTCATAACGATGTTACTTACTGAATACGCTGTAACGTTATAAAATCGTAGATATTATTATTTCTATTTTAAATAGCCATTATTGCTATTTTCGAATATTATTTGAACATTTTCTGGCATCTTAGCGTCGTCTGTCTTGGAGCATTTTAACTTACGTATGTTCGCTATTGAGTCACTTTGTGGCGTACAGTTTTCTGTTGTAAATACCTATTTCTTTTAATTCAAATAAGTTTCTAATAATTATTCTTAGCTGCTTGTTATTTTCTTTTGGATGATTGAATACTATTTTTAGATTGAAATACTAATTTAATTAACTACGTCTTATCAACATTTTATTTGAATTGTTGTTCTTCTTTCCCCACTTCTGCCAGCGGACATTTGATGAATGCCTGACCGCGTAACTCGGTCAACCACTTTTGCCTTGTCGGTCTTCGTAGTAACTACGTATTAATAAAAAAGCTTGGGGCCTCGTGTGAATTAGCGTGCATTTACATGATATATATTTTGGTATGAATATGGTAATCCATTAACATCGTTTTTAGTGGCGGATATTTATTGAGTGTAATGCAATTCTGAAAATTTGTTTGTTACAAACGATTTGTTTGTAAATGATTTGTTATCTATCCCTTTTAGTTTAATATATCATATGCCTTTGAGTGATAAACTACAATTCTTCAATGGGGAAGTCTTACGCTTGTTTGATTCACATGCGCCCATTGTTACTAAAAGAGTTACGAAACCTAAAATGCCTTGGATTACTGATAATGTGAAGCTTCTTCAAAAACTTCGTGATAAAGCTAAAAGTAAATTTAAAAGAACCAAGGCACTGACTCATTGGAATTATTACAAGGAGCTTCGCAATTTCACTACCTTGGCTGTCCGAAATGAAAAAAGAGCTTATTTTCAATACCTTTCTTCATTGGGGGGCGGGAGGCAGCTTTGGTTTCAGATACGGAAGATGAATATCGGTAGGAGAAACAAATATGAGATTGCACCCGACATCACAGATGCTGAAGCGATTAACAACTCCTTTATCGCCAGTGTTCCGACTGTTTCGGCGGATGTTGAGGCAACTATAAATCATTATCTGGATACTACTCGAAGTGATTTGCTAAATAGTTTTTCTTTTGTTCCTGTGGATGCAGCTACTGTTCACAGGACTATATGCGGTATCAAGAGCACAGCTGTGGGTGATGATGGGGTGAGTATTCAAATGTTGGGATTTTTATTGCCACATGTCCTACCATATATAACTCACATAATCAACTGTGCTATCGAGAGCGGTGTTTCTCCTGGGCCTTGGAAAAGATCTATCATCATACCCATACCTAAGAAGAACAACACTACTGACATTACTGATTTACGACCTATTAGCTTATTGCCGGTGTTGAGCATGGTTTTCGAGAAAATCTTGCATATGCAAATAAGTAAGCATTTGGAGTCTCGTGAGTTGCTGCCTGCGTGCCAGTCTGGCTTTAGGCGTGGCCATAGTTGTGCTACTGCTTTGTTGGGAGTTACTGATGATATCATCAGGGCGAGGGACGGTGGTGACCTTACCCTCCTGGTGCTTCTAGATTATAGTAAAGCTTTCGACACCATTGATTTTGAGGTTCTCCTGGCAATACTGCGGCATCTGGGCTTCTGTGAGCGTGCTTCGTTACTACTCCGATCATACCTCACGGATAGATCTCAGTACGTCAGTTTTAGAGGGGGGAAATCATCTCTCTCTCATGTTACTCGAGGGGTTCCACAGGGATCTGTCCTAGGTCCCTTACTCTTCAGTTTGTACACTAGTCACTTGCACAAATACATTACTTATTCTACTACACAGATGTGTGCTGATGACACGCAAATTTATATTAGTTTCTGTCCCGGTGATGTGAATTCTGCTTTGGCAAAATTGAATGGTGATCTGGATAATAATAGCAATTTTTCTAAAAGTAATGGGTTAAAAATCAACCCTGAGAAGTGCGTTGCGGTATTGTTCGGAAAACCGAAGGATGTGGAGCGGCTTGCCGGTGACATTAAAATTAAAATCGACAATATTGGCGTCCCGCTGTCAGGTTCTGCGAAAAATTTAGGCATAATAGTTGACAATACATTTAGATACAGGATCTACGTCTCCAGACTCATTGGGCTGGCTTTCTCTACTCTCAGAGCTCTCTATCCACATAGATCGGTGTTTGATATTCGAACTAAGGCTTTACTTTGTGAGACCTATGTTCTGTCTTTATTTAATTATTGTGTGGCAGTCTACGGTCCTTGTCTGGATGTCATTGGTAAGGCGCGCATTCAGAAAGTCCAGAACATCTGCTTGAGATACGTGTTTGGAATTCGTAAGTTTAATAGGGTTAGTCACAGGCTGCGTGATGTGGGTTGGCTCAATATGAACAATCGGAGAATTTACCATTCACTAAATTTGTACCATAAACTTATTTTATTCAAAACGCCTCCTTACCTATATCAGAAGATTCGATTTCGAACAGATGTACATAACATTAATCTTAGGCATAGACATCTAATAAGTCCTCCGCGACATACACTCTCCCTTTATGAAAGGAGTTTCAGTTATAATATATACCAATTATACAATTTCCTACCAGGTGGTGTCAGGGGCAAGGAGTCGGGTGCATTCGGGCGTGCCCTTTTCGAACTGCTCTTTAATAGACAATAGAATTAGTATTGCTACATTATTATTATTTTGTTAAATTGTGTATATACATGTCATACTTACTTTGTTTCCTTATGTAGGCGTGTATACCGGAATATATATAGGTTAAGTTTATCTTAGGCATTAGCTAGCTAATTGACTAATTAATTATATATTAAGGTTTGGATGGAAGATAACATATTCTTCCTACCCTACTGAACCTCGCCTTAGGGTTTCTGCGGGGGTGCTTATATATGTATATTATGTAACCTTGTAACGACAACTTTCTTTACTATAATCGTTCGCATAACGATCAAGTTACAGAATAGGGGTGTAAATATCTAATGAAGCACAATGCAAAACAACAGAAACGCAACAATTTGATTATGATTTATCAACGACGCATATAATTTTAGGTTAGGATGTTTACAAATAACGCGCTTTTATTTTTCGTTATGACGATTCGTGTGTTTGTAATAGGAACTAAAATAAAATTCAAAATTGGTAAAGCCCGTAACCAGGCCTTGGGATTACCGCACCCGCACCCGCATACGCCACATGCCGTGTAAAAAACCCAGGACCGCTAATATAAAGAGACGTATGCATCGTCCTTGGCGTAGACAGCCAATGTTACATTAACTTTAATATTCAAAAGGGAAAATAATTGAATTAATTCTAACTAGAGCCTCAACTCATTAATTATTGTAAATGTATTTTTTCTTCGTAACGAAGCACGTTATAACGTGAACTCTTGCTTCTTATTGGGACTGCATCTATCACATTAAAGCGCATTAGGCATTCAGTAGTAAAATTAACTCCGCCCTAAAATTGAAGTTTAGCATGAGATTATAAACATTTATTTATTTTCAGAAAGTGTATTCTACCGATACCACCGGCCAAACAAGCGACATTAAACGGGCGCAAGAGATGTCTCCGCCCGATCTATAAATGTGAGCAGTGCAAGTACAGGACGAAGTACCAAGCAGATCTCAAGAAACACACTGAGCAGCATTATGTAGTTAAAAGGTATAAATGTAGGATTTGTAACAGACGTTTCAAGACTAAAGAATCCCTCAGGCTGCACGTGGAAAATACGCACGCTTATGTTGGAGGAAAGGACGACCAAGAACATTCTACGACTGATTATAGAAATGCACATATAAAAGTAGAACAATCGAGCCCAAGAGATCAAAAGAAAATATTTGAGTGTCCCCTGTGTGTATTTCGAACAAAATACAAAGTATCTTTAAGAGGACATATAAAATCTAAACATTTGAAGGAATTTGATTATAATTGTGACAAATGTGAATATGAAACAAACAACAAAAGTCGTTTAGAACAACATATGAAAACTAAACATTTAAAGGAATTTGACTATCAATGTGACAAATGTGAATATGAAACAAACCTCAAAAATGATTTAAGAAGACATATAAAATCTAAACATTTGAAGCAAGTTGATTATAAATGCTACTCTTGTGAATTTGGAACAAATAACAAATGTCATTTAGAAAGACATATGAAAACTAAACATTTAAAGGAATTTGACTATAAATGTGACAAATGTGATTATGAAACAAACAACAAAAGTAATTTAGAACAACATATGAAAACTAAACATTTAAAGGAATTTGACTATAAATGTGACAAATGTGAATATGGAACAATCGTCAAAATTGGTTTAAAAAGACATATAAAATCTAAACATTTGAAGCAAGTTGATTATAAATGCTACTCTTGTGAATTTGGAACAAATAACAAATGTCATTTAGAAAGACATATGAAAACTAAACATTTAAAGGAATTTGACTATAAATGTGACAAATGTGATTATGAAACAAACAACAAAAGTAATTTAGAACAACATATGAAAACTAAACATTTGAAGCAATTTGACTATATATGTGACAAATGTGAATATGAAACAAACAACAAAAGTAATTTAGAACAACATATGAAAACTAAACATTTAAAGGAATTTGACTATAAATGTGACAAATGTGAATATGAAACAAACAACAAAAGTAATTTAGAACAACATATGAAAACTAAACATTTAAAGGAATTTGACTATAAATGTGACAAATGTGAATATGGAACAAACGTCAAAATTGGTTTAAAAAGACATATAAAATCTAAACATTTGAAGGAATTTGATTATAACTGTGACAAATGTGAATATAGAACAAACCACAAAAGTAGATTCCAAGTACATATAAAAACTAATCATTTGAAGCAATTTGACTATAAATGTGACAAATGTGAATATGGAGGAAACCTCAAAAGTAGTTTACAAGTACATATAAAATCTAAACATTTGAAGGAATTTGATTATAACTGTGACAAATGTGAATATAGAACAAACCACAAAAGTAGTGTACAAGTACATATAAAAAGTAATCATTTGAAGCAATTTGACTATAAATGTGACAAATGTGAATATGGAGCAAACCTCAAAAGTAGTTTACAAGTACATATAAAATCTAAACATTTAAAGGAATTTGATTATAAATGTAAGTCTTGTAAATTTGGAACAAACAAGAAAAGTAATTTACAAAGACATATAAAACGTAAACATTTGAAGTGATTTGATTATAAACGTGACTCCTATGAATTCTTTTTTTTCGGTTAGTATAACAATTTGTGTTTATTTTGTATTTAATTCTCGGCTAATGATATATGTATAGCAAAAAATAAAAAATAAAAATTTTTGTTTTGTTTTTTTGCCCCTCTACTCAGTATATAATTCTATGGAATCCAATCGTTGGACCGCATGTAACTCAGAATGGGGTTGCTTACGGCGGGTTAGATCAGCCGTTGCTGGATGCTTTTATTGACATTTGATTGTACTTTCAAAATCGCAGAAAAGTATTTAAAAGAACATTAAATTAAACTAAATTGTGTGTGATAAGGTGAAATAAACATCAATTATATTACGACTTCCATAATTTCAAGGATGTGTACGGCAGATATGATTAAAAATGTGAAAAGGAAAAATTCGCTAGGTGAGTACCTAATTTATTTTCTGTCTCCATTTCTGTACGTTGGCACCCATAATTTCATAACCAAAAAAATGTGCTTTATTCAGAAATCGCCTGCACCCGTAAGCTGTAGTTTACCCATAATATGAAACGACACAAGACCATCGAAAATATGTGTGCGGCACAAAATTTACCAATTTTACAAATTTATCATACAGACGACACTAAAATAAGACTATTTTCTCTATTGCACTTTTTCGGGAAAAGCCCTGGAAAGCCACAATTTGCAGGTTGGGCTTTCGTAGATCATCGACGAAATACGAACACACTTTATTCATGTTCCCATAAAAACACCCATTTCACCATATATTCATAAACAGTAATCACTGTAAATTAACATTACTCGCATAAATATACAAATTTAATGCAAAAATACGTGTTTTCCAAAAGAAAATAATTGACTTTTATTTTATGTAAAATGTAGGGAAACTAGGAAACTGATCAAAAATTTAATCCGTGGTTAAATCTATATTTGGATGAAAACATTGAGCAGCAACAAAGATATCGTCACTATCCCGCTATAGCTCGTAATAAATTAAAAAGGGAAATTGATGACTAGGAACGCAAGAGGTCGCTTCATGATCAAAAAATGTTGAATGTCGATAAGGAAGAATCACAGCATATCAGCAAACGTGCCTTTTGTTTTCATTACCTACGTGTTTTAGAGTGTATACTTTGTTCTGTTTTGCGATTAGATAATTTTAAACTTTTTAAAGTATTTAAAATATCGATAAAGATATTCATTACATATCAGTAAAGTATATTATTGGTGTTCCTCAGTGCCATAATACAAATAAAAATTGTAAAATGCATGTTTTTCCAGCAGATGTTGATGTGAGTATGATATATTGTATAAATTACAAATATGTACTAAAATATTTCGCATTCATTTAGTTGTACAAAATATGGCTGGAAAGAGTTAATAATCCTAAACTTCTGTCTGAAGATCCAGTTAAAGTGAGAAGAAACTATAGAGTTTGTGAAGATAGATTGATTGGTCGACATGATGCTAACATAAAGGGGCAAAGTGAATCTACTTTACATTAATCTTGTGAAATCGAAGGTGGGTTTGCAGAATATACAAAATCATATCGTTTGCAATAGTGAATGTTGTTATTATTTTAGATGTATCGCAGAAACAATATGAAGATTGTGTGCATGCTTCTTCAGCTGTCACTAGAGTAGAATGTGAAAGTAAGAATAAAAATCCGACAACATTTTAATCACCAGTCTATTGTTTCTAGCAGATATCAAAATTATCAAATTTTTAGAGACACACAGGTGGATGATTTAGTATCATCAGAAATGAATTCAGCTACTACAACAGCTGCCACAGGTAGGTGATATAATGTGTAAAGAGTTACACGAATAATTAGCTATATACAGAGACATTGTTCCAAACACCTGTTACTGCGGAAATATCTCTTTTATGTGCAAATGTTAATAAATCGTCTAAGAGTATGTAAAAAATTACTCGAGAACTGTTAATATTTTAATAATCAGTGTACAATTTTTTTAATAATATGATTGGCTATATTTTTGTTAATAATATAATATCTATCTCTTGTAAGTTCATGTAAAATTATATATGTACATACAATACATTATTATGTTAACTTCTTATGTTTTTTATAGTATTTTATACACTATATTCATGCAATACTTTTATTTGCAACATTAGAACTGCTAAATACAATATTAATTATTTTTATTGTATTTAGTGTTTTTAATGCTACAAATAAAATATATACTTTAACGATTTTATGAAATGCGGTAAATGAAACTAATGGGTGACTAGGAACGTCAGATGGCGTGGTGAATAAGGGTACTTTTAGTAGCATTGGTGTGTCCAAACTCTAAGTATTTCTAATCTATGATACAATAAGAATATAGTCCAAAGATATAGAAATTAATAAGCTAGGCCCCTCTTAATACATTTCATGGAACTCTTGACGGCGCTATGTGGTTGGAATACGAACTATATGTTGTTACGTCACAAAACCGCGACTAATACACATTTAAAATTGTCAAATAAACTATGATATATAGATTCATTGGACATTACGAAAGTTATACCATGATTAACATGTACAATTCATATTCTTTTGTAATTATTGTATATTACACAATACATAACATACATTAAAGAAAATAAAAATAGAGATATTTTGTGCAAAAAATTATACAAATTTACCTTTTATTAAGAGTTTGACAAAGGAGTAAGACTGAACATATTTTATTTCTTATTAAATATCTCACAAGGCAGCTCCATATCCTTATTTTTATAATTAAATAACACTTATTTGTTGCTGTTAAGCCTCGTTCACATTGCCTTAATTTACGTTAAGCGCGCAGGCGTATGCGCAGCTGGAGTGCCAATCAGATAGGTTCTAAAACGGCTTTTTGTCATATAAATGGGCATAGCTATGGATCAGATCAATTAAAACGCAGTCGTTTATGATAATAAACGTACAAAACAATAAAATAACTGTGGCAAATTGTGCAGCAAATTTCGAAAATTTAGGTTATGCTAGTTTCAAATGACAGATTACAAAATAAAAAAAGCACGCACATACAGCTATGCCGTTTCTGGTGGTTGCCGATTGGTGGAATCAATAAACGTAAATTAAGGAGTTCCCTTAAGGGGAAGGAGAGTTTACCTATCGAAAACTATGGACCCGCAAGGCATCGCTCTTTTGCCTTTTTTAAATTTATTTTGTAATTCTCAAATTTGGATTAGCGATGCAAAAGGCATAAATTTATAATGTCAAGGCCAGTTTTTGTTTTAATTTATTTTCTTAAAAAAGTTATGTGTTTTAGAAATAACCAGAAAAATCCATGAATTTGATTAATGTCTACTAACCACCTCGACCTCTACGCGCCAGCTGCACATTTGATGTACGATATAAAAAATATCAAATTTATGTAATTATATTTGAAGATAAAAAATTGAAAATAGTAAACATTGTCACACACATTTCACGCAAGTGTTTTTCGAAACGATCCCATCGTCTATCCCCACTTTACGGTATTCTACCGGACCTAGCGAAAAAGCAAATCTATCGGAATCGGTCGGCTATTGCAGACTTGAATTCGAACGACATACAGTTTTTGCAATTAGAAAGAAATGCAGTACCTATAATATTGGAGTGTATATAACAGATGAGCAAGCGGAAATTGAATTATTATAAAAAATCAACAAAACAAAAATAGGAAATATGCAAGTCGAATGAAAAATCAAAATACGACATAAGTAATTTTTAGTCTACAATTTTATTTAATTTGATAATTGTTAATTCGATTTAGTTTAACACGGTGTAACTAAGTACATAATACCAATATGCGAGTAGATTTTAGTATTAAAATTTTCAACCCACGGTAGCTGTTTCGCGTAATTTTTAATAATTGTTTTGAAAACTTTCAAAAATAAAAATTGTTTGTTAGCCTACTTGGAAGTTTTCTTAGAAAATTAAGGAATCATCGTGGGTTACGTTTCTTACTGTCCGTTTTCAATACATACACTTTTGCTGTTAGGTCTGATGGAGCTTCCCTTGATTTATAATCCCCTGAAGGGGTCAATGTTGGAAACCCTGAACACATCTGCTTAGGCAACTCACAAGATAATGGGAAGAAATAATTTCGGAACTTTCACTCAAAGTTGTTCGCTGCATGAATACATATATTTTTACAACTAAGCAAGTTAGAAATATACCGAAAAAATCTCTACTCAAACTCAGAATGAGATGTGTGTTTCTTTTTCAGCGAAAAATGTATTACATTATGCAAAATGGAAATAATATCGTTATCTGCGCTTATGAATTTGCTTTCAAACAAAAAAAGAATCAATGCGATATCTAACGTGGTTTTCGGGTTTGGTGCAACACGTTTGATAAGAATTACCGATTTTGGTCAATTTTTTATAATAAAAATGTTCGGTATCGACCAAAAAAGGCGTAAATAGCTATTTCACGTAGTGAATTATATTCTTAACAAGAATACATCGTTTTGAACTGGCGCTGCGCCAATTTTTTTCTTTCAGAATTTCCCGATCTACATAGCGACAGAATCTGTGAATAAAACCGATGCGCTCTGATCGAAACCCGAACATCGTCTAGCTCCACCTACTCACACCCCCTTGCGTCTACCGTCCCGCTAGTAATACAAGTTGCATAAGTTTCGATTTGCTCAGATACTGTTGCCAAATGCCCCTCTTAAGTTGAAGTTCGACCAACTTAGTGCAATGTTAAGGGGATATTAAAGCGGTCGAGAAAGCAAGATATCTCGAATTTATCAGTTTTTTTTACTATTGTTCAAGATAGAAATGTGAAATTTTCTGTACAACTCCAATACAGATATCAGTACACGGAAAGGTTATTATGTAATTTTTTGTCACAACCATCTATTTTTTTTTTATTCCAAATTAGAGTAAAATGTACGTGTGTTTCTCGGTCAAAATCTGAAATAACTAAATGAAATTGATCAAAACGGATGTAATTCCCGTGTAGACCAATGTTTTCTTGTGAGATATAGCTTTTTGAATTGTGGAAAAAAGTTTAATTTGAGTAATGAAATTAAGAAATTCCGGAATGGTGCGGTACTGAATTATTTGTATTTTAGCAGCGCCTTCAGCTGTATTTTTTCTCTGTATTCGGGTGACGGAAAACAACACATTCATTTCAAATATACGAGAATGAGATGGTTTGCATTTGGCTCCTCCTACGGGCCAACAACTCCAAAAGCAATTATAGTCAATTCCCAAATACAAATCGACTTGAATATCCCCTTAATTTACGTTAAGTGCAATAATTTTCATTGTGACCAGATACATAAGAAGCCAAGTGTTTTAACTTTTGTTAATTTTGCTACTACCTTAATTTATGTTAAGTTAAGTGAATGTGAACAACACTTAAGACTTTTAAATATATAATCATTATTTTATTTAAATATGTATATAAATTGTTATCAATTTTTACTGCGTACTTTTACATACATACATTATTGAGTTAATATAATGTACCTAATTCACAAATCCGATGGTTTTTATTCACTTTAGCAGGATTCGTCCTTTTAAGGAGATGGATCACCCACTGATTACATATCTACACAATGCTGATTTTGTAAATACATACAGAACAATAATTCTTTACATTTGCGCACTATGTATCACACGTATTCATCCAAATAAGGAAAGAAACCTGTGTTTCAGAGAAGTGCAATCAGTACACGTGATCTCAGAATACTTGATTACGATCATAGTACTCATTACTTACAACAAGTCTGAATAATTAATGAAACACAATGCAAAACAACACACCGTTATAATTTGATTATGGACCTGAATGCATATAATTTTAGGTTAGGATTTTCACAAATAACTCGCTTTTCTTATGTTTCGTTATTACGATTCGTATTCGGTAAACTTCGTGTATCTACTAGCGCTTTGTGTTTCTAATAGGAACTAAAATAAGATTCAAAATTGGTAAAACCCGTGATCAGGCCTTGTGTTGGTCAATCCGTGAACAGTATGCGCAATCCATATTACTATATTAATACATCCATGATATTTACCATTGAGGAAAAATACTAAGGAGACGCTTAAAGCATCATTGCTGTACGCTCAAAACGGGAGCATTTGGCGGGGCTAAGTGTGGGACCAATATGGCTGCCTCACCAGGTCCGGACTACTCAAAATTATAAATAACAAACATAATTCTATCCCTCCGCTTAACAGGTGGCTTGATTAAAAATTAATTACGTTATCCCACACCTGTCAGAACCAAGTTTAATAGAATAGTATGTAAGTCATGGAGTTGAATTTTTTTGGGGAATTTCAACAAATGTTATTGTTGCGTTTTCGGGTTCCAAATAAACAACTCGTGCAATTTATTTATTTAAAACAGTCTATATTCATACACGTAAAATTAATTACAATATAAAAATGTAAAACTAATGTATCACACTTAAACTACTACGATTTAAATTAACCATGTATTTATTTCTATTACTAATATGTCCCCGTATATTTATATCACACTACCTTATTTATATCAGTTCTATTTATATAACACTCTAATATTTATGTCTTTATTGCACTATAAAAACTGCAGCACTCCCTATTTATGTATTGTCCTTATATTTATATTTACTCTTCGCACGAGACTACTTAAGGAACTTCGTAATCCGGAATTCTTATTCCATCCGTTCAACTGCCTTTTTATATACGCGTACAGAAGATCCAGAGAATACGGGAATTCTTCCTCATAAATCGAGAGACGTTCTAGTCTTTTAGCTATGCACGCCGTACGGCGTGGAGATGATTTATGGCTATTTACATTTCGTTTTTATACGTCGCGTTTTTGCTGTCTTTTTCTGAACTTGTTTCGTTACATTATATATTATACAGAAATGTTGTCCTAGGTACGGTAATAACTGAAGGTTGAAAAAGAGGAAATGCAGTTTAAGGAATATTTATTGTCCCCTAAATAATACAATTGAATTGTTGTGATGCCTTATACTTTCCGATTTATTTATTTTATTTTTGTTAAGATAAAACATCCTAACATGTATGTACCTCGTTGTAACAGCTTTAATTAACAAAATTCGGTAGTGGCCTAAGGCAGGCTGGTCGAACAAATGCTGTATTAAAGTTTGAAATGTGTTTCTTCCTATAAATATTCGAAGCAGTAAGCTAACTATGGCCGCTGTCGACATTAATTTACGATCAGCAGCAATAATTTCTTGTTTTATAGTTTTTCGGATGCCAAATATATTTCTACTAACACATCTGTTGAGGGATATTGTGGTCGCTTTTTATTTTCTAAAACCCAGGCTCAGCTTAAATACTTTAAATTATAATACTTTTCTTTTCCCTAATTCTTTATTACACTGGTGGTACTATACTTTAAATAAACTATAGCCATAAAATATAAATGTGGGCGGGTTCTTTACGTACAATGTCATCAATTTCTAACCTTTATTTGTATCTCGCGTACTATTGATACGTATACAAAATTCTTTAACTAATATGTCTTTAAATCTCAGGGTAAATCGTTTAACTTGGATTCGTTGTATCTGGTTATCTGCACTCGAATATGTTTACAACTTAACATGTAGGTATTACTTATTTTATATAATCTTTTTCAGATGATATTAATTTGATATTTGTTTTCTTTATGGGTTTATGTGCCTGTCATTACCAGATGATCTGTTAAAGCATAAAAACAATTAGCACTTCAGATGAAGGAAAAACAATAATCTCAAGATAAATAGAGTATATTGATAATGCTCGATAATATAACAACAATAAAATAATTATTCTGAAAATTGTCTAATAACGATGAAGATATGTATAATTGACGTTATGGAAATAGACCATTATATAAAATGATGCGTTTATAGCAAGTATGTTTCTTACGACAGTTGTGGCTTCAACTGGATGGAGCTCCGCCTCATTATCATCGCGAGGTTCGGCAATTTTTAAATGCCAACTTTCAAAACAGGTGGATTGGAAGAAATGGATTTCAAAATTGGCCCCCCAGATCCCCGGACTTAACTCCACCAGATTTCTTTGTATGGATACATAAAAGGAATTGTCTACAATACGCCTCCGACAACACCACACGATATAAAAATACGCATAAGAGACGCTTTTGAAACTGTAACCCCGCAAATGTTGTCCAGAGTTAGCAGTGGTTTTGAAAAAAGAATATGTAAGTGTCTGGAAATGGACGGTCGACATTTCGAACATCTGTTATAAATATTTTGCTTCTGTTTTATGTTATCGTTGATATGTTATTACCATTATTGCTGTTATAGCCTGTTAGATTATAAATAACGTTCCAAGTTTCTGAACATTTGTAACGATATTCGTCATTATTATTCTTATAATTGTAAATTATCTGACATTTCTAAATACCATAGGCAACTAGATACATTAGAACTTTTATTTAAAAAACACCAAATGGTGCAAAAAACGATTTTTTGGCGTATTCTGTAAAAACGCGAAGACTTAGCTATAGAACACTCTAATACCATTCGATAGGTAATTAAAAAGTACATTTCCTGGTAAGTTAAAAAATATGGCGTTCTATTTAAATTAATCAAGTTATAGCCACTTAAAGTTCTTATTTGATTAGTTTTAATTTTTGGACACCCTGTATAAGATGGCAAGTTTATTATGATTGGGATATAAAATATGATATATTGTTACACTTCGCTGTAAATTTCGCTTACATAACTTAAATACTTCTTAAGTATTTGAAACATGAAAATTAGGTTAGATTTTGGCAAAATTCAAATTATTTAAAAAACCTTAAGGTTTAGGTATTGTAAACCTTATTAAAACAGACACTTATTTTGATCGGAGAATCCGAAAATACAATAATATACAGGGGGTTCCATTTAAAAAAACACAACTTTGATACTTTTAGGGCTCTTGGAACACCCTGTATAATATAAAAATAATTTTAAAAAGTAACCATACTAGACCCCCATATATCCCAAAAGTGAAACTTTTTGAAAGTCACGTATTTTGGCCACAATATTCCGTGCCGTATAGCGTGAATAACCCTGTATGTATTGTAAATGCCAACTATTTTTTGACTTTTAAGAATTTTTAACTCATGTTTGTTGCTTCAAGTTGTCTTTTCTTTGAATCTGGAAGAAATGTGGGAACTGCATCTGAATTTAAATCTTTGTATGATTTTTGGGAGAATTGTAGTAATTCTTGTTGGAACGATGTATGAAAACATGATGGCTCAAAATGAATGGAACAGATACATGCTGACACGTTTTAGTTTTTTAATTATGAAGCATGATAAAATCAGACTTCTGGAATTACCATTTTCCAAATTTATTAAATCCTGCCTTTTACACGCAATTAACCACAAATTTCGTACCCTGTCTTCTTTGGGAAACCTGTAATATTTAATGTGGCTATCTCTACTTTTTTGATTGTAATTACGGCACCCGTATACAGCACAACCTGGCATATTAAATAGAGTATTATTTTAAAAAAATGACAAAACAACTTCAAAATGCGTCGAAATATTGCCCATATGAGAACTGTCAATCTGACTTGCTCCGCAGTGACGTCATTGACAGGTAAAGTGAGCATACCGGTATAAGTGTATCGTGCATTTACCTACTATTTAAAAATACTTATACTGGAACTGTCAAAAATAACTGTCACTTCCACTTATTCAAATACTTGCGGGAATCTTAATTTAAATTTGTTTGTACTCAAAATCAATTGGTTTTATCTATTGTACTTGACATATCTTCGTAAATTAAACAATCTTGTACAAAAACATAATACATAATATTTTGTGACAATTCTTATATTATTCCATTTCTTTTCTAACAGATTTTACAAATATGACATAGAAGAAAGAAAACCTTTCGTTCCACGACCAAGCCAAATGAAACAAGAAATCTCATCATATAATCAAACGTAATAAATTATAATTTAGACAATAAATTCTACACAAACACTAAAATCATTATTTTAAAAATCCAAGCATTATCTGCCTCCAATACTTTAATCATTATAAATATGGCATGGTTATTTAAACCATGTCAATATATACAGTGTGTCCAGATTTCTATGCTCACCATTGGTATATCGATTATTAGAAGATATAGAGGAACGGTTAAATGGGAAATGTTTTGCAGAATTCAATGCTCGCAACAAATCTCATTTCAAATTCATTCGGACTTTTTACAATTTTGAAAAAACCAAGTTTTGCCGATTTGAAATTTCCTCAATAACTCGATAATGACAGATGAAACACGGTTTACCAACTGCCGAGTGTTCAATAGGCATAACTATCATCACTGGTCTATTGAAAATCCAAATTTGGTAAATCAAAGAAGATTTCAAGTTTTATTTGGTTTTAATCTCTGGTGTGGTTTGATTGGTACGAACTTATATTGACTTCTTTTTTGTTTTTTATTATATTATCAGTAACATCTTCACATTTTTCTAGATACCACCTGCTAAATTGTAATCTTTACTGATAGTCATTATAGCTTAAACCCTGCACAATTGTTGGTTTGTATGGGTGGTATTTGTTTTTTCTCAACGTTCTGTAAACACTAGATTTCGGAATTTCAGTTTCTCGAGCCATTCGACGTAGTGATGTACTTGGATTGTTTATAACATATTGTAAAATATTATTTTGAAGTATATCAGCATTGTTAACTTGGTAGATCTTTTTTGTTCGACGCCTTCATAGTTCACTAAATTTCTGATTATTCTGCTAAAAATTGTCCGGTGTGGTTGTGGTCTTTCCGGAAAACGCTGAGCGTAACTTGTGCAAGCATTTTCGGAGATTCTATTTACTTTGAAATAAACTTCCAACATATCAACCTTTACTTCATTTGAAATTGTGTGTGCCAATATCAATTCTTATTAATCTCCATGCTTAACGGTAATTACTTACACAAAGTTCTAAATATCCTACCAATTTCACTGCACTTTTACATGCCAATAATGACAGAGCTTATTTATCGTCTGTATAAATAAAGATTTATTAGGCATGTTGTACATTATTGAAAAGTTATTTTTAAGGACTATCTAACTAATTAAAAATCCAATATGGCCGCCATAAGAAAAACAAAAATAGCGCTAAGAACTTGGAAACAAATGAAAATCGGGGGTTACTGTTAACACCAAAAAATGTGTCTTAAGAAAGTGTAATGAACAATGTTAGAGTTTAAAAGCGATCGCATTAGGCGTTATCGAGTTATTGAGGAAAATTCAAACCGACAAATATTGTTTTTTTTTAAATATTTCAAAATTGTAAAAAGACCGAATGAATTTGAAATGAGATTTGTTGCGAGCATTGAATTCTGCAAAACATTCACAATTTAACCGTTGCTCTATGTCTTCTAATAACCGATATACCAATGGTGAGCATCGAAATCTGGACACGCTGTATATTGTACATTCGGACAGTGAATCCGGCAAATAATCATGATCTATGAGTAAACGGTCGAACATAACATTTTGAGGTACGGTCAAAGTCGTTATCTAAAAAATGGTTAGAACACAAAACACTTGTTTTCGTGGGTTCTCAAGCACCCCTATTTACAAATTCAGTCCAAGCTCTTCGACGTGTTGATTCTTTGAGAAATCTATAACATAAATGTCATACAATTTTACGACATAAACACTCAATATGTAATAGTTTATCTATGTACCTACAGTGGCACCAATTGAAATTTTCCAATTACGGCCCTGCACATTGTTTTATTTTGACACTAACCTATGAAATGTTATTCCAGACAAATTCTTCTTTTCAACGCCGTCTCTGCTGTTGCAGCTACGTAGAGCACAAGACACCATGTCTTTTCATATTAAACTTATTATATAATTCTAATACACAATGCACTCAACAAACACTCCACTTTTTACTAACACCACCTGTTTCATTCAGGTGTAGTATCAATATGGTAGACCAGCCCCCGGATTCCGAAGTACTCGTTACGATAGATATCCGCCATTTTTATTCGTAAATAGCGATTCAGAACAATTTCGAAAGCACTTGACTTCGTCAAATACGATAGTATTTGTCCGAGACCTACAGACGTCTGGAACTTATCGAAAAGATAATTTTACGCTATACCATATTTATGCTGTATTGTATTTGCCTATTGTAAACATGCAAATAAAAATACATTATAACTGTGATTAGTCGTTATTCGTTATTAACATTGCCACATTTATTAAAAGTAGTTGATGGCTACTACGTACAATGAATATACCCGCTTTTACTCGCCTCATTCAAATATTTAACACAATTTGAATAACGCACATGAAGGTTCAAAATTGCGTTTTTAATTAACTTTAAACTAACTGATGTTTATGGAAATATTCATTGATTTTTAAAGAAGAAATAATGTGTAGTTTTTGAAGTCCAATAGAATAAAAATGATTTAACTCATGTTCGGCAGTATAACTTTTATTATACAGTAATACAATAACAAACAGGATATAATTAACTATTTTTACATTGTGATAGAGTTGGTTGTTACTTGTTGGAATTCCATTTTAATAAAATGCACAAAAACACTTGAAATAAAACAAGGTGTTTCAAATTTCCAAAAATTATATTAACAAAAATACGACTAGTTTCGCACACACTGTGGCTTTATCAAGTAAATAATACAACTAAACTTAGGAGCTATTTGAATTTATATATTTGTTGACATTGGTGGGGGTGGGTTCCTAAATAAATTTAAAAGTGGGGAGTTTGATATTTCTAATTGGTTATTTAATAATAGGTTCGTATTTTTGAATTTATTGATTTCTAAAACTTCTAAATTGTTTAAGGGGATATTAAAGTCGAATTTGCTAAAATTGGAGTGGGAAGAGAATAAGTGAAATAAAATACTGCAGACTACCGCAAACAGTTCTGAGAGTCCCATAGGCGGGGCCAAGAAGTAGGTAGGAGCTGAAGGCCCTGTTAAAATACAAATAATTCAGTACCGCACCATTCCGGAATTTCTTAATTTAATTACTCAAAATAAACTTTTTTCCGCAATTCAAAAAGCTATATCTCACAAGAAAACATTGGTCTACACGGGAATTACATCCGTTTTGATCAATTTCATTTAATTATTTCAGATTTTGACCGAGAAACACACGTACATTTTACTCTAATTTGGAATAAAAAAAATAGATGGTTGTGACAAAAATTACATAATCTGACAACCTTGCCGTGTACTCATATCTATATTGAAGTTGTACAAAAAATTTCACATTTCTATCTTGAACAATAGTTAAAAAAACTGATAAATTCGATACCTTGCATTCTCGACAGCTTTAATATCCCCTTAAAAGGACACTTTTATTCTGTGTATGTAATATTTTAAAGTTATCGTTGAAATCGTGTCCACATTCTAGCAAATGTTTAGCATAATGAGAGTCTGTTTTTTCATTTTGAAAGGACCTCATATGTTCTTTAATTCGAGTGTTAAAAGATCGGCCTGTTTGGCCTATATAGAATTTTTGGCAACTTCCACAGTTTAACTCATAGACTCCCGATTTTTCACCTTTTTCCGTTCTTCCTTTATTGTTTTTTATGATATTACCTATTGTGTTATTTGTTTTAAATGAAATATTTATGTTTAGTTTCCTATTTAAAATCGCATTGATCCTCTTTGAAAACGGGCCTAAAAGTAATTGCCATAAACAAAGATACATACATAGAAAAAACAGAAGAGTTCTTGGACCCTACAGTATTTAAACCGTTACTTAAAGATCCTACCAATTCATATCAAAATATTTTAAAAAAATTAGTCACAAATAACAAGTGCATTTTCGGAGAAAATCAACATAAGAAACTAATTATGATGAACCCTCAACCACCTATTCAATATTCTCTAATTAAGCTTCACAAACAGGGATTCCCGATAAGACCCGTAGTATCATATCATAACGCACCTTGTTACAAAATTTCCAAGACACTAATTAACATAATCCAAGACACTTGTGAATTCAAAGCGAAATACCACATTAAAAACTCATTAGACCTAGTAAATAAAATTAAAGACATACATATCCCGGTTAATGCAAAACTTATCTCCTTTGATGTCACAAATCTATTCCCGAGTATACCTGTAATAGAAACTATTAACATTGTTAAAAATCACCTCTTGACACACAACAAAAATCCGATAATAATATCGGAAATAACAGAATCACTTAACACATGTCTATCACAAAACTATTTCTCGTTCAACAATAAATTATATAGCACTACAGAAGGTTTAGCTATGGGAAATCCTTTAAGTCCCATTTTAGCAGAATTTTTCATGGATCATATAGAAAAACTAATTCATAAACACACCCAAAATTTCATATACTGGTACAGATATGTAGACGACATAATAGCGTGTTTTACAGGCACAAATAGGCAACCTGAAAGCTTTTTTAACGTAATAAATAATATCCACCCCAATATCAAATTCACGATGGAAATGGAAACAAATAATTCTATTAATTTCCTAGACTTGACTATAACAAGAATTAAGAATACACATGATTTTTCGATTTATCATAAACCCACACACACGGATTCTATAATAAATAACGAATCAAACCACCCTACACAACACAAACTAGCCGCATTTCATAGCATGATACATAGACTAATAAGTATACCCCTCAACACGAATAATTTCGATACCGAATTAAATTTAATTAAACAGATAGCGGTGAATAACAAATTTGACCCAATGATAGTAGATAATATATTAAGGAAGAAACAATTCAAACAAGCTGTGAATTCTACTTTCCCCACACAAAACAAAGAACAAAAAATATATAGATCGCTAACTTATTTAGGCCCGTTTTCAAAGAGGATCAATGCGATTTTAAATAGGAAACTAAACATAAATATTTCATTTAAAACAAATAACACAATAGGTAATATCATAAAAAACAATAAAGGAAGAACGGAAAAAGGTGAAAAATCGGGAGTCTATGAGTTAAACTGTGGAAGTTGCCAAAAATTCTATATAGGCCAAACAGGCCGATCTTTTACACTCGAATTAAAGAACATATGAGGTCCTTTCAAAATGAAAAAACAGACTCTCATTATGCTAAACATTTGCTAGAATGTGGACACGATTTCAACGATAACTTTAAAATATTACATACACAGAATAAAAGTGTCCTTTTAAACAATTTAGAAGTTTTAGAAATCAATAAATTCAAAAATACGAACCTATTATTAAATAACCAATTAGAAATATCAAACTCCCCACTTTTAAATTTATTTAGGAACCCACCCCCACCAATGTCAACAAATATATAAATTCAAATAGCTCCTAAGTTTAGTTGTATTATTTACTTGATAAAGCCACAGTGTGTGCGAAACTAGTCGTATTTTTGTTAATATAATTTTTGGAAATTTGAAACACCTTTTTTTATTTCAAGTGTTTTTGTGCATTTTATTAACTATTTTTAAATTATAAGAACGCATTTTTCCTCCACTCTATCCACTTGTATGCAAATTAAAATCAAAAAGTGGTTGACGTTTTAGACTAGTTTTTGTTCCAGTGCTATTCACACACTGGTAAATAAAAATGCACTCGACTCGATTTTATCGTGACATTGTCGCGGGCTCCTCTAGGAGAAGCCGTATTTATAAGTTCCACGCTGAGGTAGCGTCCTCCTTGTGGTGTTTATACGGTAACAGATTCGGTATCTACTTCTATTGGTTGGTTACGAGTCAGGCAAATTGCCTTTTACTACTTGTCTAAATGTGATGAATCATAACGATGAGAGTTGGGGAATAGATGAATAAAATTATCTTATATCATCGCCTGCTTGGGGCGTTTGTGTCTCCATGGTACACGAGGATCGTAGTTTAATGTATCTTCCAGATCTGAATTGGGGTGGTTTTCAATCTTATCGAAGAATTTTTTGGCCATTTCCTTGATGTACTTATGTGTCTATTGTTTGGATGTTTGTGTCTGAATGAGTTTGAGTGTTCCTCATGTACCATGGAGCTTGTAGTACCATTCTTAAAGTTACGTTTTGGATTTGTTGGAGTGAGCGAATGCGGGTGGGAGGTGCGTTTATCCATATTTGAGCTGCGTAGGTCATAATGGGGCGAAGTCTTTGCGTGTAGATTCTGAGTTTCGTGGATGGTGAGAGCGAACTGAATTTGCCGAGTAATGGCCAGAGTCTACCTCGAGCTGACTTGGTTTTCTTTGCGACATTTTGAAGGTGGGGGGAAAAGGTAAGTCTGCGATCTAATGTGACACCGAGATATAGGGCAAATGGTGACCAAGGGATTTGGTTGTGATGAATATAAATGTGTCCGTCGAATGCTTTGATGTGTCTTCTGAATATTACGGCCTTCGTCTTGTCACAATTAATGGAGATTCTCCAGTTATTGCACCAGTCTGATATTTTATTTAGGGCTGATTGTAGAGCTGTTATGGCCTTGTTTGGATTGATGGATTGAGCGAGTACGGCTGTATCGTCGGCGTATGTTGCGATTAAAGTTTCATTGGAGGATGGTATGTCAGATGTGTAGATTGCATAGAGATGAGGGGAGAGGGTTGAACCTTGTGGAACGCCTGCTGTAAGTATTCGGGTTGATGATCTGATGTCTTTTAATTTGACGTTGAAGCTTCTTCTATGAATATATTCGTGGATTATTTTGATGAGGTACTTGGGGTAGCCGAATGCGTTTAGTTTGTAAAGTAATCCCCAGACGCTATCGAAGGCTTTTGAGATGTCTAAGAATGCCGCTGCTGTGGTTGTGTTCTTGTTGAAGCCATCGAGGATAGTTTCTGTGACTCTCGATAATTGAGTTATTGTCGAGTGGTGTTTTCTAAAGCCATGTTGATCATTTGGAATGATATCATTTTCTGTTGTGAATTTGTCTAGTAGCTGGAGGATGATTTTATCTGTGACCTTGCTTAAAGTTGACAAGAGGCTGATCGGTCTGTAATTTTTGGGAGAAGAATGATCTTTCCCTGGTTTCGGAAACAAGATGATGTTGGCGTTCTTCCAGCTTTCGGGGTATGTTTGGAGTCGTAGAATTGAAATGATAATGGCAAGGAAGAACATGATGGCTTTAGCAGGGAGATTCTTTATCATGGGATTACTGATAGCGTCTGGACCAGGGGCTTTTCTGGGCTTCAGTTGTTTAATGGTAGATGTGAAACAGATTCGGTATCTAATCTGTGTTCGGTATATACTCGACTTTATTCCACAATGAAAATAGCAAAATACTTCATTAATACCAATTACTTTGATTTGGCCTGAAATTCCCTGTTCAATTAAAGATGATAACCGAACAACTTTCGACCACGATACGAAAGTAGTTCAGAATCGCAAAACGTAAATGATATCGACTTTGCTTTCGATTCGAATTTCGTACACTGTAAAAAGAAATCTTGTAAATTTACAATGATAGTCGCGGGCAACTTTGTTACCCGCGATTATCACGGTAAAATTACCAGCCCATGTAATATTAAAATTGGCTATAATATTGCAAAATTTACATGTAAAGTTAAGATACACGGTTTTAAAGTTACAAATATTACTTGTATTGTTACAAAATGACACTGTATTGTTACAAACAAGGGTTGTAACAATACAGTGTTAAAACGTAAAGATAGTAATATTAAAAGTATAATTACATATTGCAATTGTATTTTTACAAGTAATACTTGTAACTTTGAAGCCATATATCTTAACTTTACATGCAAATTTTGTAATATTATAGCAATGTTTAATATTACATGGACTGGTAATTTTACCGTGATTATCATTGGTAATTTTACCGTGATTATCATTGTAAATTTACAAGACTCCCTTCTACAATACACTGTAAAAAGAAATCTTGTAAATTTACAATGATAATCGCGGGCAACTTTGTTACCCGCGATTATCACGGTAAAATTACCAGCCCATGTAATATTAAAAATGGCTATAATATTACAAAATTTACATGTAAAGTTAAGATACACGGTTTCAAAGTTACAAATATTACTTGTATTGTTACAAAATGACACTGTATTGTTACAAACAAGGTTTGTAACAATACAGTGTTGAAACGTAAAGATAGTAATATTAAAAGTATAGTTACATATAGCAATTGTATTTTTACAAGTAATACTTGTAACTTTGAAGTCACATATCTTAACTTTACATGCAAATTTTGTAATATTATAGCAATCTTTAATATTACATGGACTGGTAATTTTACCGTGATAATCGCGGGTAACAAAGTTGCCCGCGATTATCATTGTAAATTTACAAGACTCCCTTCTACAATAGGTGTTGGGTAAAAACAAAAGCAAGAAAATCTAATAAAAATTATTACAAGTATTTGCACATTTTTCTTTCAGCAAATGATGTAAGTATATATGTATATTTCATTGCAATAAAGGAAAGATTTTCACATATTGCGTAATTGATTAATTAAGTATAGTATCTTTCCAGACATTTTGTTTTGTTTCGGGATCCTTTGTCCAGATGAATTTTCATAAAATATTTCTGAAGAAACTCCAGTACGCCCGACCATCTTTTGGGGTACACCAAATTTAAATTATAGTAATATGCAAATGTGATTTTAATTGCTGTCATCAAGCTTTCTGTTATTGTTGATATTCTTTTTCTATGTATAATGTGTAATTCTCTGTATCTGCAATGTAGAAAAAAAATATATTCATAGCTTGTTAGTTTGGATATTATTATTATTATACCTTTTAAATAGACTATACATGGCGCTGTTGTTGGTACGTCATCAGTTTTGAAATTTTTGCTCTGGAAAACATTAAATTCATTAATAATAATTACTACTCAAAATAATATTTTTCTTTACCTTCCCAGATTTCGTAAGCAAAATATTCAAATCATCACCTAAGGAAGGTAGCTACTGTTGTCAACGACATCATCATCTTCATTCTTAGGCCTTCAGTTAAATATTGAATATATTTTTTCTTAATTGCAAATTCAAGAATTTTGTCAATTTTTGACAAAAACATGCTCTCTAACTCGTCTGCGCTCTTGCCCATTAATTGTTTGAAGTGCCAGAAATTATCTTCCTGCAAAAATAGTAAAGGCTATTCCTTCTTAATGCTGTTAACACTATCGGATATAGTTATAAACTGCCTCTGCAGAGCATAAGTGTTGTCCAATAATTGAATTGTGTCTATTGCAAATTCCACAGCATTGTTTGATAAACTTTTTTTTTTTTGAGCATATCCACATCATCTTTTGATAGATGCGTTTCGCAGTCAGCACACCCTAAGGAATAGTAAATAGATCTTAATGTAAAAAAAATTAAATACACACTTACCAGATGTACTGTTTATTTGCAGCTTGAACTGTTTCGGCGGTCTATTTAGGTAAGCATTTCTGTCATACAGTTTTTGAAATAAAGTGTGAGAATCGTCACCAATAGTCACATCCTCAAAACATGAGAAGGTATTTCGATATAACTTTCACTGCGATCACCTAGAATAAAGGATGGCACATGTGGTTTAATTTCTCTGACTACAACCACTATTACCTTTGCAACACTATCTAGTGAACATTCAATACGGTTGCCTTTTTCACAATCTCTAATTACTTTGTTAGATAACCTTTGCCAAGGGACTTCAAATTCATCTCAATATTCTATATCTATAATACTCGTATTAACTGGACTTGCTGCTTCAAAAGTATCTATCTGATAAAGTTTTATCCTGTACTGTAACCGTCGATGTACTATGAATTTAGGTCTGCTTTTTGATTCCAAGTTTCATTTCACAGTAGTAGCTCCTTATTTAGTAACCCCAACGTATCGTCGTCTATTATCGTTCCATCACTCTCTGGCACTCATTTGCTCCCATCAATCTGAATCTTCTCGGATGCTAAACAAAGAAAAGAAAAGACTAAAGAATTGCAATGCTAACGGGCAATCGTACTACGAACCTCCCAGCCAACAAAGACACGTCAAATTCACGTGAATATTTAGTCACACATTACGGCATATGTCCTTCTAAAGTGACGTTAATTTGACGTAAAAATGACGGCCAAATGTCACAGCCCAATGACGTGATTTATAGACGAATCTTAGACGTCATGTATGTCGAAAAAAGTACCATTTAGTGACTACTCTATTACAAGAATAAAAATCCAGTTTTATGTGAAAAAATTTATTTAAAAAATACAAAATACAAAAACTCAGTCTTTGTAATAACACAATATATTAAATTGTAATTAATGGTGACAAAACTTTATAAAGTATGTATTAGTGGAAATACAACCCATCTATTTTTGTCAACTGGTAACAAAAAACACTTAGTCCTAACTAAACTAGCGGAATACAATTGGTAATCAGATAACAATAAATCATTAACTTCATAAATATTAAGCAAAGAAGAATGCAGCGGATACGAGTAAAAATTAGAAAAGGATAAATATATTTTGCCTAAAATAAAAATTTCACCTTCGGCATTTTTTAGAATATTGTGTATTTGAATGATTTTGTTATCAATGAGACAATGACAGTTGGCAAAAGAATATGAATAAACTGTAAGGGTAAAATCTTCAAAACAAGCTTTTTTAAACTGTTTGAAGCTATCTGTATGAGAATGCAGTAGTGGTCCTAAATAATGTTCAAAATGTAATGTTTCGTTGTGTAATAAATGATCCTGGTTATTTGTTTTGACGTTATTAATTTCATGCAATCGATTATAAATTTGCTGAAGTGGCCGGTTTGGAGATTTGACAAGTTTCTTTAGTTGACCTAAAAAATTTTCGAATTCAAATGCTGAGAAATTGTCTAAAGAATTAAATTTCTGAACATCGTCGTACAAATGAGATAACAAGTGTACATTAATTACAAAGAACTCTAATCCATATAAAAACTCGCAATGTGAAACAAATATATCTAGCATTTCTTTGGCGTCTTTAGAGAATTTTGCAATATGATGATCAGAAATGAGCACTGTTATTGCACAGTGCAATAGCAAAAAATGTTTATAAACAGCATCTTTAAGACGACTTTTAAGAACTAAAGGACCAGCATAGAGTATAAACGTTCGCAGTTCCGTCGCTTTCCACCTTGCCAAATCATCCAGCGAACGAGGTTTTCTATTAAATTCTAAAGGAATGTACTCTTTTAAGGAAATCAAATGTTCAGAAATTAAGGTAGTAATTCTGTTACCTAGTCTGACTTTAAGTGATCCAGTAAGCCAAGTATTTAACATTTTCTTTACAACCCCTAGGCAAACACAGTGCATGTAATCTATTGGAAAATCTGCAATGAAATCAATCGGAAGTCTTACTAGAGGAGATTCACCTAAGTGATGATCTTCGTCTAACTGAAGTCTGAATGAATAATCAGTTCTTTTTAGTGCCGAAGTATTTTTGAAAATTACTCTACCATGGTACTCTCCAGGCTCAATACACTTATCACAGGACGAATATCCATTATGAGATTTTGTACACTTAATGTAAGCTTTAGCTGGTATATCGCAACAAAAACTATGTATTTCTAAATCATATTTCCTATTGTTAAATTTGATACCATTATTTAGTACTTCTAAAATTTCATCTACAAATTCTTGTAAAAAAGAAGATAAAGGTTTAGGTTTAGCTACACCGCAAAAGATAGCAATTACAAAGGGACTACTTTTGAAATTTTTTATAACACCTAAAATTGGCCAAAACTGCACCTTCGAGCTATTAAAAAGTGGAAGGCCATCAATATTAAAGCTGATTTTAAGAGAACTAATGCCTGACAAGTTTAAGTTCTTGTGTTTATTTAGGCAACATATTAAACTATTTAAAAACCCGAAGTAAAAAAAATCCCCGTTATCCAACTTCTGAACAGTTTGATTTGAAGGAGTTCTCAATAAAGTTCGACTGTCTGTAGGCAAATCACAATGCAGTGGTGACAAAATTTTCAACAGATCTGACAATGCTGAGCGAGAAATATTATGTTGAACACTAGCCCAATGTCTAAGTTGTACAGCAAGATTAGTCTCGTTACAGTCAGTGTCAGAACTGCTTGGCGATTCAGAGGGAATAACGCAAACATTCTCAGGTACATTAAAACAATAGTTATTTGATAAATCAGAAGTTGCATCTTCATCAAAAATAGAAAAATTACTACTTACAGTACTTGAAGAAATAAACGTGATCTGAGAAATGTTTGAATTTTTATTCTCTGAATGATGTTCTTCCACCCGAGTATTTAAACTTGATCTCAAATTTTTAGCAGTTTCGGCCAACCTTCGATAATACTGCCTTTTTCCAACAAACTCTTTTTGTCTGCGTCGCGACATTTTACATTACCAATTAAAAGTGTATTACAAACGAAAATTACATTAATTATTTCTAATATTCATTCTTGCTTTTTTGGCTCGTTGTGGGGCATGCTTCAACCAAGTTTTGATTGTATTTTCTATGTCTCTTTCAGTTGCTGAGGTTGAACTTAATTTAACTGCTCCTAAAGTAAATGGTAATTTATAAACAATAACAAAACAACTCCAAAATACTTACGAATAACAACTTTATTCAAGTTAAGATCTCTGAATGCTTGTTTATCATTTCTAGTCCCTTTGAAACTGTATCCACTGGCAACGTCGTCAGATAGCAAGTGTCTTAGTATACTATTTGTTTGTGAGGTAATTTCTCTCCCCCCCAAAGAAGAGAAATACAAGCTCTATTAAAACAAAAAGTTGTTAATTTGAAAAATATCGTTGTTACCATTTTACTTACCAAAGCAACAAGATCATTGTGATTTTCAAGAAATCTTTCAAGCTTTTTTAAATCTTCTTCAGATTTTATCGGAAGTTGCACTGGTATATTATCAGCTAAAATGTGTTGTGGTGTATGATTCTGGTGTTTCAATATTTTCAGTATTTCTTTATTTTGTTCTTGTAACTGGGCAAGAATTATTATAAGCCTGTTGTGATTAACTCCTATAAAATAATTTTAAGTTAGTACATTTTATCAGAGATTTACTGTAAGAAATAGTACAGGACTATATGAAACAGCAACGGTTAAATACCTGAATTAGCTAATTCAGAAGATTGCACTGATTGCGGTGTTGAAGGAAATTCATTAGATCTGCTTGAAGACGGTGTGGAAGTTATATATTCTCGAGGTGGGGTCAGATGTAATCCAAAAGATCGGTTCGGTGGGGTTAACTGCACTGATGAATAATAATTTTGTGACAACTTAGTGTTGTTGTTATTCAACGCATTAGAACCTAATAAATTATTTAAAAGAATATAGAAAAAAAAAGTTTACCGAACACTTACAACTTGATAAACTATCTGATGTAGTTCTGTGTTGACTCAATGTCGGGGAGGTGAAAGTTCATTATCTTGATTGTCGTCAGCGCTTGATGAATTTTCATCTGAGGAGAATCGTCGAGGCACTTTTCTTTTTCTCTTTCTTTGCACTTCCAGATCTGATGAAGGAATATCAGAACTTTCTTCTAGAAGTTTTAATTTTCGTTTAGACTTTTCTATATCATCTACAAAATACAAATATGTATAAGCTTTCATTGTTTTCATTTTACGTCACAGTTACAATATATTCATTTTTCAGCATAATTGTCACATGGCTCTCACTATTTAGCCACTCGACCTCTTTTTCAGCATACAGCATGCTGAAGTTTGAAATTTTATGTCGAAAAATTTTTATGAAAACCCCACAGTATTGAAAATAATAGATCGCACAAGTATACAAACAATATTTATATAAACCTCTTTTTTATGTAGTATATAGTTACAATCTTTACAAGTAAAATACATACCATTCTCAAAGTAGCATTTTGATATCGGGTATAATGTCCATGATTCCTCATCTGGAGTATCTCCACATCTTAAAGCCTTGTTATATCGCGATTGATTTTTGTATGGTGGCCAATAGACCTCCTTTTTCCTTGGCGTTAACCACTGTTTGGAAACTAGTGCAATTCCACTGCCATCACCCTCTATGAACTGTACTGCAACGTAGGCCATTTTATATGACCTAACTGGATTACTTTTTAAATAATTTTCCAATAATACAGGATGCCCAAGAATTCGCGGGACAATTATAGTGATAATTAAGTTGCTTACAAAGGTCAGTGTTCTACAAGAAAAGTAGATGGAAAAATCAAAATTTTTGCAGTATTATAAAGATTTACATGCTTGGTGAGACCGTATATAGTGGTATCCTGTTCCGTGAATTCTGGGACAAGACGAGATTACATGATTTCATCATCAAACATAATCAAACCACAAATTTTAAGGTTAGGTTTTGGTACACAAAAAATGGTTTGATATGAAGCATGCGAAAAATCAGAAATTAACAATATTGTAATAACACTCTAACATGTACTTACCAAAAAGCCAAACAAGTCACACTATAAAATACAACTAATTTGCACAATTTGAAGACAACAAATACACACAAAACGCCTGACGCTGAATGTAGAAACTGGCGCAAAGCAAAAGCGTAATAACAAACGACCACACTCATCGCAAACTCGCAAACGGCTGTGTCTGGCTGTGTCCGTTCGTCTGAAGCGAAACGGCTAAGAAAATACGTGCTCTCATTGCGGTTTCTTACAAGTAAACTTGAGCTTTGATTGGCTGGATGAGGAACCGCGTAAACTTCACGTGTGGTGGTTGGTCACTTAATTCACATATGCGATTTTTAAATATACACAGCTGAAAGACAAAAAGTTCGAGAAAATCTTATCAGCGTTTGCCATATTTCAGGTGAAATACTATTAAAACACATTTACAAAAAAATTTACAAAAATAATAACTTACTAAATTCAAACGATAGGGAAAGTCTATTTATAACATGTATTTAGGTAATTATATATTTTTTTTTTATGATTAACCACTATTCAAATATTTTCGTTCAGTTTTAGGTATTTTAAGTCAAAGAGACCCAAAAAAGCCAACGAAAATAATAAAAGTGAGATACATAATTATTTATAAGTAATTATATATATAAGGCGCATTATAAAACAGTGAATAGGATGACCAGATTTTAACGTCATTTTGACGTTCATAATTTACGGCTACAGTTGGGTTCAAAAATCACGTCATTCTTACGTAACTTTTTGGGCGAATGACGTCGTTGACGAGAAATGACCTTAAAATGACGTGAATCAGACGTGATCATGTTGGCTGGGCTTTTAATACAAGTTTTTCGTACCTATAATGCCTCTGAATCTGTCTTTTCGATGGTAACAAAAAAAATTCTTCTCTCTTCGACAGTTTCATATTTTAAAGAAGTTTCATATTAGTTGAGGAACATTACTTATTAAAATACATATATACTTACTACATACATAAATATCGTTAGCAACAAAATTAAGCCAATAAAAAGTATGTTACCGCTCTAATTTACAAAAGAAAAAAAAAACGACTTGATTTTATATTTTAGCAATACCTTTTATTAAATGCCCAAAAAACGTTGAATATTACACTATAACTTGAATTGCGTCCGACAACGACCACAGCCGTGCAAGTTACTTCAAGAAACTAAGTTAAGCCCGGACCAAATCGTATTCTTCCTCGTATTATTTACGACAAACCTATAAAATTTGATAAGTATCGCGCCAACATTTACTAACCAAGAACTTGATATAAATATGTGACCTCGTCTTATAAAGCAAAAAATGTCTAAAGTCGAATACAAAAAGTGTCTGGCTTGTTTAGGAATGGATGATATACATAGGTATATAGATGCATGAAAGACCCAATCCCCCCCCCCCCCATTGTTGATTCATATTTGCTTTGTACAAGTACTAAATAAAAGGTAGCCTTAATATTTTGGTCTGTATTGTTGCAAGTATATTGACAACATTGCATTAGCATTTGTATAATTCCGGCAATTAATTTGTAACTTTACTATTTTATAACATATCTATTGTAAGTGATAGTAATTTTACTCCGAATTTCATGCCAAGTTACAGATTGGTTTGTATTGTTACAAATATACTGGTATATTGCAGAGAATGTCGTTGTAATTTTACAAAATTTTTCTTTTTACATCGATTTTGAAGTAATTTTACACAATTTTTCATGTAGATATACACCCATTTTTTACAGTGTAGGTGTTGGGTAAAAACAAAAGCAAGAAAATCTAAAACAAAATATTACAAGTATTTGCACATTTTTCTTTCAGCAGATGAAGTAAGTATATATGTATATTTCATTGCAATAAAGGAAAGATTTTCACATATTGCGTAATTGATTAATTAAGGATAGTATCTTTCCAGACATTTTGTTTTTGTTTCGGGATCCTTTGTCCAGATAAATTTTCATAAAATATTTCTGAATAAACTCCAGTACGCCCAAACATCTTTTGGGGTACACCAAATTTAAATTATAGTAATATGCAAATATGATTTTAATTGCTGTCATCAAGCTTTCTGTTATTGTTGTTATTCTTTTTCTATGTATAATGTGTAATTCTCTGTCTCTGCAATGTAGAAAAAAAATATATTCATTTCTTGTTAGTTTGGATATTATTATTATTATACCTTTTAAGTAGACTATACATGGCGCTGTTGTGGGTAAGTCATCAGTTTTGAAATTTTCGCTCTGGAAAACATTAAATTCATTAATAATAATTACTACTCAAAATAATATTTTTCTTTACCTTCCCAGATTCCGTAAGCAAAATATTCAAATCATCACCTAAGAATGTGGCTACTGTTTTCAACGACATCATCATCTTCATTCTTAGGCCTTCAGTTAAATGTTGAATATATTTTTTCTTAATTGTAAATTTAAGAATTTTGACAATTTTCGACAAAAACATGCTCTCTAACTCGTCTGCGCTCTTGCCCATTAATTTTTTGAAGTGTCAGAAAGTATCTTCCTGCAAAAATAGTACAGGCTATTCCTTCTTAATGCTGTTAACACTATCGGATATATTTATAAAATGCCTCTGCAGAGCATAAGTGTTCTCCAATAATTGAATTGTGTCTATTGCAAAGTCCACAGCATTGTTTAATATACTTTTTTTTTCTTGGAGCATATCCACATCATCTTTTGATAGATGCGTTTCGCAGTCAGAACACCCTAAGGAATAGTAAATAGATCTTAATGCAAAAAAATTAAATACACACTTACCGCAGATGTACTGTTTAATTGCAGCTTGAACTGTTTCGGCGGTCTATTTAGGTAAGCATTTCTGTCATACAGTTTTTGAAATAAAGTGTGAGAACCGTCACCAATAGTCACATCCTCAAAACATGAGAAGGTATTTCGATATAACTTTCACTGCGATCACCTTGAATAAAGGATGGCACATGTGGTTTGATTTCTCTGACTGCAACCACTATTACCTTTGCAACACTATCTAGTGAACATTCAATACGGTTGCCTTTTTCACAATCTCTAATTACTTTGTTAGATAACTTTTGCCAAGGGACTTCAAATTCATCTCAATATTCTCTATCTATAATACTCGTATTAACTGGATTTGCTGCTTCAAAAGTATCTGATAAAATTTTATCCTGTACTGTAACCGTCGATGTACTGTGAATTTAGATCTGCTTTTTGCTCATCGACAGTCTCATATTTTAAAGAAGTTTCATTTTAGTTGAGGAACATTACTTATTAAAATACGTATATACTTACTACATACATAAATATCGTTAGCAACAAAATCAAGCCAATAATAATTTACAAAAAAAAAATCAAACGACTTGATTTTATATTTTAGCAATAATACCTTTTATTAAATGTCCAAAAAACGTTGAATTTTACACTATAACTTGAATTGCGTCCGACAACGACCACAGCCGTGCAAGTTACTTCAAGAAACTAAGTTAAGCCCGAACCAAATCATATTCTTCCTCGTATTATTTACGACAAACCTATAAAATTTGAAAAGTATCGCGCCAACATTTACTAACCAAGAACTTGATATGTATATGTGACCTCATCTTATAAAGCAAAAAATGTCTAACGTCGAATACAAAAAGTGCCTGGCTTGTCTATAAAGAATGGATGATATACATAGGTATATAGATGCATGAAAGACCCAATCCCCCCCCCCCCATTGTTGATTCATATTTGCTTTGTACAAGTACTAAATAACAGGTAACCTTAATATTTTGGTCTGTATTATTGCAAGTATATTGACAACATTGCATTAGCATTTGTATAATTCCGGCAATTAATTTGTAACTTTACTATTCTATAACATATGTATCTATAGTAAGTGATAGTAATTTTACTCCGAATTTCATGCCAAGTTACAGATTGGTTTGTATTGTTACAAATATACTGGTATATTGCAGAGAATGTCGTTGTAATTTTAAAAATTTTTTCTTTTTACATCGATTTTGAAGTAATTTTACACAATTTTTCATGTAGATATACACCCATTTTTTACAGTGTATCGTATGTTCGGAATCCGGGGGCTGTACCAAGTTTGATCACGTAATGTCGTCTCCCTTATTTACTACAACATAACCACAATTCGTACAACTCTTGACAAAATGTATTTCTTCAGTATGATCCAAAGAGATTGGAAGATTGTTTATCTATGATTTGCATATGATGCCATATTTACCAGAGATATAGAGAGGGGAGAATGCTCTTACAAATGCGCAGAAGATAGAATGATTGCAAATCGTGATGTGCGCCATTTTGACCCAGGGTTGTCAAAAAGCACCAATCATAGACATTCTTGAAGGAACGAATTTTCAAACAAAAAATGAGAAAAGAATGTGGGAAGAAACGTTCGGGTGATTGGTTTATGCATTTAAACCGCAAACTAATCGCGTTTTGCTTATTTTGTCAAACATTTATTTATTGTATTTTACATAGTTTATTATTAACATTCTTAAAAAATAGTCCTTTTTAGAAGGCCCAAGTAAAATATTCCCTTTATGAAGGTATTTTGTCACTTTCATTAGCTTTCTTTTTGTAATCGCTAATATTTTATAGTATGGTGGTAGTTCTTTACTGGGTCCTTCAAAAAAATCGTAAAGGAAAACGTATAAGGTTTGGACAAAGGCAAATGGCTTATAATGTGTATTTTAAGCATAAATATATAGTATTAAAACAACTACTGTCAATCAAACAGCAGGCAAAGTGGGTAGTAGTAAGAATATTAAAGAAAAACAATAACTTGGATGAAGCATTAAAAAATCATTTGCACGACATGTGCTTTCATTTTTCTTGAGGAATGAGTTATCAAATTGTACAAAAATGTGAGTTAATATATATATGTACATATTCTGTGAGTTATTGTATAAATTATATATGAGTATTTTGATTCTAAGTTATTAATACCAATGGTAGCTTATGGCCAATAAAACGAACATGTCAAAGGAAAGGTTGAATAACTTTTACCACGAGGAATTTTTGCTGATAGCAGTATACTAAAATCTGAATGACAGGAGCTTGCAAAAAAACAAACTTTCATTTACCTTTATATGGTGTTAATGTAAAAGGTTGTTCTTTGCGTTGTAATTTAAACCTCATCGAACTTGTATGGGTTCAAGTTAAACATCATGTCACTGGCAATAGGAATTCATTTAAATTAGACACATAGTCCAGAATTTGTTGTTAGGATTAAACATGGTTGATGCTGATTTTATCATGTCATGATGGAAGAAGAAAAAGTGTATGGTACTGGAATATTGTTGACAATATCCGATCTTGAAAACATGTAATTTTAATGATCAACATTCATGTTTTGACATTAAGCTGGTGCAAACAGTAGTGTAAAATTCAAGAGATAATTTTAGTGTTTTTTTTAACTTATTGTAATAACAATTTGAAATTAACAAACAATTAGAAATGTACTTTTTATTCTCTTCATGCTTTCTGTTATTCAGTGTAATGTTTTGTGAAATAAAAATACTTGTTCATGTTTACAAGTTTTTATTAATAAAAATATGAAATGATGCTTATTGCTTTTATTATAGATATTGTACTATTGTTTGTTAATAAATACGATCTGATCTTAATCTATTTATTTATTACTGATATATAGCATTACATTATTATTGCATCATTGACATACTAACACGACTACTGTTGTACTGCCAACCTCTACATACATATATCACTACATCCCTCCTTTCTTTTAAGACTGTTCTTCATATTTCCGTTACATAGTCCTTTAAATATCCAGGTGGTTTTCTTGCTCTTAGTTGACACTCTGTATCTTGCACTACCGATTTTTCTTCAAAATTGTCTTTCTCGTGTGTATCATATTCACGCGCGCTCACAATAGTTTTATTAGAACTGTCTCCGTCACTGTTATTCTTCTTCGGTATTTCCAAAGTATTTTCATCTTTGATCTCTCCTTAGTCCTGCATTTCTTCTAATAACTTTGCCTGTGGGTGACTCCAATATTAATTCACTACCTTTCCTTTCCAGTACTTTGAATTTTCCTATTCCAAAATTAGTTGACAATTTATTTTGTTTGTCTTGCTTTACTATCACTGAATCCCCTTCAATGATATCATTTTCTTGCGCATGACGCTTCCCATCTCCATATATTTTTCCTTTTTCTTTCAACAATGTATCCCTATCCCTGATCTCTTCATCATCCAACATTCTTGTCATCATTTGGGGTACTTTGTTTCGGATGCTTCTCCCAAAAAATAAACTTGCGGGTTCCTTCATTGTAATGGAATGTGGTGTTGTATGGTACATTAGTAGAAATTTCTGTAATTCCTCTTTTGGATCTTTCCCCTCCACTTCCGCAATCTTTAATCGTTTCAGGATCGATCTGTTTTGTCGTTCTACTTGTCGTGTTACATGAATTGCCTTAATGCCTTTCTCCTCACAATATTTCTGATAATGTCCACTTATAAATTGTGGCCCATTGTCCGAATGAATATATTCTGGATACCCATATCTTGAAAAGCTTTCGTTTAGTTTTTCTATCATCTTCATTGTTGTTGTGTCTCGTAGCAGCTCTGCTATGATAAATCTTGAATAGTAGTCCACGAGAACAAGCACACTCTGTTTAGAGGGTAATGGCCCCATAAAATCAATACCGACATGTTGCCACGGCCTATCCGGTAATTCCATTCGTTTCATAGGCTGTGGTGGTCCTGGACCTGCAACCAGCTGACATTCATTACATGTTTTAACAAATTTTTCAATGTATGTGTCCATTTTGGGAAACCAGACTTTTGTTCTTAAATTCCTTTTCATTGCAGTCATTCCCAAATGACCCTCATGTCCCAATTCCAGTGTTTGTTTAACCAAAGCTTCTGGTATAACTATTCTTGTTCCTCTCATAACTATTTTACCAACTATACACAACTCATCTTTTATTAACTTGAACTGTCTCAAATAGTCCGGAAATTCCTTACCGTATTTAAGAATATTTCTTACTTCTGTTAACTTTATATCTTTAGCTGATTCTTCCTCGATTCTTCTAGTAGTTATAGCCTTTGGTGTAGCTGCATCTGCTATCCATTTTACATAGTCTCTTCCTACCTTATTTTCTAATTTCAATAGTCTTGACAATGGATCAGCTATATTGTCTGTTCCTTTTTTGTAAATAACCTTGAAGTTGAATGGCTGCATCCGAAGAACCCATCGCTCAATGCGTGCTGATGGTTTGGATTTTTCTGAAAATATGAATTCTAGGGGTTTATGGTCACTGATAAGATCAAATGTACTCCCTAATAAATACATTTTAAATCTTTTGAAGCTCCATATTATGGCAAGGGCCTCTTTTTCCGTTTGTGAATATCTTTTCTCCACATCGGTCAAACTTCTACTAGCATATGCTATTATCCTTGAATTACCATTTTGTACTTGTGTAAGTATACCACCCAATCCCACTGGACTGGCATCTGCTATTATTTGTGTCCTGGAACCCTTATCATAAAATGCTAATACTTCACAATTAGTGAGGCTTTCTTTCAATGTTCTAAATGCTTCATCCTGCTCTTTCCCCCATTTAAACTGAACTCCTTTGTTTGTTAATCTACGTAGTGGTTCGTTTATTGTAGCTAGGTCTTGTATATATTTCGAACAAAAATTTACTAAACCTAGAAAACTTCTAGTTTCTTCAACAGTTGTTGGTCTTCGAAACTCTTAAATCACTTGCAAATTCGTTTTGCAAGGTTTTACTCCTTTACTGGTTATTTCATGTCCCAAAAATGTTACCTTTTCTTGTGCAAATTCACATTTTTCTTTATTTAATGTTATACCCATATATTGGACTTGGTTCAAGAATTTCTCCAATCGTTGGTTGTGTTCTTCCATGTCTTTACCAAATATTATTATATCATCCATAAATATTACTCTTCCTGCACAGCCCGAAAAAAATTGGTCCATTATTCTTTGAAACATCTCAGGAGCACATGATATCCCAAAATTCAACCTCCTATACCTATACAGACCCTTGTAACAACTGAGAGTTGTAATATCTCTGGATTCCTCATCTAGTTCTATTTGGTGATAAGCATTTTTAATATCTATTTTACTAAAAACTGTTGCACCTCCCAATTCTTCAATTGCTTCCTCGAATGTGGGTAATTGATATCTTTCTCGAATAATAGCTTTATTTGCTCTCCTCATATCTACGCATACTCTGATATCCCTACCATTTGCTTTCGGTACAATTATAATTGGTGATACCCAAGGTGTTGGACCTTCTACCTTTTCTATAATTCCATCCACCACTAACTTATGTATCTCTTTATCAAATATCCCTCTCAAATTAAATGGTATTCTGCGAGCATGTTGTGCTACGGGTGCTACTGATTTATCAATTGGTATTTTGAGTTTAAAATCTTTCAATTTTCCTATTTTATTTTTTTTGAATATTTGTGAATATTTCGCTGTTATTTCTTGAACTGTGGTAACTGATACTTTATTGACATTATTCCCTATTTTTAGTATTCCCAATTCCATTGCTGTATCTCGACCTAAAATTGGTGTCCCATTTTCTTGTATAACCAATATCTCTACATTATCCACTTTCCTGTCATTTTCAGGTAGCTTAATTTCTACATTAAATTTTCCTACAATATTAACGTGTTGCTTCCCATATACATTCAACTTATTGTGACATTTAATGTTACGTAAACATTTCACTTTATTTTCTTTGAGATATACCCATGTTTTGTAATCTATTACATTACAATTTGCTCCAGAATCTATCATCATGTCTAGATACACATTTCCCATTTCTACTCTTATTACTGGCTCCCTTGACCAATCTACTTTATTTATATTATAAATAGAAAACACATACTCATCTGATGACTCTCCATTATTCTCCATTTGATATGCATTTTTCGGAGTACTTTTCTCATTTCTTGTCCTGTGCAGTTTTACCTTTTCTTGCTTGGTTCTGCATACTTCTGTTGCATGTCCTTTTATACCACATTTTTTACATCGACTGTCGAGAATAACTTCGTTCTAACTCCACTTTCTCATTTTTTTCAGTATGATGTGTTGAATGTTTGAACTCACACTCTCATAAATGTAAAGCAAATTAGCACCATCTATAGGTATGTTCATAAAAAGATGAAGTTATGGAGTACTATATTACAGCTTTCTATACTCCTGCCTACAGGAAAAAAGGATTTCTGTAATTATTTCATGGAGTTAGAACAATGCGGTATTCAGCGTTGTGGAAAAACAATGTTCTAACTCCAAGGAGTTAGAACAAAGTATATGTAAGGACGCTACTCGGAAGAAGACTATTATTACCTACTTTTGAGATTTGATTTTAATTTTTTAATAAAGCAATTAAATAATAAACTTGAACTTTATTTTAGATAATTATGCTTATATAGAAAAATACAAAAATATCAACTTATTAATAATATATAGGTATACTGTAATATAATTATTTTTTAAGCATTCTTTTTGTTTGTTGTCTTCTTTGTGTTCTTAGTCTTGGTGAGATTTTTTTTCATATCATTTTTCGTCTTCTTGTCTTTAGTTTCTTTAGAACTTTCTGGTTGTTTAAATATAGTTTCCCAAAATTCTATATCAGTGGCAGAAAACTGGGGATAGAGACTTCTGATACTATTTATTTTATCTTCAGAAATAATCTTCGTTGCACCTATTACTTTAGGAACTGGTAAAATGTCTTCGTCAGTATTGTTTCTCAGTTTTTTCTTGATTTGAATGTTTACTACCTGCAATTCTTCTTCTGTAAAAGTTGTTTTGTATTTAACCATATTGTTCCCTTTTACTTTCTTATACGTAGTATAAGGAAGTATTGTGATGATGAAAATTTTCGACCTCGAGATTTTTGCAGATGTCCACGTTTTGAAGTCCCCTGATACCAAAAAAGTGGTTTTTAAAAAATGTCTGTGTGTCTCTGTGTGTGTGTGTCTGTGTGTGTGTGTGTGTGTGACCACGATAGCGGTCAAACCGCTGGAGATATCAATTCCAAATCTTGTATTTATGAATATAATCTCCCTCTTGAGAACTGATTAGATTTTGAGCAAAATCGGCAGACCGGAAGTAGTAGTTTACTTCAGTGAAAAAATCGAAATTTGCAAATATTTCGTCAATTACTAAGTTTAGACTAATTTATGAAGAATTTATAAGTATTTAGAACTTAATTTCCAATATCTTTTATATAAAAAAAATTTCAAAATTCGGACCGGAAGTATCACTTTTACTCTTACCGAATAACGATTTTTTGCAAATATGTCGTAAATTATGCATTCTATATACATTTATGAAGAGTACAAAAGCATTTAGAGTTGGATTTGGAATATTTTTTGTATAAATGAAATTTCAAAATTCGGACCGGAAGTAACACTTTCATACGTATAAGAAAGTCGTGTGGTGGCCACACCTCATTTTTTCATAAATTATATGTTTCACTTTGCTATAGGGTATTTTCTTCAAATTTGTGTTGACAGCCACATCTTGGTAGTTTTTAAAGTTTTCTTTCTTCATCTGATACACTTCATAGGGATTTTTTGATCTAACTCGCAGAAGTTTTCTTATTAAATCTAGAGGGCTATTAATATCCGCTCTTGAAAATGCCTTATCGATTGTGCTGTGGATAGAATCTACTTCTTGCACGCAGCTATGGCCAGGCTCTTGGAATTTCTGTTCAATAGTTAAAACATTGTGGTTTTCCTTGTTAAGGAAACTTATCAGAGCGGTGCTCATGTGCGAATTCCGATTCTGCGGTACACAGGCGTCAGACCATAGAACTATATTAGTAATAGTAGGGTTTTTCTGTACAAATTTGCAAAGCATTTGCACTAGTGCAGAGGCAATATCGTTGCCAGCCCTACCAGAAATCCCTTCGTGCCATATAATACAGTAGCCTTGTTTTCTTGCTACATCACACGCTGTCAAATTAAACATGTTTAATTTTTGCAAGTAGTAGGCTTTAGACACATTTGATTGAGGTACATTTAAGACCCGTTGTAAATCAAAGCATATTAAAGCTGTATTTTCAGTCATAGATACCTTGTCCATATTTTTTTGAGCTCTTGCATATTCCTTCTCTTTCACATGTTTGGCAAACTTTTCCTCTAACTCTTTAGTCACCTTGTTAAGCTTTTTTTGATTTTCATGCTCGCAACACAAATCACATTGGTCTTTTTTTGGTATGTAAAATTCAATGTTAAATTCTTCGTTAAATATTTTAGTATACAACCATTTTTTTACTGGAACAATATCTTTAATTTGACAGTCTTCTTGATAAAGTTCATACATTTTAGTTAAATTTAATCCAAATTCTAAATACTCTTTTTTAGTATTTTGTCTACAATAGTGACCGGGAACGCGAGGAAAACTATTAATATGTTCCTTTACTAATAATCGGCTGTCCTCAGAAATTCTAATCTTTGTTTTTTTTCCTCTTTGGTCTTTCTTTGGTGTGTTAGTTATTCCTGATTTTTTTTGTGAGTGAAAGTATGAGACTCTTCTGCTGCTAATTGACAACACATTTAAGTAAAAGTCGCGACAAACACGAACTTCTTGATCAGTAATAAAAAATCGAAACACATAACTGTAACCTCTTGGTCTAGATGAGTTCAGATTATCCTTCCGCACCCGTTTCTTCGGAATTTTTGTAGTTGTTTTGTCATAAAAGTTAAATTTTTCATCGTCAGTTAATTTCCAAAATTCGGTAAAAATCTCATGAGCAATATCTTCCGAAATCTTTTCTGAACATTTGAAGGGACACTTTGTACATATTTTATAATTGAAATTTCGAGCGGCGTGCTTCTTCTTTCTTTTATCTATATACTCCCTTCCACTTTGTCGTAATGTTTTTCTTACACTGGTTTTCCAATCGGCTACGTTTCTCTTTCTTTTTCGACTTAAAATTTTCTCACCTCTGTATTAAATATAACTTAATTACTTATACCATTTTTAATAATTTATTTAAACGCAATCTTACCCATTTTCCTCTTTCCTGTTTTCAACTTGCACTAGAGGAGAAATGACAATATCATTTTCTGTATTATTTTCTACAGTATCTTGAATCTCTAAAACTATATTTTCTGTTGTGCTGTTATCTGCTAGCTGATTCTCTCTTATTAGGTTTTCAGATTCTACAATAATTGCGCTATCGTCCAAAAGTTGGTGAAGAAACCTATGCCGTCAATTTTGAGGTTAGGAATTGAATTAGTAACATTATTTCAACTTACAAGTCATCCTGTATCACCAAAACATCACTTGTATTGTTGAAATCTATTCCTTCCATGATCGAGTATTGTTTAAATAAATTTTTTGTACTCGCTTATCAAAACCTGTCATTTCACAATTCGATTTGCGTGCGTAAAAAGTCACTTTAAACACGAGTGCGTAAAAGTAAAGTTGGTACTTCCTAGAACTTGATTAATTTAGTGACATTTTAAAATCATAAATTCCTAACCTTAATAATATGCTACCCAGTTCGTTGTTTTTCTATGAAAATAAAAGGAAATGAAATAGAATTTTTTGAATTTGATAATTTTAAATTAAATGTCACTTCAAATAATCAATACTGCCAATTCAATTTTTTTTAATTAATATCAAGAGATTAGTAGTGTGTCATAAACGATAACGTATTTAACAATATGTATTATTATTATAGTTCTCGTACAAAAAATATTGTACAAACTTCGTGCGTGAAACATTTTGCGAATTCGTGTCCATAAAGCGCTCGCCTTTCGGCTCGCGCTTTAAACTGGTCACTCATTCGCGAAATATGATTTCACGCACTTGGTTCGTAAATAACTATTAGAATAACCACGTTTTAATAAACAAGTAAAAATTACGAACAACAAAGCAAGTAAGAATGTCCTAACTCCAGTTCCAATAGGAGTTAGGACATTCTTACTTGAAAAAGTGGAGTTAGAACAAAATTATTCTGAAATTGTTATGAAGATTACAGTTAGGACATAATAGAATAACGAATTTAATGCATTTAGAACAGTATTATTCTGAATGTTTATATATAAAAACGTAAAATAAAGGAGTTAGAACAAGTATCCATCAACACACCGTTTTACTGAAAAAGTGGAGTTAGAACAATGTTATTCTCGACAGTCGACATGTCATTTGCTTGCCTGGGCACTTCTTATCATAACTAAAATGACCCATTTTTCCACACCTAAAACACTTTGTTTCCTGTTTTGTATGTTTCCAACTATTATTCTTGATTTTATTTACTTCCATTTTATGTTCGATACAAGCTGCTTGTCTTTCACTTGTTTCCATAATTCGAGCCATATCCATTGCTTCTTTCAATGTTCCTTGTTTCTCGATTAACCTTCTTCTCAAGTGACTTGATCTACATTTACCGATAACCTGAGATAATATTTCACTGTCTTCATCTGTAAATCCGCAATTTTTTGATTGTTGTTTCAACCTTGTAACAAACTGATCTACTGTTTCTTCTTCTATCTGTTCAATTTTCCTAAACAAGTGTCTTTCATATGTAGTGTTCGATTTAGGCATAAAATATGCATCCAATGCATCTAGTGTTTTTCTGTATACACAAATACCTTCGGCTATTTCCTCCTGAGGTAACGTTTCATATATATCCTGAACGTCTGCTCCAGCAGTGTGTAACAGCAAAGCTTTCTTTTGTTGTGAGTCTGTCACTCCTTTTCCCTCTATGTAAAAGGTAAAATGACCTCTTCCATCGTTTGACCTTGTGTTGCTGCGTCACTTTTGCAATCAAACTCCGCGATTGCAATCACGTCTATTAACTTGGCCATTTTCACTTTTCCTCGTCGCCAAATGTACTATTGTTCGTTAATAAATACGATCTGATCTTAATCTCTTTATTTATTACTGATACATAGCATTACATATATATTATTGCATCATGACATACTAACACGACTACTGTTGTACTGCCAACCTCTACATACATATATCACTACAGATATTATATTTATTAAAGATATTTCTTTTGAGGTATTAAACACTTTATCTTTACACTGCAATTAAATACTTCCTGCATATATTTATATACAATAGCTGCAATAATCTACAATAAAATAAGAAACTACAAAATATTAATTGCAACACAGGTAACAGTTTAGATTTTCATAGTTCGTGTTGTGCCATACAGCTTCTTTCTTGATTTTGCTTGACTTTTTTTCCAAGCTTCATATTTTCTTTTATATTTACCAGGAGATACCATAAAAATAAATTGATTTTGTTTTACATAATATTTCTTAAATACAATATAAAAACTTGCAAAATTATGAACAGTCTTTGTCAACTTTGCCTTTCTTTCCTGCAGCTCGTGTCAGAACAATTCTCATAACCAGAAAACATTCTGAAAAAGTGTGCTATTATATACTTAATCTGATAATCATTTTAATTAATTTATTACATTTTAGTGCTCTCAATTTTCTATCTAATCTTGGTCTAATGGGATCATCCGAGCTCTCTCCTTTTCAGAACTTAATGAAGGCACTTCATGTGCTCCTGCTAACCAGTCATCAGTAGTGAGATTTTATCCACTACCACCAGCAAAACTAATACTTGAAACTTCATCTACAGCAGATGTTTCCAGTATTATTTTCAAAGATGCTACAGCATTGTTACACAATCGAAATCGCTGGTGTTCCATTAGCACATAATCTTCATCTCTGAAATGTTCTAAACCAACATATTTATTTTCTGACCATAGCCAATCACTTGCTATATTCAAAGCTTTCAAGCTTGTGAAAACGTCATCATTCAGGTTTAAACCTCTTAATATTGGGACAGCTTTTAGCAGTGCACGACATGTTTATATGGATATTTATGTATTTAATATCTAAAAGATTTATACAATAATGAAGCTACACACTTGAGCACATGAAACAAATATTACTTCCACAGCTACTTTTTCCACACGATTCACCAGAAACAAGTATGTCTGAGAACTACATTTAAAAGTCAAAAACAAAAACAATAATTTAGTAATACACCACAAACACAAACAACCCAGATGAACATAAACAAAACCACTCATGACATACCTGGGTCAAAATGGCGGCAATCATTGCGTCGCGTAAAAATTACATGCGCAGTGGTTCAAGAGCATTCTCCCCTCTCTATATCTCTGATATTTACCATGGCATATAAAATAAGTGGAATTTGATGTATATTATTGTTAAGATACATTTTATTAAATAATAATCAAGAGAATTATTATAAATGCAATTAATGGAATAATGATTAGTTCCGAATGTTTGAATGTAACATATAAGGCGAATTCGTTTTGTAGCGGTCATGTCCGGTCATTTGCTTAACGGTGACCGGTCGAATTCGATTATAAAATTAATGACGTCACGGGTGACCCGGTACCTCTTGGTCATTTCTTATCGTGACCGTGGTCGTGAGCACGGTCATGCATTCGGTCATATACCCATCCTTTTTTACTTTTCGTAAACACAAATACTGTTTGAAAATGGGAATGTAATAAGTAATAGGTCAGGAAGATTTGATAGCAATACTACAAATACAAAACATGAAAAACGCAAATCAAATAAACCAAAAAGTACAAAAGAGGAATTGATGGAAGTTATTAAAGATTGCAATAAACAACAAATCCAGTCAATGAATGAAATGTTCCACCGATTTATAAACAATTTAAATCATCAAAACACTTTAATTTAACAAAATAATTAGAGTGGCGAGCTAATAAACATTTAAAAAAAAATATTCCTTGATACTAAGAAACGGAAACGCCCAACAGATTCCGATTCGGAATGAAAACGAAAATATAGTTATTAATAAATTATCTAATTGTCTTTTTCATTATTTTTTTTCCTTACGTACCTACATATTCTTTTTTCACTTTTTTGATTTACTAGTTTTGAATTTATTAACTACTGTATCTACTGTATTTCTAGACTGACACCCAAATATATTTTTTTTTATTTGGGTAGTTTACTCAGTAGTGTTTCTATTACGATTACTATTTTTAAGTAGTGTATATAAATTACATGTTGTAAGATATCTTTTTATTCTTTCTTTTATTATTAGTATTTCTTTCTTAGTTCAATAAAGTTACACATCTCTTATATATAATAGCTTGTATTTGTATATCACTTGTGAGCCTATACCTTAGAAAGACCACACATGTATTGGAAGAAAATACACTTTTTCTTACTTTTAAAAAAATATTTTATTTTGCCTTGTGTGTAGTTTATTAATATAGTATAATATTAATAATGCTACTTGTAATGTTCATAGGATGTTATTGTTATGTCAAGTTTTGTATAAAGTAATAATTTATACACTTGCTGGAAAAAATAATAGAATTTGAAGGAAAATATTAATTAGAAAGGCAGTGATTTGTAAAAGGGAATTTAAATTAATATTATATAATAAATAATTAGTGCACACATAACCATTTAACAACAAATTGGTCTAAACATGTATGACCATTTAAATTAAGTGTTTCATTTTAAAAAAATTTAACGTTAAGTATAATACATTCAATCTGCAGGAAACAGTCATGTTGCTGTAAAAATAAAAGTAATTACAGCATAACCTTCACAAACTTCGAACTTATTTATAATCAGTACAATAGAATTATACACATAAAGGCAGTACGCAATCCACATAAAAAAAATATGGCCCATTTAGGGTGTCGGTGTTTGCACCAATGACACCTGGATATTTACACTTTCTTTGAAATGCTTCACATTCCTTTTCTATTGGCTATATAATAAATTTAGGTAATAATGTAACCATTCCATCAATAACAAAATGTGTTCCATCAATGGCAGTTGATGGAGATACATTAAAACCGTCAGCAATTGAAAGTAGAGTATCCCCTTTTCCTAGATACCAGAGAGTCATTAAAATGCATTTCTCTAAAGGAACAGCAGTTCGGCCATGACCATAACCAATCCTTTTTATTTTACCAATCTCCCCAATGACTTTTTCACAAGTTATCCGTGTCATTCTAAATAACTTGTAAAAGTCCATTTCAATATATCGTCCAATCCACTCGTCTGTGAAACAGGGTATCCTATAATGAACATCACGTACCACAGCTGGTAACTAGTACAATAAAGGTATGTAATGAGGACTATGCATTTTCATTATACCCCACTTCATTAATGATGAATGAAACAAGGTTGTTGTTAACTCATCGTTTATAATTGCAGTAGCAACTACTTTAAGTTTCTTGTTAGGCATTGTTTCTGCTGTAAACACATTGTATAATTATGCATACTAACTTCTTATGGATATATCTTACCTAAGAATACTTCTGTTAAATATCTATACTTAATAAAATTGATATATAAATATAAATAAATAATAAAAACACCATAACTAACGATAACCTAAAATGAGGAATCAAAGTGACAGTGACAGCAAATACGCAGTCACCAACGCAAGTTCGATTTAAAATAAAGAGTAATGACGTCACAGTGACCAATCATGACCGCTTGTAACACGGTTCAGGGGTGGGACTACGTGCGCTATCGACTCAAGTCGATCATTGTCTATTGTAGATATCTATACTTGCAGGCGAGAGTTTTAGAAATTGGTACCATGTGTGTCTCTTGCTTGACTATCGCTTGGCATTCGGTTAGGTTCGGTTAGTTATTACGTTTTCTAAAAGTATTGACTCAATTTTTAGTAAATATTACGTCTTAAAGTTGAAAGCCGTTAAAATCACCAAGTCCTTTAATAAAAATTTCAAATTTATATAAAATAATAAAAACAACAGTCCTTGTTTAATTGGAGTATTGATTTAATTTTCACATAAATTCAAGACTAGTATAAGTGGAGAAATATATTTATTACAAGTGTATATGTATTTACCACTTAGATGTTATCTATTCACAATATTCACATCAATGTGATTACTGTGCTCAAGAAGAAAGTTTTAGGCCTCGATTAAAGTTGGTTTAATTGTTAATATATGCTCTATATTGCGTTATATTTCTATATATAGATGCCCAGTTGGAAAACAATTATGATATACCACTAGATGATGAAGACGGATATGTTGGGGACAATAATCTACCTAAATATTATTAACGAGGGAAATGTTGTACAACCCAATTTAATAAGATTGTATTTTGGATACCTAATATAGTCATTTTATTTTAAGCAAACATTACAATTTTTTTGTCAGCATTTTCATTGACTGAGCTATGGAATTTATTACATTCGTTAAATTACTTAAGATAGAATTAAGTGTGTAATTAGTTATCAATATTTTTTATTACATCGAGTGATTCATCACTTAATCTAAATAATTTATCAGACACTCCAAAACAACAATGTGTATATTGGTGAGCAAGTAGTACGTAGTACAATGGTATCTTCTAAGGCACTTGTTGAGGGCATTCGCAAAGATCATACTTCAATACAATTGAATGAAGCAGTATCCATAGTATAAGTTCTTGTGACTAAAAAATAAGATATTAATTAGTACAATCTTCAATTACCAATTTTATTTTGCTCAGGTTCACCTTTAATGCTGTTTATTCCAATTATTTTTAGTAATCGCTTATCTGCATTTGTAAGAAGAAGATAATTTACAGCTTCATGCTTGCATTCTTATTAATTTTGTCAGCTTTAGCTTTTACTATGCACAGCCTATAAAACAATTAATACTACACACTGTTACTTCAATATAATACATATTAATAAAGTGGATAATAATAAAATTAGTATATCATTATATTTTGAACAACTTGTGATTGTAGTTTCAGCAAATATTAAATTAATATATGAAGTCATCATAAATATTAAACATGAATGTTTTACTTTTTCTCCACTTTTCAATAACTTTACTACTATGTCGTAAACTATTTAACTGTTCACTGACATGATGCCACATAGTTACCAAGTTTCCAGTTGAGTTTATTTGTTAACAACACTGGATATTATTCTGCAAAATCTAGGAATGCTTTCCAATGGTCTTGATCACCTTCATTTTAATTTTATTGAGTACCTAATTGACTTATCTAATTATGGTATCGAAAATACCTACAAATAAAATGAAAAAATGTATAATTCTACAACACATATTATGCACCATAAGTTCATATTAGTTACCAGGACGATGTACTATTTACAAATGAATAGACATTTTCGAACATCTTTAGATGTTTACTACCTATCATATCATATAATTATTATAATCCGCCGTTTTCTTTTATGCTTACATTTGAAATATTTTATTACCGCCTTAACTCCCATTTATTATATCTCGCTCTTATACATTGCTAAATACGCAAGCAATGATGTCTCTGTCTAAGGCGAGACCAAAGATTAGAGAATACTCTCTAATCTTTGGCGAGACCCTCAATGCTGTCGCTTGAAGGCGATGTATTTGGGCGAGAATTAGTATCGCTTTCTATCGTAGATATGCACACGTGGTACGAACTAGGTAGACAGAAGTCGATGTGTGTCGATGTATAGATATCTATGACACACGTAGTGCCACTGCTGGATACCGAACATGACCGCAAATCCAAAACGAATTCGCTTTTAGATTTTAATAGGTGACTCTTATTTTGAAATTTTCCCGCCATTCACCACTACTGTAAACGGGCGTTGCCTTTAAAATCTCGGCTGTACAACTTGTACATCTTAATTTTTAAATAAGAAAATTTAGAGTTGCCCTTGCTGATAACTTATAACAATTATAATTGGTGTGCGGTATGTTTGTTAAACTACAGTAATTTAGTAATTTCTTCCCTACAATATTGTAATTTTATACTGAGTTGGTAGCTCTGCTGCAGTGACGCTTTAAAAAGTTACGCCCAACTGCCATTTGCATGTGTTTATACGATTCTTGTATTTGTTTTACTAGGTTTAGTGGAAATTCACAAATTAATAAGGGCTAATAATGGCCGGTAATGTTGACCAAGTTAATATGGATGAGGCAATGCTTTCGGCAGATACATTAAATGTAAAGGAGGAACAGTGCCAAGAAGACAGTTTTGTAGAGGATAAAGTGTGTATCTCTGAAACTGCTATTACCGTAGACAATGCTGAATTACAAGGCCCCAATTGGCATTGCAAGATAAAACAGTATGATGAGCCCACATGTTTGGACAATATTAAAACAGAAATGGCATCATTCGAAATGACTGAAGCAGAGAATGACAATGTTAAAATAAGAGAAGGAATCAATGCTGATGATATTAAAATTGAGATAGATAATGGACTACTATGTAAGTAAATGGATATTAATAGCCGTTCTTTGTAATTTATTGTAGCTGTAGTCTACAGTTATAACAGATAGTAGGCTATGTTAATGAAAGTAAATATAAATTTTTAATATTCTCCAATCTATGTTTGAAATATATTCAGGCTGTTTCAACTGCTGATGACAGTGTCAAATATATGTTTTATCATCAAGTGATAGTAAATGCTGTGATTCTTAATCCATTTAAATTTGGCCAACAGATTGTGAAAATTGTGAAGCATATTACGAAGACTATTGCATCGAGTGTGGAATGCTTGTGCATATTTTAAACAAACATGTTTCGAATAGTGCAGATAAAGGAGCGCGGAAAGATATTCCAAATGATGTATTAGAAATTCAAGATTGTTTCGGACAAACTGGAATATATGCTATAAGGATTATTCCTGCAGGTGTGAAATTTGGTCCTTTCACTGGACTCACCGCAACAGAATGTCCCTGGGAAATGAAAGGGGAGAAATTTGTTTTGGACCAAAATATATCGAAATATTTGAATTGGATGCAATATGTTAATCCTGCCAAGAATATTTCTGAAGGAAACTTGTGTGCCTTTCAAAGTGAAGAAAATGTATATTATCAGAGCACTCGTCCAATCCAAGCTGGTGAAGAATTACTAGTGTATCTTGGTGAGGAATATGGAAACAACCCAAGTAATATTATCAGGGCAGTCTTTGTTACCACTATGAAAGATATCATGAAGGATGTATTTGCCTGTACATTTTGCTGTCTTGGATATAGCTTGAAAAAGCATTTGACCAAACACAAAACCAGATGTGTTGAGGATACAGCTGGAGTGTTTTCAATAGAAGGTATTGTATATATTTAATCTTGATGTTAGTACTTTAAAGAAGATTATATTTAAATTATTTTATTAAATATCAAATGAATAGAATTGATTAAGTTGAAGGATATTTCAAGAAAGTAATTAAGGGTGATATTGAGTTATCGAATGTGAATCAAACCTGTACTTCATTGTCCAAAATATTAATAATATTTCAAAATATAAAGGTTAACAATTTGGATGAAAAGAAAGGTTAGGAAAAAGAGAAATTTTTGTAATTAAGGAACAGTTTATGCAGCGGCTGTTCGGGACTTACAATCTTTTTCTTTTCATGGTTATATGTTGGCCTCATGTTGTTAATTCTTTTCATTACATAAAAATCCTCTCATGTTTTAATATTCACGATTGTTACATTCCACATGTACTGCATCAATGTTAGCGTTGCATATAATTTAATGGGTGTGTTTTTCGCGCAATTCCAGAACTCACCCAGTGCCCATTTTGCAATATCCACCTGGACCTAATGGAATACCTGGAACACCATATGGCCTTTTGCAGCGAGAGGAATGCCAGGTACGATTGCTTTTTATATGATTATACTTGAGAGGAGTGATGCATAAATGAAGTTTTCTTGCCACAGTTTACTGTTTGTTTTACCTATATAATATCAGTGGTTTCAGGCTATGCATGCTTGAAATGTTCAACTACAAAAGAATTTCTGCAAATTCAAAATTAACATAATACTTTAAAAATTACTGTACAGTTCTCTTAACAAAATCTAATCTAAAGTATACATTCTGTCTAATATATGTAGGATGAGCTATAACCTTATTATGAATGAAATAGTCGATCTTTCCAGCAACAGAGTTTCGAAGTAAAATATATGGATGAATAGGTATATATATACAAGCATGAAGATACGTTGTTTTTTTATGTCTACATTAAGAAACATAATCAAGAACAAAGAAGCCCAGTGTATACTGTTATTGCAATTTTATCAAGTGTATGTTGGCTTTTAATCGCATTATAAGTATATGTGAAATACTCTGATGATTTTAGAGTTTGTTTTCTGTTATGATCAAGACACTAATATGGATACAATAATAAAGAATTATTTTATCATAAACCAAAATATATTTAACGTTTTTTATACATATATATATATATAGACTGTAACGCATAATGTATTAACATCAGTAAGATAAATTATTTTTGTTATCTATAGCAAATCTTATTTTTGCTGTACGAGAACCCGGCGAGCAGAGGTAATTTTTTAAATTATAGGTGGTAGTAAATATGGCATATGAGAAACTCGCAATCATGCAATTTGTTATTCACATTCAAATTGTAAATAAATTTAATATAATATATGTTTTCTCTTCCCCCAATATAAACTCAAATTTTAAAAATTACAAAGATTTTTTAAAATATTCGTCGCGCCACTGCACTTTAATACGACTGTAGGGTATGCAAGAGTGGGGTTCTAAGTACGAGTGTGAAGGCGTGCGAGGTCAGTCTCGTTCGATCGTTACGTGTGGATGTTTCGACTATGGCTTACACAACGCACGAACTGAAATAAATTATGTTTTTTTTTAATTCATTTGCGTCCAATTAAAATAAAAGTTTCTCATAAGTAGAGTTGGGCAAATTTTACAACACAAATTTGTTTTTGTGAGAAATAGGAAGTAAAAAGTCGTTGAATTTAATCATAATAACAGTAATAGCACTTACTATACATTTATTGCGGAAGAAAATGTAATATCTAAATAATCCTGACAAATATTAAAATAATTACAAAATTCATACAGTCGGCATCTCAATAAAAAAAATTCTCGTTGTTGAAAAATAAGATATTTTAAAAGAGAACAAAAGAAATCGAATAAAGTACACGCATCAATTTTATTTCAAATCAGCTGATATTTCATATTAAGGTTGTTGAACTCTTAGCATGAACACCTGTTTAGAAATAGTAAACAATGCTATCATTGGGGTTTTTATAACGTTTACAACTGTTATTGCGGTGTGTGTATGTATGCGTTTCTATGTGTGCTTATTTAGCTCCATAAAAATATTATTTATTACGACTCATGACGTCGGCTGTCTGGCGCGATACCTGCTAAAACCATAGGCGGCACATTAAACACTTTTCGGGAGTTTTTAATTTTGGCGTTCGTGTCGTAATTGACTCACAATTTTTGGGATTTATATTCTACATAATTGCATCTTTCCATTTATCATACTCTGTCCCCTTCTTTCAAATACACCCTGTATATCAATACAAAAATAATCTCATTCTGAGTGGGGGTGGACATATTGTCACGGTGACGATATTAACGCGCCTTCACCACAATGTCACGGTGGGCTTTAACGTTAATATCGCAGGTCTAAACTCGTGACGGGGGTTTTGCTCTGGGGGGAGCACTCGCATATAATTATATAATAAATAGCAGAAGGTACCTACCTTTTCTTCTCCGCCGGACTTGGACTCTCAAGGGGTGAGGAGATTGACTTGTCTGAATAAAATACTACTTCTAACACACTTATTTATTAAACACTAAGAACAACTAGGAACACAATAATGATGACTGCGAAGGGTCACAAGTGATCCTCCTATCGGAAGATCACTTACTAATTCTCATTCTGTTCGGATATGTTTCTTTTATTACCTCGGTAACGCCAAGTTCGCCATTACCCCGCTGAATCCTCACATTCCGATCAACTGCCGTTGAACTCATCGAACGGACAGACAGGATGTATCGACTCAGCGCTAGGTAAATCAGGATTCAGATTACCGCTGTAATAATTCTACTACTATACAGCGTGTTGATTCGCGACAATATTTGAATTTTAAATTGAGTAAATATGTCGGCAATTAAAGGACTTAACGGGTTTTCCATTGCTAAACCCTCTTGTCTGTTTATCATATTGAAACTGACAATAGTTCTGCTCTAAACATATTTCTAGTAAATTTAAAAGTTCCGTTGTAATAATGGGATTTGTCTTGTTTTTATTCAATTTTAAGGGGATTATATCTATTACGTCCTGGGGTGGAATACTTGTAAATAGATTAGTGACGTCAAATGATACCAGTTTACAATTGTTAGGTTCTTAATAGAAAAATTGGATTTAAATTTAGTATGTTTAAGTATAAGGTTTATTAGATATTTTGACAAATTTCTACACGGGGCTTATACATAAGATTCGACTGGTCGTATCGGTAAATTGTCTTTATGTAATTTAATTAAACCGTATAATTTCGGTGGTTGTGGATTCAAAGTCGTTAATTTTGCTCTTAAATTATTATCAGTCAGTACCTCTGACTTATTTATAGTTTGTTTTAGCAATTTTTGATATTTTAGAAATCACTGTGGCCAATATCTGCTCTCATCTCAAATGCAAACAAGAAACCTGTCTTTCGGTATGTGCTATCAGTAGGTACACGTGATCACAGAATACTTACTACGACCATAGTTCCTCACAACTTACAACAAGTCTAACACCCCTATTCTGTAACTTGATCGATACGGTCGAAAATTCGTATTCTGTACTTGATCGATCGTTATGGAGTCGTTGGAAAGTCATTGTGAAGTTGTATTTCATTACGACTAGTAAACAGCTGTCGTTATGCAGTGCTAAAAAATTTTGTGTTTATTGAATATTGTAATAAAATATATTTTAATTTTAATTAGACGAAATAAGTATGGACTAACATGTTTTATTATTGGTATTGACTAATATCGATGAATTTGAAAATAGGTAAATTTAAAGGGGCTTTTTTTTTGTTAAAATAATATGTATTTTAGGAACATAGAAAATAGGTATTTTAAGAGATACAAGTAATCCCTTCCAATTACGTGAAAATAATTTTATTAATTTGATTAGATTAAATAAATAATTGGCGGACAATTTAGTTAATATACTGTCAGCTCACCGGAATATTCCGCAAAGAATATCTGCTGTACCAAATGTTTTAAAAATATTAACGATATAAGTGAAACCATATCACCACCAGGAACTCTGTGGAGACAGGACCGCGCCGTGAGTTGAGGCCGCCTGTGTTCAAAATTTAATTATCCGCCTACTTATAGCACTTGAAATAATAAAGAAAACGCCTTAATTGTAATATAGATATACATGTATTAAACAAGAAACAACAAATTAATTAAAAAAAAAACCATAACAAACATATAAACTTACAAGGGTTATTTTTACAAAATTGTCACACGTCGAGCTTTTGTTTCAGAGAATTTTTTTATAATATCATGAAGATCTAGAGTGTCAAGTACATATATCTGATTCAATAGATATAGTTGTCAAATTTATTAATCGTTCTTGAATCATGCTGATTCTTAAGTGATTTTTAATTAATGAAAGTTTGGAAAATGATCGTTCGGCTGACGCCACTGAAAGCGGTAATGTTAAAATTATTCTTAGAATAATTACTAAATTAGGAAAATGATTGTGTAGGTCATGTTTTATAATATACTCTAAAATTTCAAAGGGGCCACAATTTTTTTCTAAATACACGTCACAAGTATACATATTTCATCAAACAGTTCTGAACCATCAACATCTTTTTCGTCATTATCAGTGAATGCGATTTGTAAATCCATACAGTATTTTCGCAAATCGTGTTTTGAGTATTTTTCCATTTTTTCCAATTCTGAAAAATTATACAAAAACCCAAAGTGATTACAATGTTCTTTAAATAGTTGAAAACGCTCTTCTAATGAATTTAAAGTCGTATCTAGAACAGCAAAATAGAAATTACGTCGAAAACTGATTTTAGGATCATTTTCGATTTCTTCTCCGTGTTCATAATCAAAATGGGTTTTTTTTCGTCGAGCTCTAACTGCTGTTGGCATGAAGAAAGTGATGTCTGTCTCAAGAAGCTCTGCAATCGTACTACCTTCTTGAATAAATTCATTGAAACTATTATCTGATCGTTTTTCTTGAAAATATTTAATTGTTTTACTCAGTATTTCTAAACACTCTTTAATGTTACTTGATATTTTTTGGAACATTTTACTTACTATATTAATATGCAACAAAATATCGTACCAAATTACTACCGAACAAATAAATTTGAATGATCGAATTTTGTTACACAGACAGATTGCTTGATGTCGTACTTTTATCTCTTTTTTAAGATCATCAGCTATTACCAATAAAGCGTCATACATTTTTTCAAATCGTACCTTAAAGGCCGTACAGATTCTATTCTACTTTCCCATCGTGTTTCAGATAATGGTTTCAGTGTTAAATTGTGGACATGCTTTTTTAAAATATCCCAACGTTGTGTAGAAGAAGAAAAAAATGAGTAAAGTTCTTGTACACAACTGAAAAAATCAACAGTTTCAAAATTAACATTGGCTGCGTCGTTTACAACCAAGTTTGAGCTGTGTGCAGCGCATGGTACAAAAAATGCTCTAGGATTAATATCTAGAATTTTCTGTTGCAATCCATTGTGCTTTCCTCTCATATTTGCCCCATTGTCATATCCCTGTCCGCGAATATTTTTAATATCTAAATTTAAAGAATTTAAGTAATTCTGGATAACTATAAACAAATTTTCTGATGTTGAACTAAATATTTGGCAAAATCCTAAAAAGTGTTCACGAATTTCTATAGTTTTTGTTTGAAAATTCATTCTAACAAATCTAATTATAACAGTTAGTTGTTCTTGATGCCCGCTGTCAGGTGTACAGTCTAAAATTATAGAATAATATTTGCAATCTGCTAGTAAATGTAATATGAATTTTTTTATTTCATTAGCTAATAAACCTATGAGCTCATTTTGAATTTTATCTCCTAAATAGGTTGGCATATATTTATTTGTGTCTTTTGTAGATTGTATCCTTCGTATATGTGCAGACGTAGTTGGATCAAAATTGGAAATTGTTTCTATAAATTTTAAAAAATTACCATTATTTTGTTCAAATAATTGATTGGATCTGCCCCGAAATGTTAAATTTTGTCTTGCTAAAACTTGTATAATATACAGGGTCCGCCATCCGTCTGGGATTGTCATATTACGGCTTTAATATTGCAAAATTCGAAAAGTTATGTAATGTAGGTGGTAGCCGACTAGTAGGAGCACAAAATAAAATTATTGGTAATTATACAAAGTGTTCAGGAAAGGAGTGTGATGTCAAAGTTGTATTTTTTTAAATGGAACACCCGGTATATTATGTGATTTTTGAATTGCGCAATTAAAAATATTGGGATTTCATATGGGATTGTATTGACCTAAAGCTTACGTTTTGGGAGTTATGGACGCATCAATTGGAAAAAATGCCATAATCTAGCAGGATGTGGATTGGTTAGTATAGTATTTAGAAATATCGTGCTTATCATGAAGTTTTCCACGTTAGTATACTTTTATTCCGAGGTATTAATTTTAAGCTACATCGATCTGTTATACAGGGTGTTCACCATACGCGAATACTAATTTTTCTCAATTTTTTCAAATGGAACACCCTGTATATTATTACCAATTGTTAATAAGGGCACTTCTAGCTTTCATTTGATATAAGGGTATGGCTGTCTAACTCCAATAATTTTCAAGAAACATCGAATTAACGTTTGAAATTTAACATTTTTAATAACATTTTGTAGAAATTATTTACATCTACTCGTACATTGATATTGCACTACGAAAATAAGCACAAAGTTTTTAGTGGCCTTAACGTAATGATCTTTCTTTATTATCCAACTGCCCAGAAGGAAGCCTGTGGCCACAGTTGCTCTCTGTCTTTAACAACAAAAATACACATACGAATAAATACGTATTGTATAAAAACTCATGTAGGCATGGCTAGTTCAAATAAAATTGAACAAAAGAGTTTGACTTTTTCCTTGTGCGCAGCTAGTCTGTCATTGCTGTCAGAATTTTGTGATTAAAGATGAATTTTTCCGTTCCGGAAATGATAAATATGGTATACATTTTGGGAGAATGTTCTGGTAACTGTTTATTAGCAAATAGGTTGTACGCGCAACGTTATCGGAATTTACGTAAACCTAAGCCAACGGCATTTGAAAAACTAAAAGAAAGGTTCGATGCTAGAGGTAGCGTTGCGTATCCTAAAAAGGTATTCACACATCCTCTAATTTCTAATGAAGATAATAAATTATCTGTGCTGTTATCCGTAGAAGAAAATCCCCATGCGAGTGTGAGTAATATCTGTTTAGATACGGGAATTAGTGAAACATCAGTTAGAAGAATACTGAAAAAATACAATTTTCATCCTTATCATATGGAACTTCATCAGCAGTTAAATGAAGATGACTTCGAGCATAGACTAGGATTTTGCCAAGAAATGAGACAAAGGCTCCAAATCCGCCCAGAAATATTAGACTGTATTCTGTTTAGTGATGAGGCGTCATTTCGACACAATGGTTCACTTAACAGGCACAATATACATTATTATGCCACCGAAAATCCCCACTGGGTTAGATACATTGATCATCAACATCAGTGGTCATTAAATGTTTGGGGAGGCATACTAGGATCACATGTTATAGGACCGTATTTTTTCAATGGTAAATTGACTGGCGAAAGATACTTAGAATTTTTAAGAAATGAACTTCCGCTGCTTTTGGACGATGTTGATTTAGCAACTAGGCAACAGATGTACCTACAGCAGGACGGTGCGCCAGCACATTATCATCAAGCAGTCAGGAATTATTTGCAAGAGTGGCTTCCTGAAAGATGGATAGGGCGAGGAGGTCCTATCTCATGGCCTGCTAGGTCTCCTGATCTAACTCCGTTAGACTTTTTTCTGTGGGGACACATAAAACAACAGGTTTACTCAGTAGCACCAACAACAGCCGAAAATATGCAAATTAGAATTTCTCAAGCATTTAGAAATATTTCTCCTGAAATTTTGGAACATGTTAGGATATCGTTTATTCGAAGACTTGACATTTGCATAGCAAATGATGGCCGAGTTTTTGAACATTTGTTGTAAATTTCCATTTTTGATATTACTTTGTGCTCATTTTCGTAGTGCAATATCAATGTATGAGTAGATGTAAAATAATTTCTACAAAATGTTATTAAAGATGTTAAATTTCAAACGTTAATTCGATGTTTCTTGAAAATTATTGGAGTTAGACAGCCATACCCTTATATCAAATGAAAGCTAGAAGTGCCCTTATTAACAATTGGTAATAATATACAGGGTGTTCCATTTGAAAAAATTGAGAAAAATTAGTATTCGCGTATGGTGAACACCCTGTATAACAGATCGATGTAGCTTAAAATTAATACCTCGGAATAAAAGTATACTAACGTGGAAAACTTCATGATAAGCACGATATTTCTAAACACTATACTAACCAATCCACATCCTGCTAGATTATGGCATTTTTTCCAATTGATGCGTCCATAACTCCCAAAACGTAAGCTTTAGGTCAATACAATCCCATATGAAATCCCAATATTTTTAATTGCGCAATTCAAAAATCACATAATATACCGGGTGTTCCATTTAAAAAAATACAACTTTGACATCACACTCCTTTCCTGAACACTTTGTATAATTACCAATAATTTTATTTTGTGCTCCTACTAGTCGGCTACCACCTACATTACATAACTTTTCGAATTTTGCAATATTAAAGCCGTAATATGACAATCCCAGACGGATGGCGGACCCTGTATACAATACGCCCGAATACGCAATATAACATCATACCAATGCTTTTTTTCACGATCAAAAATTTTTTGTTCCTGTACATCAATAGCAGTTTTTCTTTTTAAAGCTTGTGCAAGGTTTACATGATGCTTAAAATTAAAATTATGTGACTCACTTTTTTCATGCCGCGACAGTAAATGCGACAAATGTTGCCAGTCGTTTAAACCTCCTTCCGCAAATTTGTTATTTTTAAAACCAAGTAGTTTACAATAGAAGCAGAATACACAATCTTTAGAAATTGAATATAGAAGCCAGATTCGTTCACATTTTTCGCCATTTACCAAAGTACGCAAATAAAAATTGTCAGAAAATTTTCTGTTTTTATCGTTTTTGGGATATGGTATTTTTTTTACTTGCAAATGAACTAGCAATACTGGCGATCAGATAATCTTAGGATCTCCTGACCATAAGACACATTTCACGTTTTACATTCTGCATTACCTCTAAGAGCCAGATATGCTACCAGACAGAGCTAACGGCCCTTCTCAGGACCGGTTGACTAGAAAACTCGGACCATCTGTCCGAATTTGTCACCTAAATATAGAAAGTATAAGTTACTCAAAAAGCCAGTATCTATCAAAAATCCTAAAAAATGACAACATCGACCTAGTCGCTATACAGGAAACTCATTGCGAAACAGAAGAACAACTTCGAAAAAGGGGGAAAATACCGGGCTACGAACTGTTAGGAGCCACATACCACCCATCATATGGCGTAGCAACGTACGTGAAGCAAGATGTAGAGAATGCATCTCTTATCTCGGCATCCACTGATGATGAAATCCATAACGTTGTCATAAAAATAGGGAGCATCACTGTCTCCAACACCTATAAGCCGCCAACCATATCCTGGCCAGCCCGAGTCATCCAAACACATCCCCATCCTGCTGTATACGTGGGGGACTACAACAGCCATCACGAGCAATGGAGGTATGGGGACTGCGACCCAAATGGCAACGCGATAGTAAAATGGGCGGAGGATGAACACCTCACCCTTGTGTTCGATGCTAAGGACCGATTCACATTTAAGTCGGCGGCGTGGAGACGTGAATACAATCCTGACCTATGTTTTGTCTCGACCGACAACGGGGGCAGGCCCGTGGAAGTCTCACGAAACGTTCTCCCCGACTTCCCGCACAGTCAGCATCGTCCAGTCATAGTAGAACTAGGAACACAAATCCCCCTAATTACATCTATCCATCTCCCAAGGTGGAATTTCAAAAAGGCCAACTGGACAGAGTTCTCCACGGAACTAGACAAATGTTTGGGTTGGATACTTCCAACCAGCAGAAACTACAACAGATTTGTTGGCGCCGTAATGAGCAGCGCCAAAAAGTGTATACCAAGAGGCTACCGCAAAGAATATATTCCCGGATGGTCCTAAAACAGTGACGAGCTGTACCAGAATTTTCTTGAGACTGGGGATCAGAGAATAGCAGACGAACTACTTCACAGCCTGGATGTGGCGAGACGAGGAAAGTGGACAGAAACTGTAGAAGGCTTGAACTTCTAGACATCGAGCAGACAGGCGTGGGCACTATTAAGGAAACTAGGAGGCGGAGCCCCAACACACAGACAAAATACAGCAGTCAGCCCAAACGCAGTTGCTTCACACATAGTGGCAACATCCAGAGCACCCAAGGATAAAGAACATACAGTTGAGGTTAAACGAGAACTTAAAACCTTAAAAGGTCAAGCCACAGAAACAGAATACTCTCGCCCTTACACTAGCAAGGAGGTTACAAATGCTCTTAAAGATGTCAAGCCAGGAAAAGAAGCTCCAGGGTTTGATAACATACACCCCGAATTTTTACTAAACTGTGGCGGGTATGCAAAAGTCTGGCTGGCTCGTTTTTTCACAGATATTACACAAACTGGCAATATCCCAAAAGAATTTAAACGATCAAAGATAATCGCTCTATTGAAACCAGGCAAACCAGCGGATATCCCCGAGAGCTACAGACCAATAGCTCTGCTGTCTGTGACCTATAAGCTGCTGGAGCGGCTTATTTATAATAGAATTGGCACAAAAATACATGGGGCAATACCGGTTGAACAAGCGGGCTTCCGACCTGGTCGGAGCTGTGCGGATCAGGTTCTATCACTCACCACCTACATTGAGGCAGGATTTCAAAGAAAACTTAAAACCTCCGCTGTATTTATTGACTTGTCGGCGGCCTACGACACGGTGTGGAGGGAGGGCATGATATACAAGCTCCTACGTGTGATCCCTTGCAAATTTACAGCCCGATTGATAGACAGCATGCTGAACGACCGGGTGTTCCAAGTGGCTATGGGGTCTGACATCAGCTCCCCAAGGAAACTAAGGAACGGGCTTCCGCAGGGGTCAGTCCTTGCCCCGCTACTCTTTGGCCTGTATATTGTCGACATGCCGGAGACAGGATAGAGAAAGTTTGGCTATGCTGATGACTGGGTGCTTGCGACAAGGAGCAGCTCTATTGAACAATCAGAGGAGACCCTAACGACAGATTTGGAGTGGTGGGGAAATATTTTCGCAGGTGGAGGCTCCAACCTAATGCCACCAAAACAGAAGTCACCTGCTTTCACTTGAATAACAAACTCGCCAGAAGAGAACTCAACATACAATTTGAACACACCCTACTCACCCACAATAAAACACCTAAATACCTAGGCATAACCCTTGATAGAACACTGTCCTTCAGGGAGCATCTATCGAGAACTGCTGAAAAATTAAAGACAAGAAACAATATAATCCAAAAACTGTGCGGCTCGACTTGGGGAGCGTCGGCTTCCACTCTGCGCTCCTCTGCGATGGGTCTTGTCTTCTCGGCTGCTGAGTACTGCGCTCCAGTTTGGTTAAACAGCCCACATGTACATAAAATAGATGCACAGCTAAATAACACAATGAGAATGATTGCTGGTGTCATCAAACCAACTCCCACACATTGGCTCCCAGTCCTAAGCCACATCCCACAACTGCGACGAAAAAACGCTCTTACGAACGAATACAAAAAGATCGTGAACAATAGAAATCTACCCATCCATAAGGATGTCGAAGACGCCAACCTTAATCGACTTCGGTCTAGACGACCCCCAACAAGAACGGCAAGGGTGGCTGTGGAAAGTGGGTTCAATCTGACCGAAGCATGGACTCAAGAATGGACCGCACAACAAAACAATGATATGCGGTGCATCACACACACGCCGCCGGGTTTCGATCTGCCACGTAAAACATGGTCCACGCTTAATAGAATTAGAACTCAACATGGCAGATGTGCATACTTTCTACACAAATGGGGCAAGCAACCGTCTCCCCTCTGCGATTGCGGAGAAACTCAAACCATCAGACATATCATAGAAGAATGTACCATACGATCATATAGTGGAAGACCTGAGGATTTCATGGTAGCGACCCCAGAGTCGATAGACTATATAAATAAATTAGATGTTCGTTTGTAACCTTTTAAATTGTGTCTCATACTTTATGTGTATATATTCTATGTTGTACTGTACTTTAATGTGTCTAATAGCCATACGATAAATAAATAAATTTACTTGCATAGGCGTATTTTGAATCAACAATTGTCTCTCTGTATGTGATAATATTTCCGGCCACAGTCCTGGATCTTCACTCAAAATTGGTTCTGTGGACCGTTGGCTTTTGACTGCTGTTTCTAATGAAGAAATTTCAAGTAAACTTTTTCCCTTTGATTCTATTATTTCTTCTTCACTGCTTGTGCTGCTGACATCAAACTCTGATGTATCACCACTAGTTGACGATACGGGTTCTTCATTTTGCAGAAACTTTAAAATTGCTCCTTTTGCCTTTTCTCTTTCTTGCTCTTTAACTAGTCGTTTTTGTTTATATTGGGCACCCGAAAGTCGTTTACGTTTAAACATTTTTTTTTCTCATCAATTACTGAAATGATTGTTATTTAAGCCCAAGATATGATTAAACAATCTGTATATTACCTCTTGACTTCTTAAATTAAAATAGCACTGGCCACTGTGTTTAATGTCTTGCACTAAGCATACAACTTGAAAATTTTCGAATACTCGAATTTATGTTTTTAATGTACAAAATTACAGAGAACATACTAGAACACAGCGCAGATCAAATACAACTGAATAGAAATGTCAGCGGGACAGACGGTTTCGGGGAGTTCTCGGAACTCAGAGATCGGCTCGACTCGGCACTGACGTCAGGAGGACCGAGCAATGGGATGGGCGCGGTACTCGAGTCGCACGTATCGGAGAAATACGGTCGAAGCGTGGAGTTGTTAATAGAAATAAAATAATTTCGGTATTCAGTGGTGCCTTATGACAATTTCAACGGAGTCAGCAAGCTATTCTTTTAATTTAATTTTCCCACAAAACAAAACCCAAAGTAGCGATAACAAACTATTATGATAGGATTGATAGGAGCTCAAGTTACGTTACGTGTGGATTGTTAGTCAGCATTCGATAAAATTTTATGAAATTATTTATTTATTTTTACATTTTGCTTTTTTCATCGTGGAAAAATTTGCTGTAAGGCAATGCAATTTTGCCGCCCCTCTGAGGTGCCGCCTGTGTTCGGGAACACACTTGCCACTAGGGCGGCGCGGCCCTGTGTGGAGAGATGCATCGGATTATTCAAAATGGGGTTTCGGTGTCTCTTACATCACCGAACGCTTCGCTATAATCCTGTAATCTCTGGGAGAATTATTTATTCATGTGCTGTTCTACATAACATGGCAGTCGAGGGTAATATACCCGAGCCTGACCATGCAAATGAAAATATTGACATAGATAACGTTCCATATTCTGGAGACATTAATCATGAAGGGAGAAGCGTTAAGGATCAGTATATTCAAAATAACTTTAGACAAATTAAGGGAAAAGTAGATAGTTACCTTGTTAAATTTGTTCCAATTTCATCTAATTAATGAATTCATTAAATTTTGCATTAAAAATTAAGTAATGTGATATACGGGTATAAAATTAAAAAGAAAATTGCAGTAGAAATATTTTTATTTATATAATTATATAGTAGAAAAATAATGAAAGTAAAATATGATCAGCATTCATTTTAATCTGTATCACTTTCTGGATCAGACATATTTGCTGAGTATGTAATTTTCATGTTTGTCATTTTGTATTTTAACAATTTCCTAGTTATGTGATTTTCTTCAATTTTAGCCGTTTTAAAATTCTGAAGTGCATTCGTGGAGTCCTTTAAATTGTCAACCAGATTATTTAAAACATCCAACTGTTTTTCTTGCGATGCCTTGTATTCATCATGCCCACTATTTAATGATGTCTTCAACATATTCTTCATGTAACAAATATGACAATATCAGTTGATTACAGTTGGATTACGTAAACTTAATATTATCAGAATAAATTTTAATAGACTACGATAACCGCAGCTTCCGAGAAGGTTTCAGAATCCCACCATTTATTTTAATACACTTCCACAACTATTTTTTATGCATAGTAATTAATAAATTTTAAATACCATGAAGATTTTGCGCCTTTTGGTGTTTCTTCCAAAAAAGTTTATGTACATAGAATAGGACTTTTACAAATATTATCATTTATTAGACTTTTTCGACCAACTGGTGATAGTGGACTATCTGTACTCATTATTCCAGCTTCTGGCAGGCCTGGAGCACATACAACTACCACTTTTCCTAAAACATTTATTACATCTTCTTCAAATTTTGTTAACAGGTTAGATGGTGGACCTCCATCGGTTTGTTGTTGCTATATATGACCCAGCCTTGCCTTTTTTTTAATACTGGATTTCCAATCTGCAAATGTCTACAAAAAAAAGATATATTAAAACACTTATATCTAGCCATTTATTTGTCTAGCATTTTAATAAAATATCTTACGTAACTCTAATGTAAAAAATATTATGTTTATTAATCATTTTCATTCAATAACATTACTTTTTTCAGAAAGAAGTTCGTCATTATAATAACATTTATTAATTTCAAATGACAGTGTCAGAAAAGCATAAGATATTTGATAAAATGCTAATAGTTTAGGGATAACAAATTTATAATAATTTATAAATATAATGAATACAAACCTTCTTCCACTGGTCTTTTGTTTTTTTGTGGGCCATCTCCACATGCATTTAAAATACCTGTTAATTCATCCCAATCATTTTAGTTTTACGTATTTAACCTACAATCCCCGCAACTTTTTATTGGTATCGCTTAAACAGCTGATACATTGGCAAGATGAAGATGGAAACATTGATATCTTCGTTATATGACCGACATCGACCGAACTCATAACGATGTTACTTACTGAATACGCTGTAACGTTATAAAATCGTAGATATTATTATTTCTATTTTAAATAGCCATTATTGCTATTTTCGAATATTATTTGAACATTTTCTGGCATCTTAGCGTCGTCTGTCTTGGAGCATTTTAACTTACGTATGTTCGCTATTGAGTCACTTTGTGGCGTACAGTTTTCTGTTGTAAATACCTATTTCTTTTAATTCAAATAAGTTTCTAATAATTATTCTTAGCTGCTTGTTATTTTCTTTTGGATGATTGAATACTATTTTTAGATTGAAATACTAATTTAATTAACTACGTCTTATCAACATTTTATTTGAATTGTTGTTCTTCTTTCCCCACTTCTGCCAGCGGACATTTGATGAATGCCTGACCGCGTAACTCGGTCAACCACTTTTGCCTTGTCGGTCTTCGTAGTAACTACGTATTAATAAAAAAGCTTGGGGCCTCGTGTGAATTAGCGTGCATTTACATGATATATATTTTGGTATGAATATGGTAATCCATTAACATCGTTTTTAGTGGCGGATATTTATTGAGTGTAATGCAATTCTGAAAATTTGTTTGTTACAAACGATTTGTTTGTAAATGATTTGTTATCTATCCCTTTTAGTTTAATATATCATATGCCTTTGAGTGATAAACTACAATTCTTCAATGGGGAAGTCTTACGCTTGTTTGATTCACATGCGCCCATTGTTACTAAAAGAGTTACGAAACCTAAAATGCCTTGGATTACTGATAATGTGAAGCTTCTTCAAAAACTTTGTGATAAAGCTGAAAGTAAATTTAAAAGAACCAAGGCACTGGCTCATTGGAATTATTACAAGGAGCTTCGCAATTTCACTACCTTGGCTGTCCGAAATGAAAAAAGAGCTTATTTTCAATACCTTTCTTCATTGGGGAGCGGGAGGCAGCTTTGGTTTCAGATACGGAAGATGAATATCGGTAGGAGAAACAAATATGAGATTGCACCCAACATCACAGATGCTGAAGCGATTAACAACTCCTTTATCGCCAGTGTTCCGACTGTTTCGGCGGATGTTGAGGCAACTATAAATCATTATCTGGATACTACTCGAAGTGATTTGCTAAATAGTTTTTCTTTTGTTCCTGTGGATGCAGCTACTGTTCACAGGACTATATGCGGTATCAAGAGCACAGCTGTGGGTGATGATGGGGTGAGTATTCAAATGTTGGGATTGTTATTGCCACATGTCCTACCATATATAACTCACATAATCAACTGTGCTATCGAGAGCGGTGTTTCTCCTGGGCCTTGGAAAAGATCTATCATCATACCCATACCCAAGAACAACACTACTGACATTACTGATTTACGACCTATTAGCTTATTGCCGGTGTTGAGCATGGTTTTCGAGAAAATCTTGCATATGCAAATAAGTAAGCATTTGGAGTCTCGTGAGTTGCTGCCTGCGTGCCAGTCTGGCTTTAGGCGTGGCCATAGTTGTGCTACTGCTTTGTTGGGAGTTACTGATGATATCATCAGGGCGAGGGACGGTGGTGACCTTACCCTCCTGGTGCTTCTAGATTATAGTAAAGCTTTCGACACCATTGATTTTGAGGTTCTCCTGACAATACTGCGGCATCTGGGCTTCTGTGAGCGTGCTTCGTTACTACTCTGATCATACCTCACGGATAGATCTCAGTACGTCAGTTTTAGAGGGGGGAAATCATCTCTCTCTCATGTTACTCGAGGGGTTCCACAGAAATCTGTCCTAGGTCCCTTACTCTTCAGTTTGTACACTAGTCACTTGCACAAATACATTACTTATTCTACTACACAGATGTATGCTGATGACACGCAAATTTATATTAGTTTCTGCCCCGGTGATGTGAATTCTGCTTTGGCAAAATTGAATGGTGATCTGGATAATAATAGCAATTTTTCTAAAAGTCATGGGTTAAAAATCAACCCTGAGAAGTGCGTTGCGGTATTGTTCGGAAAACCGAAGGATGTGGAACGGCTTGCCGGTGACATTAAAATTGAAATCGACAATGTTGGCGTCCCCCTGTCAGGTTCTGCGAAAAATTTAGGCATAATAGTTGACAATACATTTAGATACAGGGACTACGTCTCCAGACTCATTGGGCTGCCTTTCTCTACTCTCAGAGCTCTCTATCCACATAGATCGGTGTTTGATATTCGAACTAAGGCTTTACTTTGTGAGACCTATGTTCTGTCTGTATTTAATTATTGTGTGGCAGTCTACGGTCCTTGTCTGGATGTCATTGGTAAGGCGCGCATTCAGAAAGTGCAGAACATCTGCTTGAGATACGTGTTTGGAATTCGTAAGTTTGATAGGGTTAGTCACAGGCTGCGTGATGTGGGTTGGCTCAATATGAACAATCGGAGAATTTACCATTCACTAAATTTGTACCATAAAATTATTTTATTCAAAACGCCTCCTTACCTATATCAGAAGATTCGATTTCGAACAGATGTACATAACATTAATCTTAGGCATAGACATCTAATAAGTCCTCCGCGACATACACTCTCCCTTTATGAAAGGAGTTTCAGTTATAATATATACCAATTATACAATTTCCTACCAGGTGGTGTCAGGGGCAAGGAGTCGGGTGCATTCGGGCGTGCCCTTTTCGAACTGCTCTTTAATAGACAATAGAATTAGTATTGCTACATTATTATTATTTTGTTAAATTGTGTATATACATGTCATACTTACTTTGTTTCCTTATGTAGGCGTGTATACCGGAATATATATAGGTTAAGTTTATCTTAGGCATTAGCTAGCTAATTGACTAATTAATTATATATTAAGGTTTGGGTGGAAGATAACATATTCTTCCTACCCTACTGAACCTCGCCTTAGGGTTTCTGCGGGGGTGCTTATATATGTATATTATGTAACCTTGTAGAAATAAAGTCATATTATTATTATTGTGCATATGTATTGAATTGTTTCGAAGCACAATTTTTCGTATAACGGCCAATATGTGTATCTAATCACATGTGGGTTCGACCTTTACCGCAGGCTTGATTTCGTCGTTTGGAGAATTTACGAACCATCAATCAGTCAGGTATTTAATTATCTTTTATTTAAATTTGGAACTGTTAATGAGTCATTTTTCTTAATCGTATTGGTGATTTTCTTTTTTTTTACCCTCTTGGTTAGAGCTATAATTATTATCTCTATTTAGAAAAAATGTAGTAGGCGTAAAATTCCGCAGACGTTTTAATTTTTGGAAGTATTATATGGTTTAACCCTTCTTTTTCACTGGGAATAGCTACATCCCCCCCCCTCCTGGACAACGGGTGGAGTTTGCCCTTCTAATTTGCGGTTCCAGCTAATGAGGACAGTGTATACCCACCAGTATAAGGTCTTAATTATTTCTGTAATTTAGTAATTAATAAGTTTGGTGAATCGCCAGATAATATCATTATTGCGTATAAATTTACCGTTTTCGGGTGCTTTTAATTTAACTTTGGTACTTTTGATTTCCATTCGAAAATACATTTAATTCTCTTTTGAAATATACAGAGTGAATTTGGAATTTTGACTTTAATGTGTAATATATTAAATTTTCTTTTGGATAGTATACAGCCTAAATGACGATGATAACAGATAGGTGTTCATAGAAGGTGTAACTCATATGGTAACAATATTTGTATCTATTTGGCTTTCCATATAATTTACCCAGCGCCATATTATGGTTATAGTTGCCAGAGGCCTCTTATCGTTTCGTACGTGGCAACGCTTTCCAGCGAAAATCTTTACAAACCCGATAACGACAACTTTCTTTACTATAATCGTTCGCATAACGATCAAGTTACAGAATAGGGGTGTAAATATCTAATGAAGCACAATGCAAAACAACAGAAACGCAACAATTTGATTATGATTTATCAACGACGCATATAATTTTAGGTTAGGATGTTTACAAATAACGCGCTTTTATTTTTCGTTATGACGATTCGTGTACTAGCGCTTAGTGTTTGTAATAGGAACTAAAATAAAATTCAAAATTGGTAAAGCGCGTAACCAGGCCTTGGGATTACCGCACCCGCACCCGCATACGCCACATGCCGTGTAAAAAACCCAGCACCGCTAATATAAAGAGACGTATGCATCGTCCTTGGCGTAGACAGCCAATGTTACATTAGCTTTAATATTCAAAAGGGAAAATAATTGAATTAATTCTAACTAGAGCCTCAACTCATTAATTATTGTAAATGTATTTTTTCTTCGTAACGAAGCACGTTATAACGTGAACTCTTGCTTCTTATTGGGACTGCATCTATCACATTAAAGCGCATTAGGCATTCAGTAGTAAAATTAACTCCGCCCTAAAATTGAAGTTTAGCATGAGATTATAAACATTTATTTATTTTCAGAAAGTGTATTCTACCGACACCACCGGCCAAACAAGCGACATTAAACGGGCGCAAGAGATGTCTCCGCCCGATCTATAAATGTGAGCAGTGCAAGTACAGGACGAAGTACCAAGCAGACCTCAAGAAACACACTGAGCAGCATTATGTAGTTAAAAGGTATAAATGTAGGATTTGTAACAGACGTTTCAAGACTAAAGAATCCCTCAGGCTGCACGTGGAAAATACGCACGCTTATGTTGGAGGAAAGGACGACCAAGAACATTCTACGACTGATTACAGAAATGCACATATAAAAGTAGAACAATCGAGCCCAAGAGATCAAAAGAAAATATTTGAGTGTCACCTGTGTGTATTTCGAACAAAATACAAAGTATCTTTAAGAGGACATATAAAATCTAAACATTTTAAGGAATTTGATTATAATTGTGACAAATGTGAATATGAAACAAACAACAAAAGTCGTTTAGAACAACATATGAAAACTAAACATTTAAAGGAATTTGACTATAAATGTGACAAATGTGAATATGAAACAAACAACAAAAGTCATTTAGAACAACATATGAAAACTAAACATTTAAAGGAATTTGACTATAAATGTGACAAATGTGATTATGAAACAACATATGAAACAAACAACAAAAGTAATTTAGAACAACATATGAAAATTAATCATTTAAAGGAATTTGACTATAAATGTGACAAATGTGAATATGGAACAATCGTCAAAATTGGTTTAAAAAGACATATAAAATCTAAACATTTGAAGGAATTTGATTATAACTGTGACAAATGTGAATATAGAACAAACCACAAAAGTAGATTACAAGTACATATAAAAACTAATCATTTGAAGCAATTTGACTATAAATGTGACAAATGTGAATATGGAGGAAACCTCAAAAGTAGTTTACAAGTACATATAAAATCTAAACATTTGAAGGAATTTGATTATAACTGTGACAAATGTGAATATAGAACAAACCACAAAAGTAGATTACAAGTACATATAAAAACTAATCATTTGAAGCAATTTGACTATAAATGTGACAAATGTGAATATGGAGGAAACCTCAAAAGTAGTTTACAAGTACATATAAAATCTAAACATTTGAAGGAATTTGATTATAACTGTGACAAATGTGAATATAGAACAAACCACAAAAGTAGTTTACAAGTACATATAAAAACTAATCATTTGAAGCAATTTGACTATAAATGTGACAAATGTGAATATGGAGCAAACCTCAAAAGTAGTTTACAAGTACATATAAAATCTAAACATTTACAGGAATTTGATTATAAATGTAAGTATTGTAAATTTGGAACAAACAAGAAAAGTAATTTACAAAGACATATAAAACTTAAACATTTGAAGCAATTTGACTATAAATGTGACAAATGTGAATATGGAGCAAACCTCAAAAGTAGTTTACAAGTACATATAAAATCTAAACATTTAAAGGAATTTGATTATAAATGTAAGTCTTGTAAATTTGGAACAAACAAGAAAAGTAATTTACAAAGACATATAAAACTTAAACATTTGAAGTGATTTGATTATAAACGTGACTCCTATGAATTCTTTTTTTTCGGTTAGTATAACAATTTGTGTTTATTTTGTATTTAATTCTCGGCTAATGATATATGTATAGCAAAAAATAAAAAATAAAAATTTTTGTTTTGTTTTTTTGCCCCTCTACTCAGTATATAATTCTATGGAATCCAATCGTTGGACCGCATGTAACTCAGAATGGGGTTGCTTACGGCGGGTTAGATCAGCCGTTGCTGGATGCTTTTATTGACATTTGATTGTACTTTCAAAATCGCAGAAAAGTATTTAAAAGAACATTAAATTAAACTAAATTGTGTGTGATAAGGTGAAATAAACATCAATTATATTACGACTTCCATAATTTCAAGGATGTGTACGGCAGATATGATTAAAAATGTGAAAAGGAAAAATTCGCTAGGTGAGTACCTAATTTATTTTCTGTCTCCATTTCTGTACGTTGGCACCCATAATTTCATAACCAAAAAAATGTGCTTTATTCAGAAATCGCCTGCACCCGTAAGCTGTAGTTTACCCATAATATGAAACGACACAAGACCATCGAAAATATGTGTGCGGCACAAAATTTACCAATTTTACAAATTTATCATACAGACGACACTAAAATAAGACTATTTTCTCTATTGCACTTTTTCGGGAAAAGCCCTGGAAAGCCACAATTTGCAGGTTGGGCTTTCGTAGATCATCGACGAAATACGAACACACTTTATTCATGTTCCCATAAAAACACCCATTTCACCATATATTCATAAACAGTAATCACTGTAAATTAACATTACTCGCATAAATATACAAATTTAATGCAAAAATACGTGTTTTCCAAAAGAAAATAATTGACTTTTATTTTATGTAAAATGTAGGGAAACTAGGAAACTGATCAAAAATTTAATCCGTGGTTAAATCTATATTTGGATGAAAACATTGAGCAGCAACAAAGATATCGTCACTATCCCGCTATAGCTCGTAATAAATTAAAAAGGGAAATTGATGACTAGGAACGCAAGAGGTCGCTTCATGATCAAAAAATGTTGAATGTCGATAAGGAAGAATCACAGCATATCAGCAAACGTGCCTTTTGTTTTCATTACCTACGTGTTTTAGAGTGTATACTTTGTTCTGTTTTGCGATTAGATAATTTTAAACTTTTTAAAGTATTTAAAATATCGATAAAGATATTCATTACATATCAGTAAAGTATATTATTGGTGTTCCTCAGTGCCATAATACAAATAAAAATTGTAAAATGCATGTTTTTCCAGCAGATGTTGATGTGAGTATGATATATTGTATAAATTACAAATATGTACTAAAATATTTCGCATTCATTTAGTTGTACAAAATATGGCTGGAAAGAGTTAATAATCCTAAACTTCTGTCTGAAGATCCAGTTAAAGTGAGAAGAAACTATAGAGTTTGTGAAGATAGATTGATTGGTCGACATGATGCTAACATAAAGGGGCAAAGTGAATCTACTTTACATTAATCTTGTGAAATCGAAGGTAGGTTTGCAGAATATACAAAATCATATCGTTTGCAATAGTGAATGTTGTTATTATTTTAGATGTATCGCAGAAACAATATGAAGATTGTGTGCATGCTTCTTCAGCTGTCACTAGAGTAGAATGTGAAAGTAAGAATAAAAATCCGACAACATTTTAATCACCAGTCTATTGTTTCTAGCAGATATCAAAATTATCAAATTTTTAGAGACACACAGGTGGATGATTTAGTATCATCAGAAATGAATTCAGCTACTACAACAGCTGCCACAGGTAGGTGATATAATTTGTAAAGAGTTACACGAATAATTAGCTATATACAGAGACATTGTTCCAAACACCTGTTACTGCGGAAATATCTCTTTTATGTGCAAATGTTAATAAATCGTCTAAGAGTATGTAAAAAATTACTCGAGAACTGTTAATATTTTAATAATCAGTGTACAATTTTTTTAATAATATGATTGGCTATATTTTTGTTAATAATATAATATCTATCTCTTGTAAGTTCATGTAAAATTATATATGTACATACAATACATTATTATGTTAACTTCTTATGTTTTTTATTGTATTTTATACACTATATTCATGCAATACTTTTATTTGCAACATTAGAACTGCTAAATACAATATTAATTAAACTGTGGCAAATTGTGCAGCAAATTTCGAAAATTTAGGTTATGCTAGTTTCAAATGACAGATTACAAAATAAAAAAAGCACGCACATACAGCTATGCTGTTTCTGGTGGTTGCCGATTGGTGGAATCAATAAACGTAAATTAAGGAGTTCCCTTAAGAGGAAGGAGAGTTTACCTATCGAAAACTATGGACCCGCAAGGCATCGCTCTTTTGCCTTTTTTAAATTTATTTTGTTATTCTCAAATTTGGATTAGCGATGCGAAAGGCATAAATTTATAATGTCAAGGCCAGTTTTTGTTTTAATTTATTTTCTTAAAAAAGTTATGTGTTTTAGAAATAACCACAAAAATGCATGAATTTGATTAATGTCTACTAACTAAGGCCGATACACAAAAAAAACAACCGCTACTAGCTGCACATTTGATGAACGATATAAAAAATATCAAATTTATGTAATTATATTTGAAGATAAAAAATTGAAAATAGTAAACATTGTCACACACATTTCACGCAAGTGTTTTTCGAAGCGATCCCATCGTCTATCCCCACTTTACGGTATCTCTACGGACCTAGCAAAGACGCAAATCTATCGGAATCGGTCGGCTATTGCAGACTTGAATCCGAACGACAGACAGTTTTTGCAATTAGAAAGAAATGCAGTACCTATAATATTGGAGTGTATATAACAGAGGAGCAAGCGGAAATTGAATTATTATAAAAAATCAACAAAACAAAAATAGGAAATATGCAAGTCGAATGAAAAATCAAAATACGACATAAGTAATTTTTTGTCTACAATTTTATTTAATTTGATAATTGTTAATTCGATTTAGTTTTTTAACACGGTGTAACTAAGTACATAATACCAATATGCGAGTAGATTTTAGTATTAAAATTTTCAACCCACGGTAGCTGTTTCGCGTAATTTTTAATAATTGTTTTGAAAACTTTCAAAAATAAAAATTGTTTGTTAGCCTACTTGAAAGTTTTCTTAGAAAATTAAGGAATCATCGTGGGTTACGTTTCTTACTGTCCGTTTTCAATACATACACTTTTGCTGTTAGGTCTGATGGAGCTTCCCTTGATTTATAATCCCCTGAAGGGGTCAATGTTGGAAACCCTGAACACATCTGCTTAGGCAACTCACAAGATAATGGGAAGAAATAATTTCGGAACTTTCACTCAAAGTTGTTCGCTGCATGAATACATAAATTTTTACAAATAAGCAAGTTAGAAATATACCGAAAAAATCTCTACTCAAACTCAGAATGAGATGTGTGTTTCTTTTTCAGCGAAAAATGTATTACATTATGCAAAATGGAAATAATATCGTTATCTGCGCTTATGAATTTGCTTTCAAACAAAAAAAGAATCAATGCGATATCTAACATGGTTTTCGGGTTTGGTGGTTGTTTTTCTTTAAGAACACGTTTGATAAGAATTACCGATTTTGGTCAATTTTTTATAATAAAAATGTTCGGTATCGACCAAAAAAGCCGTAAATAGCTATTTTATGCAGATAATTATATACTTAACAAGAATACATCGGTTTCTTTGGGAACGTAGCGTCTCTTCCCGTCTACATAGCGACAGAATCTGTGATTAAAACCGAAGCGCTCTGATCGAAGCCCGAATGTCGTCCAGCTAGTAATACAAGTTGCATAAGGTTCGATTAGCTCAGATACTGTTGGTAAATGCCCCTCTTAACTTAGTACAATGTTAATTTACGTTAAGTGCAATAATTTTCATTGTGACCACATACATAATGTACGAGAATGAGATGGCTTGCATTTGGCTCCTCCTACGGGCCAACAACTCCAAAAGCAATTACATATAGCCAATTCCCAATTACAAATCGACTTTAATATCCCCTTAATTTACGTTAAGTGCAATAATTTTCATTGTGACTAGATACATAAGAAGCCAAGTGTTTTAACTTTTGTTAATTTTGCTACTACCTTAATTTATATTAAGTGGATGTGAACAACACTTAAGACCTTTAAATATATAATCATTATTTTATTTAAATATGTATATAAAATGTTATCAGTTTTTACTTGGTATTTTTACATACATACATTATTGAGTTAATATAATGTAGCTAATTCACAAATCCGATGGTTTTTATACACTTTAGTAGGGTTGGTCCTTTTAAGAGTTGGATCACCAGTTCTTTTAACCCACTAATTATATATCTGCAAACGTTGATTTTGTAAATACATACAGAACAATAATTCTTTACATATGAGCACTAATTACACTTATGTACACATCCAAATAAGGAAAGAAACCTGTCTTTCGGTGAAGTGCTATCAATAGGTACACGTGATCACAGAATACTTGCTACGACCATAGTTCCTCGCAACTTACAACAAATCTAAATAATTACTGAAACACAATGCAAAAGAACAAAACGTAACAATTTGATTATGGATCTGAATGCATATAATTTTAGATTAGGATTTTCACAAATAACCCGCTTTTATGGTTCGTTATTACGATTCGTATTCGGTAAACTTCGTGTATTTACTAGCGCTTAGTGTTTGTAATAGGAGCTAAAATAAGATTCAAAATTGGTAAAACCCGTGTATATTAATACATCCATGATATTTACCATTGAGGAAAAATACTAAGGAGACGCTGTAAAGCATCTTTGCTGTACGCTCAAAACGGAAGCATTGGGCGGGGTTAAGTGTGGGATCAATATGGCTGCCTCACCAGGTCCGGACTACTCAAAATTATAAATAACAAAAACAATTCTAAAAAAAATAAATGTAGTTTAAGGAATATTTATTGTCCCCTAAATAATACAATTTTATTGTTGTGATGCCTTATACTTTCCGATTTATTTATTTTATTTTTGGTAAGATAAAACATCCTAACATGTATGTGCCTCGTCGCAACAGCTTTAATTAACAAAATTCGGTAGTGGCCTAAGGCTGACTGGTCGAACATATGCTGTATTAAAGTTTGAAATGTGTTTCTTCCTATAAATTTTCGAAGCAGTAAGCTATGGCCGTTGTCGACATTAATTTACGATCAGCAGCAATAATTTCTTGTTTTATAGTTTTTCGGATGCCAAACATATTTCTAACACATCTGTTGAGGGATATTGTGCTCGCTTTTTATTTTCTATGTCAATAAATGAAAAGTGGAGTAAACCTTTTGATTGACTAGTTAACGCGTTTGCACATTCTTCGCAAACAATTTTAGCCTTTAAATAATGGATTACATATCCCGCAACATATGCTATATATATATTGTAAATTCGGACAGTGAATCCGGCAAATAATCATGATCTATGAGTAAACGGTCGAACATAACATTTTGAGGTACGGTCAAAGTCGGCATCCAAAAAATGCTTAGAACACAGAACACTTGTTTTCGTGGGTTCTCAAGCACCCCTATTTACAAATTCAGTCCAAGCTCATCGACGTGTTGATTCTTTGAGAAATCTAAAACATAAATGTCATACAATTTTACGACATAAACACTCAATATGTAATTATTTATGTACATACAGTGGCGCCAATTGAAATTTTCCAATTACGACCCTGCACATTGTTTTCATTTTGTACCAGTGTTGCCAACTAAATATCTTGTTTGGGCGCTACCACTTGTACAAAATTCCGCTACGTGGCGCTACGAAATAAAATTTTATGAGTGGATATGCATATTTTTTAGTTTTTCAAACAATTCTTCTTTAATTGTCCTTGATAAAACATTTTTTTATTATACTGCAGCATTTTGTACATTTTAATTTTACGTTTTTAGCAATATTTGAATCTTTAAAATTAGATTTAGATGTTTCAACAATGTGGTTTTTAGAAGTAAAACTTAAATTATGTAGAGCTACTAATAAACTAAATCTTATTTTAGCTGTAACTGAATCTTTATCAGTTTTAACTAATGGGAATACATCAGAAATCTTTTTTAATTGTTTTTTGGTTTGCATATTTTTTGTATGTCGTTGGCATAAGGAATGCCTCAAAAGATCAATCTTTTTGCTTCCAAGAATTACGTCGCATATCCTACACTTAGCTTCGACTTATCTTCTAATTGCTCCAACCATCCAGAAAATCGTTGATCATTCAACCAATTGTCCGAATATAGTTGCTTTCGTGATTTTTTTTCGGATATTTGCAATTCAACATTATAAGCTCTTTTAGCTGTTGGTGTAGCTGCAGTACATGGACCTGCCATATCATCGCCACTTAATCCGCTTTCGCTGGCCATATTACCTTTAGAATGCAATGATTGCTTTATATTCCTATACTAAAGTAAATGTACAGAACATGCACATTATTAAGGACTTACTGTTTGCCGTATATTTGCACTTTTTCTTTTAATTATTACTACACGTCTTACACGACTGCACTAACTCAAGAATTTTATGGTGAACTGGCCTTATTCTCTTCTGCACACACAGCGATATCGCTATATGTGCTTAATAAGGTTTATAAAGTTTCTGTATGATACTGGAATGGGTAAATCCCCAATTTAAAATCTTATATTGAGCGTATTAATTGATAGGAACCTATATTATTAATATCACTCTGTGAAATGTTTCACCTAGTGGTCGACAGATGGCTCTATAATAACTTAATATTTGTATAAAATTTATCAGAGTTTATAAAATACTATTGACCAAAAGAAACACTAATTAATAATATGAAAAAGTGCCACGGAAAAATCAATTGTCAATTCCGCTATATATTACGTATTTTTCTTACCGGACCGCTTTGGCGCTACAGTTTGGCGCTACGGTTAGCAACACTGTTTTGTGCGCTAAGCTATGAAATGTTATTCCTGACGAATTCTTCTTATCAACGCCGTCTCTGCTGTTGCAGCTACGTAGAGCACAAGAAACCATAATGTGTTTTAATATTTAACTTATTATATAACTCTAATACACGATGCACTTAAAAAACACGCCACTTTTTACCAACACCACCTGTTTCACTCAAGTGTAGTATCAATATGGTAGACCTGTACCCGGTTTTAAAAAACTTTTAAAAATAAAAATTGTCTATTAGCCTACTTGAAGGTAGCCGGATTTAATTATTATTACTATTAAATTACCGGCTTAAAACCTTTTTCTTAGAAAATTAAGGAAACATCGTGGGTTACGTTTCTTACTGTCCGTTCTTAATACATACACTTTTGCTGTTAGGTGTGATACAGCTTCCCTTGATTTATAATCCCCTGAAGGGGTCAATGCTGGAAACCCTGAACACATCTGCTTATGCAACTCACAAGATAATGGGAAGAAATAATTTCGGAACTTTCACTCAAAGTTGTTCGCTGCATGAATACATATATTTTTACAAATAAGCAAGTTAGAAATATACCGAAAAAATCTCTACTCAAACTCAGAATGAGATGTGTTTCTTTTTCAGCGAAAAATGTATTACATTATGCAAAATGGAAATAATATCGTTATCTGCGCTTATGAATTTGCTTTCAAACAAAAAAAGAATCAATGCGATATCTAACATGGTTTTCGGGTTTGGTGGTTGTTTTTCTTTAAGAACACGTTTGATAAGAATTACCGATTTTGGTCAATTTTTTATAATAAAAATGTTCGGTATCGACCAAAAAATCCGTAAATAGCTATTTCACGTAGTGAATTATATTCTTAACAAGAATACATCGTTTTGAACTGGCGCTGCGCCAATTTTTTTCTTTCAGAATTTCCCGATCTACATAGCGACAGAATCTGTGAATAAAACCGATGCGCTCTGATCGAAACCCGAACATCGTCTAGCTCCACCTACTCACACCCCCTTGCGTCTACCGTCCCGCTAGTAATACAAGTTGCATAAGTTTCGATTTGTTCAGATACTGTTGGCAAATGCCCCTCTTAAGTTGAAGTTCGACCAACTTAGTGCAATGTTAAGGGGATATTAAAACGGTCGAGAAAGCAAGATATCGAATTTATTTATTTTTTTTACTATTGTTCAAGATAGAAATGTGAAATATTCTGTACAACTCCAATACAGATATCAGTACACGGAAAGGTTGTCAGATTATGTAATTTTTTGTCACAACCATCTATTTTTTTTTTATTCCAAATTAGAGTAAAATGTACGTGTGTTTCTCGGTCAAAATCTGAAATAACTAAATGAAATTGATCAAAACGGATGTAATTCCCGTGTAGACCAATGTTTTCTTGTGAGATATAGCTTTTTGAATTGTGGAAAAAAGTTTAATTTGCGTAATGAAATTAAGAAATTCCGGAATGGTGCGGTACTGAATTATTTGTATTTTAGCAGCGCCTTCAGCTGTATTTTTTCTCTGCATTCGGGTGACGGAAAACAACACATTCATTTCAAATATACGAGAATGAGATGGTTTGCATTTGGCTCCTCCTACGGGCCAACAACTCCAAAAGCAATTATAGTCAATTCCCAAATGCAAATCGACTTGAATATCCCCTTAATTTACGTTAAGTGCAATAATTTTCATTGTGACCAGATACATAAGAAGCCAAGTGTTTTAACTTTTGTTAATTTTGCTACTACCTTAATTTATGTTAAGTTAAGTGAATGTGAACAACACTTAAGACTTTTAAATATATAATCATTATTTTATTTAAATATGTATATAAATTGTTATCAATTTTTACTGCGTACTTTTACATACATACAATATTGAGTTAATATAATGTACCTAATTCACAAATCCGATGGTTTTTATTCACTTTAGCAGGATTCGTCCTTTTAAGGAGATGGATCACCCACTGATTACATATCTACACAATGCTGATTTTGTAAATACATACAAAACAATAATTCTTTACATTTGCGCACTATGTATCACACGTATTCATCCAAATAAGGAAAGAAACCTGTGTTTCAGAGAAGTGCAATCAGTACACGTGATCTCAGAATACTTGATTACGATCATAGTACTCATTACTTACAACAAGTCTGAATAATTAATGAAACACAATGCAAAACAACACACCGTTATAATTTGATTATGGACCTGAATGCATATAATTTTAGGTTAGGATTTTCACAAATAACTCGCTTTTCTTATGTTTCGTTATTACGATTCGTATTCGGTAAACTTCGTGTATCTACTAGCGCTTTGTGTTTCTAATAGGAACTAAAATAAGATTCAAAATTGGTAAAACCCGTGATCAGGCCTTGTGTTGGTCAATGCGTGAACAGTAGCAGAAGCATCATTGCTGTACGCTCAAAACGGGAGCATTGGGCGGGGCTAAGTGTGGGACCAATATGGCTGCCTCACCAGGTCCGGACTACTCAAAATTATAAATAACAAACATAATTCTATCCCTCCTCTTAACAGGTGGCTTGATTAAAAATTAATTACGTTATCCCACACCTGTCAGAACCAAGTTTAATAGAATAGTATGTAAGTCATGGAGTTGAATCTTTTTGAGGAATTTCAACAAATGTTATTGTTGCGTTTTCGGGTTCCAAATAAACAACTCGTGCAATTTATTTATTTAAAACAGTCTGTATATTCATACACGTAAAATTAATTACAATATAAAAATGTAAAACTAATGTATCACACTTAAACTACTACGATTTAAATTAACCATGTATTTATTTCTATTACTAATATGTCCCCGTATATTTATATCACACTACCTTATTTATATCAGTTCTATTTATATAACACTCTAATATTCATGTCTTTATTGCACTATAAAAACTGCAGCACTCCCTATTTATGTATTGTCCTTATATTTATATTTACTCTTCGCACGAGACTACTTAAGGAACTTCGTAATCCGGAATTCTTATTCCATCCGTTCAACTGCCTTTTTATATACGCGTACAGAAGATCCAGAGAATACGAGAATTCTTCCTCATAAATCGAGAGACGTTCTAGTCTTTTCGCTATGCACGCCGTACGGCGTGGAGCGTAACCTACGAGAAAGTACAGGCCGCGAACAAGCAATCGTGACGTCACGAAAGCCGGCTGACAATTGCGAAAAGTAAAATACCCAACATAGAGACAATTCTATATTTGTGAGTAAAACTGAATATTATTTCAACAAAGGAACTTATTATGATAAAAAAACAATGAACAGGGTTTTCACGTCACCGTTGAGGTACCCATAATACACGCGTTGGCTCTTATGGAGGCCTCGCCAATAGCCCTATCTCCATGCGTTAATGTGTTTTATAACTACTTAACTATTAAATTTAATCAGTTTTCTCTTGGATAGATCCATGTTTTGGGTGTTAATTTTGTCGTTGATTATTTTTGAATAGTTATTAAGAAATATATTGGCAAGAACATGACTATTTTTTAACAATATCGACTTCAACGTTTTGCTGCATAAAATACATTTCTCATTGATTTCTTCTACATATTTTTCCAATTTTAACATTGTCAATTCCCGTAAAATAATCCTTTGTTTACCTGTTTTTAGAAATTCAGTTTCATATTTATCTGAAATAAGCTCACTAAATATCTGATACGCCTGAATAGAGACTTCAAAGAATAATTCAGATGGTTGTTTTAGAGCTCCTCTTGTTAAATTTTTCAAATATTTGCTAATATCTGCAGAGTCATTTTCACCACAATTGTTAAAATTTATAACAAAATCTGAATTGGTAGTAATGGATGTTACAAAAAAAAGCAACTTTCAGATCTCTAAATATTTTGAAACCTAACGTGATTGTTGGACACGCATTTGAATCACAATCAACTTTAAAAAAATGTATAACATTTGCAGTAATTTTATAAACAAAATCAAACAAATGTTTCTCTTTAAATTTCAATAAAAAGTTGTCAAAATCTAATATATCATCATCGCGACTCCACGCCTGAAAAACGGTTTCGTCTCGATCTAGTATCTCCTGTCGTCTTTCGTCTGGATGTTTTCGTTTTTTTGGGGATTTTTTTGTCATGTATGAGGGTTGATTTGGAAATATTGAAGGGACAGCGTTTTTAATTAGTGCTGGCTTTTTTCTTGGCACCTCTAATACAGATCCATCGTTTCTGGTTATTTTATCAATTGTTATAACCGATGACTCTGAGAAATGTTTAATACATACTACTGAATGTTTTGTTGGATTAAATGACTCTCTATGAATGCATTTAATCCACGTTTTTTTCAACTCTTCATCTTTTGGAAAAGAAAAGACGGACACATACGTATGGGTACTATCGTAATTGCTTGTGCAATTAGGCACGCAGCATTTATCAGGCATTTTTAATTAAATGAACAAGATTCACTCAGGTATCTAGTCAAACTGTTGGCGTTCTTGATTAACTAATTATTTTATATAAACGACACAACCATATTATAAACGACACCACCCGAAAGTTATTTATAAGTAATAAAACAACGTTCACATACAAAATTTACCAGCGGCCATATTTGCTAACCCACAAACTCGGCACTCCACAATTGAGAAACACTCTCTTTTCACTGATTTTACAAATTATCTGCACATAAATCAGGTAAATCTGAAATTCTACACCTTTAACTTATCACTTTAACTTATTTGAAGTTCTTTATGAGGGTTTTTGAAAGAAAAACTTGCGAAATCTAGTTCACGCGACTGGGATGTGCGATCACGGCAAATCTAAACTGTAATGCTAGTCAGCCGGCATTCGTGACGTCAGATCACGTGACACAAGCTTTGTTCCAGGCCTCTATATCACGGAGGTTACGCGTGGAGATGATTTATGGCTATTTACATTTCGTTTTTATACGTCGCGTTTTTGCTGTCTTTTTCTGAACTTGTTTCGTTACATTATATATTATACAGAAATGTTGTCCTAGGTACGGTAATAACTGAAGGTTGAAAAAGAGGAAATGCGTTTAAGGAATATTTATTGTCCCATAAATAATACAATTTAATTGTTGTGATGCCTTATACTTTCCGATTTATTTATTTTATTTTTGGTAAGATAAAACATCCTAACATGTATGTACCTCGTTGTAACAGCTTTAATTAACAAAATTCGGTAGTGGCCTAAGGCAGACTGGTCGAACAAATGCTGTATTAAAGTTTGAAATGTGTTACTTCCTATAAATATTCGAAGCAGTAAGCTAACTATGGCCGCTGTCGACATTAATTTACGATCAGCAGCAATAATTTCTTGTTTTATAGTTTTTCGGATGCCAAATATATTTCTACTAACACATCTGTTGAGGGATATTGTGGTCGCTTTTTATTTTCTATGTCAATAAATGAAAAGTGGAGTAAATCTTTTTATTGACTAGTTAAAGCGTTTGCACATTCTTCGCAAACAATTTTAGCCTTTAAATAATGGACTACATATCCCGCAATATATGCTATATTGAATTAAGATTTGAGGGGGAGAATATATTTTTTATTCCTTTATTATTATTTTATATCAATGCCCTATGTTAGCCACCAAATTAACATGTATTATTGGGAAATATAATTTAATATCTACTAAGTTTCACTGTGGGTCAGTCAAAATGAATTAATATTTATAGATAAGTATTATAAAACCCAGGCTCAGCTTAAATACTTTAAATTATAATACTTTTCTTTTCCCTAATTCTTTATTACACTGGTGGTACTATACTTTAAATAAACTATAGCTATAAAATATAAATGTGGGCGGGTTCTTTACGTACAATGTCATCAATTTCTAACCTTTATTTGTATCTCGCGTACTATTGATACGTATACAAAATTCTTTAACTAATATGTCTTTAAATCTCAGGGTAAATCGTTTAACTTGGATTCGTTGTATCTGGTTATCTGCACTCGAATATGTTTCCAACTTAACATGTAGGTATTACTTATTTTATATAATCTTTTTCAGATGATATTAATTTGATGTTTGTTTTCTTTATAGGTTTATGTGCCTGTCATTACCAGATGATCTGTTAAAGCATAAAAACAATTAGCACTTCAGATGAAGGCAAAACAATAATCTCAAGATAAATAGAGTATATTGATAATGCTCGATAATATAACAACAATAAAATAATTATTCTGAAAATTGTCTAATAACGATGAAGATATGTATAATTGACGTTATGGAAATAGACCATTATATAAAATGATGCGTTTATAGCAAGTATGTTTCTTACGACAGTTTATATTTTTTAACAACCGATAAATAATGCTTCGTAATTTTTACAATACATATTCAATTTATGTAGAGATTTCTATGGTTACCGTGTGGAATATTATGCTCAATAAAGGTATTTTCTAAATATTCAATTTTATATTACGTATATAAATTCTGTAAATCTTAAATGATTTTTGTATGCAGTTTTTAAATATGAATTTCACGTTGATATGATTAAACTTGAAAGACAAATCTGTTAATAAATAAATATCTAATACAACCTTGAGTTAGATACAGTATGAAATTTCACTCGATATGTCCAATTGACCATCCTTATTGTGTTTTGTAAATTATTCGAACCTCGAAAGAACAAATATCTTTGACAGGTGTTCTTGATCCGGAGTGTTACACCTTCGTGTCTTGAATAAAGAAAATATGGCTGTTCCTAAAAATAAAAACACTTCCTCGAGATGTTCTGGATTCCTGTATAATGATATCTGCACATCAAATGGTTAAACTTGAACTGTTCTTAGTGCCTCGTCTTGAATTAGTATATCTGCACATAAAATGGTTAAACTTGTACTGTTCTTAGTACCTCGTCCTGAATTAGAATATCTGCACATCAAATGGTTAAACTTGACACTGTTCTTAGTGCCTCGTCCTGAATTATGGATATCTGCATCTCGAATGGTAAAATTTGGAATATTCTTAAATAAACGTCCTGAATTACAAATTCCTATACATCAATTGGATAATCTTGAAAAAAACCTCCGATTCTTAGACGGGTTTGGATCCGGATTTATATTAATATATGGTAAGTTATTAATTTATAACTAATCAAATCTTCTTAATAGTCGTTATATTCTGCTATTAATTACACATATAATTCTTTAAATAATAAATTGCTTACTCGAAAATCTTCTAAATAATGGAAATTTGTTAGAATCTTCTTATTGGATTCTAATACTGCTCAATGAACTATTAAACACTTTTATCAATATTTTGTAATTATTATCGCGTACAAATTGAAAAAGATATTTTCTTTTTCAAAAACACGTCTTACGCTTTTTAGAATTAGCAAAATTCTTCTTGTTATTTTCTAAACAAATTGCCTTGGCGACCTTATTACTTATTTTTTTAAATTGTCCAATGAGATCTCTACACATACCTTTTAAAAATCAATATGTCTCTTTATTATTTACTTTTTGAATATTTATCTATCAAATTTTATATTACATACATTATTTATTCTTTTTCTAATTAAGAAAACCTTCTTTTACTGCATTTTTTAACATTTACCTACTATTTAAAAATACTTATACTGGAACTGTCAAAAATAACTGTCACTTCCACTTATTCAAATACTTGCGGGAATCTTAATTTAAATTTGTTTGTACTCAAAATCAATTGGTTTTATCTATTGTACTTGACATATCTTCGTAAATTAAACAATCTTGTACAAAAACATAATACATAATATTTTGTGACAATTCTTATATTATTCCATTTCTTTTCTAACAGATTTTACAAATATGACATAGAAGAAAGAAAACCTTTCGTTCCACGACCAAGCCAAATGAAACAAGAAATCTCATCATATAATCAAACGTAATAAATTATAATTTAGACAATAAATTCTACACAAACACTAAAATCATTATTTTAAAAATCCAAGCATTATCTGCCTCCAATACTTTAATCATTATAAATATGGCATGGTTATTTAAACCATGTCAATATATACAGTGTGTCCAGATTTCGATGCTCACCATTGGTATATCGATTATTAGAAGATATAGAAGAACGGTTAAATGGGAAATGTTTTGCAGAATTCAATGCTCGCTACAAATCTCATTTCAAATTCATTCGGACTTTTTACAATTTTGAAAAAACCAATATTTGCCGATTTGAAATTTCCTCAATAACTCGATAATGACAGATGAAACACGGTTTACCAACTGCCGAGTGTTCAATAGGCATAACTATCATCATTGGTCTATTGAAAATCCACATTTGGTAAATCAAAGAAGATTTCAAGTTTTATTTGGTTTTAATCTCTGGTGTGGTTTGATTGGTACGAACTTATATTGACTTCTTTTTTGTTTTTTATTATATTATCAGTAACATCTTCACATTTTTCTAGATACCACCTGCTAAATTGTAATCTTCACTGATAGTCATTATAGCTTAAACCCTGCACAATTGTTGGTTTGTATGGGTGGTATTTGTTTTTTCTCAACGTTCTGTAAACACTAGATTTCGGAATTTCAGTTTCTCGAGCCATTCGACGTAGTGATGTACTTGGATTGTTTATAACATATTGTAAAATATTATTTTGAAGTATATCAGCATTGTTAACTTGATAGATCTTTTTTGTTCGACGCCTTCATAGTTCACTAAATTTCTGATTATTCTGCTAAAAATTGTCCGGTGTGGTTGTGGTCTTTCCGGAAAACGCTGAGCGTAACTTGTGCAAGCATTTTCGGAGATTCTATTTACTTTGAAATAAACTTCCAACATATCAACCTTTACTTCATTTGAAATTGTGTGTGCCAATATCAATTCTTATTAATCTCCATGCTTAACGGTAATTACTTACCCAAAGTTCTAAATCTCCCACCAATTTCACTGCACTTTTACATGCCAATAATGACAGAGCTTATTTATCGTCTGTATAAATAAAGATTTATTAGGCATGTTGTACATTATTGAAAAGTTATTTTTAAGGACTATCTAACTAATTAAAAATCCAATATGGCCGCCATAAGAAAAACAAAAATAGCGCTAAGAACTTGGAAACAAATGAAAGTCGGGGGTTACTGTTAACACCAAAAAATTTGTCTTAAGAAAGTGTAATGAACAATGTTAGAGTTTAAAAGCGATCGCATTAGGCGTTATCGAGTTATTGAGGAAAATTCAAACCGACAAATATTGTTTTTTTAAAAATATTTCAAAGTTGTAAAAAGACCGAATGAATTTGAAATGAGATTTGTTGCGAGCATTGAATTCTGCAAAACATTCACAATTTAACCGTTGCTCTATGTCTTCTAATAACCGATATACCAATGGTGATCTATGAGTAAACGGTCGAACATAACATTTTGAGGTACGGTCAAAGTCGTTATCTAAAAAATGGTTAGAACACAAAACACTTGTTTTCGTGGGTTCTCAAGCACCCCTATTTACAAATTCAGTCCAAGCTCTTCGACGTGTTGATTCTTTGAGAAATCTATAACATAAATGTCATACAATTTTACGACATAAACACTCAATATGTAATAGTTTATCTATGTACCTACAGTGGCACCAATTGAAATTTTCCAATTACGGCCCTGCACATTGTTTTATTTTGACACTAACCTATGAAATGTTATTCCAGACAAATTCTTCTTTTCAACGCCGTCTCTGCTGTTGCAGCTACGTAGAGCACAAGACACCATGTCTTTTCATATTAAACTTATTATATAATTCTAATACACAATACACTCAACAAACACTCCACTTTTTACTAACACCACCTGTTTCATTCAGGTGTAGTATCAATATGGTAGACCAGCCCCCGGATTCCGAAGTACTCGTTACGATAGATATCCGCCATTTTTATTCGTAAATAGCGATTCAGAACAATTTAGAAAGCACTTGACTTCGTCAAATACGATAGTATTTGTCCGAGACCTACAGACGTCTGGAACTTATCGAAAAGATAGTTTTACGCTATACCATATTTATGCTGTATTGTATTTGCCTATTGTAAACATGCAAATAAAAATACATTATAACTGTGATTAGTCGTTATTCGTTATTCACATTGCCACATTTATTAAAAGTAGTTGATGGCTACTACGTACAATGAATATACCCGCTTTTACTCGCCTCATTCAAATATTTAACACAATTTGAATAACGCACATGAAGGTTCAAAATTGCGTTTTTAATTAACTTTAAACTAACTGATGTTTATGGAAATATTCATTGATTTTTAAAGAAGAAATAATGTGTAGTTTTTGAAGTCCAATAGAATAAAAATGATTTAACTCATGTTCGGCAGTATAACTTTTATTATACAGTAATACAATAACAAACATGATATAATTAATTATTTTTAAATTATAAGAACGCATTTTTTCTCCACTCTATCCACTTGTATGCAAATTAAAATCAAAAAGTGGTTGACGTTAGTAGGGTACTTTGGAGAGTTCTGGCACCTCCTCCCCCTCTCACCCAGCTCCCCCTCACCCCCCTCGCCCTAGTGGCGCCCTCTGCCAACCCAACTGATGTGGCGCCCCCTCGTGGTCGCCAACCCAACTAAAAATGGCAGATTTCATCATTACCAACCCAACTGATGTGGCGCCCCCTCGTGGTCGCCAACCCAACTAAAAATGGCAGATTTCATCATTACCAATCCAACTGATGTGGCGCCCCCTCGTGGTCGCCAACCCAACTAAAAATGGCAGATTTTATCATTACCAACCCAACTGATGTGGCGCCCTCTGACGGCCACTAACCAAACTAAGAAATGGCATCTCTCATCATTACCAACCCAACTAATGTGGGGCCCTCTCACGGTCACTAACCAAACTAAGAAATGGCATCTCTCATGATTACCAACCTAACTAATGTAGCATCCTCTCACGGTCACTAGCCAAACTAAGGTGACGTCAGACAAAATGGCGGACCATCAAGATGGTCTTTGCTTCTAGAAAAATTCCTGAATAAATTACCAGGCTTGCTATCGCGCTTCTCAATGTACTTCAAACAGGTCTAAACATGTTTCCAGCGGAAACCGCAACGGCTGTCTGCTTCGGTGATAGTCGCATGCTTGAAATGTATATCTTACTTATAAAATAAAATAAAACAAACAATATATTTTTTAAGAAAAACAATTTATTTATTATTATTTATAAATTAACAATATTATTTTAAATTAACAATATCTCCAAGCTTCATAACTTCAAAGTCATAGTAAAGCGAATTATAACTAATTTGTAGCACTTCCATCATAAGGAAAGCGTTAAATGAATTACAATGATCAACAAGTAATTTTGATACATTAGTATATAAATCTCCAGTTAATGCAATGCAGGCGGTTAAGATCATTTTATAAAATGTTATGAAATTACTATTTACTAAAAATTCTAATTTACTCTTAATGAGCAGTCGCAAATTAAACAAATTGCTATAGGTATCGGAGGACAATACCAGCTGCTGATTGCGGCTGCTTAATACAATTACACTAGTATCTCTAAATGTTGACGTTCGAATTTGATGATTCGGACTGCAACCCTCCGTCTTACAAAATTCTTCCCACTCGTCCAATGTGAAGAATACACAGCTTGCAGGCGATCGAATCTGGATGATGGGCACGAATCCAGCCGCTGGACTAAGGCCGATATTCACCCATTTCGAACAGCATTTGTTGAGGAAGTATGATGACTGCCCAATCAGTTGCTTTTCCTTAACGATATTATCATCAATCATTTTAAGCGAATCGTCAATAAATTCATTATAAGTTTCTGAAAAGAATTAAAAAATATATAGATATAAGTTTATGTACATAATAATTTTGTATTCTTACTAGCTTCCATTTTAATCTTAGAGGTTAAAAAAAATATGTGTGAACTCGAATGCAAACAAACTAATACTGATTTGGTTGGAGAAAATTACACTGAGAAGCAAACAAAAGAGGGTGGGGGTACTTACACAAAAAAAGGGTGGGGGTACTTACCCAATTTGAAGCGGTACAGCAGCTGCACCCGAGGCATGTGCAGCGACCATCTAAGGAGCTGGTGAGTCGATTTTATAATGCCCCCAGGCGAGAGTATGGACGCCATCCTCATTAATCCGGCGTTTATCATCGTGAGGTGATAGGCTCAATTTATTTTGCTTGACGGTATAAATTTCAATGTAGTTTAATTTGAAAAAGATTTTGCTCTCTTAATAAAATATCATTATTTAATAAACAGTGTTTGTAATCTGCCAGACTAATCTCATCCCGGACAACGTTCTTTTTAACACCCTTAACCTTTTTAATCTCCCTACCCTCAACCTCTAAGGCATACATTTTTGCGCGCAATCCGACAAATTCACTCATTATATTACCCGCATTTTCGTCTTTAAATAGTCCTAAAACAGCCTTGTTTTGAGGCGCTATGTTGTAGACATTATTGGTCGAAAAGTTTGATGTATCAAATTTTGATATATTTTTTTTCATGTCGCTGTATATATCATCTGTCTCTACTTTTAGGATAAAACTGTCCGTATCCATATAACACAGACGGACCTTTTCAGCATACACGCGTCTCAAAAAATTGTGGAAAAAGTCATACATCAGGTGCTTTGATAGCTCCAAGACGGAGAAGCCGATATAAATAGGTTTATTATATACGACTTTCAGCTTCCCCATCTGGACAGCCACAAAGTTTTCGGAAAAAATACTAACACTTTTAAAATTCGGTTTCGCGATTAAACTACCAGCCCCGCGACTTTTGCCATGGTCCTCCCAACGTGTGACCAATTTGACTTCTACTCGCTTGTCAACATTCTCCATGGTTTTACCATATACAGAGTTGTTCATAAGCTTGTAGAAGTCCTTTTCAAAATCGTTCCTAGCATGCTGACGTAGGCTGGTGTTTAGGTCGATATAAGTTTGAAGTCAGTTTGACTGGTTGAATTTTAAAACGCGGTGAATTTTGGTGATTTTAAGGCCGAAATGTAATGCGTGCTTTAATGTTTGATAGTGTATGACATATTTTTCTTTGTTCTGTAAATTCGCGATCAACTTTTTATACTGAAATTTAGATGTGGGAGGCACCATGTTTTCGGGCAGAAAAGGTAGGTCGTTATGCTCATCATGCAAAGTTACAGGATACGTGACATCTACCTCCAAAAAATAGCCAATCGGCGAATCATCAGCGACCCCAGATATATTTAAATTGTCACTTTCATCCTGACTAGCCCAACTGAACCCACCGAATAGTAGATACTGCGACATTGCCCACCCGTACAAATTGTTCGCGTCCCAATAAGCTAAATACGAGCTAGGAGCACTCGCATCATAATTAGGCATATACTTATTATTTGCTGTAGCGTGCCGCAATGATATCTGACACAACCCACCCCTGATACTCTGCTTAACAAAATGATGCATGTCGATGTCTATGAGTAGCTCCAGCTCAATTTTGGTATGCTTCAACATAGCATCCCAAGACAAGCCCGGGCTGGTGTAATATTGAGCCGGATCCAGACTGTATGTATCCCGACAAATTTTCCTGAAATTTTCAAAAATATCTGCCAAAAGTAAAACGTCTGATTTTAAATATAAGTTTGAGTACTCTAATAAATTTTGACATCCAAACGTATTCCATACAGTTTGCGCATGTTGATATTCAACATCCGAAATATCAACATTCGTTAATGAATTAAAAAAATCGCGTTTTACCGGTAAGGTCGATTCATTCAATCGCCCAAAGGTATCTATGTATTGATAGGGAAATACACCCTTCTTTCTAATTAAATGGAAATGTGAATCTAGTGGAAACGCCCGCCTAACATTGACAAAGTCTTGCGGGCTCAAATTTTGTGCAAGCTTATCGATAGAAGACGCCATGAATCGAAAACTATCTAAAAACCGTAGTTTTATATAGACATTTTTTTTCTCGCCCGATTTTTATCTGTATACTCATCGACCAAAACTTTCGCGCTGAAACTGATATATCTTTCTTTATTAATAGGAATTACGTCAATATCTAAATTTTGTTGTGCCAAATCTCTTAAAAATAGATGGCTATCATACCCGCTCAAATTGTGAAAATAGATAGGGACAAATTTCTGAATTTTGAAGTTTAGATTACAATTAGAATGAGCGGCCCCTCGAAACGCTCCCGTAATGTGGCAGTGATCTCTCACTATCTCCGTTGAGAGACAGCTCACAAATGTGGCAAATCACGGCCTCATTATATAATTTTCGCTCGCTATTATTTAAAGTTTTCATCGGCACGATAGTCTTTAAATAGTTTTCATAGATTAGCTTAACATCTTCTATCAATTTTTGGACAAACACCGTTGAGCAATCTAAACCGACATACGTGGCAAATTTATTCAACTTTGCATCAAACGAACATACAATTTGATATGCAAAACTATAAGGAACGTGTTTGAATGTTTTATTCGTATACGAACTAGCTGGATCACGGCTGCATGTGTGAATTGGTTGGAGAATACTTTCAAAATCCGCATAAACGACGAACGGAACGGACATTTTTTTATGGTGACTATCGAAACGTAAAATATTTTCGGGCAGCATATCTCCAAATTTTGTTTTACGCGCGTCGGTTGAGGGTAGTACCGTATACACATGGTTGCAATCATGTTGTTGATGGGCTTTTAATTGTTCGGATGTTCTGAAATGAACTAAACACCCATCGCAGATGTGAGCTTCATGACCATGTTTATTGATTTGAGATGAGACTAGCCTGGACAGATTTTTAATTAAAACATAATGTGCTCTTTTTCCATCATCAATTAAGAGTAAATTGATGTGGATATCTTTTCTATTTTTAGTGAAATGAATTGGCCCCACCACCTCATGATTTTTTGTTTCATCATTAATAGCCAAACCGTAAAGGTTAATACTTAAATTGTTCATATTCTCAATTTTTGAAATATCTTTAATTTTAACCGGGAATTGAATACCTTCTAAATTTAGGACGCTGGAGTAATGAGGATAACTACTAACTCTCTCTACACCTTTGTTTGCCGGGTAGAGTGCTGCTACAAGCGACCAACACAAGCATGCATCATCCGAGTTCTGAATATTGATGCATGCTTTCTTGTTTCGGATAGAGGGTGGTAGTTCCAAATAAGATGATCCCCCAAGAGGTTGGTAGCTGTTGATATTAACCTCTAAATGTGAGACCATCTTAAGTGTCCAATTGCTCCCCCTATCCGAAAACTCTTCAGCTTTCGATTTTATGATGGCAGCAGCCTGATCAAAAACATCCTCCAAGTCAGAAGACCCGGTGACAATGACGTACCGAGTATTAAATGATTTTAAGTCGACTATTTCCTCATCAGCTACGGTTTTAGCATAATGAGCAAATAGCTCTAACTGTACCTTAATACCCCATACAACCTTGGTCAGAACATCGTTAATCAGGCTGCACACTTTAGTTTTCAAGTTTGATAAAAAATTTGTGATGTCAGCACTCTCATCACCTAAAATTTTGTAACTCGCGACCCGATTTTTAAATGAGGAATTAATTTTGAACACTCCATCCGGCAGCGTAAATGTATTGTTATTCAAATGCTGCTGTGTGCGAAGATGCCCCCTATACCGTGCATTTTTTTTAACGCGGAACATAGGGATTTGCGTGCTAAAAATTCTACCCCATGTTAACATTTGTTGCGGATCAAATTTGAAAGAAATTTGTGTATCATTTAATAAATCAAATATTTTTCTACCAATTGTACATTGTTTTAATGACATGAAGTTGTTCTTTTTAATTATTTTTTCGTTTTCAGTTGAAATTAATTAGCACAAAATTGAGTGACAAAATCAACGTAGCGTAAACTATTAATAATTTTATGCTAGGTGACATCGCTTGTCACTTCGCTATAGTGACAAGTAAATTTTCGAAAATTTTTTATTACCAACCGACTTTTTCCCAAGAATAGAATTTTGCCAATTTTGGATGGAAAAAATAAATAATGATCCAAATCTGTTAACAAGAAATTTATTTACGATTATACGCGGAACATAGGAATTTGGGTGCTAAAAGCTTTACCCCATGTTAACTTTTGTTGCGGTATAAATAACAAAAATAAATGTAATTTCACACACTGTGAGATAATTTATTGAATTAGTGAACATCAAAATAATTTAAAGAAATTGTTCAAAATGTATGCCTTCAGCAGTTGCACAATATCCCGTCTGTGATTCTTGCTCTTAGCTCTTCCAAGTTTTCAGGTTTCTCTCGAACATTGTCGTAGACATTACTTGATACATAACCCCACAAAAAAAATCGAGTGGGGTAAGGTCTGGGCTTCTGGCAGGCCATCTAAATGGTCCATATCTTCCAATCCAACAGTTGGGAAACTTTGATTCAAGAATTCCGTGATTGTGGCAGCACTATGAGCTGGTGCTCCGTCTTGCTGGAATATTATTTCCCTATTACCTCGCAACTCATCCAGACGGGGCTACTTCCATCTGAAGTAGATCTAAATATTTCCGCTGATTTAAATTCCCGTCTATAAAAAACGGCCCCAACATGTTATTCCCCACTATTCCCACCTAAACATTAACTTTCTGAGGCCACTGCGTGTTAGCCTCTTAAATCTTGTAAGGATTTTGTCGTGCCCAAATTCTTTGGTTTTGCTTGTGTACCGTCTCATCCAGAGCATATGTGCACTCGTCAGAAAACAGTATTCTTGTTAAAATATTTAGATCGTTATTTATTCTTTCCATCCAATATTGGCAAAATTCCATTCTTGGGAAGAAATCTGTTGGTAACAATTTCTGAACATTTTTAATCTTATAAGATTTGTACTTTTCGGTCTTCAACGCTTTATGGTAACTGCTTCTTGAAATTTGGAACTGATCGGCAAGCATATTTAAGCTTGGGGAGCCCTCGTTTTCAACCATCATACAAATGTTTATTTTGGTCTCTTCTGTAACTGCAGATGGATTTCTAATTCGTTTCTTGTGGTCACAATTTACGCAGTCTGTGTATTCATTGTAAATTCAAGACACTGTCGAAATACTTAAAACTGGCCGATCAGGATATGCTGCAGCAAAGTTGTCAACAATATCCCTGAAGGACATTCCTTGGATACATGCCGTAACAATTTCCACTCGTTCTGCAACTGTGTTCATAGACATTTTTTTCGTAAATTTACTTGTCAATAGTGAAGTGACAAGCGATGTCATCTAGCATAAAATGTTTAAATGTTTACGCTACGTTGATTTTGTCACTCAATTTTGTGCGAATTAATTACAATTGAAAACGAAAAAATAATTAAAAAGAACAACCTCATGTCATTAAAACATTGTACAATTAGTAGAAAAATGTTTGATTTATTAAATGAAATTCAAATTTCCTTCAAATTTCATCCGCAACAAAAGTTAACATGGGGTAGAATTTTTAGCATGCAAATCCCTATGTTCCGCATTAAAAAAAATGCACGGTATAGAGAATTATTAGGGAACATCAACCCACAACAGCTTCTCTGAGGAGCATCTCGACTGGTAGATGGCGCAGCATCCACAGGTCTATTAGAACTTGTGGATGGTGCAACATCTACTTTTGTCACCTTCTTAGGCGGTCCCGCAACATGCTCACATGTATCCACACCCTCCCCACAAATACCGCAAACAAAATTGCGGTGGAGGGTATTCACATGCCGCTTCATGTTGTCGCGCCGGGTGAAGGACTTGCCACATATGATGCAATTCATTCTATGAGAAACAAATTAAAAATAATTAATATAATAAATTTAAAAGAATAAAAAGCTATTGAAACCTAATTTTTAATATATCTAAATTGCTAATTTATTTGACTGATTCGCTAGCCTTATAATTGAGAAAAACAATTTTTAAAAAGTCCTATAAAATTTTAGAGTGGTAGAAAAACTAATGAAAACTATGATCCGCGTATATTTAACTAAAAATACTTGTTTTATTGAAAATTTATTGATAAACCCTTTAAAACCTTATAAAATAATCAATTTAATAATATAAATTTACGCACCTAAAAATTAAAAAAAGAAAAAAAAACAATATAAAGAAGCTACTAAATACATATAAAATACTTTGAGGCACCCTGGATTATTTGTATATAAAAAATAATATTCAATAAAATATTCAATAAAATTTACACCATTAAATTATTAAAAATAACCTTATAATTGAGAAAAACAATTTTTAAAAAGTCCTATAAAATTTTAGAGTGGTAGAAAAACTAATGAAAACTATGATCCGCATATATTTAACTAAAAATACTTGTATTATTGAAAATTTATTGATAAAACCCTTTAAAACCTTATAAAATAATCAATTTAATAATATAAATTTACGCACCTAAAAATTAAAAAAAAAAAAAGAAAAAAAAACAATATATAGAAGCTACTAAATACATATAAAATACTTTGAAGCACCCTGGATTATTTGTATATAAAAAATAATATTCAATAAAATTTGCACCATTAAATTATTAAAAATAGCCTTATAATTGAGAAAAAAGTCCTATAAATTTTTAGAGTGGTAGAAAAACTAATGAAAACTATGATCCGCGTATATTTAACTAAAAATACTTGTATTATTCAGAATTTATTTAAATTATTGAAAAAATCTTTTTAAAGAACTGTATAAAATAATCAACTTAATTATATAAATTTACGCACCTAAACATTAAAAAACTATTTAAAGAAAGCACTAAATGCATATAAAATACTTTGAAGCGCCCTGGATTAATTGTATATAAAAATAATATTCAATAAAATATACACCATTAAATTATTTAAAAAATAGCCTTATAATTGGAAAAACAATTTTTAAAAAGTCCTATAAAATTTTAAAACTAATGAAAAATATTGCAAGTTAATATTATATAAATTAGGCTTTCTAAATACCTTGTAGTAAAACACAAACAAGCACTAAAAAACCGATGTTGACTCTTCAAAGACACTGATTATAATAAAATTAAAGATGCCGATCTACGTATATATAGATACTCATCCGTGACGTATACATCCATCACGCTAATGGAGTGATGTATAAAGAAAAAACCCTTTTTCCCACACGCATACATATATGCGTGTGAACGGAGGCAATTAGCAGCGGCCGCATTCCGTTCTCAGAGAAAACCCTTTTTCCCACACGCATACATATATGCGTGTGAACGGAGGCAATTAGCAGCGGCCGCATTCCGTTCTCACGGGTAACTGTGTGTGTGTTCTAATGCATCTGTTTAATTTTTTTACCGTCGCATACCTGCATCCAATGAGGGTTTCGAGTCCGGGAATTTCTTTTCCCACGCGCATAGAAATATGTACGTATGCGACCGGAGGCAATTAGCAGCGGCCGCATTCCGATCTCACGGCCGGGCTGTGTGTGTTCTAATGCATCTGTTTAAATTTTTTAGCGTCGCATACCTGCATCGGATGGATGCTGTCTGGGCGGTCCTTTTTTACATGTATAGACATGTTCATACGTATATTATTTTGCTATAATATTAGTATTAATATGCATAGGTGGATTGAAATAAAAAATAATAATAAGGTTAAAATAATTCTTTATTTTGTAGATAATTGCATAGAGTTATAATATTATTTTGCGTGCATATACATTCTTCATTAGTTTTATTATTATGATAAAAACAATGATTGACATTTTTAATAAGCTTTGGTACATCATTAAAATATTCCAAGTTAATTATGTCAATATCAACATATTGCTTAAGTAGCTCCTTTTTTTGATGTCCTTTAACATACACTCTATTATATGAGTTACAGATATTTTTTAACGAGTTAATAATGTCCTTAAAATATACATAACCAGTAGAGTATTCTATATTTAAATAATTATTTTCAAGCCATCGAACGGTCCTCTGGTCTTTCTTCGATAATAGATGGAATTCGATGCTAGGTTTAAATAAAAAATGGATGCTCCTTTCTCCGTCACTTATGCTCATCTCTTTTGGATCGAAATGTGGAATCGCATAACCTTGTATGTCTATAATAAGGAATGATTGAAGTTGATCTCGAGTGTCAATTGCACCTCTTTTAGCCATGATGTCTCGCGATTGACTGAATGTTATATAATTTTCTTAACAGTGCCTGTCAGTGCACTATATTCAACGACACAATCTTGTAAAATTAATAATAAACAAGAGGTGTCCTCGCTAAACGTCTCCTGGCACTGCATCTCAAGCTTAACATCGACGGTGGATGATTTTAAGCTTTCATTCTGCTTCGAACAGTCTATTACGTAAAGTGCTGAATCGTGGAACTTCTCATAGCTCATGAGAGGTCCGCGAGTGTTTCCATAATAGCTCGATTGAAATTTTGTGTACATTAGATATGCTTGGGCATATAGTTTTTTACTCATATCGCTATATAGGTAATATTCTGAATTTAAATGCAATTTAATATTTGTGATTGAAGCGTGATCAAAGCCTGATGCATCTTGCTGAAAATTATCTTTTCTGTTGCGCTGAAACGCTATAATAGCATATCTGGGTTTCTCTAGATTAGTGCTAGTTTTAACAGACCAAATGTCAGTTTTCGTTGCACGCAAAGCTGGAAGTTCATATAATTCCCATTTACGAAATGTTAAATATATCGGTTTATTGGTTTTAAGGGTGTTTAAGAACTTTAAGCGTGTCTGATCATTTACGCTTACATGCGGCACCCGCCATTCAATCTTTTCAATCTCGATTGAGGCCTTTTTTGTACCATCAGCGGTCTTGTTTTGATAGCAGTTTTCATCTGTTTTACTTCTAATTAGGACTAATTCTTGACCGACGTTAATAATAACCCTCCTGTAATCGGAACAGAAGCCTAAAAGCATGCTCAATGGAAGGCATGCGTTGAACTTGTTATTGGAGTGTTGCTTGCTGCTGCGCGAATGGTCCCCACCCGGCAATCGACAACATTCGACTTTCATCTTCATTATATGAAACTAATGCTTTCATCGTAGAACTGATTCCTGGTTTCATTGCGCGATCGATTTCTACACCATTAAGCTCATATCGAATCTGATCAAACAAAAAAGCGTATGCATTGTTTGTTAATTCAGGTAGACCAGTACCATTAGCATCAGGTTTAAATTTCCCCTCTATGTATATATAACTCTCGGAAGGTAGTGTGTATATATCCTGATTTTGAATGCATATGCGAACTTCATCATTTAAGTTGAAATTGTGTGTTCTCGGATAATATGTGTGATACTCTTCTTTCGTTATAACTTCGTCAAAATGCACACCTTCAAATATGGATAGCTTTTCCTCCATTTTTTACTCGAAAGCCTAACGATTGTAAAAATATTATATTAGCCGATGTTAACTGCTTGAGTTTAGATGTTGAAGTGATCTTCCGTTGTGGGGGTGAGGAAGTTATATAACGTTTACGAAATGAAAGGCCCATTATGAAACTCTTTTTAATTCTAATCTAACAATGATTTGCTCGCCTCTAAAGTTTACGGCATCACCATCTTGATCGAGCAGTGTTAATGTGATATTATCGATACGCTTAGAATTAATTGGTAGATATATTATATGCTCGGGCGTTATATTAATCGAATACCCAGCTTCAACTTGTGGAGAAAATTCGTAGAGCGTGTGAGATAAACGACTATCGTTGTAGGCTGATGTTGTGATATTGCACTCAATTCTTATTGTCGACACTTTTATAATATTAACAGGTAAATCCGATTCATGTTTTTGATCGGCTGGTAATATCTTCCCACTAAAGCCTAATATGCTTCCTATAGAGTCTCTAGGTCCAAAATTTATTTCATATTTGCTTTTAATTTCACACTTTATTGTATTGTTGTTTGGTTTGAGGGATATTGCACCTCTAGGCATCGCATTCATCAAGAAACCGGCGATATCACTTATCTCATAAGATCCTGTCGGAATTGTAATAACTTTGTCATTATCATAATGAAATTTGTTACAGCCCTCTACAATGTTGGGAATCGAATTGTAGCTATTAAATCCTATTAGACCCAGAACATATTCATAGTGGGGATTCAATTCAATAGGCGGATAATAATCAACAGAAAGCACTGATTTTGTGCCCTTCAGGGTGAAAGTGTACGACATGACTAATATATTGATATATGGACATACGATTATATATTATTTAGTAGGAATTCTAAACATAAGTGACCACAATTGAATGTATTGAAATTTTGGTATCGCTTATGATTATACATTATTTTATTAGGACCCTTTCTATTAAAATATTCTATCAATTCCGGTGGAGGCTTTAAATTGCCAAACGAATCATAATAGTATATATTAGAACCTCTCTTCTTATAACAGACCCAATGTGTTCCCGATTCTTTAATGCTATCCAAATTAACGACTGCGCTTTCATTTTTGTTGGGTGATTTTGGTAGAGTATCCCTCATAAATACACCTCTAAAATGGTGAATATATTTCGCATATTTCAAAATATCATGATCGGTTAATGCTCTTTGAGGCAGTCGACTTATTAGTTTTTTGATGGTTTTAGATATAAACCTAAGCCTCGCTTATATGGCTTCAGATATAATCCTTTACCTTTTAATGCGATAGCTTCCATAGTTTTATTATGCCTTTCAGCTTCCCGTAATTGACTTCGAGCCGCTTTCGCTTTGAGTACTGCTTGTGTTATACCACTTACACCGCCTGCCAGTGAGCCGAGAGCGCTTAGCCCGGCGAATATTGGTATGAGTGGCAATACGCCACCAACTTTCGGTATGGGGATTATTCTGGGGGTTTTAATATGTTTTCGACCTCCAGCTTCTTTGATTGCAACCTTAGGTGCTGCCAATGATGATTTAGCACCCTGTTTAATATCACCCCCGAATCGCTTAAGAGCCTTCTTAACATTGGTGCACACTATTTTTTTAAAAGTTTTTTTCTTTAAGCCCATACCAAATTTTCTTTTGGCCTTCATTGCGTTAGTCACCAACCAGGCTGCTGTCTTTTCACCAACACTTGCGTCTGCTGACTTTACACGATTCCAAGCTTTTTCTTGCAATATCAAATCTGCCTCGTGTCTATCTTTTAAATCTTTATGTTGTGAATATGCGATATCGTGCTCCCGACAAGCCGCATCCAATGGATTAATGCCGGGATCACCTCGTGCTAAACGTTCCTGGAGCTTTGTACCAGGACCACAATACATGTACCCACCTGGCAGGTGAAGCTCTATAGGCAACTTGTTGATTATCGAGTTCACGACACCTCCGCCCTCTTTAAAAGTTAGCATCGAAATGAATTAGCTTTATAAACACCCAACAATTTATATATAATTCATTCACCATGAGACTTGTGAAGCAGAAGGATGCACTTGAAATAATCAACTTGGATTTGGACGTTGATGAAAAGGGTAAATTTCGGAAACATAGCAGCCTACTACCGAACTCCATTAGAGCGCTACTTTGCGGTGCATCAAACTCTGGGAAAACAAATCTCATGCTATCGTTATTATTCAATGAAAATGGTCTCAAGTTCGAAAACGTATACATTTATTCCAAGTCTTTATATCAAGCTAAATATAAGCTGTTGGAGAATGTTTTAAATAATGTTAAAGATGTGAAATATTTTCCTTGTAAGGAGAATGATGATATAATAGACCCCATGGAGGCTGAGAGAAATTCGATATTCATTTTTGACGATGTGGCGTGCGATAAGCAAAACAATATAGAAAATATTTTTGTATGGGTAGACATAAGTGTGTTGATAGCTTTTATTTATGTCAAACTTATACTAGTATTCCGAAACAGCTAGTTAGGGATAATGCTAATTTTTTGGTATTATTTAAGCAGGATAATACAAATCTACAACATATTTACAACGATCATGTTGGAGTTGACATGTCATTTGAGCGGTTTAAATCGGTGATAGACAAGGATAGTGATTTGCATAATGGTCGTTATAGGAAGGGTTTTGATTGCTATATATGCTGGTGAATTATTCATTTTATTCAGTTAATATATATCTGTCCGCAAATAATCATGCGCAGGCAGGTAGTTAATAGTAGAAAAATGGATTATGAGAAATTGAAGCGTGATATTATTAAGGCAAGTAAAGTTATTAGGAATAGGTATATGCAATTGAAGCTTAATCGTTCCGATGAAGATTATTTAATACGAAAAATGTTTAAGCCCATTACTGAGAACCTAGAAGGTTTGAGCACAACAATAAAACAGGAAACACAAACAATTAAGGAGCCCATAATGAATATTACAAACACTTTGAAAAATAGAGGAAAGCTGATAAAAAAACAAGAGATAGAAAAGAGCTCTTCGATTAATCCATTCGATGAGCAGTCTAATCCATTGGTGGAAGAGGATCGGCATTCACATAACACGAGAGTTTGTGCGAGGTCTTTTTCAAGACACAAGCAATGTATATGATACAACGTATGGTGTTACATTCGAACCCGAAACAAATAGATTGAAATTGGGTGGGCATACATTATATCTAGATGGTAAAGACATAATAATCAATAATAAGCTGTTTACGGGTTCTCATGGTCTTTATGAATTAATATTTAAAACTAGACCAAGTAGATATAATGAGGAGGATTTATCACATTACTATGATATTTTACAAGAAACCAATGTGCATCGCAAACTGTTCCAACCCAAAAATCACTTGAGGGGGACTAGAGGCCACAAATGGCGTGAAATAATAAAACCTCTTCTTGCTAAATATTCCAGTTCGACTTCAGAAACATGGTCTGGGGGACATATAGACAGCATGCTTGTTTCCAACACCAATGATAGATATCAATATGTCTATTGGGACGACATAAACGAGCTCGTGGATCGTCTTAAACTTTTGAAGGCCTCTCGGGATTCTGGCAATGAAAGTACCCATAATGAAATGCAGTCGATCATCGAGGAGCTTAAAGAATGCGGCGTAATTGAATAAATATTTAATACTATCATTCTTTTCCTCAGTATCGTCATGAGTGTAGACAAATTTGGCCGATATCTTAGCAGCGGTAAAGCTAGCGTTAAACGTCAAAAGCCATCTCTGCCATTAACAGAGGAAGGTGATGTTGATATTGGCGGTAAACGTATTTGTCGTGTAGCAGATCCTATACACGATCAAGATTCTGTTAATAAGCGTCACCTATCTAGAATACTTGGCGTAATAGATCTAAGGATTGATAATGTGGTGAGTGATATTCAAATAAAAATAGACACCTCGAATTCCAAAGTGGCTGAGGATATTAGTGATATCATACATCATATGCAAACTGCTGTTGAGAATAGAATCGAAAATGAACTAGACAATTTAAGGAACAATCTCGCAACAACCACCTGGGTTAGTGACAAGATTGATAAAATTAAGAGGGAATTGGATGAGAACTTGAATGCATTTAAAACTAATTTAAATAAAACTGTTAATTTGGATATATTTAAGGGTATTGTTAATGTTAGTGTAAATAATGTGCAACAGTCGATTAATGGGAAATTAAACCAGATGCAAGCTAGTGTTGAGAAGAAGATTGATGCTAAATTTGATGTTTTAAGAAAAAACCATGCTACAAATTCTGAAGTTAGTAATAAGATTGAAAAAATTAAGAAGGATTTGGATGGTGAAATACTTGCACTGAAAAATAATTTAAATAAGGGCGTTAACTTGGATACAATCAAAGGGATTGTCGAAGTTAGTGCAAATACTCTACAAGATGAAACTATTCAAAAGCTGTATCGAATGGAGAAAAGTGTTGAGAGTAGAATTGATGCTAAACTCAATGTTAAACTAGAAGCTATAAGAAAAAAACTTGAAAAGAAATCAGGGATTTCCCCACCCCCGCGGCCTCCACCGCCACAACCCCACTAGAAATAATAATTTTAATTCATTTACCATCGCATTGTTCTACCTACATGATGTATTAACACGCTGAACAATAATTGTTAATTATGAATAGTATTAAGCGTCATTTAGTTGATGAGCTGCATAGGCCGGCTCGTAGATTCTTTCCCAGACGTCGCTTCATTATTAGAGGGTTTGACGATGTTTGGCAGATTGACTTGGCCGAATTTATACCTCATGCTCGAGAGAATGGCGGGTATAGATATATACTTGTGGTTATAGACTGTTTCTCGAAATTTTTATGGACTCGACCCCTTAAATCGAAAACCGGTCTGGATGTATGTAATGCTATGGGAGGCATTCTACAAGACACTCGACAACCGAAAAATATACAGTCCGACAATGGTAAAGAGTTTTATAATACTCGATTTCAAAATCTCATAAAGAAATATGGTATAAACCATTATTCAACATATAGTACAATGAAAGCGTCTATTGCTGAACGTGTTATTCGTACGCTAAAGGGTAGATTATATAAGGAATTTACAATGAGAGGTAGCTATAAGTGGATAGATATTTTACCCTCCGTGACTGATACGTATAATAAAACAAAACATCGAACAATTAAAATGCGACCTTGCGATGTGACTAAAAAGAATGAGAAGCTCCTGCTTTCTACTATCTACAATGATGTGCAAACAGCTGTGAAGCGGAAATATAAAGTTGGTGACATCGTGCGGATAAGTAAATTCAAAAGTGTTTTCTCGAAAGGCTATCTCAGGAACTGGGGTAGTGAATTGTACAAGATTATTAAAGCTAATGCTACAAATCCGCCAACATATATGCTGGAAGATATGAATGGAGATCCGATTTTGGGTTGTTTCTACGAACATGAATTGCAGAAAACTAAACATAAAGATTGTTACCTTTGCCGTATCCTGGATACGAATTAAACGACGTGCTTGCGATAAATTTGAGCTAATAAACATTACATATTGTTGTTAATAATATTTACTAAGATTGTGCGGACTTAAAAATCATTTCGACCCGTGAATGAAATTGTTATAAACAAACCTAACAAACGATGCACATTTCCCATAAAATTCCCATATATTTCTAACAGTATTAATAAATATAATAATACTAAAAATCTTTAACCAACCCAAACAGTCGTTATTGTGACCAATGATGAACTTACCGCTCACAGGCTCCACCTACCAATTTTTCACCAATGCACTAAGTGGAAATTACTTGAATACAACTCACAGGCTCCACCCACTAATTTTGTTCGAAAATTTATCAAGTGGAAAATATTTTACACGAGAAGCAAGGGCTTCTGCCCAATCAAAAGACTCGTTATTCCGACGAATAGAATGCGTCTTTTGATTGAACACCTGCAACAGCGTCATTTGTTTACGTCGTTGAAAAAGTTATAAAAGCTGAGAATTTTATTATTCATCCAGTCAGTCAGCTCTAGCTGCTGAATCAGTCGCTCTAAAGACTTAAAGCGACAACAGCCCCTTCTCTGGAGAGAACCGAACTTTCGACAAGTGACTTCAGAGCTGATACGACGATTTCTACGAGCAAGCCGAAGCGACTCGAAGCAATCCCGAGCGTTTCCGAGGCAAAGCCGAACATACCCGAGGAGAACTAAAGACGTAGGACGATTTCTACGAGCAAGCCGAAGCGACTCGAAGCAATCCCGAGCGTTTCCGAGGCAAAGCCGAACATACCCGAGGAGAACTAAAGACGTAGGACGACTCCTACGAGCAAGCCGAAGCGACTCGAAGCAATCCCGAGCGTTTCCGAGGCAAAGCCGAACATACCCGAGGAGAACTAAAGACGTAGGACGACTTCTACGAGCAAGCCGAAGCGACTCGAAGCAATCCCGAGCGTTTCCGAGGCAAAGCCGAACATACCCGAGGAGAACTAAAGACGTAGGACGACTTCTACGAGCAAGCCGAAGCGACTCGAAGCAATCCCGAGCGTTTCCGAGGCAAAGCCGAACATACCCGAGGAGAACTAAAGACGTAGGACGACTTCTACGAGCAAGCCGAACGCAGCCGAAGCAAACCCGAACGTTTCCGAGGTGACCCGAAGATACCCGAAGGCGTAGGAAGGCTTCCACGAACGAGACGAAGCAAACCCGAACGTTTCCGAGGTGACCCGAAGATACCCGAAGGCGTAGGAAGGCTTCTACGAACGAGACGAAGCAAACCCGAACGTTTCCGAGGTGACCCGAAGATACCCGAAGACGAGGAAGGACCTAAAAGGGATAAGCCGAACACTTACGAGGAGGACCGAGAGTCCGAATCAACAGCAGTCGCGTGCTTCAACCAACATCCAAGGAGCATTCGTGACCTGTTAGTGAGGCTGTGAACAAAGTGACCCAACCAAAGAGAGGTTGTTGAACAAAGTGACCCAACCAAAAGAGAGGTTGTTGAACAAAGTGACCCAACCAAAGAGAGGTTGTTGAACAAAGTGACCCAACCAAATACGAGAGGTTGTTGAAGTTGTGAGTGCCACTTAGTGCTCAACAAAGATCCAGACCACGGATCGTTATTCAAGTGTCAGACCTGTGCCGATACACCACCCCAGTGACTTGTGACGTGTGGCTAAAGTGACCTCACGTCGTACCCATTGTTACAACCGTAAGTACTGAACTGATTCCTAAGCTTGCACGGTTGGCAATCTCAAGATAGCCCCGTCACGTCACTCAGAAGTAGTTAGTTGGTTTGGTACCCGAAGGCAGCCTTACCCATTCTAGGCGTTAATTGACTAGGTACCCCGAAGGGAGCCTTATCCCCTAGAACCCCAACTGAGTGTCTCAAATATCTCTCTCTATTATTAAACTGCCAGTATCTAGCGACCACCCCCTTTTCCTTATCCCCCTGTGTGTGGGATCATTAGCCCTTTGGTCAAGGTGTCTCAGTAGACAGTGTATATAATTTCAATCTATGTGACTCTTAATATTTAGTGTTGCCTTAAGCCATTTCTTTATAGTCCTGCGTGGCTATTGTTTTTAGTGACCGAGTTGTGGTAATAAATTCATGTGGTTTGAAACGACTCTTTCATTAACCTTCGACACTAATATAAGCCCTATCCTGGAACACCCAGTGAATAAGTGTAGTGCCATCCTGAAGGAAGGACGCCACGTCTCCCCGTATTAGAGTACTACAGCTATAAGAGCTCAGGTAATTCGAATAACCGTATCTTGAGTAATTCCTATAAGCTGAAAGGTAACATTTTGGCGCGCCAACGTGAGTGGCAAAGTTTCACGTACCTTAGGCACGGAAACTTTCGGTGCAGAAAGCATCGACGAACTCAGGGGGGAGACAATGGCTTCGAAAAAACCCGGAATTCACGAGGAATCCACCTTCTAGACTCATCACAAGAGCACCTAAAGGCTTCCTCTCGTAACATACGTTCGCATATAATGCGACGTTAGTGCCAAACATGCGAGCCGCCCTCATCCTGGAGAGCCCTGGCTCAAGGAACGCCAGGCAGTAATGGATATTACGCAGAGGTGCATACATGTGGGCACAGAGATAAGCCAAGCACTACATTTCATTATAAGGGGCCCTCGAAAACGCCCCACACGAACCATGCAGACGGACATGGTAGCAACCACTTGGGCGGCAGTAGACAAGCAGACCTTCCAACGAACCCTGAATGACTTCGGGGAACTCTTCGAGGAAGGAAAGACTGTCACGACTACTGCCGCCACGAAGCATGAAATCCGCCGACATAACGCCGAACCGAAGATTTCCGAAGCATACCGAACACTTCCGAAGTCACCCGAAGCCGAACTAAAACTTCCACGGGCGAACGATTACTTCCGAAGACACCCGAACGCTTCGAAATGTATCGGCCCAGAGAATGGAGAGGCCCGCAGGTGAACCCACCAGAACCAGTCGCCAAACGGACCCGGCATTGCCATTCTAATGCACTGAGGCATCGGGAGCGAAGGTATGCCTATGCCAACGCCCCAATGCCACTTGAACTGAGGCCAGGCGAGTGTAACGGTGAAAGCCCACTTACCCCCTGGCCAACATATCGGACCACGTTGGTTGGGACCGTACCCAGTGGTCAAAAACGCCGGCCCTACAGCTATTTGGGTCGCGCGTTCAGGCGCACGCCTAGTGAAGTTTCACTTGGACCTGGTACGGCCCATGCGACGACCCAACGTGGCCCCAACACACGGGCCACAAGACATAGCCCCACCCCAGGAGCCACCAGACATAGCTCCCCCAACATACGAGCCACGAGACATAGCTCTACCTAATGAGCCCTCTGAAGAGGTTCCTACACAGGACCCAGGCCGCTCACCCGGAGCAACTGGAAGCACCCAGTGAATCACCCGTACGCTCCTCCCCCAGAACAAATCGCGAACACCCTCCTTCGCGTGTGTAGCTATAAGCGACCGTAAAGACTTTACTTAGGTAATTTAGTGTGTGCTTAAACAGGTTTCGAACAGCGTCTTCCCCGGGAGCGGTCGAATTGTTACTATACCGTTACCTGGGTGTGAACTAGCGACGTGTTCAAGGCTGAGTTAAAGCCCAAAACCATTGTGTATCGTATACCTCCCCCTCCCTTTTAGAACAAATCGCGAAACAACCCTCCTTCGCGTGTGTAGATATAAGCAACCATAGAGACTTTATTTAGGTTAAATTTTAATGTGCTCAAACAAACCTCAAGCAACGTCTTCCCCGGGAGCGGTCGAATTGTTACCTTTGCCGTATCCTGGATACGAATTAAACGACGTGCTTGCGATAAATTTGAGCTAATAAACATTACATATTGTTGTTAATAATATTTACTAAGATTGTGCGGACTTAAAAATCATTTCGACCCGTGAATGAAATTGTTATAAACAAACCTAACAAACGATGCACATTTCCCATAAAATTCCCATATATTTCTAACAGTATTAATAAATATAATAATACTAAAAATCTTTAACCAACCCAAACAGTCGTTATTGTGACCAATGATGAACTTACCGCTCACAGGCTCCACCTACCAATTTTTCACCAATGCACTAAGTGGAAATTACTTGAATACAACTCACAGGCTCCACCCACTAATTTTGTTCGAAAATTTATCAAGTGGAAAATATTTTACACGAGAAGCAAGGGCTTCTGCCCAATCAAAAGACTCGTTATTCCGACGAATAGAATGCGTCTTTTGATTGAACACCTGCAACAGCGTCATTTGTTTACGTCGTTGAAAAAGTTATAAAAGCTGAGAATTTTATTATTCATCCAGTCAGTCAGCTCTAGCTGCTGAATCAGTCGCTCTAAAGACTTAAAGCGACAACAGCCCCTTCTCTGGAGAGAACCGAACTTTCGACAAGTGACTTCAGAGCTGATACGACGATTTCTACGAGCAAGCCGAAGCGACTCGAAGCAATCCCGAGCGTTTCCGAGGCAAAGCCGAACATACCCGAGGAGAACTAAAGACGTAGGACGATTTCTACGAGCAAGCCGAAGCGACTCGAAGCAATCCCGAGCGTTTCCGAGGCAAAGCCGAACATACCCGAGGAGAACTAAAGACGTAGGACGACTCCTACGAGCAAGCCGAAGCGACTCGAAGCAATCCCGAGCGTTTCCGAGGCAAAGCCGAACATACCCGAGGAGAACTAAAGACGTAGGACGACTTCTACGAGCAAGCCGAAGCGACTCGAAGCAATCCCGAGCGTTTCCGAGGCAAAGCCGAACATACCCGAGGAGAACTAAAGACGTAGGACGACTTCTACGAGCAAGCCGAAGCGACTCGAAGCAATCCCGAGCGTTTCCGAGGCAAAGCCGAACATACCCGAGGAGAACTAAAGACGTAGGACGACTTCTACGAGCAAGCCGAACGCAGCCGAAGCAAACCCGAACGTTTCCGAGGTGACCCGAAGATACCCGAAGGCGTAGGAAGGCTTCCACGAACGAGACGAAGCAAACCCGAACGTTTCCGAGGTGACCCGAAGATACCCGAAGGCGTAGGAAGGCTTCTACGAACGAGACGAAGCAAACCCGAACGTTTCCGAGGTGACCCGAAGATACCCGAAGACGAGGAAGGACCTAAAAGGGATAAGCCGAACACTTACGAGGAGGACCGAGAGTCCGAATCAACAGCAGTCGCGTGCTTCAACCAACATCCAAGGAGCATTCGTGACCTGTTAGTGAGGCTGTGAACAAAGTGACCCAACCAAAGAGAGGTTGTTGAACAAAGTGACCCAACCAAAAGAGAGGTTGTTGAACAAAGTGACCCAACCAAAGAGAGGTTGTTGAACAAAGTGACCCAACCAAATACGAGAGGTTGTTGAAGTTGTGAGTGCCACTTAGTGCTCAACAAAGATCCAGACCACGGATCGTTATTCAAGTGTCAGACCTGTGCCGATACACCACCCCAGTGACTTGTGACGTGTGGCTAAAGTGACCTCACGTCGTACCCATTGTTACAACCGTAAGTACTGAACTGATTCCTAAGCTTGCACGGTTGGCAATCTCAAGATAGCCCCGTCACGTCACTCAGAAGTAGTTAGTTGGTTTGGTACCCGAAGGCAGCCTTACCCATTCTAGGCGTTAATTGACTAGGTACCCCGAAGGGAGCCTTATCCCCTAGAACCCCAACTGAGTGTCTCAAATATCTCTCTCTATTATTAAACTGCCAGTATCTAGCGACCACCCCCTTTTCCTTATCCCCCTGTGTGTGGGATCATTAGCCCTTTGGTCAAGGTGTCTCAGTAGACAGTGTATATAATTTCAATCTATGTATATATCTCTTAATATTTAGTGTTGCCTTAAGCCATTTCTTTATAGTCCTGCGTGGCTATTGTTTTTAGTGACCGAGTTGTGGTAATAAATTCATGTGGTTTGAAACGACTCTTTCATTAACCTTCGACACTAATATAAGCCCTATCCTGGAACACCCAGTGAATAAGTGTAGTGCCATCCTGAAGGAAGGACGCCACGTCTCCCCGTATTAGAGTACTACAGCTATAAGAGCTCAGGTAATTCGAATAACCGTATCTTGAGTAATTCCTATAAGCTGAAAGGTAACAAGATGTATATCTGATTGAAAAAGTATTACGTGTAAAGGACGGAAAAGCTTATGTAAAATGGTTAGGGTTCGATAATTCGCATAATAGCTGGATTGACGAGGATAATGTTTTGTAATTTTATTAAAACTGTATATTATGATTATATAAAAATAAAAAAGTATTAATTCTATACATGCACGCATTTTTATTTAAGGTGAATTACATATCTGTATCCTAACATCCTGTATAAAGCAATATAAGAAATTTTTAATCGTGAGAAGGTATAAACGTGCAGCTGCAAAACATTATTCTTATATATAGTCACATTAAATATGACTTCTATGTCTACGCATTTCTTTAAGTGAGATGCACTTTATATATATATATATATATCTAAAAGGGGTATTTTAAGGAAAAAAATGTTGGATGTTATATTCTCTTTATTTAATAATGTATATTACATATATTTATTTATAAAATTATATAAAGTGTACAACAAAAGACCTAATCATATATTTTTCCATATTCTCCATTTTATAGTTTTATTTTACTAATATTTGTCACCAACATATATATTTCTAAATCGGATTTGAGTTTTTCAATTTCGTATATAAACCTCATAATTCTAATGTTCAACAAGTCTTTCTTCTGTCTAAGAGCCCTCCGCCTGCTTTCAACGGACATTGTCGACTGATGTATTTCCAGCAAGTCTAGACATGTTTATGCGGGTCTGTACATGTTAGCTACTTGCGAAACGCTTCTGACTGGCATATATTACATATCCACCACCAGTCACGGCCAGCTCGTCATTATAGTCCAATTCAGGATGATTATATTGAGGATACCAACTCATTAACATCTTCGGTATATTCTTATTTAAAGTCAGTACAGTCGATGTTTCTATGTCGAATACGCAAATTTCTGCATGAAGATCTAAATCAGGTTCACATATATATTCATACTCACTATAAATGTACCACTTTTTAAGTTGGGTCATATTTGGGCTACAATATTCTAACACGTTCATTAATTCATCGATATCAAAATATTGCATGTTTTGATATGCGAATGCCGCTATGAATAAACACTCGCTTTGCGTTAATTCCGAAGATAATAACCAATCTCGCACTATGATAGGTATTTCAATACCATTAGCAGACAAACAGTTATCATATTTCTCATATTGCACCGCCATTATACTATATAGAAGGTGCTACACCGCTTTGCAATTGATACTGATGATATTACATTCGAAATTCTTATATATTTAATATTTAGTTGGGGTAGTATCCATCAGGGGGCGCTTTTTATATTTTCTGCGCATGCGGCTATCACAGAAGCAGACAGCCGTTGCGGTTTCCGCTGGAAACATGTTTAGACCTGTTTGAAGTACATTGAGAAGCGCGATAGCAAGCCGGGTAATTTATTCAGGAATTTTTCTAGAAGCAAAGACCATCTTGATGGTCCGCCATTTTGTCTGACGTCACCTTAGTTTGGCTAGTGACCGTGAGAGGATGCTACATTAGTTAGGTTGGTAATCATGAGAGATGCCATTTCTTAGTTTGGTTAGTGACCGTGAGAAGGCCCCACATTAGTTGGGTTGGTAATGATGAGAGATGCCATTTCTTAGTTTGGTTAGTGGCCGTCAGAGGGCGCCACATCAGTTGGGTTGGTAATGATGAAATCTGCTATTTTTAGTTGGGTTGGCGACCACGAGGGGGCGCCACATCAGTTGGGTTGGTAATGATGAAATCTGCCATTTTTAGTTGGGTTGGCGACCACGAGGGGGCGCCACATCAGTTGGGTTGGTAATGATGAAATCTGCCATTTTTAGTTGGGTTGGCGACCACGAGGGGGCGCCACATCAGTTGGGTTGGTAATGATGAAATCTGCCATTTTGGGCTGGCGACCACGAGGGGGCGCCACATCAGTTGGGTTGGTAATGATGAAATCTGCCATTTTTAGTTGGGTTGGCGACCACGAGGGGGCGCCACATAAGTTGGGTTGGCAGAGGGCGCCACTAGGGCGAGGGGGGTGAGGGGGAGCTGGGTGAGAGGGGGAGGAGGTCCCAGAACTGTCCAAAGTACCCTACTGACGTTTTAGACTAGTTTTTGTTCCAGTGCTATTCACACACTGGTAAATAAAAATACACTCGACTCGATTTTATCGTGACATTGTCGCGGGCTCCTCTAGGAGAAGCCGTATTTATAAGTTCCACGCTGAGGTAGCGTCCTCCTTGTGGTGTTTATACGGTAACAGATTCGGTATCTAATCTGTGTTCGGTATATACTCGACTTTATTCCACAACACGGATTATCGGATGGTTCACTTAAATGAGGGGTTTTGCCGCCTAATCTACCTAATGCAGGCGCACCTAGACGGCGCCACGGTGTTAGAAACAAGAGACCTAGAAGTAAATTTGAATCATGACTTTAACCGAATAATTGAGATGTCGCTACTACTGCGCTGTCACTTTATGCAAGCGTGTACAGGCCGTTAACCAACAAATTTTGTGTGTGTTGCTAAACATTATTTTTCTTATTACTACTTAGTTAGTCGTGTTATAATCGTACCGTAAGTTCTGTAAAGAGTAATATGATAATTTTATTAAGTTGACATAATGCATTTTTAGACTTAAAATATGGATAGAAGCTGGTGCATTGTATGTGCGGCGTAGAAGCAAGAAGCAAGAGCGATGCATATTTTCCGAGAATGCGAACAAGTAACTAATGGCACTAATAGTTGACATATAACCCGAAGGTGAGCTGGAGATTTTTTGTTTGTAGTTCTAATTCTAAGTGCAACAAGGGCCACCTGGTTGTAGCAAGGATTTTGTTGGTTTCCGATTACACCAATTAAAGTTTGCAATTATTAGGAGTATAATATAAGTGAGAATAATTGTAGTTGAGATGTCAGGCGATTTTTGACAAAATGATTAGTGTACATTATAAAGGACCTCTAATTGAACAACTTTTTCTTACAAAATTATCAATGCAAATGTAGGGAAATGGAGATAAAAAATAAATTAGGTATTCACCGAGTTAATCTTGCAGGTTACAGCCCATGTGAGATATCCCATATAGAGCATTGAAATAATGAAAATCGCAATAAATGATGTTTATTTAAGCTCACAACACAACAATTACCTTTGATTTCCACGTTCTTTGATTGAATTTTAGCAAAATTGTAAATACGAGATCACATGATATCAGCTGTTTTTGTTGACATTTGATGGTGCTTTTAAAATCGCAGAAGTCATAAGAAAACATACAAATTGACCTAAATTGTGTGTGATTATGTGAAATAAACATCAATTATAGTGATTTTCATGATTTCAATGATCTATATGGGATACCTTACATGAGATGTAACCTGCAAAATTGACTTGGTCAGTACCTAATTTATTTTTTATCTCCATTTCTCTATGTTTGCATTGATAATTTTATAAGAAAAAGGTGTTCAATTAGAGGTTCTCTACAAGTTACACTAGTCGCCCGACACCTCAACTGCAGTTTAACCCTATGGGTGTATAAGAAAGCCTTTAAACTACACGAAAAACTTACTACTTGTTTTTAAGTTTCTATATTATGTTTTTTCACAAGCAATCAATCCATGTTTAGCAGTGTTAATAGAAACTTCAGATTTCTTGGTACAGAAGCATTTATGGTTTTTCCTAATGATTTTCCTGTGCAGTTTCCTATAATGAAAATGTGCCTTTATACTATCGTTGATATTTGTTAGTATACAGTTGTAATTATTATATTTTATTATTCAGGAGCGAAACTTGGCAACAGCAAATGGGCATGAAACCTGTACTAGATGCCAGTACATGTAATAAGAAACTTTGCAGCCTACATTTTGACACAACATACTATGCACACCCTCATTCAGTACACCTCAACAGAAATGCAGTGCCGACACTCCATCCCATGAGGCCACCCACGGAGCTTAAGGCAGCCATATCATTGGAAGTCTCATTTGTTTTACGACAACAATAAATTAACCAATTTGGTGTTAGTTATTGCAGGTTTAATTTTTTTGTTTTCTTCTATAGCCATGTAATTAACATTATTTAGTTTTTAAGCCCTAATTGTCACTCTTTTAATTATATATTGATGAAAAGACGTCTACTAAATTTGTTAGGTATCTTATGTATCCATATTTTTATTTATGTCACCTTATTTTATGTTCATCATTTATGTAATACAAGATTTTGTAAATGGTGGTAGTAAACATGGGCTTAAGTCATTGTGTATCTATCGGGTTTAATTACCTACTTTGTAGTATTTTGAGTAGGTACTTGTACTTTTCAACAGCAATTCTATCTTATTGTTAAAACTATCTTTCTAGTAATATATGTTGAACACTTGTGAAATATAGAAATAGTAATACAATAAAACACCTTTTTCACAAAATATAGTTTAATAACTAGATGTCACATTTCGTGTGCACTGCACACATCGTCAGTAGTAACTGTTATAACTGACGATGTGTGCAGTGCACACAAAATGTGACATCTAGTTATTAAACTATTTTTTGTGAAAAAGGTGTTTTATTGTATTAATAAAAATATATTTGTTAGTCGAATATTCTACTTTTGGTAGATTATGCTATTGTTCGTTAATTTATTTTTGTACTGGTAATTTAACTAAAACACATGTTGGATGTTAGTTATAATTTTTCAATAGTAATCATAAATGTATACCTTTTCTACTTTGTAGTATTTTGAGTAGGTACTTGCGCTTTTTCAACAGAAATTCTATCTTAATGTTAAAAATATGTTTGTTAGTCGAATATTCTACTTTTGGTAGATTATGCTATTCTTCGTTACTTTATTTTTGTACTGGTAATTTAACTAAAACATACGTGTTAGATGTTGGTTATTAATATTCATAAATGTACTTTGTACCTTTTCTACGTAGCAATATTAAAGTGTAATTATTTAAGTAATTCTTTTCTTTAAAACGTTATTGTGTGATTACAGCATTGTAATTGAATATCGTACTGCATACTGTCTTCCTTAGCAATGATTCCTCATTACTACGGGAACTAGTAAATAGTATGCAATTTGATGACAGTGTTGTGATCATGTACCGCGAGATCAAAAATTATATTGAAAAAGGTTTGCTATGGAATGTACAAGTCTGTCTTAAGTTATATCATTAAGTGTCACACTGCATTATATTTTCTCTTAAAATGACAAATATTAATGACAGTATGACACTTAATGATATAACTTAAGACAGATTTTTACATTCCATGGCAAACCTTTATCAATATATTTTTGATCTCGCGGTAAAGGCTGCGTTTGATAAGGTTTTGGCGGGAGAGAAATGTTCCCAAAAAATACCATTTTTATTTCCATTTTTACGGGCGTAAAATATCAAAACATGTAAATTTTATGCATTAAGCATGAAGATAAAGGTTAAACGAAGTGAACGGTCGAATTCTTTTTTAAATTAAGTTAATATATAAGCCGTAAATAAAATGGGAAGTTAGTGGTTTTGCAAGTACTAGAAAAAATGGCTACATTTAAAAATTACACGGTAAATTTATATGTAATATAGCAAGTACACTCGGTATTTATATTTGGAAGGTAAAAATACTAATAGTAGCTAAATACATGTATATTTTTTTAAGTGATCCATGAAATAAAATTTGTTTACATTTTTGGTGGGTCTTTACCATGTCTTTACATACATTACAGATATCTGTTACATTTACGTCGAGTAACAGTGTAGCACATATAATACAGATGGCGTTATTATCTTGCAATTATTTAGAGGTTAGTTGTGTGTTATGCGATACTTTAATTATTCATTATAATGTAAAATTATAATTAACAACAATTTTTGCGGTTACTAATTATAAAATTTAGTATGTTAGGAGTTATTTGAAAGTACGTAATAGACAATCAACAGTTGGCATCACTGGTTGGCACCACAAAACCAAAAAGTAACTACATAGTTTAATTTGCGAGTTTAATGAAATTGCAATATTTTAAAATATGGAGTTTTCTGTTATCCTTAATTGAAAGATGCCTATGCTTTTACTAATGAGATGAATTATGTAAATCAATTAAACTGGGACTGTTTACGCCGACAAAAGCCTAATAGCTGTTTTATATTTACGAAGTTCGCAAAGAAACTGTCGGCTAAGAACGTTTTACATTTTTCTTCAACATTTGTTAAGGTTGTTGCTAATTACTTAAAATGTAAATATAGGTACATTTTATTTGTTAGCAGTTTTCAGAACTTTGAAATCGATTATTTTTTAAATAGAAACTGCACACCATGTCTATAGTATTTTTGACATATTCATCAAATTTTATAGTTCAAACCATGGTACAAATATATAAGGTATGCTACAACTTTGACTAAAATTCGTCTATTTCTGCGCTGCACACATCTATCACACATCATCAATGTTGCGTCATCCATCATATGCTTGTAGTTTGTGTTTTGTTTATATTTATATTTCCAAGAAGTTATATCCGATTATATCGTATTTTGTGTAATTATAGTTATTATTTCATGTGTTTAGTGTAGTTATTAAGATTTGTAAATATTTTTGTTAAGCCTTAAGCCAAAGACTTTTAATTTGATTTATTTAGAACTTAGAAAAGGTTACAACATAGAAGGTAATGAGTTTATTAAACATTGTATTATAAAGCAATACATTTGCCTCTACCTTTACCTCATCTAATATGGTAATCTGCTGTGTCTTGAACTGCAAAATCAGGTCAGAAAACACTCGAGGAAGGAATATTAGATATTTTCGTTTTCCTAAAGATCAAAACCTATCTCAGCAGTGGATACAGGCCTGTGGTAGAAGGATACAAAACACAAGAAATCGTAAGTTTTGCATTTGGATGTATTTGTATACCTTTTAATGATGTTATTATTTACAGATTTTATATGTTCGCTTCATTTTGCAAGAGATGCATATGAGAACTGCTACTTAAATAATTGACGGATGAAAGAGAAATATATGTATCCAGTAAAATCTTCCCGAATACTTCATAAAACAGCTGTTAATATTCATTAGATGATAATACACAAATTGAAACACCAGAAAGCACTTGGATTGCATTAATTTCTGGAGGGTGTCTACGTCAACCTAGTGCTATGATGAAAAAAATGGCAGAAGACATTGAACAACTTTTTAATTTTCTTCTTAAAAATTCAATAAAAATACTAAAGCGATTGGCAAAAAATATAAAGACGGACTTGCCACAAGAAGTTGTAGAATCATATATTAGAGTACGAACTTACATACGTATAAAAGAGATGAATAAAAATAACTATCAACAAAAAAGAAAATTCCAAAAAAAAAAAAATTGGAAATAAAAGAAATAACCATATCTGTTGTTTTATTTATTACCTGTAAATTAAGAATTAATAAACAAAAATCCAATATTAAACCAAGTTTTCTTACTATTACACTTTCAACTTTTGCAATATTCATTGGTATCAGTAACTTAAAGCAATATACTAGAAAAAATGCACATTTTCAAGTCAAATTTATTTTTGTGATAAATTACTTTGTCAGTAAAGTAATTACAAATTGTATTACAAAACGACATAAAACAGGTTTCGTAAACCAAAGTGTCACATAATATCCAGTGGGAGCTTTTTCATTAATACAGTCTTATTATTTTGCTTTATGAGTTTTTAAACAAGTAATCTGTAAAGAAATTTTATTTTAGTTACACATTCGTAAACAACTGTGCTATATACCACACGATCATTTAAATTCTAAATTATAGCAGGCGGGATTTTTTTTATTAGGTTGTCTAGAATGTCAATTATTGATTAATTAACATTGTGAAACGTCACTTTGACAATTCAAATTGTAAATTAGTACTTATATACCAACTTAATTTAAATTTCACAGCCTGCTCTAATTTAGAATTTAAATGATCGCCCGGTACTTTGTTTATTATTCTTTATATAGCAATCTATATACTATTACATCTGTGGTTATTCAAAATTAATCTTTCTTTTCTTAATATCAGTGGTAATGACGTAGCTGTGTTCAAATGACGTCAAAGGAAGCTTCGCTAGAACATACCTTATATATTTGTACCATGGTTCAAACTATATAGCAAATTAGCAAATTAAAAAATTCCAATGCGCAACGTTTCAAAAATATCGATATTAGAATCGAATAATGTATCAAAAATTCAAAATCGATATACCTTGATATCGACATATTTATCATGTTTATATTAAAAGTTCTTTGCTGTGGCTTTTCAAGCCATTTAGTAGCAAATAAAATCTTTAACTTAAAATATATATTTACTCAAAAAACAAACAAAAAATCTAATAAAAAGACAAACAAAATATAAATTTGTATCTATAACGTATAAGAAATCCAAAACTCAAATATATAATTCTAGTTGTATAAAACACATACATATAAATACAAGTAAAAAATAAACATCTTAAAACATATCTTCTTTACAATTTTGAGGAAATAGTAATTGTGATAAAGATAACAAACACCCCATGAAGGCGATTCGGCGAACTATACGAGATGTCAAGTCTATGAAATGCAATATTCCGCTGGCGCTTTCGGATTATAATTTCTACGAAACAGCAAACATCGCAGTAGGCATTTTTCAAATTTCCAACTTCTTTCTTAAAAATATATTCTATTGTATTCTGTATAATATGAACAGTTTCTTTTGTATATTAATGTAAAATAAATGTGTAAAATGTCAAAGATTGTTTACCAGGTTATAAGTAGAATGGCATTTTTGATTAAACGATATTATCGAATAAAAAAATCGATAACAGTCAATATTATTAAATAAAAAAATATCGATTTCAATCACGATTATCGAAAAGAAAACATGGATACTTTTCTACAAAACAATATATCGTGCGCATCACTAGTTCAAATCACATATGCCTGCCCACTCTTTCTTCCGGAGGTCAGTTCGCCGGTTTTCTAGTTTCGATTAATAACAATAATCTTTATAATAGCCTCATTATTTATAATATATTAACATTAAAATAATACCTTTACCTTACTTAGTTTTGAAGATTTTTATTACAACTACTGTTCTTTTTATTTTTGGTGTTTGTAGAGTTAAATCTTTGTACATATTTAAAACTGTTTTTATCATCTTTATTGTAAAAATACTTGACGCTGTTTGGGTGGCGATTTTCACGGTTTGGTTAGAAGTGCCTTATCTAATATGTTCGTGACGTACTTAAACGTACAGATAGTGTATAATAACACAGTAAAATATAATAAGAGAATGTTCACAGCTTCACAAATTATGGCTAGGTTATGTTATAAAATATACAGATATCGCATACTTATAATTCCTTGTTAAATTTACTTACATAGGAACCAATACATTCTGTTAAAAATGGTACCGTTTTGGCGCGATATTTGAATTGAAAAGTTATAATATAAAGTAACAACGTACCTATGACCAAATTTGCCTTAAAATATGTATATAGAATTTTTCTTATTCGAACTTAGTAATCTCACAAAAAAAATCCATTCTGAAAACTGTCCAGGAGCCAAATTACAAAATAGAAATAAAATAAAAACATGAAAAAAACTGATCAACTGTCAAACTGGCACTTGGGATTTTCAAATACTAACTTTACATGTATTTTTAGCAGGTGAAATATATTTATTAGAATGTTGAACTAATAGGTACGTTATGAAGACAATAATATGACTATATTTCAGTTTTGCATATTATTATTATTATTATTATTAGATATGATCAACAGAGATGCAGGCTACGTACTAAATGTATCAAGTAACAGAAAATGTTTTATTTTGCATAACACAAACACACTGCTGTTTATTTATTGTGTGATTTTATATAATAATAATAATATTACTTTATTTCCAAAATAAGAGAACAACACTGTATTAATATAAATTACAAAATATAAATATATATGAAATAAGAAAATAAGAAAGTCGAATGGATGAGTATCACCTACCTTTAGCGAATATGTTTAAGAATAACTTAATTTATAAATAAAAGAAACGTAATTTTAAATTTTTACAAATAAATTCAAATGAATGCTTAAAGTTCGCGCGTCTTTCTCCCTTCAGCATGAAAGTTGACAAGTATCGATTAGATTCATATGTATAAAATCGAATTGCAAAGAAAGTCTGCCAGACCAAATCTACGTTTGTAGGTAGAAATTCAATAAGCAGGTAAAATGACCTTGAAATGTTTTTAGATCTTCAGAATTAGTTAGTTTGTTAGAATCAGAGAAATAGAGTAGGGGAGAACGCGCTTAAAGATGCGCCAACTAAGTTAAATTGAATTCCGCCATTTTGAAGGTTGCTCACAAGCGCATCTAACCACATTTTCAATGAATCACCCCGTGGAAATCTACAAATAGTGCAGAATTAATCGCGCTCTTAAAGATGCAATTCTTTCATTCTATTACGGTAATATTTATACCTAGTTCAACAATTCGCATGTAAAGTTCATTGACTTAGAAAAATGTAAACAAACTTACGTGTGAAAAGAAATGCCTTCCGGCTTAAATCTTCGACTGTTACTGCAGCCCAACACAGAGCACGACATGTTAATAACACACACAAGTCCTTTTTAATACAATTAATTAAAAATAACCTCCAAGCTTGACAATTACAACAACACAAGTGCCAATTACCCTGCAAAATGGCGACCACTATAGCGTTTGCTTAAAACTGGATGCGCACTCTTCGAAGCGCGTTCTCCCCTACTCTATTTCTCTGGTTAGAATTAACATCGTGGCGCCATCCAATTATTACTAGTAGTACTTAAGAAACGCTAAAATCTGAGATACGAACCGAAATGGATTTGTCAACTTTGAAACGCAGCCTTAAGGCTGCGTTTGATAACGTTTTGGCGGGAGAGAAATGTACCCGAAAAATACCATTTTTATTTCCATTTTTTCAGGCGTATGATATCAAAACATGTAAATTTTATGCATTAAGCATGAAGATAAAGGTTAAACGAGGTGAAAGGTCGAATTCTTTTTTAAATTAAGTTAATATATAATCCGTAAATAAAATGGGAAGTTAGTGGTTTTGCAAGTACTAGAAAAAATGGCTACATTGTCAGATCATGATAAGTATAAATAAATAGTGTAGTGTATACTAATACTAACAACACTCTTAACAAATAACAAAGAAGACAGAAAAAAAACACAAAATAATAAAATCAAATAAGTATATCGATAGTGTTTAATAACACACTAAAATACAATAAACCAAAACAAAAACGCAAGAGAATGTTCACAGGTTACGGCTTGGTTATGTTATAAAATATAACATATATCGCATATATTTATATTTCCTTGTTAAATTTGCTTACCTAGGAACCAATACAATCTGTTAAAAATAGTAGCGTTTCGGCGCGATATTTGAATTGAAAAGTTATAATATGAACTAAATAAAAAGACTGAAAATTCAGACTATTGGTGCGTTTTCGGGTTCCAAATAAACAACTCGTGCAATTTATTTATTTAAAACAGTCTGTATATTCACACACGTAAAATTAATTACAATATAAAAATATAAAACTAATCAAAACATAAAAATGTAAAATAAATGTAACGCACTTAAAATTATTACAAATAGATTAACACATGTATTTATTTCACTACTGTTATTTATGTAACACTGTACCGTATTTATATCACTTCTATTTACATTCCGTAATATTTATGTAACAACTACACTCACTTATTTATGCTTACTTTTCGACTACCACTTAAGGAACTATTTATTTATGTTTATTTATTTATCTGCCTGTTCCGCACGAGACTATTGAATGAATCTCTTATTCCGGAATAAGAAAGTCCTTAGTAGTCGTCGCGCGGAACAGACCAAAGTAAAAATAAATATTAGAAATAAATAAATGGTTCCTTGAGTGGTATACCCTGTCTCAGAATAAGAAGGAGTGATTCAAATATCCCGCCAAAACATGGAACACATAGCTTAAAATTTAGTAGACAATTTGATATGACATCATGACAATTGAGGTTAGAAGAACTGTATTAATTCTAACCAAGGATTTAGCTGTTTTGTGTTTCATTTACTACTTTCGTTAAAATAGATGGATGTGCCGCTTTTCATTCTACCAGTCGAAGCAGCAATACGAGTGCACGGCAATTGGAAACAGGAGAGTAAAGTTATAAACACAAATAGGTGCATATATCTATAATTTGATGAATACAAATCTCTTAACATTCAAATCTGTTCATTCTAGTTTTACAAAAAAAAATTAGAAGAATCTATGGATAAAGATATAGGCTCAATTTACAAATGAAAGCATATAGGCTTTGTTCTGAGCGTTTTGAGGAGGATTGTCGTTATAAATATATAATTACTGCACATTTTAGTGTATGTGCTACATCAACATGAAAATTGCGAATCAAGTCTATTTATTATTAAATATTTGTATCAGAGAGCAAGAATGAATCAAACCTTTTATCTCTTATCAAAATGTCCTTAAGAACTTGCAGAAAAAGTTTTACTTATTAGTTTCTATTTTAAATATCAATAAAGAACTTATATAGATAAATCATTCGTTTTACTGCTATACAAACCTTGAGGAGGTAAATTCAAGCAACTAGTCTTGGAAATGTGAATCTTACATACAACAGCAATAAATAGAAAAATTTACATCGGCTAAAATTGTTTACACGAACTGCAAAGATAATTACATATACCTACACATTACTAATTATTATTCCCTATTAAAATTTATTTATTATGAAAATATATAAAGTATAACAAATATTTATTTCTATTAAATATTGGAAATTAACAATATAATTTAGTGTTCACATCGTGTTAAAAAGATTAAAAATTTACATGCTCGGTACAATTTTTCCAAATACTTATTGTAACATTTGTAATTGCTTCTGTCAAAAGTTCTCATATAAGTGATATTCTGAAAGGGAATTTTTTTGAAGCAACTTCATCTTATGTATCAATTCAGATCCTATATGAAGTATTCTTAATTGCCTATCTTTATCGGTATGGCTATTTAATCTTACAGGTTTTCATCAAAGCTTGTCGTGCACTCATTATACTTGCAGCAATCCAATCTTTTTCCCATATTCTCCACCATATATTTTCACCTTTTTCTATTAGTACAGGTTTCTTTACGTTTGACATATCTGAAATATAACATGTACCTATATGAACATGTGGTAATATAATTAGTATTTAATTAACACTTACTTGAAATTAATGAGTCAATTCTAGAATATGTGTGAGTTGTCCAGTTCACTTATGGTATGAACTCATCTATAGTTATTTTTGCAATGATATTAATTGTTGAATGTTTGATTTTTGCACTGACGTACAGTATTTTTGACAGATTAATCAAATTCAAAGTTTCAAATGCATGATCAAGTATAATAAACCAAAGTAAAAATGTATGAGACTAGGTTATGGCTTGGCTATAAACATAAAATGACGTTTTGTCAAACCACTGTCAAACTTATTTTCCCATGTTAAACTTGCCTACGCAAGAACCAATGAAATACTTTAAAAATATACGCCATTTCGGCGCGATATTTGAATCACTCCTTCTTATTCTGAGACAAGGTATAGTCACATTTAGGATTTGCAAATACTAACTTTACCCGTATTTTTAGCGTGTAAAACATATTTAATAGAATGTTGAACTAATGGGTACATGAAGACAATATGACTATATTTCTGTTTTGCTTATTATTATTCTATATGATCAACAAAGGTATGATATACCGCACAGATGCAGTAGCCTGTAATAATTACAAATGTATCAAGTAAAAGAAAATGTTATTGTAAAAATACTTGAAGCTGTTTGGGTGGCGATTTTCACGGTTTGGTTAGAAGTGCCTTATCTAATATGTTCGTGACGTACTTAAACGTACAGATAGTGTATAATAACACAGTAAAATATAATAAGAGAATGTTCACAGCTTCACAAATTATGGCTAGGATATGTTATAAAATATAAAGATATCGCATACTTATAATTCCTTGTTAAATTAACTTACATAGGAACCAATACATTCTGTTAAAAATGGTACCGTTTTGGCGCGATATTTGAATTGAAAAGTTATAATATAAAGTAACAACGTACCTATGACCAAATTTGCCTTAAAATATGTATATAGAATTTCTCTTATTCGAACTTAGTAATCTCACAAAAAAAATCCATTCTGAAAACTGTCCAGGAGCCAAATTACAAAATAGAAATAAAATAAAAACATGATAAAAACTGATCAACTGTCAAACTGGCAGGCACTTGGGATTTGCAAATACTAACTTTACATGTATTTTTAGCAGGTGAAACATATTTATTAGAAATGTTGAACTAATAGGTACGTTATGAAGACAATAATATTACTATATTTCAGTTTTGCATATTATTATTATTAGACATGATCAACAAAGATGCAGGCTACGTACTAAATGTATCAAGTTACAGAAAATATTTTATTTTCATAACACAAATTATTTATTGTGTAGTTTTATATAATAATAATATTAGTTTATTTCCAAAATAAGAGAACAACATTGTATTAATATAAATTACAAAATATAAATATATATGAAATAAGAAAATAAGAAAGTCGAATGTATGAGTATCACCTACCTTTAGCGAATATGTTTAAGAATAACTTAATTTATAAATAAAAGAAACGTAATTTAAAATTTTTACAAATAAATTCAAATGAATGCTTAAAGTTCGCGCGTCTTTCTCCCTTCAGCATGAAAGTTGACAAGTATCGATTAGATTCATACGTATAAAATCAAATTGCAAAGAAAGTCTGCCAGACCAAAACTACGTTTGTAGGTAGAAAATCAATAAGCAGGTAAAATGACCTTGAAATGCTTTAGATCTTTTCTTCAGAATTAGTTTTGTTTGTGGTTTAGAATTAACATCGTGGCGCCCTCTAATTATTACTAGTAGTACTTAAGAAACGCTAAAATCTTAGATACGAACCGAAATGGATTTGCTAAGATTGAAACGCACCCTTAAGGGCAGACTTTCTTTGCAATTCGATTTTATACATATGAATCTAATCGATACTTGTCAACTTTCATGCTGAAAGGAGAAAGACGCGCGAACTGTAAGCATTCATTTGAATTTACTTGTAAAAATTTAAAATTACGTTTCTTTTATTTATAAATTAAGTTATTCTTAAACATATTCGCTAAAGGTAGGTGATACTCATCCATTCGACTTTCTTATTTTCTTATTTCATATATATTTATATTTTGTAATTTATATTAATACAATGTTGTTCTCTTATTTTGGAAATAAACTAATATTATTATTATTATATAAACCACACAATAAATAAACAACAGTGTGTTTGTGTTATGCAAAATAAAACATTTTCTGTTACTTGATACATTTAGTACGTAGCCTGCATCTCTGTTGATCATGTCTAATAATAATAATAATAATAATAATAATAATATGCAAAACTGAAATATAGTCATATTATTGTCTTCATAACGTACCTATTAGTTCAACATTCTAATAAATATATTTCACCTGCTAAAAATACATGTAAAGTTAGTATTTGCAAATCCCAAGTGCCAGTTTGACAGTTGATCAGTTTTTTTCATGTTTTTATTTTATTTCTATTTTGTAATTTGGCTCCTGGACAGTTTTCAGAATGGATTTTTTTTGTGAGATTACTAAGTTCGAATAAGAGAAATTCTATATACATATTTTAAGGCAAATTTGGTCATAGGTACGTTGTTACTTTATATTATAACTTTACAATTCAAATATCGCGCCAAAACGTACCATTTTTAACAGAATGTATTGGTTCCTATGTACGTAAATTTAACAAGGAATTATAAGTATGCGATATCTGTATATTTTATTACATAACCTAGCCATAATTTGTGAAGCTGTGAACATTCTCTTATTATATTTTACTGTGTTATTATACACTATCTGTACGTTTAAGTACGTCACGAACATATTAGATAAGGCACTTCTAACCAAACCGTGAAAATCGCCACCCAAACAGCGTCAAGTATTTTTACAATAAAGATGATAAAAACAGTTTTAAATATGTACAAAGATTTAACTCTACAAACACCAAAAATAAAAAGAACAGTAATTGTAATAAAAATCTTCAAAACTAAGTAAGGTAAAGGTATTACTTTAATGTTAATATATTATAAATAATGAGGCTATTATAAAGATTATTGTTATTAATCGAAACTAGAAAACCGGCGAACTGACCTCCGGAAGAAAGAGTGGGTAGGCATATGTGATTTGAACTAGGGAGGCGCACGATATACATATTGTTTTGTAAAAAAGTATCGATGTTTTCTTTTCGATAATCGTGATTGAAATCGATATTTTTTTATTTAATAATATTGACTGTTATCGATTTTTTTATTCGATAATATCGTTTAATCAAAAATGCCATTCTACTTATATCCTGGTAAACAATCTTTGACATTTTACACATTTATTTTACATTAATATACAAAAGCAACTTCATATAGTGGAGGCAATCCTTAAACCGTTGCACGTCATTCATTTTTTAAAAACCGTACCACCCAAAAAATTATAAAATTTACAATACACAATTATATTTTTCAGATATTTATATGTCAAATTTGTTTACATTAAAATGGCGTGCAAATCATATGATTTTTCAAACAGACTTGACTACGCTGCAGTATATGACGTCATTAACGAGTAATGACGTGCAACGGTTTAAGGATTGCCTCCACTATATTATACAGAATACAATAGAATATATTTTTAAGAAAGAAGTTTGAAATTTGAAAAATGCCTACTGCGATGTTTGCTGTTTCGTAGAAATTATAATCCGGAAGCGGCAGCGGAATATTGCATTTCATAGACTTGACATCTCGTATAATTCGCCGAATCGCCTTCATGGGGTGTTTGTTATCTTTATCACAAGTACTATTTCCTCAAAATTGTAAAGAAGATATGTTTTAAGATGTTTATTTTTTACTTGTATTTATGTATGTGTTTTATACAACTAGAATTATATATTTGAGTTTTGGATTTCTTATACGTTATAGATACAAATTTATATTTTGTTTGTCTTTTTATTGGATTTTTTTTTGTTTTTTGAGTTAATATATATTTTAAGTTAAAGATTTTATTTGTTACTAAATGGCTTGAGAAGCAACAGCAAAGAACTTTTAATATAAACATGATAAAAATGTCGATATCAAGGTATATCGATATTCTTCATTCAATATTTGTTTAAAATCGATTTTGAATTTTTGATACATTATTCGATTCTAATATCGATATTTTTGAAACGTTGCGCATTGGAATTTTTTAATTTGCTAATTTGCTATATAGTTTGAACTATAAAATTTGATGAATATGTCAAAAATACTGTAGACATGGTGTGCAGTTTCTATTTAAAAATAAACGATTTCAAAGTTCTGAAAACTGCTAACAAATAAAATGTACCTATATTTACATTTTAAGTAATTAGCAAGAACCTTAACAAATTTTGAAGAAAAATGTAAAACGTTCTTAGCCGACAGTTTCTTTGCGAACTTCGTAAATATAAAACAGCTATTAGGCTTTTGTCGGCGTAAACAGTCCCAGTTTAATTGATTTACATAATTCATCTCATTAGTAAAAGCATAGGCATCTTTCAATTAAGGATAACAGAAAACTCCATATTTTAAAATATTGCAATTTCATTAAACTCGCAAATTAAACTATGTAGTTACTTTTTGGTTTTGTGGTGCCAACCAGTGATGCCAACTGTTGATTGTATATTACGTACTTTCAAATAACTCGTAACATACTAAATTTTATAATTAGTAACCGCAAAAATTGTTGTTAATTATAATTTTAAATTATAATGAATAATTAAAGTATCGCATAACACACAACTAACCTCTAAATAATTGCAAGATAATAACGCCATCTGTATTATATGTGCTACACTGTTAGGCGACGTAAATGTAACAGATATCTGTAATGTATGTAAAGACCCACCAAAAATGTAAACAAATTTTATTTCATGGATCACTTAAAAAATTACACATGTATTTAGCTACTGTTATTATTTTTAGCTTCCAAATATAAATACCGAGTGTACTTGCTATATTACATATAAATTTACCGTGTAACTTTTAAATGTAGCCATTTTTTCTAGTACTTGCAAAACCACTAACTTCCCATTTTATTTACGGCTTATATATTAACTTAATTTAAAAAGGAATTCGACCGTTCACTTCGTTTAACCTTTATCTTCATGCTTAATGCATAAAATTTACATGTTTTGATATTTTACGCCCGTAAAAATGGTATTTTTTGGGTACATTTCTCTCCCGCCAAAACCTTATCAAACGCAGCCTTAAGGCCCGGTTATAGTCGGTAAAAATTTCAATACGTATGAAATTAGCTAGAGTTCGAAATCTAATGCTATATAGATGTCGCTAAATGTACGGATTACACTAAAATTAAAATTTAGTTCGTTGCCATGGGGATGCAGACGAAAGTAAAGCAAACGATTTATTTACTGAATTGTAGAACGAACTGGATCGCGCAGGTAACATTATGAATGAATATCGGTCTTCTAAAGTAAGAGGGAGAATACCTTGCAAGTCGTATACCTCTCTTTCCGTCCTACACATTATTGTAAGTGGATATAAAGCAGAGGTATGTGCTAAAGGGGTAATATAAGTGTGTAAATATTATTTATTAGGTCAGAAGAGAGATTTAAAATAAATAGAAAACACGATGGAATAATGTAAATTTCTTTAACACTCTAATATATTTAAAAAATGTTTTTTTTTCTGATAGGCGCATATATTTCTATTTTCAACTACAAATATGTTCTCTACATTGCTTATTAGAAGTTTCCCTATATTTGTTGAGTTATATTGCCCAGGCCCATGATAAAATTTTATTATTTACCATGTACTTATATATTTTTTAGTTTATATGTAGTATTTTCTTGCTGTATTTCCTTCATCTAAAAAAATAAATTGTCCTATTTTTGAAATAAAGAATTAAAAAATATATATACGAATGAGCATTTCAAATTATACAAAATTGTTTGAAATAGTGTTATTTCATAGAAAAATTAGCCAAATTTTAAGAATTTTTTATATAAAAATTATTCAAAATCCTATTATAAGTACTTATATTCTCTTAATAAATGTCTATATAATGCATACTTTGCGAGACATTCGAAAGAAAATGCAACTCACTAAGAGAAAAAGTGATACTTCCGGTCCAAATTTTGAAATTTTATTTATACAAAAAATATTCCAAATCCAGCTCTAAATACTTTTGTACTCTTGATAAATATAATAGAATGCATAATTTACGACATATTTGCAAAAAGTCGCTATTCGATAAGAGTAAAAGTTTTACTTCCGGTGTAAATTTGGAAATTTTTTTGATACAAAAGGTATTGAAAATTATGTTCTAAATACTTTTATACTCGTAACGCACCTGTCCAAAAAGCATGAATTGCGAAATATTGGCAAAAAACTGATTTTCGATAAGAAAAAGACCTACTTCCGGCAGGAATTTAAAAAACTTTCATAATAAAATTCTTCTCAAATTTAATTCAGAATACATATGAATTCTATATAAATTTGTTTAAACTTCGCTTTAGTTTTACTTCCGGTCCAAATTTGGAAATTTTTTTGATACAAAAGGTATTGAAAATTAAGTTCTAAATACTTTTATACTCGTAACGTACCTGTCTAAAAAGCATGATTTGCGAAATATTCCCAAAAAACTGATTTTCGATAAGAAAAAGATCTACTTCCGGCAGGAATTTCAAAAAACTTTCATAATAAAATTCTTCTCAAATTTAATTCTGAATACATATGAATTCTTTATAAATTTGTTTAAACTTAGTAGTTGACGAAATATTGGCAAAATTCGATTTTTTCACTAAGTAAATTACTACTTCCGGTATGCCGATTTTACTGTAAATCTAATCAGATCTCAAGAGGGAGATTATACTCGTAATATTTGGAATTGATAGTTATAGCGGTTTGATCGCTATCGTGGTCACACGCACACACACAAAGAGAGAGACATTTTTTAAAAACCATTTTACTTTCTTATACGTGGTATAAGGAAGTATTGTGATGACGAAAGTTTTCGACCTCGAGATTTTGTAGATATCCACGTTTTGAAGTCGCCTGACCCCAAAAATTGGTTTTTGAAAGATGTCTGTTTATCTGTCTCTCTGTGTGTGTGTGTGCGCGTGGCGTGTACAATCTCCCTTTTGAGATCTGATTAGGTTTTCATAGACCGGAAGTAGTAGTTTACTTCAGTGAAAAAATCGAATTTTGCCAATATTTTGTCAACTACTAAGTTTAAACAAATTTATAAAGAATTCTTATGTACTTAAAATTCAAACTGAGAACAACTTTATTTAAAAAGTTTTTCGAAATTGATACCGGAAGTAGGTCTTTTACTCTTATCAAAAATCAGTTTTGTGCAAATATTTCGCAAGTCATGCTTTTTAGACAGGTACGCTACGAATACAAAAGTATTTAGAACTTAATTTTCAATATCTTTTGTATAAAAAAATTTTCAAAATTCGGACCGGAAGTATCACTTTTACTGTTATCGAATAGCGACTTTTTGCCAATATGTCGTAAATTATGCGTTCTATAAATATTTGTCAAGAGTACAAAAGTATTTAGAGTTGGTTTTGAAATATTTTTTGTATAAATGAAATTTCAAAATTCGGACCGGAAGTAACACTTTTACTCTTAGCGAATATCTCGCAAAGTATGTATTCTATAGAGATTTATTAAGAGAACAGAAGTACTTATAATAGGATTCTAGATAATTTTTATATAAAAAAATTTAAAACTATAATTTGAAACGCTCATACGTATAAGAACGTCGTGTGGTAGTCACACCTCATTTTTTTTCGAATGTCTTGCAAAGTATGCATTCTATAGGGATTTATTAAGAGAATAGAAGTATTTATAATACGATTTTGAATAATTTTTATATAAAAAAATTCTTAAAATTCTATAATTTGAAACGCTCATACGTATAAGAAAGTCGTGTGGTCGTCACACCTCATTATTAGGTATCAGAGGACTTCAAAACGTGGACATCTGTAAAAATCTCGAGGTCGAAAATTTTCATCAAAATACATCCTTATACTACGTATAAGAAAGTAATAAAATATACCTATCTATTCTTTAGTTGGATGCGGCTCAAAAAATAAAATAGTCCTACACAAACTAATAAATTGTGCTACCCCTCAAGTTTAGTATAAAAGTATCAATGTATTTGTAATATTTTAATAAGGAAAGGGTATATAGCTTTCTTTCTCCTTCCCACATTATATTCTATTTCAAGGCCAACTGTATCTGCTACACCACAATTGGCCTTGACTATTTTATCTTGTGGTGCTATCTATGAAATAATGTACAAACTATTAGCCTTGTTTATAAATACTATAGTTATACAACCTAGAGAAAACTGTAAATATTTCTTATGTAGTAAAGTGTCGTCCTCTGATATCTTTCAAATGGATTAATACGAATGAATGAAAGTGCTCACCCAATGAAATATTCTCAACGCCACTCCCACAATTTAATCCGGAAGTTTATAAAAAATGTAAATATATTTTGATATTTTCTATTAAGTTTTACATAAGAGTATATCGGAGTATATTTCGTTTGATTTGCTTTTCACATCGTTTGCCCTTGAATTACATATCAACATAACCTATATAGCTTAACTGTGATAAAGTAGATTTAAGTAAATGTTTTATTGAAGAATCGTAGTATTACTATTTTTTTCCCTTATTATACTCACAATTACCCTTTTATAACATAATAAAAAAAAAAGACATACAAAAGGCTTTTTAAAAAACGTATTCATGTTTTTTAAAGAAATAAATCTAAACAAGAAAACGGTATTAAAAAGTCTGCATTTTTATTAAATAGGTACTCACATACATGAAATGTCAGTCTGTGTCGGGTTCAGAGTTTGGGTTATTCTAATTTGTTTCTATGTGTTCAACAGGTATGTCCGAACCACAACATTTATTAAGTTGCTTTGCATGGTTTCATCAACTTGACTGGTTTATGTGAGGCTTTCAAACCAGTAATGTAGTACGTTTTACAAAGAAAGTGCATTATAAACACCACATTATTTTAAGGTTTTGGTATCTTCAGAATTTAGAAATTTAAATGGTTCACAGCCAATCATTTATCACTTAACCAGGATAAATGTGAGACAATTTACTTTACTAGTAAACATAGATCAAACATATATTCTACGAATTGAAAATTCCTTGATATTAGACTAGACACAAGATTAATATGGAAGCCGCAGATAGTTGAATTAGTCAAACACTTATCTTCTGCTACTTATACAATTAGACGTATCAGATTTATAACTGATAGTCTACTGGAATAACGACATACTATGGACTATCAAATCACATATCAACAATGTTTAACCAATGTGGGGTAAGTAGGCCTATGTAGAAAAGGTGTTCATCCTGCAGAAGAAGGCTGTTCGAGCAATTGTCTGTGTTTCACAAACTATTCGCTGCAAACCTCTCTTCAGAGAACTTATGATAAGTCCATTAGCCTAGACACATATTCTGCAACAACTAAGGAGGGCTTTGAAAAAGCTGTCACACCTCATGACTAGGGGTGAGATTACAGAAGTCTCCACCCCTCATAACCATTTGCTACACATCCCGCATTACATAGGACAAAAGCCACTTCAGTACAACACGTCACTGGTAATTATTTAACAAAATCAAAGTTATGTGTAGACATCTTTCTACTTTCGTATCTAAAGAGAAAATAAAGGACATTCTCATTACAATGTCAATGACATAAATTAGCCCTGTGTTGACGTTATTATTACATTTTTGCTTGATGTGCTATTGTGTAAACTGTATGTATATCTTATTATTGATATAATAAATTTATTATTATAATAGAAACACTATCCTTCTTACTGTAGAAGTGTTATAATTAATCCTGCTTTTACACCCACAATACTTCATCTCATCAGGGAAGTCGCAGCAACTTTCATTATACATTTACATTCTTGGTAATTATCAATATAGTAAGTACTGCCTACACGTGCTCTATATATGGACGTTTCTTCAATTTGCATATATTTACCTGCGATTTTAAAAATTGCTTTCAATAATAGTAATTCCTAATAATTGAAGTTACGTTGGGGTTATCAAACAAAACTAGTTTAAAATATATAACTGTTTCGGCTGTTAGTTTGTAACGATTCATGATACTGGATATAAGTAAAATAAAACACTCAATTAAATTTGAATAACTTCACTTTATGTTAATCACTATGTGACTGCAGTTTCGACATTACATGTCATTATCAAACTAACTTATATTTTTACTATTTAATTTTTCTTTCACCCACGTTTAATTGCAATTGTTTGAAATCTTCATGGATTTTATTGTGTTATATATGTAGAATTTTAGCCTTCATACTGGTTGAAGTAAGGTATATCACTTCATAAAAATTAATTAGATACACACTTAAATGTACTCGGCTTTGACATTACTTACTTTATTATGGTTCTAGTTATTTTTATTTTATCTAGGCCTGAATCGTAACAACAACTGCCATGATACAAGTCTGAATGAATAATCATCAATTATTGTTGAGGATAGTACATACCCAACAAGTTATACAAACAAACTAATTCATAACCAAGCAAAGATTTTATTAAAGGTTAGTACTTTGAACCTTTTTCAGCTTGTTCTGCAATATCCATTGTCAATTATAAGATAAAATATATAGGAAAAATGACATTTCTTCGTTACATCGTCTTGCAATATGTATTTTAGAATAACATTTTTAACGTCCACAATCACATCATCACTTATTTTTGGAATTTGAAAAATTAGTGTCAGTAGGCTTATCATATCCCTTAATTCAAAATACTTTAGGATATTTAAATCTAAAGCAAAACGCCTACAAAATTGTAACAAACACGATTAGTGTAATTGGATAATTACGTCACTTCCTTTAAGCTCCCATTGGCTTCTCTTTACTACTATGACAAGACTGCTTTTACTATAACAAATTTAGCGGGAGAAATTTATGAATGGGCACATCCTACTGCCCAACCCCTCTGGTGGCTACCTACCCGAACTAACCCTCAGTTGTATAACTATAGTATTTATAAACAAGGCTATTAGGAAGCAGCGTTTTACAGAACGCCTATGTTTTTTATCATATGTATTTCATGCTTTTCAGGAAAATAAAAGCATATTTTTTATTTCTGTTTGCACTATCTTTTCGCAAAACATGCGTACATTATCCTAATGCTATCCGTATGCCCTTGGTTATGTTTCTTGATTTTTAGAATTAGTTGATTACGATTTATAACAATTAACTGCTTTAGACTAATCACTACTTAATTATAAATGATTCCCCTTATTAAATTCTATTATTCATATTCTTATTTTCACAAAAAGCATGAAATACGATTCTGGTACAAAATGGACTCGGTCGGTAACACTATAACCGGGCCTTAAACCCTAATTTTTAATAAACTTAATTTTGAATTTCCCGCTACCAAATACATTTTGAATCGCCCGCTATTTGCTTAGTGTTATTGAAAACTGTAATTTTTTGATGCCAGCGCCCTCTATATCGGCCTTCACGCAATACAAACCGCGGATAAAAATTTTGGCTTGACTGCGCCATGTCATTCTAATCTGTGTTTTGTATTTATATTTATTTGGTATTAAATAACACATGGTGTCAGGTGAAACAAAGAAAATATTTGATTAATACAAATATCAAGAAAATGGATGCTGTGTTTAAACCTCCGGAGCCTATGATATTAGACGGCAATTTAGCTGATCAATGGAAGAAGTTTAAGCAACGTTTTGAATTGTTTATGACAGCAAATGATCTGTATGAGAAAACAGAAGAAAGGAAGGTAGCCATATTATTGAGTTTAATTGGAGAAGATGGCTTGGAATTATTCAATTCATTTGCTCTGACGCCAGAAGAAAAAAAGAACTTGGACAGCATAATTAAAAAGTTTGATGACCACTGTGGCCCGAAGAAAAATGTGATTTTTGAAAGGTTTAGATTCAATTCAATTAGTCAAAAAGAAGGACAAGGATTTGATAGTTTTCTAACAGAGTTAAGAAAAGCTGTGAAGTCAACTGAATATAAGGATGAAGAGGACATGGGACGAGATCGAATTGTCATGGGTATTTTGGATAAGGGAACTCAAGAAAGATTGTTACGAGAGTCAGGATTAACCTTAAGTAAAGCTGTAGAATACTGCAGAACAGTTGAAGCGAGCAAGTTACAGTCGAAAGCATTACAGAATGAAGTAGTTGTGAATGCAGTAAAAAAGTGGGAAAGGCGAAGTAAAGAGAAAATAAAAGATGATCAAGTCCATCGTCAATGTGGATATTGTGGCTATAAACATTCAAAAGGTAAATGCCCTGCATATGGAAAGAATTGTGACGAGTGCAATGCGAAGAATCATTTTGCATCAGTTTGCAGAAAAAAGAATAATGTGTCTAGCAAAAATGACCAAGTGAAAACTGACACGTTGAATAAACGAAGAATGAAAAGAGTTAATGAGGTGTCAACAGAAGAAGGATTGGCTGAAAGTGATAAAGAAGATGAGTTCTACATAAGCTCTGTGGTAAAGAATGTGAGTGAGACTAATAAAGGAAACGAGTGTATGTGGACAAAAAATATAGACGTAGAAGGTAAGGAAATAAACTTTAAATTGGACACTGGAGCTGAAGTGAGTGTATTACCACTTACATTCTTAGATAAGACTAAACATTATAGAAAAATAGTAGCTTCTAACATAATATTAATGTCATATGGTGATTCTAATTTTAGAATTAAGCCCATAGGTGAAGTAGTGTTAAGATGTTGTGTTAATCAGTATGTAGCAGATGTTTCATTTGTTATTGTTCAGAATGACCAAATGCCTCTTTTAGGCTTGCCAGGTTGTTTAAGCCTTAATTTAGTTAAGCGGGTAGATACTATTAACAAAAGTTTCAAATGTTTAGATGATGTTATTGTTTCATATCCTAATGTATTTAAAGGTCTAGGTCAGTTTCCTAAGGAACACAGAATTGTTCTTAAAGAAAATTTTGTACCACATGTAGCAGCTTTGAGACGCATTCCGCAAGCGTTAAACAACAGAGTCAAATGCAAGCTAGACGAGCTTGAACAGGAAGGTATAATCCGAAGAGTTGAAAAGCCAACAGAATGGTTGAACCCCTTGGTTATAATCGAGAAGAAAAATGGAGATTTAAGGCTGTGTTTGGATCCTATGTTTTTAAATGAGGCTATACAACGGGAACATTTTTTGATTCCGACAGCAGAAGAAATATCTAGCAGATTATGTAACAAAGAGTTTTTTACTGTTTTAGATATGAAAGATGGTTACTTCCAGGTAAAAATAGATGATGAATCAGCGGATTTATGTACTTTCGGAACTCCTTTTGGAAGGTACCAATTTCTGAGGCTTCCATTTGGCATCACGTCGGCTCCTGAAGTATTTCAAAGGAAGAATTTTGAACTATTTGGTGATATAGGTGGAGTGGGAATATATTTTGATGATTTAATCATCACAGGTGAGACAGAGTCAGAACATGATAAGAATTTGCAATTAGTACTAGAACGCGCGTTAAAATATAATATTACATTTAACAAGGAAAAAATTCAATTTAAGTCAAAGCAAGTCAAATTTTTAGGACAAGTATTTTCTAAAGAAGGAATTAATACTAATGAATCTTATGTTAAGGCAATAGTTGACATGCAAAAACCAATGAATAAAAGTGATTTATTGAGACTGCTGGGCATGGCTAAGTATTTGGGAAAATTTGTACCAAACATGTCCAAGGTGACAGCTCCTTTAAGACATTTAACACGTAATGATGTTGAGTGGAGTTGGGGTCAGTCTCAAGACAGTGCGCTTGTACGGTTGAAACACTTACTGACAAATGCACCAGTTTTATCATTTTTTAACCCATCACTAGACATAGAAATAGAAACAGATGCTTCTAAAGATGGCCTGGGAGCATGTATTTTACAAAATGGTCATCCGGTCGCATTTGCTTCTCGTACGTTGACAAAAAGCGAAATTAGGTACGCGCAAATAGAAAAAGAGCTCCTCGCTATTGTATTTAGTTGTGAAAAGTTTCATTATTTTATATATGGCATGAAGAATGTTAAGGTTTGCTCAGATCACAAACCATTAGAATCCATTTTTAAAAAGAGTAGCAACTGTACCTCCGCGACTACAACGAATGTTGCTGAAAGTATTACATTATGATTTAAAGGTAACATATAAACCAGGAAAATATCTGTATATCGCAGATACCTTATCACGTGCGTTTGTGAATGAACATGTATATGATGATCCAGAAATAGTATTTGCTGTACATTCACTAGCTAGATACCTACCAATGTCTGACGAAAAGAAGTCGTCATTTAAAGAAGCAACTGCAAAAGACCCTGAGCTTCAAACAATAATTAATTTTGTGGAGTCTGAATGGCCTAGAAATAAAAACCACATTCCAATATTCGCACGTCATTTTTACAAGCTGAAGGATTGTCTTTTCATTTCAGATGGCCTCTTGTTTTACAACAATAAACTAGTTGTACCACTTGAGCTAAGAAATGATATGTTAATCAAGTTACATGAGGGTCATATGGGTATGGAAAAAACGAAATGCCGTGCTAGACAAATTTTTTATTGGCCATTACTGAATCAAGATATCGAGGATTTTGTTAAGAGGTGTCGTATATGCGAGCGTTTCGCTAGAAGGAATCCCAAAGAGACCATACTTGATTCCAGAGAGACCATGGGAAAGAATAGCCGCAGATATATTTACATATGCAGCTCGTTCGTACCTTGTGGTAATGGATTCATACTCAAATTGGCTCGAATTTGTTTCCTTGCGTAACAAGTCAGCTGTAGAAATTATTATTAAGTTAAAATCTATCTTTTCTAAGTATGGCTGTCCAGATACTTTAATTTGTGATAATATTCCTTTTAGTAGCTTTTCATTTAAAGAATTTGCCAGGGAATGGAATTTCAATATTACAACACGAAGCCCTAACTATCCAAAATCGAATGGTTTAGCTGAAAAAGATGTGGGTATTGCTAAAAATTTACTTAAAAAATCATTAGAGGAGGGTAAAGAGATATTTGGCATTGTTGCATTATCGAAATTCTCCTTTAAAATATATAGGTTATTCACCAGCACAGTTACTTATGGGTCGAATTTGTAAGACCAAAATACCAATCTGTGCAGATCTATTAAAGCCCATGTTATGTGAAAATGTATCAGAAAAGTTAAAATGTAGACAAAGTCAATATAATAAGCATTACTATAATAAGGCTGCATCAGATCTGAAACATTTAGAGCCTGAACAAAATGTTACTGTTTATAATCATGTTGAAAATGTATGGGAACCCGCAAAGGTTTTAAATCTTGACAGAACGCCTAGATCTTATAAAGTTTTAAATAAGTCTGGTAATATTATAAGACGAAACCGAGTGGATTTGAGGGAATCTCTGAATCAGCCTAATGTAGAGCATAATATTAGTTGTGACAGGTTTGCGTTTGAGAGTGACACTTGTCATGATAAAGTTATAAGTAACAAAACTCATACTGAGTTGGAGAACTCCCTTAAATGTTCTCAGCCTAGTATAGAAACTAGTAATGTATCTGATGATGTGTGTGTGACTTCATCTAGATCCAGATATGGACGGTTGGTTAAGAAACCAATTAAATTAAATTTGTAAGTTTTATGTTAGAAGGGGGGATGTGTAATAATGTATTGTAGTTGGCAATAATGCAACACTAAGTCACGTGATGACGCTAAATGGATGATATACAAAATGTCGAATAAAGATGTACACAAAGTACATAGTAGATTTTATTTTGTATTTATATTTATTTGGTATTAAATAACACAGTTGTTTTAGACATACTATATATTTATGCTTAAAATACACATTATAAGCCATTTGCCTTTGTCCAAACCTTATACGTTTTCCTTTACGATTTTTTGAAGGACCCAGTAAAGAACTACCACCATACTATAAAATATTAGCGATTACAAAAAGAAAGCTAATGAAAGTGACAAAATACCTTCATAAAGGGAATATTTTACTTGGGCCTTCTTTAGGACAATTTTTTAAGAATGTTAATAATAAACTATGTAAAATACAATAAATAAATGTTTGACAAAATAAGCAAAACGCGATTAGTTTGCGGTTTAAATGCATAAACCAGTCACCCGAACGTTTCTTCCCACATTCTTTTCTCATTTTTTGTTTGAAAATTCGTTCTTTCAAGAATGCTTTATGATTGGTGCTTTTTGACAACCCTGGGTCAAAATGGCGCACATCACGATTTGCAATCATTCTATCTTCTGCGCATTTGTAAGAGCATTCTCCCCTCTCTATATCTCTGATAAATATGGCATCATATGCAAATCATAGATAAACAATCTTCCAATCTCTTTGGATCATACCACATACTGAAGAAATACATTTTGTCAAGAGTTGTACGAATTGTGGTTATGTTGTAGTAAATAAGGGAGACGACATTACGTGATCAAACCGGGTACAGCCCCCGGATTCCGAACATACGATACGAAATTCGAATCGAAAGCAAAGTCGATATCATTTACGTTTTGCGATTCTGAACTACTTTCGTATCGTGGTCGAAAGTTGTTCGGTTATCATCTTTAATTGAATAGGGAATTTCAGGCCAAATCAAAGTAATTGGTATTAATGAAGTATTATGCTATTTTCATTGTGGAACACAAATTAGAATGAGATGGCGCAGTCAAGCCAAAATCTTTATCCGCGGTTTGTATTGCGTGAAGGCCGATATAGAACGCGCTGGCATCAAAAAATTACAGTTTTCAATAACACTAAGCAAATAGCGGGCGATTCAAAATCTATTTGGTAGCGGGAAATTCAAAATTAAGTTTATTAAAAATTAGGGTTTAATACCGCGAGATCAAAAATATATTGATAAAGGTTTGCCATGAAATGTAAAAATCTGTCTTAAGTTATATCATTGAGTGTCATACTGTCATTAATATTTGTCATTTTAAGAGAAAATATAATGCAGTGTGACACTTAATGATATAACTTAAGACAGACTTGTACATTCCATAGCAAACCTTTTTCAATATAATTTTTGATCTCGCGGTACATGATCACAACACTGTCATCAAATTGCATACTATTTACTAGTTCCCCTAGTAATGAGGAATCATTGCTAAGGAAAACAGTATGCAGTACGATATTCAATTACAATGCTGTAACCACACAATAACGTTTTAAAGAAAAGAATTACTTAAATAATTACACTTTAATATTGCTACGTAGAAAAGGTACAAAGTACATTTATGAATATTAATAACTAACATCTAACACGTATGTTTTAGTTAAATTACCAGTACAAAAATAAATTAACGAACAATAGCATAATCTACCAAAAGTAGAATATTCGACTAACAAATATATTTTTATTAATAGAATAAAACACCTTTTTCACAAAATATAGTTTAATAACTAGATGTCACATTTTGTGTGCACTGCACACATCGTCAATAATAACAGTTACTACTGACGATGTGTGCAGTGCACACGAAATGTGACATCTAGTTATTAAACTATATTTTGTGAAAAAGGTGTTTTATTGTATTACTATTTCTATATTTCACAAGTTTTCAACATATATTACTACAAAGCTAGTTTTAACAATAAGATAGAATTGCTGTTGAAAAGTACAAGTACCTACTCAAAATACTACAAAGTAGGTAATTAAACCCGATAGATACACAATGACTTAAGCTCATGTTTACTACCACCATTTACAAAATCTTGTATTACATAAATGATGAACATAAAATAAGGTGACATAAATAAAAATATGGATACATAAGATACCTAACAAATTTAGTAGACGTCTTTTCATCAATATATAATTAAAAGAGTGACAATTAGGGCTTAAAAACTAAATAATGTTAATTACATGGCTATAGAAGAAAACAAAAAAATTAAACCTGCAATAACTAACACCAAATTGGTTAATTTATTGTTGTCGTAAAACAAATGAGACTTCCAATGATATGGCTGCCTTAAGCTCCGTGGGTGGCCTCATGGGATGGAGTGTCGGCACTGCATTTCTGTTGAGGTGTACTGAATGAGGGTGTGCATAGTATGTTGTGTCAAAATGTAGGCTGCAAAGTTTCTTATTACATGTTGTACTGGCATCTAGCACAGGTTTCATGCCCATTTGCTGTTGCCAAGTTTCGCTCCTGAATAATAAAATATAATAATTACAACTGTATACTAACAAATATCAACGATAGTATAAAGGCACATTTTCATTATAGGAAACTGCACAGGAAAATCATTAGGAAAAACCATAAATGCTTCTGTACCAAGAAATCTGAAGTTTCTATTAACACTGCTAAACATGGATTGATTGCTTGTGAAAAAACATAATATAGAAACTTAAAAACAAGTAGTAAGTTTTTCGTGTAGTTTAAAGGCTTTCTTATACACCCATAGGGTTAAACTGCAGTTGAGGTGTCGGGCGACTAGTGTACCTTGTAGAGAACCTCTAATTGAACACCTTTTTCTTATAAAATTATCAATGCAAACAAAAATCGCCTGACATCTCAACTACAATTATTCTCACTTATATTATACTCCTAATAATTGCAAACTTTAATTGGTGTAATCGGAAACCAACAAAATCCTTGCTACAACCAGGTGGCCCTTGTTGCACTTAGAATCAGAACTACAAACAAAAAATCTCCAGCTCACCTTCGGGTTATATGTCAACTATTAGTGCCATTAGTTACTTAATAAATATGCATCACTCTTGCTTCTTGCTTCTACGCCGCACATACAATGCACCAGCTTCTATCCATATTTTAAGTCTAAAAATGCATTATGTCAACTTAATAAAATTATCATATTACTCTTTACAGAATTTACGGTACGATTATAACACCACTAACTAAGTAGTAATAAGAAAAATAATGTTTAGCAACACACACAAAATTTGTTGGTTAACGGCCTGTACGCGCTTGCATAAAGTGACAGCGCAGTAGTAGCGACATCTCAATTATTCGGTTAAAGTCATGATTCAAATTTACTTCTAGGTCTCTTGTTTCTAACACCGTGGCGCCGTCTAGGCGCGCCTGCATTAGGTAGATTAGGCGGCAAAACCCCTCATTTAAGTGAACCAACCGATAATCCGTGATACAAAATAAAATCCACTATGTACTTTGTGTGCATCTTTATTCGACATTTTGTATATCATCCATTTAGCGTCATCACGTGACTTAGTGTTGCATTATTGCCAACTACAATACATTATTACACAACAACTACTGTCAATCAAACAGCAAGCAAAGTGGGCAGTAGTAAGAATATTAAAGAAAAACAATAACTTGGATGAAGCATAAAAAAATCATTTGCACGACATGTGCTTTCATTTTTCTTGAGGAATGAGTTATCAAATTGTAGAAAAATGTGAGTTAATATATATATGTACATATTCTGTGAGTTATTGTATAAATTATATATGAGTATTTTGATTCTAAGTTATTAATACCAATGGTAGCTTATGGCCAATAAAACGAACATGTCAAAGGAAAGGTTGAATAACTTTTACCACGAGGAATTTTTGCTGATAGCAGTAAACTAAAATCTGAATGACTGGAGCTTGCAAAAAAACAAACTTTCATTTACCTTTATATGGTGTTAATGAAATAGTATGAAAACAAAGGTTGTTCTGCTTTGCGTTTACCTCCATAACACCTCATCGAACTTGTATGGGTTCAAGTTAAACATCATGTCACTGCCAATAAGAATTCATTTAAATTAGACACAGAGTTCAGAATTTGTTGTTAGGATTAAACATGGTTGATGCTGATTTTATCATGTCATGATGGAAGAAGAAAAAGTGTTGGTACTGGAATATTGTTCACAATATCCGATCTTGAAAATATGTAATTTTAATGATCAACATTCATGTTTTGACATTAAGTTGGTGCAAATAACAGTAGTGTAAAATTCAAGAGCTAATTTTAGTGTTTTTTTTTAACTTATTGTAATAACAATTTGAAATTAACAAACAATTAGAAATGTACTTTTTATTCTCTTCATGCTTTCTGTTATTCAGTGTAATGTTTTGTGAAATAAAAATACTTGTTCATGTTTACGAGTTTTTATTAATAAAAATATGAAATGATGCTTATTGCTTTAATTATAGATATTATATTTATTAAAGATATTTCTTTTGAGGTATTAAACACTTTATCTTTACACTGCAATTAAATACTTCCTGCATATATTTATATACAATAGCTGCAATAATCTACAATAAAATAAGAAACTACAAAATATTAATTGCAACACAGGTAACAGTTTAGATTTTCATAGTTCGTGTTGTGCCATACAGCTTTTTTCTTGATTTTGCTTGACTTCTTTTCCAAGCTTCATATTTTCTTTTATATTTACCAGGAGATACCATAAAAACAAATTGATTTTGTTTTACATAATATTTCTTAAATACAATATAAAAACTTGTAAAATTATGAACAGTCTTTGTCAACTTTGCCTTTCTTTCCTGCAGCTCGTGTCAGAACAAGTCTTATAACCAGAAAACATTGTGAAAAAGTGTGCTATTATATACTTAATCTGATAATCATTTTAATTAATTTATTACATTTTAGTGCTCTCAATTTTCTATCTAATCTTGGTTTAATGGGATCATCCGAGCTCTCTCCTTTTCAGAACTTAATGAAGGCACTTCATGTGCTCCTGCTAACCAGTCATCAGTGAGATTTTATCCACTACCACCAGCAAAACTAATACTTGAAACTTCGGAAAAATTGCAGAATACGGGTGCAACCGATTTTTGACAAAAAACTAGTGCACCGTATAGAGGACCTCTAATTGAACAACTTTTTCTTATAAATTAATCCATGCAAACGTACAGGAGTGGAGATATTTAATAATTAAGGTGCTCACCGAGTGATTTTTCCATGTCACATTTTGAGTCGTATCTGTTATACACACCGTTGAAATTATTAAAATTGTAATAAATGCTGTTTATTTCACTTTACCACACAACAATTACATTTGATTTTTATGTTTTTTAATAACTTTTCTCAACAAAAACATAACAAGAAATCTAACCTCAAACCACCTAGTAGAGAAAGCCCATCCCAACTTTCATGTGGATTCGGACCAACGACTGTATCCATAGAGTTATATAGTACATAGATGGTCGAATAAACCACTTGTATTATTCAATATTTATTTGAAGATTATATGCAAATCAGTAATAAAAGACGTTATAAAGTGTATATTATTTATAAATTTGTAGTTTATTTCATTGATTTTTTGACATGCCTTTTAAAATTATATAATATCCTGTAAATAAATACGGCATGATATAGATAATGTTTATAGGCGTTTTCTGGTATTTATTTATTAGAAGCAATAGGAAAATACATAATGAAGTTGAAAATACTTACACAATGTGAGTTGTTCAGAGAATTATCTGTTTTTACAAAGTATACTGTTTAATAAGTGGTCTATCATTTGCAATGTAAGTGCATGAATTTTAGAGGAAATCTCAAGAAAGTAAAACATGTTTAAAACAATAAAGAAAAACACAAATTAAATTTGCCATGTAATAGCATTTATTTCAGAGCATTATTTCAGAGAAATTCACAAGAAAGTAAGACATGTATTTTGTAAACATTAAAGTAAAACATAAATTTGATTGGACTTCTATAAGAACCTAATGAAGCATAAAGCTCATTTTGCAAGTCAATGTTGAATTAAATACAGACATAAAGGCTGTATTACACATCAATTTCTTGACCAAGTTTTTAGGTAAATTAGTAGTACCAATAGTGCAACAGTATGAAATAAAAAAATTAAAAATTTGCCGAAGATTTGTGTTTACATTTTACACAGTTGCAAAAACTTTACGACTACAAATCTATGGGTACGTTCTCATATACAATGTATTTTTGAATGTTTGCATTGCAATTATTGTTCATATGAATTTCGTTTTCGCACCGCGAGATGGTGGGGAGAGGGGATGGCAAAAATAGTAATTAACGAAAAATGCAAAGCAAACATTCAACAATAAATGAATTCAATGTGATAACGAACTTGTTTACGGTAATAATTAATAGCAATTTCTGTACCCCATTCCTTGTGCGCACTCGTATTTCGGTTTATTTATACCGATTTTTTGATGTTTTGTCGCCCCTTCCCCCACCCCCCCGCGCGCGCGCTGGGGTGGGGGAAGGGGCGGCAAAACATCAAAAAATCGGTATAAATAAACCGAAATACGAGTGCGCACAAGGAATGGGGTACAGAAAGCAAAAACAAATATTCTTGCCGCCCCCTGATGTGAAGGGGGCGGCAACAACAGAGCGGATTTTACACCGGGGGAAGGCAGATGGTAAAAAAGTAAAAAACCGTGGAGGTGGTGAGAACTGGAATCGTGGGTGGTGGGAAAGGTGCGGCAAACACGAAAAGTACAAAAGCGCGGGGGTGGGGAAGAGGCGGCAAAACATCAAAAAAATGGTATAAATCAACCGAAATACGAGTGAAGGGGGCCTGCAAAACAGAACGGAATTTGCATCGGGGGAAGGCAGATGGTAAAAAAGTAAAAAAAAACTATAAATTAAGGGAATAATCATTGCAATGATTGCAGTATAAATCATGTAAATGTGCAAAAAGAGAATTATAAATGTTTGATAAAATTAAAGAAAAAACTTCCGTACTAATTTACAGGATATTATATAATTTTAAAAGGCATGTTAAAAAATCAATGAAATAAACTACAAATTTATAAATAATATACACTTTATAACGTCTTTTGTTACTGATTTGCATATAATTTTCAAATAAATATTGAAAAATACAAGTGGTCTGTTCGACCATCTATATACTACATAGCTCTATGGATGACAGTCGTTTGTCCGAATGCGCATGAAATTTGGAATGGGCTTTCTCCACTAGGTGGTTTGAGGTTGGGTTTCTTCTTATGTTTTTGTTGAGAAAAGTTATTAAAAAACATAAAAATCAAATGTAATTGTTGTGTGGTAAAGTGAAATAAACAGCATTTATTACAATTTTCATAATTTCAACGGTGTGTATAACAGATACGACTAAAAATGTGACATGGAAAAATCACTCGGTGAGCACCTTAATTATTAAATATCTCCACTCCTGTACGTTTACATGGATTAATTTATAAGAAAAAGTTGTTCAGTTAGAGGTCCTCCATACGGTGCACTAGTTTTTTTGTCAAAAATCGGTTGCACCCGTATACTCCAATTTACCCGAAACTTCATCTACAGCAGATGTTTCCAGTATTATTTTCAAAGATGCTACAGCATTGTTACACAATCAAAATCGCTGGTGTTTCATTGGCACATGATCTTCATCTCTGAAATAGTGGTGTATCGTTACTTTAGGAACGGTTATTTTGGAACGTTATTTTTCCGGAACGTTATTCGATTCCTAAATAACGCGTTACAATGGAACGATTGGAACGAATGGAACGATATCAATAACCGTTGTACGAATAACGAAACGCTGTAATTCGGAACTAGGAACATATGGAACGAGAAACGAGGCAAAGTTTCGAGGCTAAAAGTGATTATAAATAACGAATTCTCTAGATAACATGTGACACAGTGCATACGTAACAACTATAAAATTCACAAAAATCACAAGCGTAATTTTTAAAATTCACCAACTTTGTGATTTGTGAATTGTTGAAAAAAATTGTCACAATAAAGTTCCAAAAATCACCAAATTTGCGATTAATCACCAAGTCTGGCAACACTCAAATTGAGGAGACTCTGGCCACTTCCTATGGCTGCCGTCAAGTCAAAGAAAATATTTGCGCGCTAATTTTAAAATCTATTGGGCAATCAGATATGTATATTGCATGAGAAAACAATTCGTGTTTTGAATGTGAATTAAATACTAACAGAAACAGGTATATCATTTCGTTTAGGATAAAAAGACAGATTTTATAATAAAAATAAATTTATTCAAAATGTAAATATTATTATTAGGTTATTACATAAATATTAAATAGCATGAATGGTGATTGTTGCAAGCGTTCCCTGACTGATCAGCTGTTTGAGTTTTCAGATATGTGAATGCTAAAGTTTCTCTAGTTTCTAATTTGTTATTTGTGCGTGTTCTGCATAGTTTATTAATTAGAATAACTGTAGTTTAGGGGTTCAGGCGATTTCTCGCTCTCCTTTTTGTAAATAAGAAGTATTGTCCCTTATAAATGAGATATAACTGAACCTCTATTAAGGACATTATTGTCTAAAAGGTACAGAAAATGAATAATTAATAGAATATGAACAGCTCTCTCTCGAGAAAAAGGTTGCCAATATACACGAGCCGATCGCATTTAGGAAGGACTTTAACTTGAACGCATCATTCATAAATTGATAACTCTTATCTGTTGTAAACAAGACGAGTCGTCATGGATCTAGTATGACGTATAATTGAATGTAACGCGTTTCCTCTATACTTCCTCATACTACGTATAAGAAAGTAAAAGAAATTAAATCAAGCATTCTTACTTTAGCAAATTTTTCGTAGTTACCTAATTTGTAATAAGGATTATTCTTGTATTACGATATGGCAAGTAACAAAATAAGGTTATGAAACTAAACTTCGAATCTGTGGTTTGATACTAAACAAAAACAGTAATACATCTTTACCACACTAATAAGGGCCGGTTTTTCCAACTCCGATTAAAACGCCGGTTAGCGTAATCATTGATTAAAACACCGGTTAGGACAAATTTGCGTTTTTCCAACGCCGGTTAACTCTAATCGTTGATTAAGAACGTCGTTAATCGACCAAATTTTAACCGGCGAAAGAAATACCTCATAAAATATTAAACAGTGATTAGGCCTATATACACATGCGCATAACCTAGAAGATTTGAATTTCTGTCATTATTATTGACAGCTGTTGTTTTCATATGCATTTGTTTTATTGTATAAAAGTATTTTTTGGAATTAATTAATAATTATTTACATCAGTGATTTAGTAATTGTATTGTTTCTTCTATAAATGTAATAAGCAGTATAAAAATAGCATAATATTAAATATGTGTAAATTTTAGCTTACTACAGAAATTTAATTAATTAATAACTACGAATATATTCTTTTCTCTGATGAGGATGATACAGCTTTGGAAGTTTTTCTATTCTACTACAATTCTGGGACTTTACCTTAATTCGTATGGATTCTAAGATCCTGTGGCAATTTATGCTTGCATTTGCTCATTCCCTTTTTGTAATTGCATTTAATAGCACCTTGTGAAAACATCATTTTAGTCGAATTTTAGACTCACTTTAGATATGTCATTAACATATTAAACTATACTGAAAATTACAAATGAAATTGAAAATATGGAAGAAATTCTAGAGATGCTGGCAGGTTTACGTTGAGATTATATGCAGACACTTTAAATACTTTTAGCTGAACTGGGTTTGAATGAATAATGTACATGCCTGTAAGGTTGACGTGCAGTTAATTTCTGCACTAATAATTATTACAGGCACTGTCAAGTTCACACCGATTCCTCCAGAACATAACATTTATTATGTAGAAATTGTGTAAACCAATTTGGAAACAAGATTTTCGCAATAAACCTTCTTTGATTAATGGACATAAAATTAGTAAGAATGCATTGTTCTTAATAAACAGCTGATGTATGATCTTTCAGTAAAAATATCTGGCTTTATTCACCCCACAAGAATTTGGTGAAAGTTAAATTATCTCAGATATGGCAATGCAAAGTACAATATTTTATATCACTATAGTGTGACTGTTAATCCAGCTTAATACCCTAGATGTAGACTTTTCTTTTTCAGTAAACTGTTCCTATTTTTATGATTTTGTTACATATCATATATTTTACATAATTTTGGTAACTGTTAATTTCATATATGTACGTATATTGTATCAGTTTTTTCATTTTTACAAAATTTTTGTATTTTTCAATAGCAATAAGTAATCAATAAATTTATTTCAGTTTCAAATTTGTGGCATTTGGTATTTATTGAATAATAGACATTTTAAATATGTGCTATGTACATAGAAATTTTCATGCAATATTCACAAAACAAGTACTTTTACTAAAATGAAATTTCTAATTACATATAAAGAATATAATCTTTAAAAAAATAAAGGTAAAAAGCACAAAAAACAAATTCAAATATAGGAAATAGCGCCAATATTATTATAACAAATATGCTAATTTAGATCAAATGTACGAGCATTTTTGTTACTAACCTTCTAAAATAAATCTTTAATCACTGATCAGATAACCGGCGTATTTCTTGGCGTTGAAAAACGCCGGTTAGAGATAATCAACGATTAAGCGTAATCAATGATTAGTTAACCGGATACTTTAACCGGTGTTGGAAAAACCGGCCCTAAAGAACAAAAAACGTACTTCAACAAATAAGTTGTCATCTTCAGCAGCTCTGTTTAAAACCGTGCAGTGTTGTTCTTTATACGCTACGATGGATAGACAACGCGGGTTTTAATCAGTGCTACTGAAGATGACAACATAGTTGTCGAAATACGTATTTAATTTTTTGTGCTTTTGTGTGGTAATGAGGTTTCAGTGTTTTTGTTTAAAATAAGGTTAATCAATTAATTGAATGTAATAATAAACAAAACAGGTTTAATTAAACATTACATGTATTTCATATAATATAATATTAACAATATTACTACATAACTCATCAATCATTACGAAAAAGTAGTATATTACATATTAAAATATGAGTACACAATTACTGTACAGAAATAATTTACATAAATTTAAGTATAAGTTCTCTGAATTATTTAAGTAGTGTTTAATATACCCACAGTATGTTAAAAAAAAATTAATTGCTTTGCACTCTAATTTCCTTTCAGTGGCGCGCATGTTACTTGTATGTTTAATGTCGCTTCAGGAATGACCACCAGGAAATCTTAAATACATAAACTCTTTTCTTTATTTAATCAATTATTCCTAATGTTTGTTAGTATCAGCAGAGAGGACTTGCAATCATAAAAACACAAGCACTGGTAGCCAATGCTTCATTATTGCCAAATGTTCTTTTAAATGTGTCTCATTCAAAAGGAATAGAACAATTTTATTATCTGGAAATAACGAGCTAGATTTTGATCGACACATTATTAGAGGTTAAACCCCTAATTGGAAATAATTGATCAGAGACTATGCTCGTCGATCTACAAAGTCAGGGTGCAATATAATTGTGTGAGTCAGATCATTCACTTACCTTTAATAAATAATAATATTAATCGCTTATGATTAATAATATTTCCAGATGTTGACCTCGAAGTAGAACCCGTCGATGTTATATTGCGACCCACCCTGGATATCTTGCTCAGTTTATTTAGTAAGACCACGGCTTGTTATCTGTTATGGAGCCTAGTGAAACCAAATTGTTAGAAAGAGACGGCAAATGTGCTAATTGTGAACTTTTCACCAGGGGGCGCATTGCCAACTCGGTTGCAATAATAGCTACCTATATTACCAACTCTGTACAAATTACATAATAATAATAATAATAATGTGCTTGGTGATTACGATATCCGCCATTGTCATTCTTAACCTTTGTTTTTGCGTGTGTTTATTCTTTATTGTGCGTTTGCTTGCTATCAGTGTGTTATTTTTGGACTTAGTTATTTTTTATTTATTTCGATTTAGCGAGTTTTTTATCGTTATTAAAGGTAAGAGTAAAATAATTGATCAAACTTATACTTAAATATTTTATTTAAGATGGTATATAGGAGATGTAGTGTGAGTGGTTGTGAGGACAAAGCTTCCACGAGACACAGATTTCCACAACCGTCTAAATTTAAGGAACGATTCGATGAATGGGTGGCGGCATGTAAAAATGCAGAATTATATTCATTGCATCCTGATTTTATCTATCAATCATACCGTGTCTGTCATATCCATTTTGCTCCAGAAGATCGTGCAACTAACATGTATTTACAAAAAGCAGCTGTGCCAACACTTTATTTGCCAAAATCTACGACCGCTACTATTGAGAAAAGCACAGTACACGTTGAATTTGAAGATGTTCCAAGCACTAGTTCAGATGATCAAAAAAGAGATGATCATGTAAGTGGCATATGTGATCAACCTTCAACTAGCGGGATGAATGTTTCTACACCACCGAGGAAGCGCAGATTCTCTGAAGATGTGGCTGTATTAAATACGCAAGAAAAAAGACCAAACCGTAATTATTTAGCATTATTTTTATTACATTATACATTTTTTATATACATATCTTGATTACATTCTTATCCCTTTATCTGCGAAACCAGAATTGCCAAAAGCCAAATAATAATTTTAGGCAGGCAATAATAGTAATTAGTATACAGACAACATAACATTCAAAATATTCCGTGATTTTGACTGTACCAATAAAGAATGTAATTAATAAGTATGTGTTATTTTTGTAGGTAAATATGTATTGCATGGTGTGGGTGTAACTCAACAGAAACAATTAACCCCAAGGGCAAAAAAACTCTATAAACTAGCAATAAATTTGGAACGCAGGAGTAAATTGGAAAGGTCCAAGAAACTGTTATTCAAGCAGAAGTATAAACATCAACAAATCAGACGTGTTAAGTCAACCCACTGATAATCTTCAACATTTAGTGTCGTCCTTAAAGCCATCGTGTTTTTCTTATATAGATAAGATAAGTATATAGCATGTAGGTGGGTGGATTGGTAAAAATTTAAATTCTTTTTATGTGTGCGACATATGTAAAGAAAATGTACTTTGTAAAGAAGGGGAGAGGAATGTTTGGCATGATTTGACTGTGGCAAAAGAATTTGCAGATAATGTCCCAGCAAAATTAAAATACTGTAAGCCAGAATTTTTACATGCACTTTCCCTTATTTATGATATTGTAAGAGAAATACTCCCTCATATTGCACATTTACCCTTGTTCTACGAGATTTTATTGAAACTCATAAAAGATAATGTTAATTTTAATTTCAACAAGTGTGAACATAATGTAGTAATGGCAGTAAAAATAATTGAAGAATTTTCTAAACTCTGTTGTCATAATTGGGCAAATGGTGTCAATAGAGTAATTCTAGGAAAAGACTCCAGAATAAGAAGAGGCGATATCATATACGAGAAAGCAATTGCATATCGCAAAAAGAGATATTTAAAATAAAATATATATCTCGTTATTTTATTTTACTAATAATAATAATGATTAATCTCCTTTGTTTATTTATTATATTAAGATTTGTTTTATAGTTTTCCTTTTTTATTATATTATGAGCTAAATAAACCTTGTTTGACATGAAAAATTGTTCATTATTTCTTAAAATTATAGTATAATTGGTACAAATATAATTTAATTTCAGTAAATGATGTAAATGTATCATTTTACCAAATAATTTTAATATAATATAAATACATATAGATGAGCTTTCTTTTCATCGATGGATCCATCACTTATACTTTGTTACTGTTTATTTAATGTAATAAACGCAGATACAAATAATCGATGGATTCATTGATGAAATAAAAAACTCTAACATTTACAAAAAGGATCTCTGAATTTGTACTACGCGCGCTTTGGCAATTTAATTCTGAACATTTCAATAGATGGCGCAAAACAGTGTTTCAGTTCAATGCATGGGAGATGCCGTTCTCGTTAGTATTATTATCTCTGAGTAAGACCTTGAGATTACTCAAAGATGTTGACTAATGCCCGTTTCGCCACCCATTTTATAAGGGGTCACTATTGTTAAAGTATTGCACAATTAAAATGGAAAATTGCACTAAACTAATACTAGGCCTACCTCCAAGGAAACAAATTAATAAAAACAATAACAATTTATTAAATAAAAAGAGAAATTTGTAATAAAAAATTTGGTTGGTACATTACAAAAATAATAATAATCGTAATATTGATTAAGTAGTGAAGCAAAAAAATATAAATGATTATTGAATAAATAAGTATAACTTTCACTTTTGGTTGTTATTAAGAATTACTCAAGTTACACTAAATTCATTTGAGTTTAATATAGTCGGGTCCGCTTATAACGAGTACAACTTATAACGAACGTCCGGTTTTAACGAGTGATTTTCAGTGTTACGGAAAATTGTTCCTTAAACTTAATACAATTTGAGTTCGGATACAACGAGCTCGGATATAACGAGCACTTCTTTTAGTACGAGCAAATTTTCTGTTTGCCGCTGCGATTATAACGAGGAGTCGTAGTCGACACATTCTACGGCTGTTAACGCAGGCCCGATGTAAACAAACTTGTCATAACTCGTCTTCTGGCATGCCGTGCATATACAGAATTTTTATTCAGTAGTTTTTATAGCTTGTTACTAGTAACATTATCATCATGCCGAGAAATAGAAAATCCCTTACATTAGAACAAAAAATTAAAATTATCGATGACATCAACAGTGGAACATCTAATGCTAACATTTGTAGAAAGTGTGTCAACTTCGACTGTTTCCACAATTTGGAAAAACAGGAATAAAATTAAAGGGACATTAAATTCGAATATTTCTAAGTTAAAACAAATTCGAAAACCAGTTAACAAGGAAGTTGATCAAGCATTATTGCAGTGGTTTAAGCAAAAAAGGACTCAAAATGTGCCAATAAGTGGACCAATACTACAGGAGCAGAAGAATTTTCCAAAATAATGTTCCCCAATAATGAAACATCTTGTTCAAAAAGCTGGATAGACCGTTTTAAGAAGAGGTACCATATTTCATCTAGTAAAATCCATTGAGAAGGCGCAAGTGTTTCTGCTGAAACAACAAAAGACTGGTTAGACAATGTTTAGCCCGCAATAAGGAGAGGTTATTCCGACAGCGATATTTTTAACGGGGATGAAACTGGTCTCTTTTATAAAATTGTCCCAAGCCAAACACTGAAGTTCCGAAAAGAAAAGTGTCAAGGAGGCAAAAAAAGCAAAGAAAGAATCACCGTTTTTGTCTGTGCCAACATGACGGGAACCGAAAAGAGAAAGTTGCTAGTCATTGGAAAATCTAAAGCACCTCGTTGTTTTAGGACTTGCAAAGTGTTACCGGTTAATTACACCGCTAATAAGAAAGCATGGGTAACATCAGAGATTTTCGAAAAGGAAATAAAAAACTGGGACTATGAACTACAAAAACAGAACAGAAACATAGTGTTAATGATTGACAATTGTCCAGCCCATCCTGCAATTGAAAACCTACGTGCCATAAAGTTAGTTTTTCTTCCACCCAACACAACGGCAGCCCTAGAACCCATGGATCAAGGTATTATCGCCTGTCTCAAACAACATTACAAGAAAATGGTTTTATGCAGGATGATTTCTTGTTTGGATGAAGCTAAGGATTTTAATTTTACTTTGTTGGATGGTATATTAGCTATAAACACAGCATGGAATCGTGTTTCACAAAAAACTATTGTTAATTGTTATAAACACGCTGGATTTTATTCGGAATTTGATAATGATGATGAGATTCCTTTGGCTCAGTGGCATAAAGATCCAGAAGCTGTAGATGAAGAAGACTCCCTTAGTTTAAATGACTGGGCTATCACAAATGATCTTGTGAAAGGGCCTTTAAACGCTGACATAATTAATGCATTTCAAGAAGTCGACGATTATTTGGTAACTTGCGAGTACCCATCAGAAATTGAAATTGCAGCAGCAGTTACAAAAACGCAATTTAATGAAAAGTCGGAATCAGAAGAAGAAGAAGAGGAAGAGCCAGAAAGCATCTTTGAACCACCAACAGCTCAACAAGTACTTAGTGCAATAAAAACCGTATCCACTTATTTGGAATTCAATGATTTCCAAAGCAACTTGAAGCAACAGTATGATTTTGTACAAAAAGAAATTGAAGATTCTTTGTTGAAGAAAAGTGCAACTCAAAAAACGATCACAGACTATTTAAAATGAACATTACATTGTATACATATAAGTACATACGTTTGTATGAATTTTGTTAATATGTATTCCATATTAAGAATTTGTATCTTGTTTATACATATTATACTAAACAAATATATATATATATATTGTACTAGTGGAGGGGATAATATACTTGCAACACTTCTAATAAATAATAAACCCAAAATTATTCAAATCTTGTTATGTGTGTTGCTAATAATATCTCCTCTCTTACCTAGTCATTCAAATTAACTCAAATAATCTCAGGTTATAATATGATAATGATAATGTAACACTCAGTATATAATTTTTTTAAAATTCTGTACCAAATTTATTATCTCATATGCTATTATATATTTCTTTATTTCTTTTAACTATGCCCAAACACTACTCAGTTTTATTCTTAATCAATTTAATTTTCTATTATGATAATATTCTTAATGCATTTAGAAATAAATATTTATCTCCTAACTCTTTCATATAGTAATTTAAAAATTCAACACTTCTTTATGGTATTACTTTTCTATAAATGAAACTAGTTTTTATTTTGACCACACAGTACTAGCATTACATTTACTTTTATAAAGATGTCGCACTGGTATTTGCCATTATCAACTGCTACATAAAAATAACAATTTATATGCTTCAAATAATCCTGTTATAATTATTCTTTTGATGATGTGAATATTTCTGAAAATGAATTATCCCACTTATAGGATAACAATCGTATGGTATGTATACTTTTCCTCTCACAATTAACTTTATAAATGCTATTTTATTTTGTTTACTTGTAGGTCATTGACTTATCAAACTTCTATTACCGATAGGAAAATGTCTAACACAATGTTTCTACTTTACCAAATAAAAAGAAGAATTTCACCACAATAATCGTTTAATAACAATAATTATTTAAATCTTGATTCGACAATATAACCAATATAATTATACGACATGTACATAAATTGTTAACTTGTCTAATTGTACCTGTACATTTATTGTTATATGAAGGATGTTCAGCAAATGTTATCTATTCGATAAGGTATGTACAGAATCTAATTCAATGTAACTTTTTCAATTTTGCATGCATTAAACCACGCAATTTAATTATTTATAAATAACTTTCGTCTATAAAATATTAAACAAATTTGAAGGTATGTTTTAGTACCAAGGTCATGTAATTTCATTTATATGTGCATATTTTGAAACTTCTTATGTAAATAGAGATTTAAACTTTTTACAATACGTACTTCTATTCTTGTTTTATACTATTAAGCAATTCTTAACAATATTCTTGACTTTTACTCGATGTAAAATAAAATAAATTCAAATTTTTCCTTATATAAAAATTATACAACCTCTTATTAACATCTTCTCTCTCTGGGTTATTCAAGTTATATTTTCCTTTTTCCTCACAGGTTCTGGTAATACGTTCGTAGATAACTACACTGGATCTTCTTTATTTAAAAAAAACAACCTTCCTGGACTCGTTCTGTGCCTCGGATGACTCTCTGGATCTCTCCTAGTATGACTTCTTGTGTATCCTCGTTCTAATCCTGGATCTGGAACTTCTTCTTCGGGATTTATTAATGCAGCTGTACTTTTATTTCGACTAAACACTGGAACTAGACCTCTTCGGAAATATATGGTTTACCGGATCCTTTTAACTAATTTAACATATAACTGGAACGACATCTGTATTTCTATCTAGTAGGAACTTCTCGTTTTATACAATAAACTGGACTTTGATAACTGGAATCCCTCTTTGGTCTCACGTACAACTGATGAATATAAAATTCCGCTCGGACTTGGTTAATATTTGGTAAGTATTATTTTAATATTTCTTTTCCTTCGTAAATATCTTCTTTTACCATCCAGGATATCTTTTGATTCGATAACAATACAATTATTCTATAATTTTATGCTTCTCTAAAATATATTTTTATTCTACCATCAAATAAATATTTTCTATGCTGAAAGAAACACTTTTCTCACCAACTTTCGCGGTTTTAGTGACTTTAAAGTATACTATTCGGAATAAAATCGTGATTTTCCGAAAAGTACATGCACCTTTCTTAAAAAATATTTTTCAATTTCCGTTGTTTGTTTATCGTCACCAAGACAATATATCCGTTTTTTAATTTCATCCAATTAAATTCCTTTTCTCATAATTCTTGTTCAAAATGGTATTATAAAACTTTATTGATACGTTTCAGTGCTTTCCAAATTTCAGTAGACCTTCTATATTAAATCTCTATTAATTTATAATAATGAATTACTAAGACTTTGTACTTCAAAAAACATTACTAACAAAATTTTATGTAAATGTCAATTTTGACAGATCCGCTTATTCAAACTTTACCCGCGAAATTATTTACCAAGTTGTTTCCTTCATACTTCAACATTCAACACTAAATTACTTTTCTTTACATTATTGTTAATTAGACAAGTTTTACAAGATAACAAACTACATTTTTACATAAATAATAATTTTTAAATCTCCATTTTCAGAATCCAATGAAAATTACTGCAACCAAGAACCTGGTCTACTACGACTCCTTCAAGTAATGTTTTCATAATTGACTGCACACATCTTTACTATAATAAATAACATTTTAAGTATACACAACTGTTCTTTTTTAGTTTAAATATTTTAATTTAACAGTCACAAAGAAAAATTAGTAAAATTAAATAATCCTACAAACTTATTCAAAAACATACAGTGCCAATCAATCATATTATTACTCAGTACATATGCCCCTTTTAAAAAATGTAAATTTTCAACTCGAATCAAAATTTATTTTTATTAAACAATATCTGATAATTGACATGTTCACCAATGTGCTCAAAACAATTATTTTAATCAAACTAAATCCTTTAACAGATTTTAAATGAATCTTCTGTTATTTGGTAATATCATTTAAACTTTTATTTATAACTATCTGTACATAACAATGTTTAAATTCAAAATTATTTGTGACACTCATAACTATAAAACTCAACTTTCTTATAAGTCCAAAAGTAATATAAGGCTTTCCTTTTTTATTTTTATTTTCATTATAAAAGTATAAATTTATTTATTTAAATGGATGTCTATGCCCTGTATAAGTAATTTTTGTTCCATTATTTATCATACTATATATTATAATCCTTCTTGATGTTCCAATACCTTATTAAAATATCTATATTTTTATTTTTAATTGCCATCAAACTTTTTAACATTAATTGCATATATGTTTTTCTGTGTTTCCTTACTCAAACTTCTTATAAAAATATTATCTGTACTAACTTTTACATAAATAGGTGAATAACATATTCTTTTTATCTGTCTATACCTCAGTTACTTATTAGCCTCTTTTTAAAATGATTCACTATGCTCACTAATTATATATTATTTTCAATATATACTGTTCTCATACGAACAAATTCCCTTTTTACCTATAATTGACATTTTCGTCATCCCCTATACTTTCATTTATGAAAAGTACATATTTTTTTTACTTATCGTTTTTAAAGGCTTACGTTACCTATATAATTCTTTTTTAGACACTTTTGGTCCTATATTTTATATCATTTAGGGTATTTTTCACCCTTTTATACATATTCACTCTATAATAATTCCATATTCTCATGGTACTTTTAATATTTACTATTTATTGTAAGCATTTACTTTCATTTGACATATTTTATCTAAAAGGCTCTTCCTAACTTCTTTCTTTTGCATTTCTTCATCACCTATAATGTTTGTTAAATCTTGATAATTATTATATAACTCTACTAAGTGTTTTAATTATTTTGAATATTCTTTTTATTTTTATAAGGCTCATGTTTATTTTTCTTCTATACCACTTCTTTATCCATTTCATTCCATTTAAATATTTGGGCAAGTCTATTTACTAGTAAGATTACTTATATTACCTTCTCTTATGGTTATTTACAAATTTATATACGATATGGGAATGAGGAAATAACTTATTTTTTTAATTAATCATCATTTTTTTTTAATAACTAATAATTGTAACAGTCCTATAACTAAATTAATCTAATATAATTCCGGAATACTATATGTACATTCTTTATCTGGTAATCTCTCTATAAATTCAAATTATTTCTCGATAAAAATGAACTTGTCTGTATACATGTATATCTGTTTCATCACTATGTCTTTTATTCATTTGAAAGAAAGCGAAATCCAATATGCCCCTTTCTTATCACTATGTTATCTGTATCTAGTTATGCCCCTATCTTATTATAAGGTATTTATGTCCTCCTAACACTTCAGTACTATATGATTATTTATTTTCTAATAAACTACAGGTCTCTATTTGTCAATAACTTTTGAAATTTTGAGATCTACATGTTACTTGGATAAGCAGGTATCGTAAGTACCTTCAGAAGACGATCTCCTTTCTTATCTTCTGTCCTGACTAAAATTTCCTAGGTATGAATTATCATGATTCAGAGAAATAATGTCATTTCTCCTTTTACAGTTTAATCTCCCAATATTTTCCTTACTTATGAAGTTGATGTGGATTATTTGTCATAATTATATCGTCGTAAATGATTTGTCGTTTTGGATGACTTATTGTCACTCAGAACAGGAAATGACGTTACCCATTTCACAGTACCATCTTCCAATACTGTGTCTTACCTATCTTCGGATGATTTAATTTAACTCAGATTTAGGAAGTGGCGTTAATCACTTACACAATACAATCTCCCAATATTGTGTCTTACCTATCTTCGGATGATTTAATTTAACTCAGATTTAGGAAGTGTCGTTACTCACTTACACAATACAATCTCCCAATATTGTGTCTTACCTATAATATGACCTATTTCAAACTGTCGTATATACATTTTCCCAGTCAATTTTTCCCATTACTAATTTTAATCGGATTCTATTCTGTAATATGTCCAATGTTACTACTTGAATCAAATTTTCTATATACCATGGATCATTTTCTTCCATAATATAAGTGATCTCGTTCATCATACTTCCACCCTTGTTGAAAAATATCATACTACCAGCATTTCTTAATATCAATATGTCTGTACCGTCCTGAAATTCAAAATCATGTCCTAAAAATTTTCTGACATCTATATCCAAAATCACTGTAAAATAATACACCTTCCTTTGCAAATCTCTATCCAAATAAACTCGTTTTCTCTCAACGAAATCATTCCCATTTGCTGTTCCTTTAAATTGACTCCAAATTTTCCCTTCTGCATTTCCTATAACACTTCTTATATGTGTTGGTATTTTACTATGTTTAACTTTAAAATTCCTTCCAGTATACTTTACGACTCCTGTAACTATTCCTGTAGTATACCTGGACAAATATAAATCTAAAATACTATCATCTTCTTCTCCTAATAAAAATGTATCTAAATACGATCTTAAAATTCTTCTACCGGAATCTAAGTATTTTGTTTTCTTTGTTAATGAAAAAATTTTATTCGTTTTCTTACTTTCATCTGTGTTTTGTTCAACATCAATGCAGTTTAGAATACCCTTCTCAAAATTTCCTATTACTTCTTCTTTTTCCATTTCCAATATTCCCTTAACCTCTGCTGTATCTTGTTTGTCTTTCACGCAAACTTGTTTTACTGGTATTATTACTTCTGGAATACCCACCAAAGATGTTTTAAATTCTTCAATATCCTTTTTATATTCTTCTCTAGTATCAATGCTCGCCTTAATCAATTTATCCAATCTTCCTCCTAATTCTTTTTTAACCTCCTCTCTTTGTCGTCTACTTTCTTCTTTATCTTCCTCTCTTTGTCGTCTTCTTTCTTCTATGTCTTCCTCTTGGTTTTTCAATAATTTTTCAAACATTTGTCGTATTAACCTCATCTCTTCTGATGTGATTGACGTCATTTTAAATAAGTAAAGTACACTAATAACTCAAACAAAATTACTTGTACCTTAATATGTCTGTAACTGACTTTACTGCCTTTGTAAAATGTATACCAATGTTACCGCTATTACTATAATTAATAAAATATTTGAAATATGTTGTTGCGAGTCTTATTTTACTTTCTTCACGTTAGATACGTCATAAAATGAGCTAAGGAAGGTAATATAAATTACAAACACCTAATCAAAATTAATAAAATAATCAAAATACTATTTGTGAGTCTTATTTTAATCGCCCCACGTTGGGCGCCATAAAATGTACTAGTGGAGGGGATAATATACTTGCAACACTTCTAATAAATAATAAACCCAAAATTATTCAAATATTGTTATGTGTGTTGCTTATAATATCTCCTCTCTTACCTAGTCATTCAAATTAACTCAAATAATCTCAGGTTATAATATGATAATGATAATGTAACACTCAGTATATAATTTTTTTAAAATTCTGTACCAAATTTATTATCTCATATGCTATTATATATTTCTTTATTTCTTTTAACTATGCCCAAACACTACTCAGTTTTATTCTTAATCAATTTAATTTTCTATTATGATAATATTCTTAATGCATTTAGAAATAAATATTTATCTCCTAACTCTTTCATATAGTAATTTAAAAATTCAACACTTCTTTATGGTATTACTTTTCTATAAATGAAACTAGTTTTTATTTTGACCACACAGTACTAGCATTACATTTACTTTTATAAAGATGTCGCACTGGTATTTGCCATTATCAACTGCTACATAAAAATAACAATTTATATGCTTCAAATAATCCTGTTATAATTATTCTTTTGATGATGTGAATATTTCTGAAAATGAATTATCCCACTTATAGGATAACAATCGTATGGTATGTACCGGGTGTTTCATCGGTTGGGGTATCGCGAATTAAAGTGCCTAAATATAAAAATATCGACTTCAAATTTTAACCACTTATAGAGCTTTTAAACCGCTACCAGCAGGTTAGGTTGTTTTTGATAATATTATTTTAATTAATGCGTAAATTAAAAAAAAACGTATTATCAAAAATTAAAAGTGCTCAAAAAATGTTCAAATTTGAATGGTGATACGTGGAAATATCACCCATATTAACTTCACAATCAGAATTTTTATAAACGAAACCGTTTGTCAAATAAAGTCAATATTAAATAATGTCGTTTTTCTTACGACAGATTTATGGTACTTAACTTTCTAATTGTGCTGTCCGCAAACAGGTAGTCCTTTTAAATTTATGACGGATAATAAATAAAAATTTATGACGGATAATATTCAACCCTGAAGCCTTCAGTTGTTGTTGTAGTTCTACTAATCGGGAAGCGTTTCCAAGGGCATTCTGAACTTACATTTAGGTACTTTGTGATTCTATTTTCACGGAGTCAACTTCATTTGTTTAAGCTGTGTTTTGCTAGTGTTTTCTGTTTTCAAAATGCCGTTCACTTTCACCATTTTGAACATTTGTTATAAATATTTACTTTCTACTACCTGGTATTACCCATTCACTTGACATCCGCGCAGTGACAGTGTCATGTTGATCTGAATTAGTGGAATTTACAGCTAGCGCCAAAAAAAGCTGGGTAATACCTAATTTTTCCTAATTTATATTAACTTTCTTACCTTGAATCGCTTATAAACTCAACACACAACACTGTAATAAAAAACCCATAAATTCTTCAACGTCTTGCCTTTAATTTTGAAATTATTGTAAAATATTCAATAATTGATTAAGTTTTAATTTTTTTTTCAATTGCATAGTTGATTTTATAGACATATCTTTTTAACACCTGAATTTCAATAAAATCTGAGTACTTTTGATTTTTTGAACGAAGGTTTTTTTTTATTTACGCATTAAATAAAATAATATTATCAAAAACAACCTAACCTACTGGTAGCGGTTTAAAAGTTTTATAAGTGGTTAAAATTTGAAGTCGACATTTTTATATTTAGGCACTTTAATTCGCGATACCCCAACCGATGAAACACCCTGTATACTTTTCCTCTCACAATTAACTTTATAAATGCTATTTTATTTTGTTTACTTGTAGGTCATTGACTTATCAAACTTCTATTACCGATAGGAAAATGTCTAACACAATGTTTCTACTTTACCAAATAAAAAGAAGAATTTCACCACAATAATCGTTTAATAACAATAATTATTTAAATCTTGATTCGACAATATAACCAATATAATTATACGACATGTACATAAATTGTTAACTTGTCTAATTGTACCTGTACATTTATTGTTATATGAAGGATGTTCAGCAAATGTTATCTATTCGATAAGGTATGTACAGAATCTAATTCAATGTAACTTTTTCAATTTTGCATGCATTAAACCACGCAATTTAATTATTTATAAATAACTTTCGTCTATAAAATATTAAACAAATTTGAAGGTATGTTTTAGTACCAAGGTCATGTAATTTCATTTATATGTGCATATTTTGAAACTTCTTATGTAAATAGAGATTTAAACTTTTTACAATACGTACTTCTATTCTTGTTTTATACTATTAAGCAATTCTTAACAATATTCTTGACTTTTACTCGATGTAAAATAAAATAAATTCAAATTTTTCCTTATATAAAAATTATACAACCTCTTATTAACATTTATCTTCTCTCTCTGGGTTATTCAAGTTATATTTTCCTTTTTCCTCACAGGTTCTGGTAATACGTTCGTAGATAACTACACTGGATCTTCTTTATTTAAAAAAAACAACCTTCCTGGACTCGTTCTGTGCCTCGGATGACTCTCTGGATCTCTCCTAGTATGACTTCTTGTGTATCCTCGTTCTAATCCTGGATCTGGAACTTCTTCTTCGGGATTTATTAATGCAGCTGTACTTTTATTTCGACTAAACACTGGAACTAGACCTCTTCGGAAATATATGGTTTACCGGATCCTTTTAACTAATTTAACATATAACTGGAACGACATCTGTATTTCTATCTAGTAGGAACTTCTCGTTTTATACAATAAACTGGACTTTGATAACTGGAATCCCTCTTTGGTCTCACGTACAACTGATGAATATAAAATTCCGCTCGGACTTGGTTAATATTTGGTAAGTATTATTTTAATATTTCTTTTCCTTCGTAAATATCTTCTTTTACCATCCAGGATATCTTTTGATTCGATAACAATACAATTATTCTATAATTTTATGCTTCTCTAAAATATATTTTTATTCTACCATCAAATAAATATTTTCTATGCTGAAAGAAACACTTTTCTCACCAACTTTCGCGGTTTTAGTGACTTTAAAGTATACTTTTCGGAATAAAATCGTGATTTTCCGAAAAGTACATGCACCTTTCTTAAAAAATATTTTTCAATTTCCGTTGTTTGTTTATCGTCACCAAGACAATATATCCGTTTTTTAATTTCATCCAATTAAATTCCTTTTCTCATAATTCTTGTTCAAAATGGTATTATAAAACTTTATTGATACGTTTCAGTGCTTTCCAAATTTCAGTAGACCTTCTATATTAAATCTCTATTAATTTATAATAATGAATTACTAAGACTTTGTACTTCAAAAAACATTACTAACAAAATTTTATGTAAATGTCAATTTTGACAGATCCGCTTATTCAAACTTTACCCGCGAAATTATTTACCAAGTTGTTTCCTTCATACTTCAACATTCAACACTAAATTACTTTTCTTTACATTATTGTTAATTAGACAAGTTTTACAAGATAACAAACTACATTTTTACATAAATAATAATTTTTAAATCTCCATTTTCAGAATCCAATGAAAATTACTGCAACCAAGAACCTGGTCTACTACGACTCCTTCAAGTAATGTTTTCATAATTGACTGCACACATCTTTACTATAATAAATAACATTTTAAGTATACACAACTGTTCTTTTTTAGTTTAAATATTTTAATTTAACAGTCACAAAGAAAAATTAGTAAAATTAAATAATCCTACAAACTTATTCAAAAACATACAGTGCCAATCAATCATATTATTACTCAGTACAATATATATATATATATATATATATATATATAAATAAATAAAAGTAATTCTTGGTCGTTTATAATAAAATATATATCTTTCTCTTGGCGTTAGCGACCTTAAATAACTCAATAATACATAGTTTTAAACGTTTCGACAATTTTTTATTGCCTTCATCAGTAAAACTGTAAAGAAAAATACAAATTTTAATTAAATACAGGAACGGTCACATCTAAGCTTTTGAAACTTACCTATAAAATTTATTGTTTTATGTTATTGTATATTCATAATACCTGACAAGGTATTTTCAATACCATAAAATATACTTCTTATTAATTTTGTAAATGTTATAGCATTTAGAAATAAAATGAAATCAATCTTTTTTTGAAAAACTGTCAAAAATCAATTTTAGAAATAAATGTCATTTTGAAATTTTGTCCAAACGCACACTATAAATGTATTACATATATTAGTATGTTTACGTTATAAAATATGAAAATAGATTTTTGATAAACCATCAATTTCATTCCTATCATTAACTGTATTGCTGTTTCGTTTTATTTCAATCATCTCAAGAAAATTTCTTACTTTGGCATTGTTCTCGGTTTTAAGAATTTCAACATTTTCAAAATTGAAATTGTGTTTCATCTTATCTTTATGTTTCTTGAGTGATGTAGGATTTTTTGCATACTTATGTCCTTTTATTCTTTCCTCAAGGTATTGTTGAGTTTGACCAATATATATTTTATTACAATCATTACATGGAATGCTATATACAACATGTGTTCGTTTTAATTTTGGAATAGGATCTTTTAAACGTGTGTATAGATAACTTAAATTATTATTACTACGATATGCCAATTTTAAATTATATGGTTTAATGATATTATTTAATTTCTCAGATAGACCAACAATATACGGAACAGGAATATATGTAATATCCTTTTGTATTTGTTTATTTTGATTTTCCCATTGTACTTTATTATATATTTTGTGTAATCTTTGTTTGATAATTCGTTTAATAAATGATCTTGGATAATTATTTTGTTCTAATATGGTATAAACTTTTGTTAATATTTCTGGTCTATATTGTGGGCTTGTTAAGCATATGGCACGATCAACTAAAGCTGTTACAACATTTCTCTTGTAACAGAGTGGCACACTAGCTTTATAATTGATATATCGTCCAGATGATGTAGGTTTACTGAACCACTTTGTTTTAATTTTGTTATTGTTTTTGATTACAGTTAGATCAAGAAAATTTATAGTATTATCTTTTTCTACTTCAATAGTAAATTTTAATTTTGAATTAAAAGAATTAAAAACATTTAGTATATAATCTATTTTATTCTCTGGTATCAATGCAAGGCAATCATCTACATATCTTTTAAAAAAGGTTGGTTTGAAATTTAAATCTTTTAACACTAATTCCTCAACATGTTCAAGTACTAATTGAGCAACAACACTAGAAATTGGTGCACCCATCGCTACTCCCTCTATTTGTGTATACCAATTGTTATTATATTGGAAATATGTTGTAGACAATGTTAATTCAATAGCTTCTATAAAGTCTTCTATGGGCAAATTAGTATAATTTTTAATATCATTCCATTTCTTTCTAATTACTTCCTTTGCCAAGTCTAAGGGAATATTAGTGTATAGAGATATAACATCTAAGGAAATTAGTATGTGCTCATTATTAATGTTTATTGAATCTAGAAATTGTTTAAACTCAAAAGAATTTTTAATATAACAATCATTTTTACCTGTTATATTTGATAGTATGTTTGCTAAGAATTTTGAAAGATTGTAGAATGGACTCTGAATACATGATACAATAGGTCTTAATGGCACATTAGGTTTATGTAATTTAGGTAAACCATATATTATGGGAGATTCCGCATTGTGAATTTTTAAACTTTTCGCAGTTGAGGGAGAAATCAAATTTTTATTTTCCCATTTACTTATTAGGTTGTTATTAACTTTTTGATATTTATTGGTAGGATTGTTTTTTAATATTGCATATGTGTTTTCATCATTAAGTAAATGTTCCATTTTTAGTTCATAGTCCGTTTTTTTCATTATTACTGTTTTGTTGCTTTTATCAGCATTAAGCACAATTAAATTACTATTTTCTTTTAAATAATTCTGTGTTTTTTTAATATATTTTCGCGATGGAAAGTCAACACACTGTTTGTGTGGATTACTTGATTGTTTATAATTTAAAATTACATTACACATTTTTGATCTTATATGGTTTTTTTCATTTTCATTTTTATTTTCTATGTATGATTCTACATTTGAGATAATTGAATCTATTGGCAAAATATCTTTCTCTTTAAATTCAATAGTATGTTTTGGTCCTAAACTTAAAGTGTTTATAACATTCTCAGGAATTATACATCCAGACAAATTCTCCAACCAAACTGTTTCTTTATTTAGAAATGGATCATTAGAAATTATTTGATGGTTTAGATTTTTTTTATTTTGGATTGCTTTAATTTTATTTTGTTGTTTTGTTTTCAATTTATTAAATACAAACTCATATTTGCTTTTTAACATTAATAAGATTTTACTGTAAGATTCTAAGTTTATTTCTTTTTTTAATTCTTTAAATTGAAAATCTAATTCTAAAACCAATGTTTTGAGTAACTTTACACAATCAGTGATTAAATAATTTAATATGCAACGTGTAAAACTACTAACCTTTCTTTGAAAAATGGTAAGCATCTTCTTGTCTATGAAATTAATGTGTTCCGTTTTAAGTTTCAAAAACGTAGGTGTTAATCCGTTCTGTTTACATATTATTAAAAATATTTGTTTGTTTTTAGCATTAAAACGAACACATGTTGTATATAGCATTCCATGTAATGATTGTAATAAAATATATATTGGTCAAACTCAACAATACCTTGAGGAAAGAATAAAAGGACATAAGTATGCAAAAAATCCTACATCACTCAAGAAACATAAAGATAAGATGAAACACAATTTCAATTTTGAAAATGTTGAAATTCTTAAAACCGAGAACAATGCCAAAGTAAGAAATTTTCTTGAGATGATTGAAATAAAACGAAACAGCAATACAGTTAATGATAGGAATGAAATTGATGGTTTATCAAAAATCTATTTTCATATTTTATAACGTAAACATACTAATATATGTAATACATTTATAGTGTGCGTTTGGACAAAATTTCAAAATGACATTTATTTCTAAAATTGAGTTTTGACAGTTTTTCAAAAAAAGATTGATTTAATTTTATTTCTAAATGCTATAACATTTACAAAATTAATAAGAAGTATATTTTATGGTATTGAAAATACCTTGTCAGGTATTATGAATATACAATAACATAAAACAATAAATTTTATAGGTAAGTTTCAAAAGCTTAGATGTGACCGTTCCTGTATTTAATTAAAATTTGTATTTTTCTTTACAGTTTTACTGATGAAGGCAATAAAAAATTGTCGAAACGTTTAAAACTATGTATTATTGAGTTATTTAAGGTCGCTAACACCAAGAGAAAGATATATATTATATATATATATATATATATAGGGTGTTCCTAAATATCATGTGTATGTAGGAAGGGGGTAACTATTTGGTTTATTTTGTGCCTAAAATTTCATATAAACATAGGTCTGCAAACGCTTCGTTACCAATATGCAGGGTGTTGAAATTTCAAGAATTTTTCACTTTTTACTGTATAGCTCCTGCAGTTTTTGAGATATTTTGTTCAAATTTGGAAGGTAGGTTACGCTATAAGGCCTGCATCATTAGCCATGCCAAATGATTATGTAAATCTACAGGGTAATAATTTTTTCGGGGTCATGCCCTCTTTTCTCACCCTGAACTTTTTTGCGATGCGCCACTGCCAGATTCTAAAATACGCAATAAATTTTCTGTCTTGTTTAGAAACTTTTTGATCTCTTATATTTTTTTCTTATCTCTGACCGTTATCGAGAAAAAAAATAGAAAACAATTTTCTGTAATTCGCCAGAGAAAATTAAATCTTTTAAAATGGTCTAGTAGGCTCTGGCTTTATTCAGATAATCACTTGAGTTTATTAATTTTAAGAGTTAAGGTGCTACTACCTGTTAAAAAATAGGATGACCCGGTTTTCGTAGCAGTAAAAAGTGAAAAATTCTTGAAATTTCAACACCCTGCATATTGGTAACGAAGCGTTTGCATACCTATGTTTATATGAAATTTTAGGCACAAAATAAACCAAATAGTTACCCCCTTCCTTATGTACATGATATTTAGGAACAACCTGTATATACATATATGTATATACATTCTATGTCAAATAAATATGTAGTTACAAACCTGGTAAGAATCGCTTATAGCGAGCGTTTGCATATAGCGGACAAATTTTTTATCGTTATAAGCGGACCCGACTGTAATTGCAAATTTGTTACAAAGAAAAACAATAAAGAGACTTAGCAAATAAACATTCTAGTAAAACTAATTGGTCAATTTTGGTGCACCCGTTTGCCTTAAAAATGTTATTAACTAATTATTAAATATACCAGAAACTTTACTAAAATTTAATATATTAATAATGACTTGACTATGTGTACAGAAAAGAAATGAAAATAATGACTAATATAACACAAAGATTTAATGAACATATACATACAGTGCGTTCGTAAATGCTTAAGATGAAATTCAAATTAACCGACCAAAATTTAAAATTTAAGTTGGTAAAAAAATAAATTGCCCTATCTTTATGTCATTTGGCTTATGTCTATTGTGTTCATTTTCTGATAAACTTTATATTTTGCTTTTTATTCGTTGTTCCCGTTTCTTCTTGTTATATTGCGTGATTTGAGAAACTGTAGAGCTATAATTTTATTGTAATTCGACAAGGTAATATAATAATGCCGTGTTTACACGGTCAAATAAATTCATGAATAAATTGACGAATTTATTCACGAAGAAATTCATGAATTTATTGGACCGTGTAAACGCAAACATTCATCCAATATTTTATTGACGATATCCACTAGTACTAACCATCAAATAGTGACATTTGTTTTCTTGCAACTTTTAAATGTTTTTGTTTTCATTTATCAATTTGGAGGTTACGGGGAACTTGATATTTGTAGGGGTTAATAATACGCGATTATATATGCAAAATATGGACTTATAGCTTGCTGATGAATACAAAAGCATATCCGAATATTTTAATATGTACTTGATTGTAGTAATCACAAACATCTTTTTTTGTGAGACTTGAACATGATCATTAAAATAATTATTTGTTAAGTGAAATTATTCACTTCTCACAATCGATTTTTTGTCGGTCCTCTGCAACGTTTGTATAAAATAGCAATAGTTGCATATTATTTATTGGAACATTAATATTTCTTTACAAATACGACTGATTTTACTAACTTCATCAATCTTTTATAATAAAAAAATGATTCACGGGGCAGAAGGTTCACAATGCGAAAGTTAGCATATATTTTAAACTAAAATGTTACTATATTTCCCTAGAAAATTGACGAAAAATTAGAGCGGGTTCTAATTCGACAATTTATTCGTGAATCTATTTGACAAGAAAAAATTGACGGCAAGTTAAGCGATTACACGCTCCAATAAATTCAAGGTCAAAAACTTCATGAATTTATTTGACCGTGTAAACACAGCATAAGGTAATGTATACATCATGTTTCAGTAACATTATACGTTTACGAGCTTCATGGGTATGAACAATATTTTTTAAATATCCCCACAAAAAAAATCATTTGGAGAGAGATCAGGAGATCGCGGAGGCCATTTGATGTTTCCCGTTCCAGTAATAAGACGGCCAGGGAAAGTATTCCTTAGAAATTCCTTTACCCTGACTGCATTATGTGCTGGACAGCCATCATGTTGAAACCAAACGATTTCCTGATTTATTCCAGTGTTTTGAATGGCGGGAAGTATTTGATTTTGCAATAATTCAAGGTACTTGTCGGCATTTAATATACCATCAATAAAAAAAGGTTTCTATCAAATGGTCACTTATAATACCTGCCCAAACGTTTACTTTTTGAGAGTATTGGGTGCGGTTTGCAAAATGCCGGTGTTCATTTTCCGTAGCCCAATATCGAAGAACAGAGGGATTGTGCTTTCCGTGCAATGGTTGATTCATCGGTGAAGCAAATACTTCTAACGAAATTGTCGTCTCGATGTATTTTATCCATAACGGATTCACAAAACTCCATTCTTCGAAAATGGTCCTCCGGAAATATTTCTTGGGTTTTAGAATACTTAAAACATTTCAAACCATTACGTTTCCAAATACGTGAAACATTTTTGTTACTTATACCCAAATTCTCGGCAGCACTTCTAGTTGATATCGTGTTGTCTATTTCGACAATACTACAAACTAATACATCCCGCCGTTCACTTTCCTCAATTTTTTGTGGGGATATCTCTCTAGGTTTGCATTTCGTGCAGTTATTCAGACAGAAACATTTTTCAAATGTATTAATAATATTATAAATTGTTTGTTTGCAAGGTACAGGACGGTCTGCAAAAGTGAGCGCAAACATATTTATGCACGTTGTTGCAGAGTTATTACCATAGAACCATTTTACTATCTGAAGCTTTTCAGCGGGTGTATAGAGACTCATTATAAATTAATTTTACTGAATGCTTTTATTGCAGACCGCAACGTATTCGCAGCTAAACAGTGAATGTAAAACCTGTTGATATTATGTATCTTAGCATTAACAATGAAAAGAGTCGCGCCATCTGTGGGTGGTTTTCTGACTGGCTAGAGTTGTCGCCCTTATGGAATAAATAGTCTATCACAGGTTAACGAACTGAACGGTGTGTTTTATTTCTTTTCCCCGCCTCACAATTTACATCAACAGGTTATGTTGCCCAGTGCGTTCGGTAGTGAAAAGTTAAGTTGCTACATGTCGTAAAGACTTGTGTCTCAGTAGTTGTTACGTGAAGTAGACTCGTTCATACTTTTCTTGAAGAGTATAGTGGTGCGTCAGTTAGCGCGTACAAAATGGCCGTCAACTATCTTTCAAACATTCCGAAACTGCGAGGCCGAGAAAATTATGAGGAATGGTCGTATGCCATGGAAAATTTTCTTGTATTGGAAGGCCTGGACAAATGTATAAGTAGTTCAGAAAGTGATAGTGCGGACATAGCCAAAGCAAAGGCAAAGATTGTGTTATCCCTTGATTCTTCTTTGTATGTACATGTCAAGGACTCTACAACAGCTAAAGAAGTTTGGGATAAGCTCAAAGATCTTTATGAAAACAAGGGCTTTTCTAGAAAGATTGGACTTCTCCGTACTTTAGTATCATTGCGACTAGAAAATTGTTGAACAATGGAGGAATATGTGAATCAAGTGATCGAGATATCGCAAAAGCTTGCGAGGGCCGATCTGAAACTTGATACAACGCTAGTGGGAAGTTTACTTTTAGCGGGACTGCCGGAAAGATTTACTCCGATGGTAATGGCGCTGGAGCATAGCGGGATTGATATTACCACCGACGCAATAAAAGCTAAATTGCTCGATATGCAAGTAGAGGGCAGCACTCATGCAAGTTCGACAGCTAGTGCGTTCGCCGGCAAAGTAGATCACCAGAAACATCATAACAAACACAAGCGATACCTAAATGACAGCTATAAGAAAAACAAAGACAAAAAGGAAATAATTTGTTTTAAGTGCAGGCAACCTGGACATTTTATGTCAAAATGCCCACAAACAGACCGTAAACAAAACAGTCAAGGTAAAAGTGCTTTTAATGTTGTGTTCCTTAGTACAAAATTCAACAAAAATGATTGGTATCTCGACTCTGGTGCGAGTATTCATTTGACTTGCAGGCAAGATTGGTTATTAAATAAAAGAGAATCAACTCTAAATGACATTATGATTGCTGATAATACCAAAATTCCAGTGCAAAGTTGTGGTGAAGTTGAGATAATTACTAGGGTGGATGATGCGAATTTTGAAATAGAAATTAGAAATGCACAGTATGTACCTAGTTTAACTACAAATTTATTATCAGTCAGCGAACTCTTAAAGAATGGCAATTCTGTTGAATTTGACAAAGACGGTTGCAGAATCTATAATACTCAGAAAGTTTTGGTGGCTAGGGCTTCTTTGAATGATGGAGTTTATAAAATTGATGCTTTTGAAAAGTGTTTATTTGCTGGACAGGCACTGGCTACAGGTGAAACCTGGCACAGGAGGTTAGGACACGTCAATTCAAACTATTTGAATATAATGAAGGATGGATTAGTGGACGGAGTCAGCTACAGTGGTCAATTAAAAATAAATAAAGAAAATTGTGAAATCTGTTGTGAAGGGAAACAATCAAGACAACCTTATAAACATTCAGGTACTAGAGCGACTGGTTTATTGGACTTGGTGCACAGCGATCTGGCAGGACCCATGGAGACAACTTCCATAGGCGGATCAAAGTACTTTGTGCAGTTCCAGGATGACTTCAGCCGCATGTCGTATGTTTATTTTATTAAAACGAAAGATGAAACCCTTGAAAAATTTAAAGAATTCCAGTGTTTGGTTGAAAAACAGGTTGAAAGGAAAATTAAAGTGCTACGTACAGACAATGGTGGTGAATATGTTAGTGCAGAATTTGAAAGTTACTTGAGAAAACAGGGAATAGTTCATCAGACAACGAATCCCTATTCTCCTGAACAAAATGGGCTTGCAGAAAGATTAAACCGATCCTTGGTTGAGAAAGCTAGGTGTTTATTGTTTGAAGCAGGTTTAGAAAAATGCTTCTGGGCTGAAGCAGTAAATACGGCTTGCTATTTAAGAAATAGGTCAGCAACATCCAATATACCAAAGACACCTTATGAAATGTTCTTTAATAAAAAACCAGATTTGAGCCATTTAAGAATTTTTGGTAGCGAGGCAATGACTCATGTTCCCAAAGAAAAAAGATCAAAATGGGACAAAAAGTCTGTAAAACTAATTTTAGTTGGATTTTCTGAAACCACGAAAGGCTATAGGCTGTATAATCCAAAAACAAATCGGGTATCTACAAGTAGAGATGTGCATATCATTGAAAAAGAGACAGACAGGTATGATGACATGGGTTTTCATGCAGAAGAAAGAGTGAGAAAGAAAAACACAGAAGATTCAGTGTTAGAGTGTAATAATTCAAATCAAGAGTTGGAGTTGAATTTAACAGACGAAAGTGTGATTTCTGAATACAGTGATACGGCAGAGCCAACATTTTCTGAAGAAGAACTAAGTGATGAATCATATGTTCCTGAAAATGCGGAAGGTATCACAATTCCAGATGTCAGAAGATCACAAAGAGAAAGAAAAACAAAAGCCTATGAAGATTTTGTTACCTACTTTACTACAGAAGAAATTCCAGTTTCAGTGGGAGATCCTAGTTCAGTGAAAGAAGCTCTTTCAGGACCAGATCGTCAGAAATGGATAAGTGCTATGGAAAGTGAAATGCAAAGTTTTAACGAAAATCGTGCATGGGATCTAGTGGACCTTCCAGAAGGTCAGTCACCAGTGAAGTGCAAGTGGGTTTTTAGAAAGAAATTGAATAATGGTAGTGTTACTCATAGAGCAAGACTAGTAGCTAAAGGTTTTAGTCAAAGACAGGGTATAGATTTTGATGAAACATTTTCCCCAGTAGTCAGACATTCGACCTTAAGGTTGCTTTTAGCTTTATCAGTTCAGATAGGTCTAGATATTTTTCACCTAGATGTTGTTACAGCTTTTTTGAATGGGAAACTGGAGGAAACTGTATTCATGGAAATACCTGAAGGGTATAGTAATAAGATATCTAAAAACCAAGAAAACAAAGTTTTAAAGCTCAATAGAGCAATCTATGGCTTGAAGCAGTCTTCACGCGTATGGTACAAGGAAGTAGAGATTGTATTAATCAGTTTAAACTATAAAAAATGTGACTATGAACCTTGTATTTTTGTCAAGCGTGAAAATGGTTTCATAACCATAATTGCATTGTATGTTGATGATTTTTTTATCTTCTCTAACTGTATGCAAGAAGCAGAATTTTTGAAAAGGCAGTTAACTTTGAACTTTAAGATTAAAGATTTCGGTCAAATTAAGCAGTGCTTGGGTATGAGGGTTAGAACGACTAAAGATAAAAATATAATTCTATTAGATCAGGAGCAGTACATTAATCATATTTTAGAAAGGTTTAATATGAGTGATTGTAAACCTGTAAGTACGCCCATGGATAAAAATGTTACTTTTGATCAGGCAAAATCCGATGTTTGTAATAAGGAGGTGCCTTATCAACAACTCTTGGGCAGTCTAATGTACTTATCGGTATTAACAAGGCCAGATATCACTTTTGCAGTAAACTTTTTAAGTCAATTTAACAATTGTTATACTAATCAACATTGGAAAAGTGCTAAAAGAATTTTAAGATATTTACAAGGTACTAAATCCTTTTGCTTAAAATATGAAAAGCACAATTCAGATCTGATGGGCTTTGTTGATGCTGATTTTGCGAGCAATGTAATTGATAGAAGGTCATATACTGGCTTCATTTTTAAATTGGCAGGTGGTGCCATCTCATGGGAATGTAATAAGCAAAAAACGGTAGCTCTAAGTAGTACCGAAGCCGAGTACATGGCTATTACTGAAGCTTCTAAAGAAGCTATTTACCTTAAGAATTTATTATCTGAATTGGTGGGCACTTCTGAATGTATCACTGTTTGGAATGACAATCAGAGCGCTCAGAAACTAGCTTCAAATCCTGTGTGTCACAAGAGGACTAAACACGTGGATGTGCGTCACCATTTTATCCGAGAGGCTATAGCAAATAAATTGGTTAATCTTAAGTTTTTACCCACGGATGAAATGATAGCTGATGTATTAACAAAAGCACTGTGTTTGTCCAAACATTCAAAGTTCACCATGGAACTTGGTTTATTTAGGATTTAGTGTTGTTAATGTTAGATAAGTGGGAGTGTTGATATTATGTATCTTAGCATTAACAATGAAAAGAGTCCCATCTGTGGGTGGTTTTCTGACTGGCTAGAGTTGTCGCCCTTATGGAATAAATAGTCTATCACAGGTTAACGAACTGAACGGTGTGTTTTATTTCTTTTCCCCGCCTCACAATTTACATCAACAAAACCTCGGTGGTGAGTACTGGGAGAATGGGGATGGGAGAAACTCGTTGTCGCGTCGGTTGTTGCCGGCACTGGTGACGGATAGTAGGGGCACCATGTTGCCACGTATTATATGTATACGTATAGATCGCACGCAAACATTGAATCCCTATAGCTAATGAAATTTGACACATGCGGTATAGGCTTTCTACGCCAAGGTCTTCTATTGAAGTGTGCTTCAAATTCACATGAGTCACACTGATTATCAAATTACTTCAAATGTTTAGTTTTGATATGCATTTTTAAGTTACTTTTTTTGTTTGTTCTATATTCACATTTGTCACATTTATAATCAAATTGCTTCAAATGGTTAGTTTTTATATGTTCTCTTAAAGAATCTTTGCGGTTTGTTTCATATTCACAAGAATCACATTTATAATCATATTTCTTGAGATGTTTGTTTTTTATATGTAATTCTAAATGACTTTTTCGTTTTGTTCCATATTCACAAGAGCCACATTTATAATCAAACACCATCAAATGTTTACTTTTTACATGTCTTTCTAAATTATGTTTGTTATTTGTTCCAAATTCACAGGTGTCACACTTATAATCAAATTGTTTCAAATGGTTACTTTTTATATGATTTTCTAAATTACTTTTGATATTTGTTCCATATTCACAAGAGTCACATTTATAGTCAAATTGCTTCAAATGGTTACTTTTTATATGTTGTTTTAAATTACTTTTGATGTTTGTTCTATATTCACAAGAATCACATTTATTATCAAATTGCTTCAAATGGTTACTTTTTATATGTAGTTCTAAAAGACTTTTAATGTTTGTTTCAAATTCACAAGAGTCGCATTTATAATCAAATACCATCAAATGTTTACTATTTGTATGTCTTTCTAAATACTGTTTGCTGTTTGTTCCAAATTCACAAGTATTACATTTATAATCAAATTGCTTCAAATGGTTACTTTTTATATGTCTTTCTAAATTACTTTTGTAATTTGTTCTATATTCACAAGAGTCACATTTATAATCAATTTGCTTCAAATGTTTACTTTTTATATGTCTTTCTAAATAATATTTGTTATTTGTACCAAATTCACAAGAGTGGCATTTATAATTAAATTGCTTCAAATGTTTACTTTTTATATGTTGTTCTAAATAACATTTGTTATTTGTTCCAAATTCACAAGAATCACATTTATAATCAAATTGCTTCAAATGTTTAGTTTTAATATGCCTGCTTATAGATAGTTTATGTTTTGTTCGAAACACACACAGCGAACACTTAAATATTCGCATTGGATCTCGTGAGCTGGATTGTTCTACTTCTATATTTGTTATGCTATAATCAGTCTTAGAATGTTGTTGGTCGTCCTTTTCTACAACACAAGCGTGTGTATTTTTCACGTGCAGCCCGAGGAGTCCTTTAGTCTTGAAATGTCTGCTACATATCCCACATTTATACATTTTAAATTTGTAATGCTGGTTGTTGGTGTGCTCCTTGAGATCTGCTTGGTACTTCGTCTTGTACTTGCACTTCATACACTTATAGATTGGAGGGAAACATCTCTTACGTCCCTTCAATGCTGTTGACGCTTGTTTGACCGGTGGTGTCGGTACGATAGACTTTCTGAAAATAAATAAATATTTTTAATCCCACGCTCATCAATGTAAGGGCGGCATTCATTTTGCTAAAGCACTTTAATTAAGGTAGATAAAGTCCCCGCCAGTAGTAATGGTTCACATAAATACGAAAGGTATTTTCACAACTATTTTTGACATAAATACCACTTTACACTATGTCGGGTGTGGCTTGACATCATATTTCTTTCATTGGCGAGCTAGGGTCAACGTTATAAAATCAATTACTAAATCAGATTAAAATGATAAAATTTGTTTTTTTTCCAAATACTTTGTAATACATAAAGACTGACACTATCATGGTAATACCGTAGAGAGAATATATATACAGTGTGCCCATAAAGTCTGGATCCATTTGATGGAAAACGTAGTGATATATCTTTTCGGCTGCAGATGTTTAAAATGTTAACTTTACAAGAGAGAATAGCCGTAGTGAGTGTCCGATTTCGAGGGTTATCATATGAATAATGCCGCGAAGAGTTTACAAGAAAGTTTAGAAAACCAGGGCCCACACAAGCCAATATTCGACGACTTGTCAGTAATTTTCGAGGGAGGCGTTAATGGTGAGTCACGCTCGGGAAGACCATCCGTTTCTTTTTTTCATAGCAGCGGTAGAAGAAATTACACCAGATATGTTGCAGAACGTGTTTGGGTCCACTGTAGAGGAAAAATCCCCGGATTCGCACTGTCTTGTGTTTATTATACGAGGCGAAGCCGAGTATTGTAATGAATACAAGTGTCTTAATAGCCATTAAATGCGAGTTGCATACACTATTTTTTCTACGATCACATAATAAAACATTATTTTTTGAACATTCCATTTCATAAATTGAGCGTAAAATTTTCCGTACATTTTTGCAAATTTAGCTGGTAATAAATTGTTCGTGGCTACTAAGGCTTGTTCCATAATTTCTGGTGGAGTCAAATATTACATTTCACTGTAATTATCCCTCATTTTTACCGTTTATATTTTCAAAAAAGCACAAATGTTAACTACTTACTTGTAAATTGCAGAGAACTGTCACGTTTAATTAATTTTTATATCTGTCAGATATGCAGTCGCCATATTGAATATTGTTTGAATATTGGAATGTCACATTCCTATTGGATATAAACTTGTATCGTAATGGACATCATTAAAGTACAGGTTCAGCATATCTAATAATACAATTAAAGTATGGGTGTAGAAAAAATATGCTATTTTATGACCATCTGTGCAAACACAAAATTTGATGTATGAGTTCTCTGTGCATTTTTTTCTTGTCAGGAAGAGTCAGCCTTGATTTTACATATTCATTCACATGATTTTATATATGGTAGAAAGCACGAAACAATCGACTTTCGTCATCAAAATCTATGATGTAACAGTTGTAGTATGTCAATGTTAGTATTGTGATCGACGAATAAAATTTACGATTTCTGAAGTTTACTTTGAGGTTATATTGACATCAAAATTTACCGAATTATCTGAATGTAAATTAAGGACTTTTTGTTAAAAATAAAGTATTCTGTGAGTATAATGAAATAAAACTACATCTTGAATACACCATTTCATTTAATAAAATAGTAAAAATAAAAAACAAAACTCTTCGTACTTTTATTCTGTGTAATTATTTCTTAATACTTAAACAATGGTTATATAATGTGTATATTTTAGGAAGCAAGCTCTTTTAATAATTCTACATTATTTAAAATATCTTCTTAAACCTGACTTTAATTTATATTAATGTCGTACTTTACAATTAACTTGTATCAAAGTATGTTACAGCAACACAAATTAACTCGTCACTTATTCAAATTTGTAATAAATTATTACTAATAACACTCTTCAACTTAGAACATAACAAATCCAACAAAAAGAAAGTTACAAATGCTGCAGGCAAGTAATATAAGGTAGATATTTATTTTTATATTTAGTGTTTTTTCTTAGAATCGATAACATTGAGTACAAAATTTAAATTAGTACACATTTTTAAAATCAGTATATCTAGCCAATTTATTGTCATATATTGTACATTTTCTGTTTATGTATTTATCTTACAAATTTAATTGGTAGTAACAATTATATAAATTAATACATCTTTGACTTGAAACTAAAATTCTAATGAAAATATGCTCAAAATATTAACATATTCTTGTACATTTACATGACATATTAAGAAAGCCATTCTCTGTCATGCACATAAAATAATAAAACTAATGGTAATATGTAACTTTTTTTAGTATACCGAATAAAAATAAATAGTAATTTTATATGTTGTTCGTGCTATTTAAATCGCACAAACAATATATCACATTATACTATATCATTAATAATTACATGTTATGAATAAATACTAAACTAACTCTAAACGTCAATAATTAGATTTTTAACGTCTAAACTACACTCACTCACTATTGTACAATAACTACATATGGCTAAATTATTTTACTTTTGTAAAAAAAGACACCTTATGTCTTTTTTTATTTCAGGTTATTAATTTTCAATTTTACAAATTAATTGTAGTAATATATAAAAAATTTATCAAAAAAGAATAATAGATTTTACAGACATTCTTGTTTATTATCACTGTTTCTACTGTCTTTAGATTTTGAACATTTATAATAAATGATATTACTTCTTCTCTGCCAAGCAACAATTCTCGGTCCCATCATTTTTTGATTTCACTGCTAGTGTATCTAAGAGTACTTGTCTAAATTTCAGGTGACCTCATTTCTGGGTCTGATTTCACATCTAAACTGCATTTTTCCTCAAAATCCTGCTTTCCCATGTGCTTATTATAATATATTTTGGATATTCCCCAAATATGCTCTATCAGGTTAAATATGTAATAATATGATGATAGTTGTACAACTGTGTGCGTCTGGTATATTATGGCTCTTAACCATTCTCTTATTTGACCTTTGCTTCAAGAATTATTAGGAGATTTATCATATAAATGCTATGATAACTTCTAGCGTACACAGCAGTTCATTTTCATACTAATTTAAGAAATTGTTTCTATCTATTTCACGATGGTAATCAGGATTACAAGTATTTGAAAAAATACTAAAGAGGCACTGTTAATAAAACAATTACATGTACCTGCATAAATGACTATAAACCTAAAACCAAAGCAAAATTTGTAGTACTCAACACATGTCAATTTTAATGCAGAGTATTATCTTAGCCGTCAACTTTCATACACTCTTATGACTATCATCCTGCCATGATCTGGTTACAGTACCATTTTCAAAAATCCAAGTCTCATCCAAATAGACACATTCCAGTGGACTTTCAGATTGTAAATTATTCATATATTTTTATAGAAAATTAGTTCGAGGAAGAATAACATGTTTTTTCCTTAATCTTCTCTATGGATAGTCTTTCTTATATTTGAAACCAATATCTGCTAGTACTCTACCAAAAGAATCAACAGAGCCATCAAAGATATGATGGTCCACTGGCAGTGATAATAACGTAGCTCATGTAAAGTGTTGTTCTAAAAAACACCATTAACATTATAATATTCTTTTTATTTTCAATGAGTTGTATAAGCAACATAGCGTTTTTATACATATCGTATTGCGTATTGTTGCTTTTATTGCAGGAGTAATCACATACAGTTTTTTGAAACGTTTTTTTAAGACTTCGGTGAGCATCATTTTGTTTACGTGTCTTAAAAATACTGCTCACAGATTCAATGGAAATATTTAAAGCTTGTGCAATCCTCTAAAATGATAATATTAATATTTATTTGATATCATTACAACAAATATGTACACATACCTCTCGCACACTTGTCAACGGTAATAGTTATTCAATTTACGTTTGTATGTAAGTAATCAAAGAGCTAATGAGCGCCTTTGACTGACTATTGAATGGCTTAAGCATCCTTAGTTTTAAAAAGGACTTTGAAAGATAATACTACAATAAAATAACCAACAACAGCAACCAAACCCTATAATACTGTCAAACAAAACTGTCAAATGACAGCAAGGAATTCAAAATTCAAAATCACTAGCGACGTGTAAACGATGTTTCATGTAAGCCAACATCCGATGTTAATATTTTTTTTAAACTGGCTAAAATAACGCCAACATTATCATTTTTAATTAATATTAATAAATAAAATAATCCTCTAATTATTATTATATACATATAATGTATTCTATACCAATGAAATTCTAAATTTAGTAATATATAAAGTAAGTATGTTCGTTGTTATGAAATTGGCAATGCAGACGTCATTATTTTTCCTTTATGACGGAAGTCGATTGATTGCTGCTTTCTAGTATATACGTATTTTAATAAGGTTCTTACTTTGCTATATACATATTTTGTTTGAATTTATATAACAGATTGTATTTATTTTATTTCTAAATCCAAATAATAAAATTTATTATTAAATATGAGTGAATTAATACTTGCCATTAGGTACTATTTTATCTATATTAATACTAATAAAAGAATATTTGAAAATACTTCACGACATCTACCAGGCATAAGCTTAATTCCAGGAGCAGATGCTGCTGCTAGTTTTGGATGAAGACGTTCTTGCCTCCACGTCCACAATGGCGTGCCCAAAAAATAACAATGAATGGGCCCTCTATATGTATATTGCCTCTAAGTTAATACGTAAAAAAATCAATAAGGAGTAAGTGCAAAGAATTAAGTATTAGTAATAATAATAACATTCATTAATACTTATGGCCACACAACTCACACAGAACATGTGAACGTAATAGTCTGGCCACTCATCATTTTCAGTCATGATGTTGCTCATATCCATTAATTTATTACTTCTACAAGAAAACCAAACTAAAACGTAAATATTTTGTTATTCCCTCGTCATAAGGATAATAATAGTTTATTAAATAGATAAGGTGAAACTAAAACTAAAAATTAACACTCCAATTTCAAATAAACATAACCGGGCCTCCAAAAATAAAGAACAAAAACATAACAATTTAACACCTACTCTTTTCATGCTTTGGCCAGCATGTTTTATCAATTATTATGCTGTATGCAATCTGTCCATTCATTCACAACTGTGACCTGAAACTATACTTGTAGAATGTTTTCCATATAGCATCACGGTGGCAAATTATTCAAATTCAAAATTTTAATTTCAAACTTCATCAATAACAAAACCATCAATCTGACATGAAATTACAAAAAACAAACATTCACGGTGGCTGATTTGGTAAAAGCATGTAATAAAGTCATTCTCTATTTTCAAACTCATTTCATTGATTACGTCACCTGCATTTCTAGTAAGAAACCGAGTTGGGAGAAAATTATTGTAACTAGGAACAGATTTATTCAGCTATTCGTACATAAAACATTAGCAGATGTTAGATGTAAGGAAATGTGTCCTGATATAAAGCAAAAAACACAGCAACTCGGTTCGCTATTTCCAAGGAAAACAAGTTCACTTATTTATTAATAATAATGATAAAATTTCATATTATATTATAATTTCACAACTATTTTGGAATCACAATAGCTTCACAATTTAACTTATATCACTGGATCATATTTAAAACCTGTAAACTGACATTAGATACAGTAGTCTTTAGAATGTTAATTTTAACTATTGCAGAAATTCAAACGTGACGACAAGTCCTCAGCATTTATAGCTTGAACCCATTTAATACTACAAAGATATAACTAATAATAATAATGAAGGAGCTTCAACACCAGAATAACTGAGGTATTTAAATTATTCACTCTCCTAATTATTTTAATTCAAAGTGTAAAATATTAAACTACTTGGTAAGATAAGCGTAATTTCTGTCACACTTCACATGTATAATTATATAAGGAGCAATCGTACCTGGTATTCCTCTCGCAGCAGAAGGCCATATGGTCTGCCAAATATTCCTTCAGATCCAAGTGGATTTTGCAAATCTGGCACTGCGTGAGTTCTGCAATTGAATGAAAAACACACCCATTAGAATTATAATAGAAAAATCAATATAGACAAATCCACAAACATCAAAATGCAATATTTACAGTACCTTCAATTGAGAAGATTCCAGTTCTACCCTCAACACAAATGGTCTTATGTTTGGCTAAATGCGATTTCGAGCTAAATCCAAGGCAGCAAAATGTACAGGCAAATATGTCCTTAGTAGTTTGCTTCGTAGTGGTATCAAAATCCAGTCTGACAATTTTATTCAGGTTGTTTCCATATTCCTCACCAAAATACACCAATAATTCTTCACCGGCTTGGATTGGACGAGTGCTTTGATAATATATATTATCTTCAGATTGAAAGACACTCAAGTTTTGTTCAGAAGTATTCCTGGCAGGATTAACGTACTGCATCCAATTCAAATGCTTCGATTTATTTTTGTCCAAAACAAATTTCTCACCTTTCATTTCCCAGGGATATTCTGTTGCGGTGAGTCCAGTGAAAGGACCAAATTTTACACCTTGAGGAATAATTCTTAAAGCATATATTCCGATTTGTCCCAAACAATCTTGAATTTCAAGAATATCATTTGGGATATCTTTTCGTGCTCCCTTATCTACATTATTTAATGCACGTTTGTTTAAAATCTGGACAAGCATTCTACATTCAATGCAATAGTCTATGTAATATGCTTCACAATCTTCACAGTCTGTTGGAAAAAAATATATACAGATTAAGAATCATAACCTTTACTATGGTGAGTTTTTAAATAAATACAGAGTGATAAAACATATATTTACACTGATCTCAAAATAACCACATAATATACAACATAGGATGTCAAAGAATTAATTGGCAATTGCACTAAGTTAAACCTCAGTATTTCAGACAAAAACAGGTGTGAAAATCAAAATATTACAGTTGGTGTTTGTAATGGAGATGCAGTACTTCGATAAGCAGTACAAATACTAAATGCACTTCAACTTTTCTGTGTTAGGGTCGTGTATTTAAATTTATGCTACAGATATTTCATCATTCCTTACAAACAACACAATTAGAAAATACTAACGGAGTTGCATCTATTAGAAGTTGTCTTGCCCTGAAACAGTACCAATGTAACGTCGGAAGCAACAAGAATTTTCATAACATTCCATAACAAATTGATATTGTAAAATTATCAGCAGTATTACCAAAGATGTAATATACATTTACATACATAAAGTACGTCATGTTATATTAAGAAAACAATGTTCATAAATATGATTATGATAAAAATTTTAATCTATCTCAAAGAACAGCAATGTGATGCACACAAATCATATTAAAATACAAGTAAAACACTATATATAATAATATGTATGCACACATGTGTAAATAGAAGGCTTACATTGTGCAGAATCCAAAAATGTAGGTTTCATTGTAAGCATGCGAGTAGAAATTATCAATTTTTCATCGTAAAAGAAAACATATTTCAAACTTAAAACCCTGACAATGAAACCAACACTTTTCGATTCTGTAGAGCGTCAGCTTTCTATTTACATATTATTCAATATTTTGCTTGTATTTTTATATTATTTGTCTAGGCGTCATTTTATAGCTTAGCCTTACATACATTAGTGATATTTACTTACAAAGTAGTCCATTATCAAATTCAATTTTGATATCATCAGCATTGAAACCGCCTCCTATTTTAAGGCTATCATTTTGTTCTTTAGTTACTTCACTTGATGGCAATTCTATTTTAATATTGTTCGAACATGTGGACTCGTCATACTGCTTTATTTTGCCAAAGCGTATGCGGCCTTGTAACTCAGCATTATCTGTAGTAATAGCAGTTTCAGAAATATACACTTTATCCTCTACAAAACTGTCTCCTTCACACTGTTCATCCTTTACACTAAATGTATTTGCCGAAAACATAGCGTCATACATATCAACCTGATCAGCCATTTTTTGTGATTTTGATTTGAGGTTGAGGGGGTCTCTCGCCAAGTCGTCACTTCCGATGGCTGCCGTTAGGTCAAAGAAAATATTTGCGCGCTAATTTTAAAATTTGTTGGACAGTAAGATACATATATTACATGAAAAAATAATTCGTTTTTTGAATATAAATTAAATACATAGGGAAACACATGTAACATTTCGTTTTGGATAAAAAAAGACAGGTTTTGTAACGAAAACAAATGTATTCAAAATGTAAATATTATTATTATCACATAAATATTAAATAGCATGAACGGTGATTGTTGCAAAGGTTCCCTGATTGATAAGCTGCTTGACTTTTCAAATATGTTAATTCTAAAGTTTCTCTACTTTCTAATTTGTTATTTATGCGTGTTGTGCACAGTTATAAATCAGCTATAACTTAACAACTTTTATTAAGGACATTATTGTCTAAAAGGTACAGACAACGAAATAATAAATAAAATATGTACTTACTTACTTTGAAAAAGTGAATGAAAATGTTTCCAAGTTGCCGACTGAATAAAATGAAAAGTGCTAAATTGCAATATTTAAGTGAATTAGAGTTACTCTTTATTTGTAGTAAGGATGGGCAAACCAGAATTGTTTCAACAGCCGAGAGCTCACTACCCAGGAGATCTTAATAATTGGAATATCGCTGTAATAATTGTCACTCGCATCATCACTCTGTATGCATTACAAATGGCAGACCCCAGATAATGAATTAGGATTATCTTTATATATAAATATAGTCGTTGGTGCGTCTATTGGCGAACATGTAACTTCTGAACGACTTGACCCTCTGTGGTCACAGCTATGCTAGGATCTGATAGATGGCGCTGTAGTTAAGTTATTAGCAAATTCTATATTTGTGGACCAACATGACTCATATTTACAAGGCTGTGTTCACAAAATGCAACTTAGAGTAAAGTTAGAGTCGAGTACAGTCAAATAAGAGTTTACTAAGGTATTACTAGTAAGATTGTTTTATGAACTATAGCCAGAGTACTTTCAATGATTTGAATCAACAATGACGGAGAGGAAGGAAACGAAGGTGTTAACATTTACTATATTTTGTTATACGAAAAATTTAATAGTAAAATATTGTGTTTAAGTTCCGCTTTATTTACATTGCCCTCAAATGACATGTATTCGACAAGTATAAACACAACAATGAACATAATAATAATATCCATAGATAAATATCGGCTCTCGATGTTACAGTCAACATAATCTTTCTGTCAGTGCGCATGTCGAGTAAAATTTACCTACCTGTGTGCCTACCTGTTATATACGAGTAGAAATAGTTAACTCTAGAGTAAACTCTTACTATTTATTGAACGACTTACTCTTTTTACTCTTCTTACGCAAAATAATTTATGAACGAGAGTTTTAACTCGTAGTTAACTCGAGAAGGTTTTGTGAACACAGCCCAATATATGTTGGTTTAGTGACAAAAATAAAAATCACAAAATCTGGACACGATAGGCGGAGCTGTGGTCGAGTTATTAATAATAAATTTTATATTTATAAACAGAAACGATGCCTATGCTGCAATCGCACTAACGATCTCTTCTATTCTGACTTTTTTATACAGGGATTTTAACCAAATCAAACTCATGCGCCATCTACTGGAAAGGGTAAAACAACATCTGCAGGTCAGTTAGTCTTTTATATAATGTTCTCGTATTCCACACCACTTATTATTATTAAAAAATGCTGCACAAAAGCAAAATGTACTTTCAAAATCATAAATATACATTTTCAGATAGTTCTTCATTCAACAAAACAATAATACGTGCCAGCACTCTCAGTTTTATTTCGTATCTTTCAAGTTCTTATCGACACGAGAAACTGGTTGCGGCAAATCGTAGATTTAAGTTACGAACTAGTTCATTAGTCGTACTTTATCGCCCGTCGCCAATTAAATATTCGTCACTTGCATTATAACACCGATTGCGAGTTCCAAGTAGTAATGCGGCAACTGGAGTGAAAAATAACCGGATATAGTCGATGACTGAATCCTTGTTTATAATAGTTATTTATTGTATAAGGGTTTTAGATAGCATATTATTCACGCAAGAATGTTTAAACGCGAGAGCTTGCTCGAGCGTTTAATTTTCTTAAGTGAATAAAATGCATCTAAAACCCGTATGCAATACAACGTTTTATCCACAATCACACTTATTTATAATCAGAATCGCCGAAATTTATGAAACAATGATCTGACATTTCGGTCTGACAGCGGCTGTCACCTCAAAAATCATTGAAATTTCGCATTTCGTGTTTTATAGCGTGTTTTATGATTTATAAAACACTAGTGTTTTATAGACCCCATAAAAGGTTGCTAAGCAGTTGAATTATGACCGTATAATATAGTGATTGTGGATAAATACTATAGTTATACAACTGAAGGTTAGTTCGGGTAGGTAGCCAACAGGTTGGGCAGTAGGATGTGCCCATTCTTAGTTTCTCCCGCTAAATTTATTATAGTAAAAGCAGTCTTCTCGTAGTAGTAAAGAGAAGCCAATGGGAGCTTAAAGGAAGTGACGCAATTATCCAATTACACCAATCGTGTTTGTTACAATTTTGTAGGCGTTTTGCTTTAGATTTAAATATCTTAAAATATTTTGAATTAAGGGATATGATAAGTCTACTGACACTAATTTTTCAAATTCCAAAAATAAGTGATGATGTGATTGTGGATGTTATATGTTATTCTAAAATACATATTGCAAGACGATGTAACGAAGAAATGTCATTTTTCCTATACATTTTATCTTATAATTGACAATGGATATTGCAGTACAAGCTGAAAAACGTTCAAAGTACTAACCTTTAATAAAATCTTTGCTTGCTTATGAATTAGTTTGTTTGTATAACTTGTTGGGTATGTACTATCCTCAACAATAATTGATGATTATTCATTCAGACTTGTATCATGGCAGTTGTTACGATTCAGGCCTAGAGGCCTAGATAAAATAAAAATAACTAGAACCATAATAAAATAAGTAATGTCAAAGCCGAGTACATTTAAGTGTGTATCTAATTCACTTTTATGAAGTGATATACCTCACTTCAACCAGTATGAAGGCTAAAATTCTACATATATAACACAATGAAATCCATGAAGATTTCAAACAATTGCAATTAAACGTGGGTGAAAGAAAAATTAAATAGTAGAAATATAAGTAAACTAGTTTGATAATGACATGTAATGTCGAAACTGCAGTCACATATAGTGATTAAAATAAAGTGAAGTTATTCAAATTTAATTGAGTGTTTTATTTTACTTATGTATATCCAGTATCATGAATCTTCACAAAGTAACAGCCGAAAGTGTTATATATTTTAAACTAGTTTTGTTTGATAACCCCAACGCAACTTCAATTATTAGGAATTACTATTATTGAAAGCAATTTTTAAAATCGCAGGTAAATATATACAAATTAAAGAAACGTCCATGTACAGACCACGTGTAGGCAGTACTTACTATATTGATAATTACCAAGAATGTAAATGTATAATGAAAGTTGCTGCGACTTCCCTGATGAGATGAAGTATTGTGGGTGTAAAAGCAGGATTAATTATAACACTTCTACAGTAAGAAGGATAATGTTTCTATTATAATAATAAATTTATTATATCAAAAATAAGATATACATACAGTTTACACAATAGCACATCAAGCAAAAATGTAATGATAATGTCAACACAGGGCTAATTTATGTCATTGACATTGTAGAATGCTTCTTGAAGGAGAATGTCCTTTATTTTCTCTTTAGATACGAAAGTAGAAAGATGTCTACACATAACTTTGATTTTGTTAAATAATTACCAGTGACGTGTTGTATTGAAGTGGCTTTTGTCCTATGTAATGCGGGATGTGCAGCAAATGATTATGAGGGGTGGAGACTTCTGTAATCTCACCCCTAGTCATAAGGTGTGACAGCTTTTTCAAAGCCCTCCTTAGTTGTTGCAGAATATGTGTCTAGGCTAATGGACTTATCATAAGTTCTCTGAAGAGAGGTTTACAGCGAATAGTTTGTGAAACACAGACAATTGCTCGAACAGCCTTCTTCTGCAGGATCAACACCTTTTCTACATAGGCGTACTTACCCCATATTGGCTAAACATTGTTGATATGTGATTTGATAGTCCATAGTATGTCGTTATTACAGTAGACTATCAGTTATAAATCTGATACGTCTAATTGCATAAGTAGCAGAAGATAAGTGTTTGACTAATTCAACTATCTGCGGCTTCCATTTTAATCTTGTGTCTAGTCTAATATCAAGGAATTTTCAATTCGTAGAATATATGTTTGATCTATGTTTACTAGTAAAGTAAATTATCTCACATTTATCCTGGTTAAGTGATAAATGATTGGCTGTGAACCATTTAAATTTCTAAATTCTGAAGATACCAAAACCTTAAAATGATGTGGTGTTTATAATGCATTTTCTTTGTAAAACGTACTACATTTCTGGTTTGAAAGCCTCACATAAACCAGTCAAGTTGATGAAACCATGCAAAGCAACTTAATAAATGTTGTGGTTCGGATAGCTTTTAATTACTTTTTCTTCTTTTACATAATATATCTAGTCAAACCGAATATATAGAAGACTGTTTTAGACATACCTGTTGAACACATAGAAAAAAATTAGAATAACCCAAACTCTGAACCCGAAACAGACTGACATTTCATGTAGGTGTGATGTAGGTGAGTATTTAATAAAAATGCTGACTTTTTAATACCGTTTTCTTGTTTAGATTTATTTCTTTAAAAAACATGAATGCGTTTTTTAAAAAGCCTTTTGTATGTCTTTTTTTCTATTATGTTATAAAAGGGTAATTGTGAGTATAATAAGGGAAAAAATAGTAATCCTACGATTCTTCAATAAAATATTTACTTAAATCTACTTTATCACAGTTAAGCTATATAGGTTATGTTGATATGTAATTCAAGGGCAAACGATGTGAAAAGCAAATCAAACAAAATATACTCTTATGTAAAATTTAATGGAAAATATCAAAATATATTTACATTTTTTATAAACTTCCGGATTAAATTGTGGGAGTGGCGTTGAGAATATTTCATTTGCTGAGCACTTTTATTCAGGGGGGGGACACATTAATGGGGCAATTGGGTTCCGATTTCAAGCGCCATCGGCCGAGGAGGCATGGAAACATTCGTGATTAATTACAAGCTAACATTGTAGATGACTCTATGTAGGAATTATTTGATTTGGTAGTTCACAAGTTCAGACGTAGTTGTTGGAAGTTCTTTTTAGTTTGTTTGATCTTGTTTGTTTTAAATAGTGTACTAGTATAAAAAGACTTTATCTTGTGTTAGTTTAGAACTTTCTTAAATTATTTACGCCATAAATGTAAGTAAGCCTATATCCAATGAATACTAGCTTACAAGCAGTTATTCTATACAATGAATTTATTATCCCAAATTGTAATGACAGGAGTAGTTCAAGGTATTTCCGGAAAAAATCAAGAAAATGAAGGTTTAACTGTGTTCCTAAGTTTTCAATCAGCGAGTAGGACAAACCATAAATCTTCATGTTGATTCAGGTAATTTATTATCATATGATTGCATTGAATAAATAAAAAAAAATTTTAGGTGCTACTATACTCCCACCTGAAGCAAAAGGCACAGCTTTTATATTATTGTTTTTTGACAAACTATTTGATAGCTTCAATGGCACTCGTAGGTTTGCTGATTCCGGACACTCACTACGATGTCAATTAAATCAGTCTTCCATGCATTTTGAATTTTGGAAGGACGCCAAAGAAGTGATACGAAGCATAAATTTGTAGGCAGGACCACAAATAAAATAAGTAACCCGCCATCTATTAATAATTGATTGCATAATGTTAATGCGATGGAATATATTTTTAAAAATTTTCAAAAGGAAGGTTTGACTTACCTTGTTCCTAGACATTTTAATCAAGATGGAATAGAAAATTTCTTTTGTTGTATAAGAGGCCATGGTTTGAGGAACAATAATCGAACATCTGCCGCGTTTATTACCTCTTTTAAAACATTAATTATCAACAACCTGGTCTCAAGTAAATCTATTTCATCAAACTGTGAGGACGATAATTTTGCAGGAACATTATGTAATATGCGGGAATACATTACTATGCAAATATTTAATGATAATTAAGTACCTAACATTAATTTACAGTTTAATTATAAACCCACAAATATTCCTTCATATTTAGGGTCGTATGTTAGTGGATATGTGGCACGAAAATTGCTTTCATATATATGGAATTGTAGTACATGTTTAACTAATTTTACTACATGTAGTGAAGAAAGTCATTATACAATGATTGTTGCAAGGCGATATTCACACAAGAGTTTATTGCTCCTATCTACAAAATTTGTTTACATATATAATAATATTGCTTTAAAAATTGTTGAAATATTACTTCGGCTTTGCTTAAATTACAATTTACATGCATTAATTTCTAGTAATGTGGTAGACCATGTAGATTTTGATACATTTAATTGTCCAAACCACAGAGACTTAAAAAGAAAATTTTTAAATATAACAATAAGATTAGTAATTTATAGTTCGATCAAATCAGTAAATAAGATATTAAGTGGGTCTGATACCAGATTTAAAGCAAATGAAAAGCATGATCCAATTAAAAATTTAGCAGTAATAAAAGCTGAGAAACGTAGAAGATAATATTTTATACAAGAACATTATAAATGTAATTGTATTGAGTACAAATATTTTGTTCAATTTATATGTATATGTATGTAATATTAATCGTCATTAGTGCAATTATTGATATTTGATTTAAATTATCTTTACTTATTTATTTTTGGCATTTCTTACAAATTGCTGCCAAACAGCTATTATTATAGATAATTATTTTTTGATGTTTCATGCTCAAAAAGAGTATACCGCCATATATTACGGATTACCTTCTTAAGTAATGCTTTTTGCAACGATTCCTTTAAATGTATGTAATCACACTTATTTTTTATTGACCACTGTAATCAATAATTACACTAAAGAATAAGAACACCTATGCTGATTCTAGAAATATTTATGTAATTTTTTTGATAAATATATGTATATATAGTTATTACGTGTTTCTTTTGAATTTAATAGATATATAATTAATACTACAAAGGGAATAATTTAAATAAGTCGGTTTAGATATGAACCTTCGATTGCAGATTTTATTCAAGTTGAACACCAAGTTTTTGTATTTTGTCCTATAGTACTATGCCTCCTCGATAGGTGTCGCACAAAATACATATCCAAAAATTTAACATTAAGTGTCCCTTCTCTTTGGGGTATTCTCTGCTTTTATTCATTCGTATTAATCCATTTGAAAGATATCAGAGGACGACACTTTACTACATAAGAAATATTTACAGTTTTCTCTAGGTTGTATAACTTTAGTATTTATCATATATATAATACTACTATATTGTGTGTGTTGTATCTTGATAATGTGTAATTTTTCGTCCCAACCGTGGTGGGAAGATAAAGGTGTGCTGGTCCCGAGGCTCAAATTCGACCGGTTTGCGCAGCTACGTCATGCAAGTAACAAATGCGGTCGAGCGCGTATAGTTATACACGTGTTATACACTGATTTGTATTTTAAATGGTGCAATTAATTTCAAAAAACCAATAAACAAGCATTAAATAAATCGTCTAATTAACGCTCCACAATTACAATGCCAGCGAACTTAATATTGCTTCGTTAGTAAGCCTGTACAAATACTTATAAGAAATGTACCAAATCAAATGCATACTTACCTACTGATTAGATCAAAACATTCAGCAACTGCTTTCACCCTAAATAAAAACACTGAAGAAGGTGTCGAAGAGAGAAATATTTGGAATCAGAAAATGAAGCTTGCTTTTTCGGAAGTTTGTTACGGAATGTTATTGCTCAATTAATTCCAGATGAAAATGTTCCTACAAACGAACTTCAAATACCCTACTCTTTCATAGAACCAGAATAAAATGAATATGTCGACAGCAATACAATCTGTAGAAATTCCATGTGAATATCAAGACCTTTTGACTCAATTTGAACTGTTCAATTTTAAAGATACTGTGCACTCAGAAGGTTTGAAATATATATTGCTGGATACGAGGCATGTCGTTTTAGAAATAAATATAGTTTAAGAACTCCCTGTGATATGGCCAGTAAAGATAACATGATTGGATTCAACATATCACAAGGGGTTCCCTTTTGCATTCGAACAATTCATTAATAAACGCGGCAACAATTTTAAATTTAATACAATGCATGGCGCTTTATTATGAAAAGAAAAAATCATTTTTAATATTATAATAACCGACAGGACATGCGAAATGTTGAAAGACCAAAAATTAATTTTCCAAATTTGCCAGAAAAGATTAAATCGGAAGATGAGAAAGTTTACCAATAATAAAAAATAAAACCGAAAGAGAGTGAGTATTGTTGTATATCTATCTACCAAATGAATTGCAACGGTAACTTATAGCATATATTTTCCATTAATTAATAATGTATTTATGACAAAAATCATATTAGTTGTAATAAATAGTGTTATTCCTAAAGTAATTTGACTATCTAATTACTCCTGATTCCAAAATTCGTAAAATAAATTGATTGTAGTATGGTATACTTCTCGTGTATGGCTACCGCTCTGTTACTTACTTGACGTCACGCCCGAGAGAGACATAGCTAGAATGAGATAACGAAATGCGCACCAGCACACCTTTATCTTCCCACCACGGTCCCAACTAAGAGAGATAGAATTGCCCGCCTTGCCTGTTCTGCGCATGCGTCGACTGAAATTGTCCATTTTGAATTTTTCGAAATGACAGCTAAACAGAAAACATAATCATAACCTCTCATCGTGCCTCTGATTTAAATTGACATCTATATCTATGATACTACTGAAAGCATACGCAACGTTGTTTTTTTTTTATTGAATTCAGTTTTGTGCAAGTTTAGTTCATCGGTGAATTTGTAGAATTACCCAGAAAATACGCGGTAGAATAAATAAACGATATGAAGGCTGATTCCAGTGAATTATTAACAGGAAAACTTGTGAAGTTATAACTTCTGCGTTGGTTTATACGTGCTTACTGGAATATGTGAAATTATATTATTAAATGTAAATACCGATCGTTTCATTTTGATTAACAGAAAAGATTTTGAACAGAAAAACTTGTGAACTTACAACTAATACATTGATTTGTATGTGTTTATTAGTATATGTGAAATTATATTATTAAATGGAAATACCGATCGTTTCATTTCGTCTTATTGAAAAGATTTTGAACAGAAAATCTTGTGTACATTGATTTGTATATGCTTATTGGTGTATGTGAAATTATTGAATATAAATACTGCTTCTTTCATTTTGATTTACGGAAAACACATAAATTAATGTTTTACATACACAATCGAATAGATTCAGATATATTTTATATAAGTCAGATTGTATTATATTTCAACATATAGTTTTGCTATGTATTTTTTAGCTTAAGAATGCAAATAAAATTTCTTAAATTACTGTATTTAGTATTTTGGCTATATATAAGAATAAAACAACATCTATTTTATATTTGTCTACGTACATTATTCAATATAATGTCGCATAATCAACAATGTAAAGAACTAATTAAATTCCTGTTGCGTTCCTTTATTTAATTGTTGTCGAGGTATATACTGAAACATGAATGTTTTAGCAAAAGTTGTGGAATTAATCAGCATGACATTTTTGTGATTGAATATAATTTTTATTAATATTAAAGCGTAATTTATGCCCATATGGTAGCAAAGAATATAAACAAACAATTACTCTGATACACTTGAATTTCTGTAGTGTATCTAATAGCACATTCATATTCAATACATTTTTCTTGAGTGTCTATGTCTCATAAACTGAGATGAGCACAAATGAGACTTGCAAATAATTTATATTATTGCTTGTAAAAAAGGTATGTTGATGTTATATTTCATTCAATAATTACATCAAAGTTCAATTTCTACTTACGAAGTAAAAAATCAAATTTTATTTTATTTATGTTCGGAAATCTATTTTGTTTAACTTTCTTAAAACAACAAAAAATTATTATGAAATATAAATATTTATATGAATTAATAGATACATACTAATTTATAAAATGATAAAAAAAGATTTAGAGAATGTAACAATATCATAAAAACAGTAATACTGTTTGATGACTTGCCTACCTTGCAGTTCATAACACTGCAGTATTTACATCCACAATGTTGGGAAAAGTTCAGAAGAACTTATCACACATTGTCTTGGCAAAATCCAAAATGAATATTATCTTTATACTGTACCATCTACAAGTTGTTTTAAACTAAAACATATTTTATTGTAAATTTAAATATAAAATACATTTTATGTGCTTGTTTACAATTTAGTGACAGAAATTATGATACATATTTAGCAAAGTACAAATTAAAAAAAGCACTTCACTATCTTATAAATAATGTGTTCATCCTTCAAGTTATTTTCACAATCAGTGATGCATCATAGCATAAATTCCAATAACCGGCCCAATCTCTTCTCAAAATACCCAACTTCGGCATATTATTATCTCATATCATATGGGATCTGTGGATTCCGTGGTGGACATGTCAAAATTCTTCAACTTTCTATGAACACATGTATGTTCTATTAGACATATACCAAAAAAATTAGAAGGTCATGGCAAAAAGATTGGTATGTGTCTCTTGTAAGAGGTTTAATAGAAGCCTTTTTATTATGAGCAATTCAAATATTTTAATATGTAACATAATAATACAATTACCTAATTCATGTAAAATTTACTGTGTTCTTTCTGTACATTACTCCGATGTAGATGAGAGTAATTCTCGATACAAGAATACCACATTATCTAATTCATTATTATTCTTGCATGTTGAGTTGAATAATTTTGGTGTTGTTATTATATCACAAATTTTTGTACATGACCTATAGAGGTGTTTTCCTATCTGTTCACGATATCCCATCATAATATATTCAAAGAAACACAGTTGCAATGCAATTGAACTGATTGCGGGTTTTACTCAATCAATTTACAATATTTACGATAACATAACCACAATTCGTACAACTTTTGACAAATACATTTCTTCAGTATGATCGTTTGTTTGTCTTTGATTTGCACATGATGCCACGACGATATTTCTTCATTCATTAAGGGCCGGTTTTACAATCATGGAATAAGGACGGAATATCTCTATTCTTAGTATAAAATTGTTCGTGCCATTTTACAAGTAGAGAATAAGGAACGCATAGAATAAGTTCCGGAATAAGGCAGGTATAAATTATCTAGCGTTGAGGGACCGAGATAATCTACTTGGCTTATTCTTCGCTGTGATTGGTCGCATACATAAATACATAGTAGCTGGCCTTGTTATACTGTCATTTTTTTAACCTGCATTTGCTTTTGTTTTGCGTTTTGCGGTATATTTGGATTTTCTACTTGCTTTCACAAATTTCAAATAAATTTTTTCGAATTTTAAAATGAACGTAGTTGATGTACGTTTGTTTGAGTCCAGCGACGACGATGTGCAAGAGCGTGTGAGAAGACCTAAACGATTTCGTAATAGGTAATTACGATCTTACGATACATATTTATTCAATGTTTGAATAATGCTTGTCTTCTTTACAGAATAAATTATTTCGAAGAATTGGATGAAATAGAATTCTTTACCAGATTTCGGTTGAAGAAAAACACATGCCAGAATTTATTGGGTGATATTCAACATGCTATAAGATCGACCACAGATAGAAATAACGCTCTAACACCTACAACTAAACTTCTACTGACCCTTAGATTTTATGCAACAGGATCAATGTTAATTGTTGCAGGTGATTTTTTGGGTGTCAGTAAAAGTGCTGCTTGTGTAACAGTGCGAATTGTTACAGAAGCTATTGCCCGTCTGAGCAATAGATGGATTAATTTTCCAAGAACTGCAGAAGAAAGAGAAAATCAGAAGAATAGATTTTATAATATTGCTAGATTTCCAAGTATATTGGGATGTATTGATTGTACACATGTTCGTATACAATCTTCTGGAGGTGATGATGCAGAGGAATACAGAAACCGAATTTTTCTTGGAATGTGCAGGTTATTGCAGATGATAAGTTACGTATTCAAGACATTGTAGCAAGGTGGCCGGGCAGATCACATGATCAGACAATATTCGATAATAGCAGGATTAAAGCACGGTTTGAAAATGGTGAATTTGGAAATGCTGTACTTTTGGGAGACAGTGGCTATGGCATCACAAATTATTTAATGACGCCACTATTAAATCCAAATACTCCTGCTGAGCAGCTGTACAATGAAGCCCACATAAGAAGTCGCAATGTTGTTGAAAGGACATTTGGAGTATGGAAAAGAAGATTTCCTATATTATCTTCTGGTATGAAGGTATCACCAGCACGGAGTAGAGCAATTATTGTTGCTACTGCTGTTTTACATAATATAGCAGTTAATGAAGGTGAAGATGTGCCATTAGCAGATGATTTCAATCAAGTGGAGGATAATGAAGAGGAAATAAATAACGAAAATAATGGAATTAATGGAGTAAATGGTAGGTGATTAATATTAATCACATTTTGCAAATTTAATGTAAAATTTATTGGACATTTATTTGTAAAATAAATGATTTTTATAAAATTGAATAACATTATTTTTTACTAAATGATATTTCATTGTTATAAGGTATAATGAGAATAAATTTTCACTCATAGCTCTTTCTTCAATTGCCTAGTATATCCATTACAGTCTCATTATGAAACTGCTAGCTTTGATGCCTTTTATTTAAGTTTCATGGTGAATAAAATAATATGCGTAAAACTGTAATGCTAACTTAAATATTTACATTAATTACAATAAAAAAAGGAAAGCAGAATTGTATATCAAATTAAAGGTCATTTGAAGTCTATCGATTCTAAGTTCAACTTCCAGAACATGGTCAAAATTGATACAAAGTTGGATGTTTACATCAGTCAATTTTAAGTTAAATTAATTCACAGCTGTAAAATAAGCTTAAAAACTAACAATATCTAAAGACAAAATAAAACAGGTGGTAAATGTACTGTGGCCATCTAAATACAATGATATGTATAAAATATCTATGTTACATATAAATTAAATGAAATAAAAAAAGATAAATATTACAAAAAAACAATAAGATACATAATAGAATTTAAATAAACCTAAGAATTAAACATTATAAAAATTAAAAATTAGTCTATACTACAAACCTAGAAAATATAGGTACAATGAGCTGAAAATTACAAAGACTTTGGTCATTTGAAATAATGTATTTGACAAAATACTACCTGTTTACGTTTTTGTTTCATTTTTTAATTGCTGCTGGAGGATTTTCATTTTTAATTCGTGTTCCTCCTTATGTGTTTTTATTTGTAGTTCCAGCAGCTCAATTTTTTTGGATATTAATTTTTGTTGTGCTTCATTGCATTTGCACTTCTGCTTCTGCTGCTTTTTAACTAGAACACAGATAAATTGAAATATGCCATAAATTAGTACTTACTTTTAGGACTATTACTATTTCCTGCACTTTTATAGAATGGAATTTTCTGGGTGCTGCTTGTAGTAGCATTTGTAGCATCAGCGATTCCCTCTATAAAATAATACAAATATTATACCATGCATTACAGTAAGAAATTTGTACCTTCTAATGGAAAAACGACACATTCTGATGTGTTGAGTTCTGTACTACTACTCGTACCTACAAATGCGACAATGTAGTGACATATAATAACATATTCATTATTAGTAATTACTTGTTTCTGCTATCACATCTTCTTGCGACATCTTCAATTTTTTATGGACAGGGGTCCGCAGCATTTGGGGATTCCACTTTGACCACTATATAAGTAAAAAAATATAATTGTTTGTATGACATAATTTGAAAAAATACCTTTTCTTCGAACTGAATAATTATTTCCTCATCGTTCTTCACTGATGATTCGGATACATCTACAAATCAAAATATCTGTATCATCTATTTCCTACCTACCATATTTTTAACATAAATAATACTAACCAATGCGGTCAGAGTCAAAATCATTCTCTGTGCCTGTGGCACTAATGCCTACAATTTCCAGCACCTTTTCTAACAATATATTAAGTTTTAAATATATAGGAGACCCACCACCTGTCTTGTATTGGCTGTTTTTTAATTTTGAATACTCTTTTCTACAAAGCTTTTTTAGGGAATCCCACTTACTGCGTAACATTTTTGATGTCCTACCTGTTGGACATAACGCATTAAACTCATTTGTGAGCACCTCCCAAATACGATCTTTCTCCTGGTTACTCACAACATCCGTTATTTTACTTTCTGACATAGATATAATTTGTAATTAGTGTACTCTACCCATACGTTTTGCGTAATGCATTACATACCTATCACATTCCTATACTTCCTCACTAGATTTATTAACATTTCTGTCTCCTCGGCAGAAAAGTTACTGCATCTCATCCGGTTTTCAGTTTTGCTTCCTTCCATTTCAAAAAAGAGTCGATTGATTGGAAAAAAAATACCGTAACGTGCCGTAACCAAAGCTGGAAAAAATGCACATGTAAAACTTTAAATTGGCGGTAAAAGTTTTATTGTTTCGCGCAGGCGTGTTTATCTTTTATGTTACCAACATGAACGATTCAGCTCACTTGACCAAGTATAGTTATTCCGCGGAATAAAGAGTTGGTAAAACGTATAAATCTTTATACTAGGGATAAATGTTTTACTAGGAATATCTTATCCCCCGACTTATACCGTGATTGTCAAACTGGCCCTAAGGGAAATTAAATTATTTTTCCACTTTTGAAAAGGCACAATTATTAATTATAAAGAGGTTTGTCGATTTTTAAAGTATTTATACTTGTTTAACGATGTACAAATTATAATTAAATATTTATAGTAATAAATCTATGTGATAAACAAACAGACCTAAATTTGAAAAATTATTTGTAACGCATGCGCAGTTTGGACAATGCGGGTCTTAAACGGCATAGCACCATATGTTTTATTTCACAATGTTGGAGCGAAGTTTTCCTTGTCTACACGCGATATAGTAGTATTATATATATGGTATTTATAAACAAGGACTGAATGTAAGTGACTTGTCAAAAGTACGATCTTAGATTAGATAAGTAGTCAACGCAATATTTTTATCCGCGTCCTGGATCGGCAAAAAGCCACATACAGATGGCGCTGACATAAAAAATTACAGTTTTCAATAATAGCAACAAAAAACCAGGCGATGTATTTGGTAGCAGGAAATTCAAATAGTATATTAAGTATGGAGAACGGTAAGAGTTGTTTACCGGTCGAAGACAATTGTTTGTCTGAGAACGGTAAACCTTACGTTCGACATGCTTATAACGTTTTTTGCGCGATCAAAACTAAATTTCAATTCATTTCACTACACGGAATTATCGAAAATACTTGACAATAATTCATTAATTGGAATAGACTATTATAAAATCAAAACAGTCTCCATGACGTTTTTTCAAACATTCTGTTATACAATTAGCGTCGTGTCACTTCGGTTTGTGTTTTAAGTGAAGTAATTGAAATCGGAGAAGAAATTATGACCGATTCCGACATTGAAAACAATTTTGATAGCGACTAGGAACAAGCATGGGCTGCCGGGTGTTCCACCGAAAAATCGCGGGAACGTTACGAAAATACATACCGAGCTCTCAAGCAATGGTGTGCAACAAAGAAAATAAGCGGTATGAATGAAAAAATTATGTTGGCTTATTTTGTACAAAGAAGCGAGAAGTTAAAGGCACCTGGCAGTTTATGGGCTGAATATTCCATGATGAGATCAACAATTTTTCTTCATGATGCGATTAAAATTTCGCAATTTACGACTCTTATTGCATCTTTGAACAGGAAAAACGTAGGATACAGACCCAAAAACGCAAGCGTTTTCACTAGGGAAGACACGAACCGGTTTGTAGTTGAAGCTTCAGATCAAACATTTCTTATTCATAAGGTAGGTAAATTAGAAATGTGTACCTATTTTCAAAATGTATGTTAATGGTGCATATTCATATTAAGGTGGCAATGACATTGTATTCGGCATTTTTTGTTCGAGATAACAAAAAATACGGTATTACCATTCCTCTACAATTACTACCTAATTCATTCCCTGACAGTAAACATATTCTTTGTTTGTCAAATTCATGTTAAACAAATCAAGGAACAATTTTTGTTCATATTATTTATAATTTTTGGCATACTTTGAATTTACTGTTTATTAATATAAGAAATAAAGCTGTAACATAATGTAAAATTACTTTAAAAGGCTTCTTGGTATATTTATAGAAAAATTATTAAAGATGTTACGTTCAAGGTAAATATAAGATTGTATCTTGAGTATCCTTTTATGGGATGTGTTATTTTTCCTGACTATTTTTGTATAGCATTTTATTACATTTTAAATACATTAAAAAGAAACCTTGAGATTCTTTACTCAAATATTAGAAAGAAATAGAGAAATAAGTAATAAATAATCCGACTTCATACAATACATCCCTTCATTCGCGTGTTCGTATATTATGTATATGGATATATGACAAGTATATATTTTTAAATATGTGTAAAAAAACATAATATATGTATGTTGGTTACTTTGTTCTCTGCATTTGATTTATTTACGCAAGAGTTTATACCCAGCCACACAAACTATTCCTTCGTAGATAGCGCGGTGGTGGTTTTAAACTTGAATGCAGTCACGCGCGAAATTGCAATTTTTCATATTTTGGATAGTTAGGCGACATCTTCCGCTAACATTTCTAATTATTTTGATTGTCAATGGACTTGGTATATCTTCTTATACATAATCAATGCTCGAGTATCATCCAAAAGTACGCCATAACCATTATTATATTTCTGTTCTGTGAAAGACAGTTGTCCGACCATACAGTAATCTCAGATACTGTGTCGCTTAAGCCTGTGAACCATTTCAAAATACCGGAAGCCATTTCATTGGCTCCACGTCCACTCTTAGATTCATCCCACATTATACAAGTTGCTGCAACATCGGAAATAGTATAGTTATAGGTCCACAGTTTTAATTTACAGAAACTGTATTTGTTTGTAAGTACGGGTGTTGGGAGACACTTTTGTAAATCTACAGTCAATAATTTTATTCTTCCTTCACTATTAAGCGCCCTGCTCTTTGTCAGCTTTTTTACGTTGATAACGCTTAGTTGCTTCTAGAAGATGTTGTTGATAATCATTCTCAATGATTTGAAATCCTTCTAAAGCTTGAGTTTTAGCCAACATAAGTCACACTCATCACAAGTGTCATTGTACGGTAGTTTGAAAGACAGGTTAAATTCGGTGTTGAATATTTCCGAATAAAGCCAAGATTTAGCAATATTTTCTTCCGGCATATTCTTTTCTGTACACTCAGATCTGTAAAGCTCGTACATACGACTGATAGTGAGATCGTTTCCTAAATATTTTTTAGTGGAGCGCTGTCTAGAATAGTGAGACTCCACTTTTGGAAATTTATTAATATGATCTCGAATATCTTGTTTAATAAATTCCGGAATCTTATTTGCAGGCTTGTGCTTTCCCCTTTGGTCTGTGCTGGCTATACCACCATAATTTTTTTTACGTAAAGCTATTGAAACAAAAGTTTCAGAAATACACAGAGTAGATTAAAAAACTTTTGACACACTTGGTGTCTTACATTGTCTACATCCAATGAATAAAGTCTAGTGAATTCTCTTCTGCCGAATCTTCCTCCAGAAGATTCTCGTACACGACACACAGGTACACAATGTACCATTGCTGCAACGAATTGTCTTTTTACATTCATATGTTTACTAGGGTCCCAAAACTCGGAAAGCATAGTTTTTCTGTTTTCTTCAGATATCTTTTGAAGGCATTTGAGGTAGCAACTATCATTACATGGTGGTTGCAATTCTTTCTTCTTTATTAATTTTTTCTTAGCTTGACGTTCTTCTCCAGCTGAGACTTTGTTTTTGTGAATATTCTTTTTCCAAAGCTGAGAGTTTGATTTTCGTTTTTTTCCTTTAACAGGAGAAGGTTCAGTATCACCTTCAGATGATTCAGTTACTTCTCCACCCGGTTTGTATGTTTTATCGCACAGAGAGTCGTTAGAATCTAAAGCTAAGGTACTTTCTTCTGTCCCTTCAATGTTGATTTGTATCTTAGTAAGATGATCACCATCAGTAGTCCTACCGTTATTTTGCATAGAGGCAAGATTTTCTAAAAACATAATGCTATTATAGAATTAGCAGAAAAGATGATAGTGAAATCTCTCTTAATGGACATTTCCATACTACAGAAAGACTTCACTGCTATAAGTTATATTTATTGTACCTTTATTACTACAATCATCATTCATAGAATTCACATCATCATCAGCGCTACAAAGTGTACTTAAAGCGGGTGCTATGTTAATTCCTGGAGTATTAGAATCCATGTTAATGCAAGAGGGATCTAAAAAAATTATTAATTTGTAAAATATTTTTTTATAAAATTTAAAGTATTCTGTGCTAAGAGTAGCGTCATTTTTTGAGTATTACGAAAAAGTTCCAAACATTTTAAAGTCAGTTTAACATACAATAACATTTAAATTATGGTTACATGCAGTAATAACAAAATTTACATCATTAAACAAATTGCTTACCTATTTCTAGGTTAGGATTTAACTCTTGGAAATGCCGGTTATCCTCACAATTATTTCCAGGCGATAAACTACGGGAATCCTCATCTTCTACTTCCATAATAGCCATTTGCAATATTTTCTGAGTTCTATTTGTCATCTTGTACACAAACAGGATATGCACTTTCAAAATGCACAGAACTTCACAACAAAGTAAACTTACACGTTATAGAATAGAGTTAATGCAGATACTAGCAAGCACTTATCAAGTAAACAGGTGGTAAACAGTGACGCTTTAAACTTTCTCTGGCCCGTAGGACAATTATTTGTATGGCCTGTTATACATATCACTTTAAGGGGTTAAATAAAATTGTCTAGTGCAATAAAATACCCATATATTAATATACGCATTTTTTTTAAATATATAAAAAACCGAAAACAAGTATGAAGGCCTATAACTAAAGCACTACTTTTCTAGCTTTTAAGCTTGAGAACTTGTCAATGACATCTTCAAAGTCGAGTTGTAACGTTAAATCAGAATTAATACATAATACAGACAAATATGAGAGCTTCTCCTCGATTAACCTATTTCTCGAGTAATTTTTAATTCTTTTCAAAACGCTGAAAGAACGCTCTGCGCTGGCATTGGATGCCGGTATAGTAAGATATATTCTCAGACCAATTTCGATATTGGGGAATGTTGATTCTATTTTTTTATCTCTAATCATTTCCAATAACTGTCTGGGGGTTGCTTCTGGATGACATTGAGCTGTTTTAAGAAAATCACAGAAATGTACAGACTCCTCAGGAAAATCATCATCCAGGTCATCAGGATAAAATTTCTGGAGACCTTGAGCACGTTCTTTAATTTCTCCTATATTTGCATCGGGTTTTGGTAATAAGAACAAAAACTGGAACTTTTCTCGCAATTCCGTATATGAACTTTTTCTACGTTCTAATTGTTGCAGGATAGTATCTATTATGACAAGGTAAGTATTGATTCTAAATCTCTCTCGCGCACTAGGGTTGCAATCATCAGCACCTTCATCGAATTGGTGCTTCCGAACTCGAATGCGAACTATTTTATAATCATCACAACGAGAAAGTTCTTTTCCAAGTGTTTCAAATTGTTCAAAAGAATTTCGAAGATCATGTATGTAGGAAAGCAACGAGTCGTAAAGCTGTACAACTTCAACTAGGTTAACATCAACTTTTTGTAACGACTTGTTTGTTCGGTCAAATCTTGTCAATATATCAGACCATAATGACAGTAAAATTCCCGTCTCCAAGTCGGAAAATTTAGACGCTATACCATCAGCTTCGGCTCTGGTAGTGGCCTTTTGACATTGATCTTCGGATATTTCCTCCAGTGTTGCCTTAAAACTCATGAAATTCAACTTAAGAGCTTTACAAGCATCCGCTCTAGCGGACCATCGGGTAGTTGATAGCGACTTTGGTAATAAAGCGCTGATATTGAACTGCTTTATGTTTTTTTGTAAGCACTGCCATCTGTGAGTTGACGAAGATAGAAATACGAAAAGTTCTTGTACAAACATAAAAAAAGACGTAGCGCATAAACAGCATTCGGCCGCTGCCACACCTACTAGATTTAGGGAGTGCGCAGAACATGGTATATATACTGCTTTATCATTTCTTGATTTTATTCTAGCTTGCAAACCTGAATAGATTCCTGCCATATTACTCGCATTATCATACGATTGTCCCCTACAATCTAGTATGTTAATATTATGAACATTCAGAATTTGTAAAATGGACTCTTCCATTTCTTCGGATTTATGACCAGCGTTCTCTACAAATGTTATGAACCTTTCGACAATGTGGGAGTTAGGCAAAATATATCGATAAATTATAGCTAGCTGATCAGAATGGGAAACGTCTGGGGTTGAATCCACAATCATTGAGAAATATTTTGCTTCTTTAAGATCACTAATTATTTTATCGATAATTTTCTGTCCCATAATGGAAATGAACTCGTCACAAATGTCACTTGAAAGATAGGAAGTGGTTCCTTTACCTTTATTTCCCCGAGTTTCTAAGTGATTTTTTAGGACTGGATCAAATTCCGATATTAGCTCTAGACATCCTAGATAGTTGCCATTTTGTGGAGATCCTAACCTTTGATTTCTACCACGAAACGGCAATCCTCTAACAGCCAAGTGTCTTATAACAGAGGTTATACGAAGAAGAATATTCCTCCAGAGTACTTTCTCTTGTAAATATACCGATTCTAAATGAGTATCTATTCTTCCAATATGATTACGTCTATTAACAAAATATCCACTATTCTTACGATGAAGCAAAGAACGCTCATGTCTAGCAGTCCGAAGTGATATATTTTTCCAATCAGAAAGTCCTGTCGTAAATGCGTTATTGGGATATGTTTGGCCACGGTCACAAAATAAGAGACAGTGAACACAAAATACCTCATTTTTAGTCTGGGAGTAGAATAGCCAATCACGACGTTTGATTTCTCCATTGATATGCTTTGTAAAAAACATACTTTTGGAAGCATACCAATTTCGCCCATCGTAGAATTTTCTTGAAGAAGAAAAGTTCAAGTTATTTATATCCTGAACTTTCAAATGTTCTAAAATTAATGGCATAGTAGTTTCATTAATTATTGTCCATGTGGCTGGATCTGAATAATCCATGAGCATAAAATTTGATTCTGGATTATCATTTGTCCTTGGTTCTACCTCAACACTCGAAGGGAAGCTGTCACAGCTTGGAGTATTATCATCGTCATTGCAATTTTTGCTAGGTTCTACAAAGAGAGAAACAAAGTACAGTTGTGTGCATAAAAAAGTCGTACAGCAGCTATAAGGCTGTTTAAGTCAGGCTTGTCAATCTTAATTAAACTTCTTTCTGACGTTGACAAGTTGTGTCAAAATTAAAATTATTTTTATTATTTGAAAGATCATTATTCTAATGTGCATGGTATATGGTGATACCAGTCTCCAGTACGATTTTCACAAAAGTTCGGAATGTATACGTGTACTACTTATTAATGAAATCTGGAACATCATAGGCAGGCTTACACCATAAAAACCTTGTACGACTTTTTATGCACACAACTGTACGTATTAGACATATATGTAGGTAACCATAGTCATTTAAGTGGAAGAAAAGAAGCGAATTTTTGCATACGCGGAATTCCAAAGTGTGGCCAGAATGCGCCTTTATACTTACTTTTCATATTGCTTTACTATAATCAACCTTAATTTTTCTTATGAACACGTAACATACCTACTGTATTTTTGCGTTATCAAATTATATATATTTTTAATAGAACAAAAACCAAACGAGCAAAGTGACTTTTGACCATATTTTTGAATCTTACTTATACCTACATAACAATTTGCAAAAATGTCCGTCCACCCATTTTAGCTCAATATGACTAATTAAGAATGTCTTTGTATTGCAGAAGTTTAAAAAAACAGTTTTCAGTTTATTCAGAATATTCCAGAAACCGTTGCAATAATTTTAACTTATAGCTTCTCTATAAATAAATAACACGTAGAAGCTAAAATATGCATGTTACAAATAAATGAATATTTCATACCTATGGTACCTCCTTTCTTTTGAGTGTCAGAACTAATTTTTGGGCTAGTGCAGTTTGTGGTAGATTCTACTTCCATTATCGCATCATTATTGTCTGTAAACAAAATTAATATTAAATGCAATATTCTGAGAAGCTTAAATACTTCCACATCACAAATTATACCTACGTTGTGCTTGTGCCGACGTAGTCTCCGTATTATTATCGCTAAAGAACTGACTTATTTTCGGAACTCTCTCTAAAAACTTCTTCCTCTTAGCGTCTAATTCTTCCTGAATTTTTTTTCTTTCATAACCACAGGGTCTTTTCTTCATCTTTCTGTTTTTGAACACCTAAAAAGTAAATACACCAAAAACTATCTTTAACGGAAAAAACAAACTATCCGAAATTAAATATTATGGCTTTTTCTAGTCTTACCTTTCTGCTTCCACCAATCACCCAAAATATAACATTCAATTTTAAGAACTGAGTAATATGGAGACGATTATACAGGAATTCGTAACGCCGTAAATGACACTTCCCACAATAAACTTACTGTACTCTCTATCATTTAATCATTTGCCGGGACCACCCGAGACTACCGTGCCGAGTGCCGCGAGCCATCGTCACAGGCATATAACCTAGCTCCACCCACCGTCGGGTCGGCGTAGCTACGTTCGCGGCAATTTCGCGGCGAACACTGGTGGCGCGCCAACTCAGTAGCTCAGCTTCAGGATACAAGGGTAGATGGAGAAGTAGTCTTCTATTTATATTTATATTTTAAAATTATACCAACAGTAGAAAAAGTAAAAGGTGATCTGTCGATTGGCCTCCCATTTTAAATGGCCCGTAGGACATGACCTAATTGTCCTAACGGATAAAGTGTCGCTGGTGGTAAACAGTATTAACTCCAGATAAACGATTCTCTAGCTCGGAGTGAGCGCGCTTCTTTTGGCACTTAATACGCTCTCTATGCAGAATACAACTGTATTATGTCCATACTTCTGTTTAGCTCGGAACTTTCAAAGGACTTAATACAAATAAACTTACGATACTATCGAAACTGTATTAAATAGGAATAAATATCGTTCACCAATTGAAAGACCATATTTTCTTTAGTAGGAAAGTGAGAAAACACTATTTTTGGAAAAAAATGGAGTTAATACAGTTTAGCTCTGAGGTACAGAATTATTGTACAGAAATGATTTACATAAATATAAGAATAAGTTCTCTGAACGATTTTAGTAGTTTTCTTTTTTATCTCAATACACCCGAAATATGTTAAAAAACATTAATTGTCGTGCAGCTTCATTCTTTCACACTGGGGCATGTTATTTTTATGATTAATGACATTTTAATAACACATCATATTCTATACTGTGTGGACCTGTCACATTTTTTTCTTGCATATGAATGTAATTTCTCACTTGTTAACTTACTGATGGGTAAAATATGCACAGCTTCTTTATAAGCAGACTTTAAACTTGCAATCATAAAAGGTAGAGCACTGGTAGCTAATGTTTCATTATTGCCAAATGTTCCTTTAAATGTGTCTCATTTGTAAGTACTTGTACGGCATTTTACAACGATCTTCAACAAAAATTAAGAACTAAAGCAATGTCTTTAAGAATTAAAACAGCAATTCGTTCCTAACACAGATAAGGATTTTATTCTTGGCGAAATCTAGCTGAACATTTTCCTTTTTTGGTATTTTAAATGCCTCACTACTACTAAGACATGATTTGGCAAATTTAAAACAATTTTTAAATTAAAATGTCTTCAACTGAGGTGTGTTCCAAATTTACATGAATCACATTTATAATCGAATTCGTCAAATGTTTAATTTTTACATGTGACGACTTTCCTGTTACATTTATAATTAAATTGCATTAAATGTTTTCTTTTTATATGTCTTTCTAAATGACTCTTATGCCCGTTTGCACCGTGTGTCATGTTAAGTCTAGCTTAGTTAGGCCCGACTTATTATTTAAGCTCGTCTTAAGTGTCGGTGGTTGGCATCGTAAGAGTTAAGTACGGATTACTATAAAACTAGAATCGATATGGCAACTATGTCCAAATTTAGTAAAATTTTATTTTTACATGTTTTCTATCTGTAAGAAATTACATTTATGTGCTAGTTGTGTGACTAGTTGTAACTGCCGTTTGCATAAAACCAAAGGCATGTTAGAAGTTGTGTTATTGGGGAGACGCATTGCTTTCTAAAACAGAATTAAAGTTTCCTTATCTAAATAAACAATTGCCTATTATTCTACTTACATATCGTTTGTAAACTGTAAATCATTTTCTAATTGTGCCAATAAATTCAATACCGTTGGCTTAGTCAGTCTATATCGGCGAAAAAACGAAAGATCATCTAAATTATTAAAATCATCCGTTCTATCGTAGATGATACGTCTTGGAAAGCCAAAATCTATAATTTCCAAAATATCAAAGTCATCTTCGAATAAATCGTCCCATTCAACATTCATTTTAATACGATCGGGTTTTAAAACTAGTTGCAATAGTTGTCACTTTTCAGAAACAAATATAGGTTAATCTTGCTTTAAGTCCGGAAATATCTAGGCTTAAGTTAATCCTCACTTAAAGTAATTTAAGTCAGACTTAGTAAGCGGTGCAAGACTTTAAGTCCGAGTTAAGAATTATTCTCGACTTAACAAATTAAAGTTTGTTCTATATCTTCAAGAGTCACATTGATAATCAAATTTCAACAAATGTTTAGATTTTATATGTCTTTCTAAATCACTTTTGCGGTTTGTTCCAAATTCACAGGAGTCCCATTTATAATCAAACGTCTTCAAATGTCTGTTTTTTATATGTAATGTTAAATTACTTTTGATGTTTGTTCTATATTCACAAGAGTCACATTTATAATCAAATTGCTTCAAATGTTTCGATTTTATATGTCTTTCTAAATCACTTTTGCGGTTTGTTCCAAATTCACAAGAGTCACATTTATAATCAAATTGCTTCAAATGGTTAGTCTTTATATGTCTTTTTAAACTAGTCTTGTTGTTTGTTCCAAATTGACAAGAGTCACATTTATAATCAAATTGCTTCAAATGGTTGGTTTTTATATGTCTTTTTCTTTTTAAATCACTTTTGGCGTTTGTTTCAAATTCACAAGAGTTACATTTATAATCAAATTGCTTCAAATGACTAGTCTTTATATGTTTTTCTAAATAATCTTTGGGGTTTTTGCTCTATATTCACAAGAGTCACATATATAATCAAATTGCTTCAAATGATTAGTTTTTATATGTCTTTTTAAATCACTTTTGGCGTTTGTTTCAAATTCACAAGAGTCACATTGTTACACTGTAAAATTTACTTTTGTTTTAGTTCCCGAAAGATTTTGTGTCTTTGTCTAAATACGTGGATTTTGTATAAGCCCGTAACTTTTTGGGCGTACCCTGTACATAGTTTGTTTCACCGGTTGCAATGACTGCCTGCCGTATACCTGCGTGTGTACTAAACCTACTTTTGAGCCTTCAGAGCCCTAAATCACGTACCGTGAAATTGACAGTTAGGTTTTGTGTATTATCAAGCAATTACACTCTATTTTTGTGAAAACCTCTGTATCTAGGTAACTAATTCTAATTATCTTAGCTCTAGCTTATTCTACCCTACCTGTAGTTTCGTATTTTCTGCATTTGCAGTTACTTTTACGCCTTGTCTAAGTTTTTTTAATATCTACTTATTTATTACGTCCGATCTCTACATAATGCATTTATTTGTGGCTTGAAATGCTCCGAGACGACGGTCAGGCCGTTGTGTTGACTGTTTCACGTGTTTTTGCGTATTCCCAAACACAGTATCTCGAGCAGGCCCGATTATTATTCTTTTTTTTTCCTTCGCAGTTGTCTCACTAAAAATGTAAGAAGTATTAAAATGAGGAAATGCTTGGAATAGTGGGCATACTATTAATTAATTCATTCGTGCATGATAAAACATGGCGCCGGTTAATGTAAATTCTAGTAATCAGTTAATATTTGCGTGTAAAAAGTGTACAAAAGAAGTTAAAAACTATGTTATGTGTGTTAAATGTTCTAATAGTTTTCATCCAAGTTGTATTCTAAAAATTCCGGGAGTAAACGTCGATGCAAGTGGTAAGATAAGATGCTGCGACAACATAACCTCTATTGAAGAGAATACTAGGAAAATACAGGACGATAACAGAAAATTAAAGGAGGAAATCGAAACACTAAAATCAAAATGTAAGTGTTTCGAGAGAGTGAAACAAATCCAAATCTTGGAACAGCAATTAGTTTCTCTGCAAATAACCTGTAAATGTGACATAAAAGAGAAAGAAATAAAACAGCTAAAAGATGAATTGACCATAGTAAAGAATGAAAAGGAAAGTAATATTAGAGAATTACAACAAAGGTTATCGAAAACAAACGAGAAGCTGCTTGAAAAATCGCTTGCGGAGAATTTTAACAACTCTGACTATCTCGAATCCGTACACGATAACAACATAGAAGGAATTACTGCTGACAGGGATATATCCAAACATGAGCAAGCAACTATATTTAAAGATCTATTTACAAAAGAAATAACAGAATTGAAGGTATTTATACAAAATAGTATTCAAACGCATATTAAAAGTTCATTATTTGATGTCATTGTCAAAGAAGTACAAAACAAACAGAATGTAAACATACAAAATTCAACATCGAACATACAACAGCCATCTGATGCCGAAGACTATAATCTCGCAAAATATCAAATTACAGAACCCTGCAAAAATGAAGAACCTCCGAGAGCAGATAAACATGGAAAGGAATCATTAAATCAAATGAATTCTGCTCAAAAGTTAGAAGTAAAAAGGGACCAGAATACGAAAAACAGTAAACCCCAACAAATCAAAATAAAAGAGAGGCAACCACATACTGACAGAGATAGAAAATATACAGCAATAACCGGCACAAGCAAAGAAAACGTGGCCTTTTTGAAAGAAAAACGCAAATGGATATTTGTAGACAGATTTAAGGATAGTTTCTCAAATGATGAGATGAGACACCTCCTGGTTAGCAAATTCGGTAGAGATGATTTTGTTATAGAAACATTAAAAAAAAAGGATTACGAGACTCGAGAGAACTATAACTCTTTTAAAATCGGCTTTAATCACACAGTGGATGATCAAACTATATTCGATCCGAACCGATGGCCGGAAAACATAAACGTAAAGTTTTTCGAGAATTTAAAAAATCAAGAAAAAGTAATAGATTCCATAAAAGAACAAACTATACACAAAAAAGTTATACCTACTCACAAAACAAACGTGGATAGAGAACGGAATTTGGTGAATAAAAATTACTCAATCTTAAATATAAATCTAATGCACCAGAATAAACAGATTTCTGAAAAGCAAGAAATAGTAGATATAAACAGGCATCTCATAAAAGAAAGAACACAAAAAAGTACAATAGCAGAATGCAGCAAAAACAGAGATAAGTTTCCGAAACAACACATCAATGTTCTCAATATAAATGTACAGTCAATAAAAAACAAAATTGATGAACTAGAATCTTATTTAAAAAACGAAAATATAGATGTTGTAACAATTACTGAGCACTGGCTAAAAGAAGCGGGCCCACATGCACGGGTGATACCGGGATATAAAGTATCGGCAGCATATTGTAGAATAAATACTATGCATGGAGGATCTATGATATTAATAAAAGAACGAATAAATGAATCCGAAGACAAACAGATTAAAAAATTTTCGGTTGAGAAACAAATAGAGTTGGCAGGTACATTTATTAAAAAGATAAATACATTAATCGTATCTGTGTATAGACCTCCAAGTGGCATAATACAGATCTTCATAGAAAATTTAAATAAAACTTTGACTTACATTTTGGAAAGATATGTTAATACAAGAGTCATTATTGCAGGAGATCTAAATATAAATTTTCTCAAACGGAGTGTGGAGAGAGAAGAGCTAACCGGATGCATGCTATCTTTCGGTCTACATGCCGTGTTTAGGGACGCTTCTCGTATTAGCAAAAATTCGGAAACGTGCATTGACCAAATGTTTACAAACATTTATGTATCGAAATATATAGCAAAGACCGTACAGCCACATATTTCCGACCATTGTGCGCAGATACTTGCCTTTTCTCCAGAGAGTGCGATATCTGAAAGGAAAAGATATATCACAATAAGAAAAATGAATGAAACAAATACCTGGAATTTTATTAATGCACTGAATAATGAAACCTGGAGTTTTTCGGATAACAGTAATCCACAGACACAGTTTACTGCACTTCACGGCAGGGTTATCGAGTGTTTTCATAGATCTTTTCCGGAGGAAATTGTTCCTGCAAATTTCAATGGTGGCATGAACACAAACTGGTACACAGATGAACTTAGAGTACTAAAGCGCGGTCTGGATGCACTTCATGTAATCTATGCAGTGACGAAATCACCGGATGTGAAGTTAGAATATGACAATGTAAGACGGAAGTACAAAGAACTAGTTATAAAAAGTAAATCTGCAGCCATTAGGGACATGATTGTCAATTCAGAAAATAGGCAGAAAGCGGTATGGAATGTTATAAAGAGAGAGACTGGTAGAATGGTAGTGAATTTACACGAGAACGTCTTGACTGCGAATGAACTGAACACCTACTTTAGTAGTGTGGGTGAAAATGTGACCACTACAATGCCGGGTCCTGTTAATAGTCCTTCCAGGCTATTGAAGAACCATGCCAATGTGACGAGCAATTCAATGTTCATGATGCCAGTTTCGACGGAAGAGGTTGTTGGTGCGTTTCGGGGACTGAAAATGAAATCGACAAAGGACATCTATGGTCTCGATACAAGGATTCTGGCGTCTGTCATTCATATAATAGCAGAACCGATTATGAATGTCTTCAATAATTGTCTTCTCCACGGTGTCTTCCCTAAAGAACTGAAACAGGCTAAGGTAGTACCAATACACAAGACTGGAAGTATCGATGACGCCCAGAACTATAGGCCAATATCAATATTACCAGCGATATCAAAGATTTTCGAGAAAATAACTAGAGACAGGCTTATAGAATATCTGGAACACGTCGGCATGTTTACTAACGAGCAACATGGGTATAGACGTGGGAGATCCACGACTACAGCATTATTAGACCTACTGGATCAAGTGGCGGGATCAATGGACGCGAAGCAGAATATGAAGTTGCTTTGCACAGATCTGTCGAAAGCTTTTGACACGGTCGACCATTCGATTCTGATGCAAAAGTTGGAGTACTGGGGGATAAGAGGCACAGTCTTAAAATTCATAAAGAGCTATTTAGAAGATAGACAACAGCGGGTTTGTTGGGGGAACGAGTTGTCCGGCACTGCTGAGGTGAAGCTTGGTGTCCCACAGGGGTCGATACTGGGTCCAGTTCTATTTATCATATATATTAACGACCTCCCTATTAATGTGAATTGTGACAGCACTTTCCTGTATGCGGATGATGCCTCCTTTTTAATCAATGTAGACGGTATTGATGGGGAGGATGAGACTGACAGAGTGGCGAAGGAGGCTCAAGAATGGTTCTGGGCTAATGGTCTGAAAATGAACCAAGATAAACAACAGTCCCTTGTGTTCTCCACTGGTGCTCCGGCGAGTGAAAGTCTAAAATTTTTGGGTGTGTATTTGTCGGGTAATCTTTCGTGGAATGAACATCTGGATCACTTGCAACACCAACTAGCAACATCCATTTTTGCCGTGAGACGAATTAAACAAATAGCAGGTGCAGAGGCTGCAAAAGTAGCATATTATGGCTGCTTTCACAGTAGAGCAACATATGGCATAATCCTGTGGGGTGGTTGTGGAGCTGCTAGGAGAATTTTCCTGCAACAAAAACAGGCTATTAGAGCAATAGTTGGCATCACAAGATACACAAGTTGCAGAGACTATTTTAAAAATTTAAAAATACTTACCTTACCAGCCATTTACATCCTCGCCTGCCTCACACAAATCCACAAATCAAACAAATACAAAACCCACAGTGATGTCCACAACTACAACACAAGGGGACGAAATAATATAGCTTATCCTTATCACCGACTGGCGAGAACGCAGATGGCAACAAATCATCAGGCTCTGATTTTGTTTAATAGGATGCCCGATACCATTAGACGCCTTGATAGAAAGCGATTTAAGATTAGAATAAAAACGATACTGCTTGGAAATGTAATTTATGATATACCGGAATTCATGAACTTGAATTGGGAAAGCTATTGTTAGTTTTAATGTTTTTTCAGTGCTTGTGCTTTTTGTTGTTTTGTTACTTTTACACATACGTGAACATGTCTATATTTTTGATGTAGTTTTACTTGTATATATTATGTTTCGTTTAATATTGTATATATATATTCATGACTATTTGCAAACTTGTACATACCCTGTACATCTTTTTTGAGTAAATAAATCAATCAATCAATCAATCAATTGCTTGCCGATCACCCGTTGCCATTTCATCGGTATTCTAAGTATTGGCAATCTTCTGTGATTCTACCCTGGAACCCCCGGTAGAGGTTAAGGTCGTTAATACTCTGAAACATATAGTTTGATCGGTTTTCTCTTAACCGTCTTCTGCAGCGTTTGATTAGAGCTTGGATATTTCGTTAGTTACCTGCAGAAATTCTGTTCTTTCGTATAATAAAATGGAAACTACGTGTGGAGGTTTGTTTTGTTGTCTTCTGTCAAACGTGGTTACTACGTTGCCGTGAAATGGGTGTTTCACACGTTGCCAACCGTTGAGTGTTTATGTCCCTTTCTATTTGCCGACTTTATAAATTCCACATTCTTCGAAGGGTTGTTTCTGTTATTTTATCTTCATATAAGTTACGTTCGTGTTTGCGTTTATCTATGAGTCACAGTGTTAACTCCCTTTATGGTCAAACTCAGACTTGTGTTTGTTATTTTATTTGAATGCTCCCGCCGTCCATTTTGAGGTGTTTTCGTGTCTTTATGTTTTGAAGAGATGCGTGTAGCGAACGCGCAATTGTGGAAGAAGAGATTTTTCCCGGTTTGGACTTCACTTGATAGTCGTATCTTGTATAAGAACAGTGTGTGCAAATTGCTTATCTCCCCTTAGTAATTTAATTACATTATCCATGTAAGATATTTTCGCGATTGCGGCTTTAATGGAGTAAGCAGAAGTTACCGTTACCTTAATTTTGGGTTATTAACGTGAATTTCTACCGATGTACCGTTACCGAAAAAAATTCACGTATGGCCATGTGCTGGTTTTTTTTTGTTAATTTAAATTTTGCACCCTGAAGTGACTTGTAAGTCGTTTATCGTGGAATCTCCATTATTTTTCATATTGGGGTAAGTGTTTGAAACTCTGTGTTAAATTTTCGGGATTTTATCTTTGGTTCTTTCTTCCCTAATTTAATAGGATTCTTTTGACGGGCACAAAAGCCCTCCGAAGCCATATTTCTGGTGTTATCGCCCCGCATTTCCATCGAAGAGCGCGGTGGTTTTTTTTCGATGCTTCAGTAGTTGCACCTTAACATCCAGCCCGACTGCTGTTGTGGAATTTTTCCATCAAGGGAGTCACCGCCATTTTGGATTCCCGCTGAGATATCCGGCGTCCATTTTGCCAGATAAGTGCAACTAATGTTGTAATTTTACATCATATTTTAGGACTGATTTTCGACGTCTTTACGCCAGAGTGCTGGACATTTTCTTGCCTAAAATTTGACCTAAGAATTTTGAGTGGCTTTAATAACCTTCGCACCACTTAGTTTACTGCGAGGTCACAATTTAATCCTAATTAAATTACCGTTTTTTTTCTTCTTTTTTTTATGTAATATTCAGTTTAACTAGAATTTTGGTTTTGTCACTACCGTATTTCTGTAGCCCTATATTGTGACGAATATTTAATTGTAACTAAATTTTAGTAAATTCATAATTATATCACTATATCTCTTGGAGAGATATTATTTAATTAGTAATATACCTAGTAATTTTCATTACCGATACAATAATTGTATGACTCATGATGTGTTGAACTTGTAACCTAATTTTTGATATTAATTTTTGTACGTTTATTGCCGTAAGTTAGTAAATTTGTCTTTCACGTTGATCAATTAATTTTTCCTGAGCTAGACAAACTCAATTCTGTACGAGCAAATTTTGGTTCGTGAAGCTCAGTGTTTTTTTTGCATATTATAAAATTTCTTTTCTAATGTTACCTTTAATTATTTGACTTTGCTATTAAATATCCTTCATTTAATTTAATTTAGTTCATGTATTCAAACCTGGTGTAGGTATTTAGCTTTTATACTGAGATATTAATTTTCTTGCGTTTAAATATATATTTACCCTTTTGTATTAACATTGCCGTTGTGGCGTGTCCATGATACCACTTGTAGTTACATAATGTGAGGTGATGAAACGTTTCTGCTACCAACCAACTACTGCTGAAGCGCAGAGATTATAAATTAGTATTAAGACTTGAGGTTTTTTTATTTCATTAATTTTACCTAACGTTTTGTGTTCAAAATTTATCAAGCTGTCTAGTTTTCATTCTTTTTTTTTATTTCATTTCTTACTCAACGGCTGCTAATTTCAAATTTGTCTTACTTATTAAAATTTTCTGTTATACTTAACTTCCTTTTTTTAAAAAAAAAATAACACATAACTACATTCAACACATTAAATTTAATTAAATTTTGTTACATTACGTAATACCTTTTCTTTTATTTCTTTTACCTCTGCATATCTCAAACTTTATTGTGACTAGCACGTACATAAGATTAGGTGCTACGATTATACAGGGAGTTCAATAGGTAACCCGCTGGAGGGACACAGCCAGTGGTAGCTCGTAGGAGGCGCAGGTAGGTTATCTGTAAGATAGCATAGTGTCCTGGTGCCCGGACAACGTCGCTAGCGTCGTTGCCGACCGACGCTCTACTTTTAGGTGTTCTTATTTTCCTGAACCATCACGCCGTCTGCGACTGAGTTAGCTCGGCCCTGCGTTATCCAGTTATATCAATCCCCTATTGCGTTTCTCCGTTTTCTTTCCCTAATTTAGTCCGTTACCTTAATGCGACGTAGTTCCGGTAGCAACATTTATAATCAAATTGCTTCAAATGACTAGTCTTTATATGTTTTTCTAATGCCCAGTTTTTCAGTGCTGGTTCAAGTTCAAGTTCTACTGATCTATAAACTTGAACTTAAACCTTGAACTCTGTATAACCGTATTTCAGTGCTTCCACTGAACTAGTTCAGTTGAACCTAAAATGTAATAAACATATCGTGGTTGGTAACGTTAAAAATAGGGGTTTGCAGTTTTGTGATGTTGGTGGCATTGAAACTTACAGAATTTTTCAAATTCAAACATCTGGTATTCATCTGTGGCTATTAGCGAAACCCCCATAAACTTCAGGTAAAATGATGAAAGCGTTCATTTACGTATTATTCGTCTTTGAGTGTTACGTATCTCTAAAATTGTGTGCTTGCTATATCAATATTTTATATAACAAACATAAATAGAAAATATGGCAGTAGAAGGCAATAGAAGATCATCCAATTTTTCTCAAGAAGAAGTAGATTTGCTTATAAGTATTATTAAAACTTACAGAAATATTATAGAATGTAAAAAAACAGATCGTGTGTTGTGGAAGGAAAAGGATGCGACGTGGGAGAAAATTGCAACACAATTTAACATGCGGAGTGGACAGTATTACAGAACAGCAGCAGTGTTGCGAAATAAATATGAAAATTTAAAGAAGCGCACTAAAAAAAAGTATGCAGATAATAAGTGTGAAGTATTTTCCACTGGTGGAGGACCACCCACCAACATTATATTTACTTCAGTAGATGAAGAAATAAAAGAATTGCTGGGTGTTCGCTTAGATGGATTGCCTTGTGCAGTTGATAGTGATGCGGATAGAGGTAATTAATAATCAAGACATTTAATTTCTTAAGAACATAAATATGTTCAAAATAAAAATGTTTAATACAGTGTTCTATTTATTGCAGAGGATATTTCACATGGAGATGGCGCCGAAACAATTATAATTCAACCAGGGGTTGCCAGTCAGGAGGATGGGGATGATGCTCAATCGGTTGAGGATGCCAGCCAATGGCAATATTACACCATGGCCAAGGTGTCGCAGCCTATCTCATCATCACTAGAGCCTCGAGATGTGTCTCAGGCTTCCTCTTCAAGAAAGAGATTGGCTTCGAGAAATGAAGAAGTGATGGAGAATACCCCCAAAAAACAAAAAGTTACAGGAAGCACCACGAATGAGAAATGGTCGAAGCTTGCTGATAACAAGAACAAGTTTCTCTTGCAACAACAAGAAAATCTAAATAACGATCATTTATTGAAGAAGGAACTGCTGCATCTACAAATAGAGGAGCAACAACTAAAAAATTCAATTTTAAAATTGGAATTAGAGATGAAAGAGAGGGAATACAGAAAAACTGTGTAAATTTATAAATAAAGATTCTAAAAATATTTTAATATTTATTTACTCATTAAGTTTATAACTTTGTATTGCAAAGCAATTTTGTATGACCACTTTACGTCTACACTCACCAAAAGATTATTAGTGATCTATGTTGATAATGAAATCAGTTGATAATATCGTAACACAAATTTAAAAGGAAAATTGCTTTATTATATTACAATAAATTTTGAAAATAATTATTAATTAGATTATTTCTTCTGTTGTTATTGCCATTGTGTAATTCAAGATGTGGTTGGATATTGCCCTCAAATTCTATTGCAGCTTGCATATCTTGCTGCACTGGTGGTACATCCTCATGGGCATCACATGCAATATTATGCAACACTGCTGTTGCCACCACAATAGTCTGTACTGTGGAAATTTTTAAGCGCACACCATTTGCTAGTACAGGAAATCTTCTTTTCCAAACCCCATACATTCTCTCAACACAATTACGTGTTCGGATATGAGATTCATTATATAGATTCTCTGCTGGAGTGGCTGGATTCAAAAGAGGAGTCAGCAAAAAATTACTGTTTCTATATCCACCATCCCCTAACAGTATGTTCTGTCCAAATTCACCTCTCTCAAATCTCTGACGAATATACGAATTATTAAAGATATGAGAATCGTGTGTTGATCCATGCCATCGAGAAACAATGTCTCGAATCTTCAACTTGTGATCACACACAGTCTGAATGTTAAGGGAAAAGTACCCTTTCCTATTTCGAAATATTTCTGCATTTTCCCCACCTATTTAAATAAATAAGCAATTAAGTATACCATATCTAGTTTTACCTGGTGATTGAATTTTCACATGAGTGCAATCGATTGCACCTATTACTTGAGGAAAGCTGGCTATATTGTAAAAACCCTCATTGTTTGAGAGGATTTCCTCATCTGTTATAGGAAAACAAATGTACCGATGTCTCAAAGCAGCTATTGCATTTGAAACTTTTTTAACAACTTTGCTGGCAGTTGATTTATGTACACCTATTAAATCCCCAACAGTATTTAAAAAACTTGCAGTGGCATAAAAACGGAGTGTCAGAAACAGCATTTCTTCAGGTGTTAAGGCACAATTCCTAAAGTATACGAATTATTAGTAAGCTTTATACATTCTATTATCACTAGTTCTTGCTTACCAATCGGTAGGTTGAGCTATTGTTTCATAAATTTCATCCAAAATACACCTAACAGAATCTTTACTTAGACGATACCGATCAAAAAAGTCGTGATCATCCCACAATTGAAAATTGTTGGGACGACCCAACAATTTTCAATTGTGGGATGATCACGACGGGAACGATCCCGTATTAATTTAGGTCTTCTATTGCGCCCTAGATGCTCAATAAAATCTATAACTTCTTCATCGTCGGAAGAATCAATTAAATTTAGAATATCCATATTAACTTATGTACTTATTCAAAAAAAAATACACCGATAAAGAACAATAATGGAAATATGGCAAAGTACAATAATTATGGAAGATATCTTTCAATGTATAGGTTATGCTAATACTTTTAAACCAAAAACAAGGCTTGAACTGAGTAATTTACTGGGTTCAAGTTCAACTCAAATTTTAGTTTATTTTTCAGTTTAAGCTGACTGAAATACACTTTGAACCTTAAACTTGAACTTAAACCTGAACTTGTGCTTGAACCAATACTGAAAAACCGGGCATAAATAATCTTTCCGGTTTGCTCTATATTCACAAGAGTCACATATATAATCAAATTGCTTCAAATGATTAGTTTTTATATGTCTTTTTAAATCACTTTTGGCGTTTATTTCAAATTCACAAGAGTCACATTTATAATCAAATTGCATCAAATGGTTAGTTTTTATATGTTTTTCTAAATAATCTTTGCGGTTTGCTCTATATTCACAAGAGTCACATATAAAATCAAATTGATTCAAATGGTTGGTTTTTATATGTCTTTTTAAATTACTTTTGGCGTATGTTTCAAATTCACAAGAGTCACATTTATAGTCAAATTCCTTCAGATGTTTGGTTTTTATATGTTTACTTAAATTACTTTTGCTGTTTGTTCTATATTCACAAGAGTCACACTTATAGCTAAATTGCTTCAAATGTTTAGTGTTTACATGTTGTCTTAAAACTTGTTTGTATTTTGTTCGAAACACACACAGCGAACACTTAAATATTTTCATTGGATCTCGTGAGCTGGATTGTTCTACTTCTATATTTAATCAGTCTTAGAATGTTCTTGGTCGTCTTTTCCTACAACACAAGCGTGTGTATTTTTCACGTGCAGCCTAAGGAATTCTTTAGTCTTGAAACGTCTGCTACATATCCCACATTTATACCTTTTAAATTTGTAATGCTGGTTGTTGGTGTGCTCTTTGAGATCTGCATGGTACTTCGTCCTGTACTTGCACTGCTCACATTTGTAGATTCTACGTAGGCATCTCTTCCGTCCCTTCAATGCTGTTGTGGCTTGGTGGATCGGTGGTGTCGGTAGAATGCACTTTCTGAAAATAAATAAATATTTCTAATCTATCAGGCTAAACATAAATTTAAGGATGGCATTAATTTTGCTAATGCGCTTTAATGAGGTAGGTAAAGTCCCCGCCAGAAGTAAGAGTTTACATTAATACGAAAGTTATTTTCACCACTGTCTTTGATTAGAATACTTTACTTTAACCCTTACCACTTTACACTATGTCGAGTTTGGCTCCACATCATATTTCTTTCAATGTCGAGCTAGAGTCAACATTATAAAAACAATTACTAAAGGAGGGTTTCTTAGAGGGCAGCACTTTATACAGGATCGAAAACATAACTCTCAATATAGTTGGCTGTGTTAGTGAATTTTGTTAGAGTTGTTGTTGTCATTTGCAATATTGTGAGTAACTGTCATTATTAAATACGTTAGTTCTTCTCCACAAGTGCATTTCGAAACACAAAACCGATGATACTACTTTAGAAAATATGGATGTACAGGCGTTACCGTCCACCTCACAAGCAAGTCCCAGTGAAAGACCAGAAATTCAGTATGTGTCATGTATTTGTAAGTGTCATTTATAGTATTAAAAACTGTAACAGTTTCTTAATCATATTAGGGCCGTTTGCACCGTAACAATTAAGCCTGGTTTAACGTTAAGTGCAGCTTAAATTTTAAAATTCGTTTGCACAGTATGCTAAGTGTTCCTTGAATCTCTTCAAGGAGAGTTTAATTTACGCCCGGAATTTTGAAGGCTTAACGGCCCCTTAACCTAAAGAAAAGTTACAAGCTTGCGCACTTTATAACATTGAATATACATACGTGCAATATCGGAAATGGCGGGAAATGCCTCTGATGTAAATTTTGTCAACATCTGTGAATGTTTTCGTTGTTTTTTTATGATCAGTTGTTCACTTTGTACTTATTAGCAGATATGAACTTTTTGGATGAAGAAGAGGATTAGTTTTGTTCCCCTATTATATAAAATATATATGTTTAACGTGACACCTTTGATAATACTTACTGCAGTTTGAAAGAAACAAAAATGTATAACTAATGGGTGCTCACAGCCACAAAAACATAATGTTCTTAACAGTTATGATTATTCAAAACTTTAAGGTTCAAAACAAACCCATCTGCAACAAAATCGTTCTGCTTTCTTACCGACAGAGATGGACAAGACGATTTGATAATCAGTTTTTAGTTCTGTAAACTATTAAAAGTTAAATTTACTGTGATTTAGACCAAATGAAGGAACAAAATACAACATTGCCAAGTGTATTTAGAACTTTGCTAAACCTCCTTTTCTTTTTAACGGTGCAATGCATTTAACTTTAAGCTACACTTAATTATTTAAGGATCCTTAGTTAAGCTACCCTTAAAATTAGAACGGTGCAAACGGCCCTTAAATACATTGCAGTTATAAGGTATAATGTTATTTTTTGTATATGATTTACTAAATATATATAATATTTATAGATAAGAATACATTTGTTTTAATCTGTTTCATCAGTAGCACTTAGATACAGAAAAGATTTTACGATACTTCACTATTTACGTAACCTAATTTGTTTACCATGTAAAATTAGCATCAAATATTTTGACGTTTAATGTTGCAGACACATGTTAATGTTTGAGAAAATATAACGCCAAAAAATATTGATGCAAATTTTCACATGAATTTCATACTTTAATAATTTGCAATGAAGAAAGTTCAAAGTTCCCGCTCATTAAAGAGTTATCATTCTCTACAGATTCCTACGATGTATTCTACCAAAAGTACCCGGAAGGAAATTACAGATGGTGCTGATGTTTGGTTCATTTTTAGTGAGAGAGTAGGCCACCTATTCCCTCTCTTTTATCTATGCATTAGACTGACTTGACGTTTATTTTGTCTTTTCTACATTTTTTTCTACCGAAATTATTCTATTACTACACATATACAAGTCGTTTCATTTAATGCGTGCTGCATATTTACTGAAATATATTCTGGAAGCTACAGAGTACACCAACAGGAACTATATCTAGTGGCTTCAATGGAAAAACATGTATGTTGTGGTCATTTAGTTCTTACCATTCGGTATTTGAGAAAATGAGAACTGATTATCCAAAATGTAGAATAAGGAACATGCTTGCTAAATAGCCATTATTTTGTATTTTTAATATTTGTAGATATGCAAACAGAACATCTTTTAAATTCAATTGAAAAACTGCCAGGCTGAAGTGAAGCAGCATTGGTACACTTTATCTGGTCACTAGTATTAACAATAAGTCTAAACATATAAACTCTAAGATACTCAATTTTAGTTATGTAATTAGACTGCACCTATTGGATAAATAAGGACGCTATAATCATAATTAAAATGCTCTAATTATTACCAATAATGCATCTTGCTATCATCGTAAAATTGAAATGTGCCAACAAGAAAGAGATTTAGCAAATTGTAATTGTGCCAAAGTGGAAAAAAGTATATCAAACATGTACAAAAATTCGAAAATTGAATGAGTCAGGAGAATATTACAATTTTAACCACTGCTGTTTGGAAATATTCTATATTTCCTTTAATATATGTACAGGGTGAGTCATTAGTAGCCGCTTCTTGAATTGCTCTTTTGTATTTTAAATAAAAGAAAAAACAATTAGTGGAAGATTAATGATTGCTTGTGGTGCATATTGTAAAAATACTTTAAGCTCTGACGTACTTCCGGTTCCACCGGAAATGCACGAAACTTAATTTTTTTAAATGACTCACCCTATATATTTTTGGATTTTCTTGTACTGCTTTAAATTGTCTGTTCAACTGTTTTTTCTTTTTGAAAATTGAGCCAATAGTTTTTGTGTTATTAATTTTGTTAAATATTTGACCAAAACACGTGTTCAGAAAAAAATCATTTTTCATTTGTTTTTAAAAGTAAGAACATTAACTTTGGTAGTGCTTGTAGCCAAGAAAATTCTGCATCATTTGATAAAGTTGCACTCGACAATACCTCAAAAAACTTTGTTTTTTCAAAGCCTACTTCCTGAAGTTTTCACATACCAAAAACTTATTTTTTTTAAATGGAACACCCAGTATTTTATTGAGGATTTTTTTTTTATTCTCTTCCAATTTTGTTAACAATGTCCTATACCTATCTTTTGTAATTTCTGAGATAATCACTATAGGAGCAGAGCAATTAGCGGTCAATTAAAGAACTACGATCGCTGTTGTTCTATGCACCAAAATATTCGTTCTACCAATGGAAGGCAGGAATAGCGCCCGACTTCCTTAGTCAACTGTCAAACAAAGTAAATGTTAAATCCAACTATCCCAAAAGTAATAATTTTACATAATGAAGAGCATCGCATTTCAATTTCTTAATTCCGGCAATGTCTAGTTGCAGTATTTCATGTTTGACACTGTTGGTTAACATCGAAATGAAATAAAGGTTATGTTTACTGACATATTTGAAGATGTCTTCCAAGTTTTGAAAATCCGTCCGTAGATAGCGACGATACTCTCCTCCATTAACACTTTCATCAAAGAAATAAGGTCCAATTATGTAACTATCCACTATTCCTCCCCACAGTTTTAATGACCAACGATTTTGAAAATTTACAGGTGTGATAAAGTGGCGGGTTTTATGTGTTATAATAACGGAAATTGTGACGATGAACGTATTCACTTTAATAGAAGGTGGCTTCGTTGGTAAACAACAAAAAATTGAAAAAGCCAGGATAATTTATCTGCTGCCAATTGACAAAAATGTAAGCGATTCTGAAAATTTCTTTCATTCTAACCCTGTGTATGAATATGCTACGGGTGAATATCATATTTCCTAGTTATTCTGAATTCTCAAATTTGACTTACATCTAACTGACGACTAATTTTCGTAGTACTAGTATTGGGCTGTTCGACTACACTCGCAAGTACCATAATCGTCTTATCCTCACCAGATAATGCTTTTTCCGCTCTTTCTTTCGAAGGTTTCTGGCTTCGGTTGACTTCTACCAGGGATCGCTGTGCATAAAGTCTGGATGCTAGAAAGAGTTTCTTTCAGATTCACCCAAAACGGCAATCATATCTATTAACTCTTCATAAGAATAATTCATTTGGATGATAACTAATAGCGATGCTTTTGACATAAATGTATACCGACTTTAAATATATAACACTTTCGGCTGTTACTTTGTGAAGATTCATGATACTGGATATAAGTAAAATAAAACACTCAATTAACTTTGAATAACTTCACTTTATTTTAATCACTATGTGACTGCAGTTTCGACATTATATGGCATTATCAAACTAGAGTTACAATATTGATGGTAATATATATATCTTATTTGGTAACATCTGAGACACTACAAATTAAATACCTATTACTCTAATCTATTTTAAATTGTTGATGTACGGTTACAAAATTTCCCAACTCTCTTTTATATTAATATACTGTTATAATAGGATTTAGACAACCTTAAATAGAGGAGTATACAAAAGATCAGTTTGGTCATTAAGTAATATTTCATCTGATCTATTATTCGTTTTAAAAATTTCTAAAGCTTCTAAAAGGTTTAATTTTAATCCTTTATCACTGTAATGTAGAATTTTGATGTTATTTTCTGAGAATGTGTGGTTATATTCTATTAAATGATTTGCAAAAGTTCAATCTGTTTTTTGTAATCTATAACATCTTCTGTGTTCTTTGATCCTTGTGTTAAAACTTCTGCCAGTCTGACCTATGTATACTCCTTTACAATCATTACAAACTAATTTATAGACGCCTGATTTATCTAACTTATTTTGTGTATCTTTACCATTAAACACCCCTTGTAATTTCTTATACAGATTATCGTAGTTAAAAGTTAATATGCATCTTCAAATACACACACATAAACATGTACCTATGTATGTATGTATACAACAGTTCAAGAATGTGGCTCTTGGTTTACCCACACCACCTCCCCGAGAGCTCGAACACCATGCGCACATGGCATTCGTTCCGTATCTTTAGAGCAGGAACTTACATTGTGTCTGAGCAAACTCGCAAATATTAAAATAAAATGCCCTTAGCTGTCGAGGAAAAAATACAGATTGTGTTATGGTATGCGAAGCATAATTCGTACAAAGACGTGCAAAATTTATTTGTATAGTTCATTATAATATTTAGTTTCGTTTTAAATGTGAGAATTTTATTTTAGTTACAATTTTTATAGTTTTGTTTCAGTTCACTGTTAATACATTATACATCAATTACCAAAATAGCGGAGCAATTCCTTAAAGCAAACGTCTGCATACCAGCTTTCAACGTTTTGCACTGAAGCCTCGGTCTCGGTATCCGGTGTCCGCCCGATATGAACTCATGTGTATTCCCCTATTATCGTACCCCTCCATTTCATGTTTGCATGCACGTGTGTGCGTGTCTGTGTTTCCCTATATCTACTTTTATTTCAGTCAAACGGTATGGTTTAAAAGCTACTACTAAATCTTCGTTATTTTTTTTTCAATAATTTTTCTTATATTTTCGCTAATGTTTCCAAAATAGGTTAGAGAGACATATTTACTGTTATTGGTTGTTTTTACATGCGGATAGATCTGATAAATTGTTTTGTTTTTTAATTTAGTTGTTAAAACCCTATCCACTATATTGGAATTATATCCGTTGTTACAAGCTATTTGTTTCAAAGTTGAAATTTCTGTATTAAGATGTTCTTTAGTTAGTGGGAGACTCAATGCAATGGGGTTCATGCAGATAAGGTTTTATTTTTCTTTCTCTGTAAAAAGGCTATTGGAAATTTTGAGTGCCTCTTTAATTTTTTGTTGGAAAGACGCACTCAAAATTTCCAATAGCCTTTTTATAGAGAAAGAAAAATTAAACCTTATCTGCATGAACCCCTCTTCCCCACGGTTATATGGCCTAGTTAAAATCCATAAAAAAGATGCCCCGATTCGTCCGGTGGTCTCCTCCATTAACGCCCCGAGTAGAAAATTAGCTGAAAAATTAGATAGAATGTTTAAATTTCATACTAACTTCACAGATCCGACCTCATTAAAAAATTCGTTGGATTTAGTCGAAAAAATAAAAGATATTAATATCCCTAAAAATTCAAAACTAGTTTCCTTTGATGTATCCAATATGTTTTCCAAAATATCCCCAATTGAATGTATTAAGTTATTGGAAGACATTCTTATTGAAAAAAGAGTAAATCATTTGATATTATCAGAAATAGTAGAATTATTAAAATTAATATCAAATCAAAATTATTTTAAATTCAAAGATAAATTTTATATCCAAAATGAAGGTCTCGCTATGGGCTCTTCACTTAGCCCATTATTAGCAGACATCTTTATGAATCATATTCCACAAAAAATTTTAACACATGAGTTATCCAAAAAACACTTACTTTTCTGGCATCGTTACGTAGATGATATAGTAGTCGGTTTTAACGGAACAACCAGACAAATTAATAATTTTTTAAATGTTATAAATTCTATTCATCATAATATTGTTTTTACAGCAGAAATAGAAGAAAATAATAAGTTGAATTTCCTAGATTTATCTATATTCAAAGAAAATAGTAAATTAACTTTCAATATTTTTAGAAAACCCACTTACACAGATGCGATTATCCCGTCAGATTCATTACACCCGTGGAAACACAAATTAGCCTTTTTTAATTCAATGATACATAGATCATTGAGTCTCCCACTAACTAAAGAACATCTTAATACAGAAATGTCAACTTTGAAACAAATAGCTTGTAACAACGGATATAATTCCAATATAGTGGATAGGGTTTTAACAACTAAATTAAAAAACAAAACAATTTATCAGATCTATCCGCATGTAAAAACAACCAATAACAGTAAATATGTCTCTCTAACCTATTTTGGAAACATTAGCGAAAATATAAGAAAAATTATTGAAAAAAAAATAACAAAGATTTAGTAGTAGCTTTTAAACCATATAAGAAATTACAAGGGGTGTTGTTTAATGGTAAAGATACACAAAATAAGTTAGATAAATCAGGCGTCTATAAATTAGTTTGTAATGATTGTAAAGGAGTATACATAGGTCAGACTGGCAGAAGTTTTAACACAAGGATCAAAGTACACAGAAGATGTTATAGATTACAAAAAACAGATTGAACTTTTGCAAATCATTTAATAGAATATAACCACACATTCTCAGAAAATAACATCAAAATTCTACATTACAGTGATAAAGGATTAAAATTAAACCTTTTAGAAGCTTTAGAAATTTTTAAAACGAATAATAGATCAGATGAAATATTACTTAATGACCAAACTGATCTTTTGTATACTCCTCTATTTAAGGTTGTCTAAATCCTATTATAACAGTATATTAATATAAAAGAGAGTTGGGAAATTTTGTAACCGTACATCAACAATTTAAAATAGATTAGAGTAATAGGTATTTAATTTGTAGTGTGTCTCAGATGTTACCAAATAAGATATATATATTACCATCAATTATTGTAACTCTAGTTTGATAATGACATATAATGTCGAAACTGCAGTCACATAGTGATTAAAATAAAGTGAAGTTATTCAAAGTTAATTGAGTGTTTTATTTTACTTATATCCAGTATACCGACTTTCCTTAATAGTTGACTCAGGCAGTCAGCCGCATTCCAGCCTTTACTGGACGAATATTTAAGTGCATAGAACAGCGCCCGTAGTTCTTTGATTGACCGCTATAGTTGCTCCTATAGTGATTATCTCGAAAATTACAAAAGATAGGTATAGAATATTGTTAACAAAAATGAAAGAGAATAAAAGAAAGAACAAAATGCCTCAATAAAATACTGGGTGTTCCACTTAAAAAAAATAAGTTTTTGGTATGTGAAAATTTCAGGCTTTGAAAAAACAAAGTTTTTGAGGTATTGTCGAGTGCAACTTTACCAAATGATGCAGAATTTTCTTGGCTACAAGCACCACCAAAGTTAATGTGTTTACTTTTAAAAACAATGTGAAAATGATTTTCTTCTGAACACGTGTTTTGGTCAAATATTTTCAAAAAAAAATTAATAACTCAAAAATTATTGGCTCAATTTTGAAAGAGAAAAAACAGTTGAGCAGACAATTTAAAGCAGTACAAGGAAATCCAAAAATATATAGGGTGACAAATTTAAAAAAAATAAGTTCCGTGCATAAATGCGTCAGAGCTTAAAGTATTTTTACAATATGCGCCACAAGCAACCATGGATCTTCCACTAATTGCTTTTTCTTTTATTTAAAACACAAAAGAGCAATCTAAGAAGCGGCTACTAATGATTTCCAAGACTAGTTGCTTGAATTTACCTCCTCAAGGTTTGTAGCAGTAATACGAATGATTTATCTGTTAAGTTCTTTATTGATATTTAAAATAGAAACTAATAAACAAAACCTTTTCTGCAAGTTCTTAAGGACATTTTGATAAAAGATAAAAGGTTTGATTCATTCTTGCTCTCTGATACAAATATTTAATAATAAATAGACTTGATTCACAATTTTCATGTTGATATAGCACATTCACTAAAATGTGCAGTAATTATATATTTATAACGGAAATCTTCCTCAAAACGCTCAGAACAAAGTCTATGCTTTCATTTGTAAATTGGGCCTATATCTTTATCCATAGATTCTTCTAATTTTTTTTGTAAAACTAGAATGAACAGATTTGAATGTTAAGAGATTTGTATTCATCAAATTATAGATGTATGCACCTACTTGTGTTTATAACTTTACTCTCCTGTTTCCAATTGCCATGCACTCGTGTTACTGCTTCGCCACATCCATCTATTTTAACGAAAGTAGTAAATGAAACACAAACCAGCTAAATTCTTGATTAGAATTAATACAGTTCTTCTAACCTCAATTTACATGATGTCATTTCAAATTGTATACTAAATTTTAAGCTATGTGTTCCATGTTTTGGCGGGATATTTGAATCACTCCTTCTTATTCTGAGACAGGGTATAGTAAAACTAATTGGTCAAATTTGGTGCACCCATTTGCCTCAAAATTTCTATTAACTAATTATTAAATATACCAGAAACTTGACTAAAATTTAATATATTAATAATGACTAGAGTATGTACAAAAAAGAAATAAAAACAATGACTAATATAACACAAAGATATAATGAACATATACATACAGTGCGTTCGTAAATGCTTAAGATGAAATTCAAATTAACCGGCCAAAATTTAAAATTTCAGTTGGTAAAAAAATAAATTGCCCTATCTTTATGTCATTTGGCTTATGTCTATTGTGTTCATTTTCCGATAAACTTTATATTTTGATATTTTATTCGTTGTTCCCGTTTCTTCTTGTTATATTGCGTAATTTGAGAATGTGTAGAGCTATAATTTTATCGTAATTCGACAAGGTAATATAATAAGGTAATGTAAACATCATGTTTCAATAACATTATACGTTTACTTTTCAGTTTTAAAATGGTGTTAACTTCTGAGGAAGATGCCTTCATTTTAATGGCCCATTATCGCAGTGGAACTCAAAATCCAAATGGATCATGGGCATACAACATGGAGTCTTGTATTGATCAATTTAGACAGCAGTTTCCCGATATAGATTTTAACCGTCATAATTTTGTGAATGGTAAAAACAATATTATTAAGCGTTTTCAAGAAAAAAAATTGCATTTGTAAGGGGAAGACTTCTGGAAGACCAACAGAATTAACACAACCAGTAATGGATGATATTGAGGAGCGTATGACAATTAGTCAAAAAAATTCATTAAGAAAATTATCAGCTGAGACAGATAGTAAGCATTTACTATGTTTATTTATTGTAATTGTAATAATTTTAGGGCTGTCGCTTGCTACTGTCCATAAAGCTGTTAAGAAGGAACTACAACTTCCACCCTTATAAAATAAGTGTTGTGCAACAATTATTGCCACCTGATTATGCGCATCGCATAAGATATTGTGAATGGTTGAAAATTTGGCACACAATAACAACCTACTTGATTTAACATTTTACACTGATGAAGCGTGGTTTCACTTATCAGGTTACATCAATTCACAGAACATGCGAATTTGGGCTGCTGAGAATTCCCATAATTTTATTGAAACCCTGTTACACCCACAGAAACTAGGAGTGTGGGTTGCTATTTCTGGAAGACAAATAATAGAACCTGTATTTTTTCATGAAACTGTTACAGCAGAAAGATACAGGTGCAAGATTTTACAAGAATTTTTAACACAAGTTCATGATGATGAATTAAATAATGGTTACTTCCAACAAGATAATGCACCAGAACATACAGCAAGAGAAACAATAACATTTCTTCAGGAATTTTATAATAATAGGCTCATTAGTCAAGGCCTATGGCCTGCAAGATTCCCTGATCTTAGACCGCTTAATTTTTATTTGTTTGGTCGACTAAAAAATAATGTTTTTAAGAACAGGCTCCATAATTTGGAAGAACGTCAAGAAGCAATTAGACTTGAAATCCAACGAATTACGGCAAAAGAACTACAAAGTGTTCGAGAATATGAAAAGAAGAATTAAGATATGCATAGAAAAAGAGGAACAACACTTTCAACATTTAATGTGAATGTTCTATTTTTTATTGTGAATATTCTAATTATTATACCTGTGTTACTATCTCGTTTTTAATAACCATTTTATGTAGTTTACCCGCTTTTTAATCCAAACAAGTATTTTACAGAGTATAATCATATTTAGGTTTTTTTTTTTTTTTGGAAGGTACCAATCTGTATATTTGGTTGCCTATGGTGTATATAGATAAACACAAAGACTCTTGATATTCGTGCCTTGTACACAGTAATATTTAACGTTACTCAGCAACTAACTAATGTTTAAGATTGATGACAGATTGATAGTTGTACAGTTATCTTGCCGCACTAAATACGGTAATTAATAAACTCGAATACCTGGTAATCTAGTGTCCCAGTACGCCAACGAAGATGGTTCCCGACCGTCATTATCTCTGCCGTCTCGACCGCCCGATGTTAGTTGACGGTGACCCTAACTTGATGGTGTCGGTAAAATATCCTCTACATCCGGACTAACGCCGTAAATTGAAGGACGATAGATGCTCCAACAATTTGTTATTTGGAAATCGAGATTAAATCATCCAAACAAGTGTATCCATACTTCGGACATCAATACCTCGATTCCATAGATACTATCACCGTAGGGCTAGCGGGCTCGAGGACGTCGGGACCCGGAGTTAATAATTATTCAACTACCACTCACTGATTAATTATTACTTACTGAGGTGTAAATAAATTACTGTGATGAATCGTAATAATGTATGATCTTAGTAATGCCTGATTTTAGACGTGTTTTGCCCTTTTAAAGACTCGGAGGTGTGTGGCGGAAAGACAAGAATATTCACGTTACTAGAAAATGCAAAATACGCAATTCCATGCATCAAGGAACTGTGAGAACTATGATAACTCTAGACGGACAAAACAAATGCTAAGTCGACAATCTTAAACTTGAAGAAAGTTTTTCATAACTAAATATTTTAAATCAAATATTTTGATAGAATATATGCGACGCAGATTTTAATATTGGAAATTTTAATACTTTGAAATATAATTTGAATTAATACTGATTTAAAAATATTTAACGTGTAATATATAGGGATGAGTAAATTAAATGTTGGCCGCTTCTTTTTAAATGCAACAACATAAGACAGTAGGTCTTCTGTGTTTTGCTCAAACTGTGTGTTACATTTACATTTACCTCATTCTTTCCGAATTGTAGACTCGCTTGGAACATTTAAGCTTCTTTGGCGATTTTAAAAATCTAAAAGCATGTGGAATGAATTAAACGCAATTTGGTAAACAACACTTGTATGGCATTTTACAACAACTTCAATAAAAGTCATGAACAAAAACAATGTATTTAAGAATTAAAACAGCGATAACGTGATACCGCGAGATCAAAAATTATACTGGTAAAGGTTCGCCTGATAATTCCGATTAAATTATCATGTTCACTGTCATACTGACATTTGACCGACATAAAATTTGTATATATATATATATATATTAATTTTTATTGGACGATTTGTAGGTCGTTATACTAGTTTTAAATAATTTTTAAAACTCGCTAATTTGCAGTGTTTGAAAATTATAATTTTATAATTTTACCACTGACTATTAAATTAATTAGGTAATTTTTTTTTAAAAATTACCGACACGGCTGGGATTCGAACCCAGGCATACCGATTACTAGCCGGTTGCTCTACCAACTGAGCTACCGTCGGTGTCTGAATTCGAATTTCTAAATCGTACTGATATATGTATATCAAGTAACAGATGGAAATGAGAATGTATATATTAAGCACTAAACGTCCATGTGCTGTATATATGTGATATTAAATTTTTATTGACCTCATATAAGTAAATATATATTAATTTTTATTGGACGATTTGTAGGTCGTTATACTAGTTTTAAATAATTTTAAAAAGAAAAAAAAAAAAATTACCTAATTAATTTAATAGTCAGTGGTAAAATTATAAAATTATAATTTTCAAACACTGCAAATTAGCGAGTTTTAAAAATTATTTAAAACTAGTATAACGACCTACAAATCGTCCAATAAAAATTAATATATTGTACTAGTGGAGGGGATAATATACTTGCAACACCTATAATAAATAATATACCCTAATTTACTCAAATCTTGTTATTTGTATTGCTAATAATATCTCCTCTCTTACCTAGTCATTCAAATTTACTCAATTAATCTCAGGTTATAATCTATGATAATGATAATGTACCACTCAGTATATAATATTTTAAAATTTTTGCACCAAAATTAATGTACTCATATGCTATTATAGGTTTCTTTATTTCTTTTGTCTATGCCCAAACACTACTCAGTTTTATTCTTAATCAATTTAATTAATTCTTTTTTTTTTTTATAATAATAATATTATTTAATACATTTAAAAATAAATATTAATCTCCTAACTCTTTCAAATATTAATTACGATTCATCCCTTCTTTATGGTATGACTTTCCTATAAATGTAACTAGTTTTATTTTTAACCGTGCAGTACAAGCATTTCATTTACTTTAATAAAGATGTCGCTTATGTATTTACCGTTATACACTGCTACATAAAAATAACAATTTAAATGTTTCTAATAATCTTGTTATACTTATTCTTATAATGAAAAGAAAATTGCTGCTAATAAATTATCCCTCTTATAGGATTACAATAGTACGGTATGTATACTTTTCCTCTCACTATAAACTTTATAATGCTATTTTATTTTTGTTTACTTGTAGGTCATTGACTTATCAGCTACTATGTCCGTTATAAAAATGTCTAACACAATGTTACTATTTTACTAAATAAAAAGAAGAATTTCACCACAATACTAGTTTAATGACAACAAATATAAAAATCCTGATTCGAAAATATACATCCAAAATAGTTATTCGACATGTACATAAATAGTTAACCTGTCTAATCGCACCTGTACGTTTGTTGTGATATGAAGGATGTTTAGCAAATGTTATTTATTCAAAAGGTATGTACAAAATTCAACTCAATGTATCTTTTTCAATTTAGCATGCATTATACGATGCAAGTCAATTATCTATAAACAACCTTTGTCTATAAAATATTAAACAAGTTGTAGGTATGTTTTAGTACCAAGGTCATGTCAATTCATTTATATATGTGCATAATCTGTAACTTTTTATGAAAATAGAGATTTAATCTTTTAACAAAACGTATTTCTATACTTGTTCTAGACTAGTAATCAATTCTAAATAATATTTAAGACTTTTACTCTATTTACAATTAAATAAATTCAAATTTTCCTTATTTAAAAATTATACAACCTCTTGTTAATATTTATCGTCTATCTCTGGTTTGTTTAAATTATGTTTTCCTTTTTTTTCTCACAGGATCTTCCTGGACTCGTTCTGTGCAACTGGTAACTCTCTGGAAACCCTCCTAGCACGACTTTTGGTGTATCCTCGTTCTCCTCCAGGATCTGGAACTGCTTCGGTTATATCTTACAGGATGTATCTTGTTGTGTCCTCGAAAACTGCGGGATATCTTCTGGATTTAAATGCAGCTGTACTTCTATTTCGAATTAACACTGAACTAGACCTCTTCGGAAATATATATGGGTTACAGGATCCTCTAAATAATTTAACATTTACTGGAACGACATCAGGGATTCTAACTAGTTGGAACTTCTCGTTTTTATACAATAAACTGGACTTGGATAACTGGAATCCCTCTTTGACCTCACGTGCAACTGATGGATTCAATATTCCGCTCGGACTTGGTTAATATTTGGTAAGTAATCTCTAAATATTTATTTTCCTTAGAATATATCTTCTTTTTCCATACAGGATATCAATTAATTAAATTATAATGAAATTATTGAATAATTTTATGCTTCTTTATAATATATTTTGATTCTACCATCAAATAAATATTTTCTATGCTGAAAAGAACACTTTAAGCACCAACTTTCGCGGTTTTAGTGAATTTAAGATATACTTTTCGGAATAAAATCGTGATTTTCCGAAAAGTACACGCGCCTTTCTTGAAAAAATCTTTTTCCATACAGGATATCAATTAATTAAATTATAATGAAATTATTGAATGATTTTATGCTTCTTTATAATATATTTTGATTCTACCATCAAATAAATATTTTCTATGCTGAAAAGAACACTAATAGCACCAACTTTCGCGGTTTTAGTGAATTTAAGATATACTTTTCGGAATAAAATCGTGATTTTCCGAAAAGTACACGCGCCTTTCTTGAAAAAATATTTTTCAATTCTCTGTTTGTTTATCGTCACCAAGACAATATCTCCGTTTTTTAATTTCATCCAATTAAATTCCTTTTCTCACAATTCTTGTTCAAAATGGTATTATAAAACTTTATTGATACGTTTCAGTGCTTTCCAAATTTCAGTAAACCTTCTATATTAAATCTCTAATAATTTATAATAATGAATTACTAAGACTCTGTACTTCAAAAAACATTACTAACAAAATTTTATGTAAATGTCAATTTTGACAGATCCGCTTATTCAAACTTTACCCGCGAAATTATTTACCAAGTTGTTTCCTTCATACTTCAACATTCAACACTAAATTACTTTTCTTTACATTATTGTTAATTAGACAAGTTTTACAAGATAACAAACTACATTTTTACATAAATAATAATTTTTAAATCTCTATTTTCAGAATCCAATGAAAATTACTGCAACCAAGAACCTGGTCTACTACGACTCCTTCAAGTAATGTTTTCATAATTGACTGCACACATCTTTACTATAATAAATAACATTTTAAGTATACACAACTGTTCTTTTTTAGTTTAAATATTTAATTTAACAGTCACAAAGAAAAATTAGTAAAATTAAATAATCCTTCCAACTTGTTCAAAAATATACAGTGCCAAACATCAATATTGTTACTCAGCACATATGCCCCTTTTAAAAAATGTAAATTTTCAACTCGAATCAAAATTTATATTTATTAAACAAAATCTGATAATACACATGTTTATCAAGGTGCTCAAAACAATTATTTTAATCAACTAAATCCTTTAACAAATTTCAAATGAATCTTCTATTATTTGGTAATATCATATAACATTTATTTATAACTATCTGTACATAACAGTGTTTAAATTCAAAATTATTTGTGACACTAATAACTATAAAACTCAACTTTCTTATAAGTCCAAAAGTAATATAAGGCTTTTCTTTATTTTCATTTTAATTATAAAAGTATAAATTTATTTATTTAAATGGATGTCTTTGACCTGTATAAAAAATTTTTGTTCCATTATTTATCGTACTATGTATTATAATCTTTCTTAATGTTCCAATACCTTATTAAAATATCTATATTTTTATTAATTGCCATCAAACTTTTTAACATTAATTGCATATATGTTTTTCTGTGTTTCCTTACTCAAACTTCTTATAAAAATATTATCTGTACTAACTTTTACATAAATAGGTGAATAACATATTCTTTTTATCTGTCTATGCCTCAGTTACTTATTTGCCTCTTTTAAAATGATTCACTTATGCTTACTAATTATATATTATTTTCATTATATACTGTTCTCATTCGAACAAATTCCCTTTTTACCTATAATTGACATTTTCGTCATCCCCTATACTTTCATTTATGGAAAGTCCATATTTTTTTAACTTATCGTTTTTAAAGGCTTACGTTACCTATATAATTCTTTTTTTAAGACACTTTTGGTCCTATATTTTATATCATTTTGGGTATTTTTCACCCTTTTATACATATTCACTCTATAATAATTCCATATTCTTATGGTACTTTTAATATTTACTATTTATTGTAAGCATTTATTTTCATCGAACATATTTTATTTTTTAAGAGGCTCTTCTTAACTTCTTTCTTTTCCATTTCTTCATCACCTAACATGTTTGTTACATCTTGATAATTATTTTCTAACTTTATTCAGTGCTTTATTTATTCTGAAACATTCTTTTTTAATTTTATAAGGCTCAAGGTTATTTATCCTCTATACAACTTCTTTATCCATTTCATTCCATTTAAATACTCAGGCAAATCTATTTACTAGTAAGATTACTTATATTACCTTCTCTTATGGTTATTTACAAATTTATATACAATATGGAAATGAGGATATAACTTATTTTTCTAATTAATCATCATTTTTTTTTTTTTAATAACTAATAATTGTAACAGACCTATAACTAAACTAATCTAATATAATACCGGAATACTTTATGTACATTCTTTATCTGACAATCTCTCTATAAATTCAAATTATTTCTCGATAAACATGAACTTGTCTGTATACATGTATATCTGTTTCATCATTATGTCTTTTATTCATTTTAAAGAAAGCGAAATTCAATATGCCCCTTTCTTATCAATTTGTTATCTGTATCTGGTCATGCCCCTATCTTATAATAAGGTATTTATGTCCTCCTAATACTTCATTACTATATAATTCTTTATTTTCTAATAAACTCCAGGTCTCTATTTGTCAAAAACTTTTGAAATTTTGAGATCTACATGTTACTTGGATAAGCAGGTGTTGTAAGTACCTTCAGAAGACGATCTCCTTTCTTATCTTCTGTCCTGACTAAAATTTCCTTGGTATGAATTAGCATGATTCAGAGAAATAATGTCATTTCTCCTTTTACAGTTTAAACTTCCAATATTGTTCTTACTTATGAAAATAACGTGAATTATTTGTCATGTTATATCATTGTAGATGATTTGTCTTATTACATTGTTGTGGATGATTTGTCGTATTAAATCATTGTGGATGATTTGTCGTAATAGATCATTATGGATGATTTGTCGTAATAAATTGGATGATTTGTCGTAATAAATTGGATGATTTGTCGTAACTCAGATTTAGGAAGTGTCGTTACTCACTTACACAATACAATCTCCCAATATTGTGTCTTACCTATTATTTCGGAAGATTTAATATAACTCAGATTTAGGAAGTGGCGTTAATCACTTTCACAGTACAGTCTTCCTAATACTGTGTCTTACCTATTATTTCGGAAGATTTAATATAACTCAGATTTAGGAAGTGGCGTTAATCACTTTCACAGTACAGTCTTCCTAATACTGTGTCTTACCTATTATTTCCTATTTCAAACTGTCGTATATACATTTTCCCAGTCAATTTTTCCCATTACTAATTTTAATCGGATTCTATTCTGTAAGATGTCCAATGTTACTACTTGAATCAAATTTTCTATATACCATTGATCATTTTCTTGCATAATATAAGTGATCTCGTTCATCATACTTTCAACCTTGTTGAAAAATATCATAATCCCAGCATTTCTTAATATCAATATGTCTGTACCATCCTGAAATTCAAAATCATGTCCTAAAAATTTTCTGACATCTATATCCAAAATCACTGTAAAATTATACACCTTCCTTTGCAAATCTCTATCCACATAAACTCGTTTTCTCTCAACGAAGTCATTCCCATTTACCGTTCCTTTAAATTGACTCCAAATTTTCCCTTCTGTATTTCCTATAACACTTCTTATATGTGTTGGTATTTTACTATGTTTAACTTTAAAATTCCTTCCAGTATACTTTACGACTCCTGTAACTATTCCTGTAGTATACCTGGACAAATATAAATCTAAATTACTATCATCTTCTTCTCCTAATAAAAATGTGTCCAAATAAAATCTTAAAATTTTTCTATCGGAATCTAAGTATTTTGTTTTCTTTTGTAATGTAATATTTTTATCCATTTTCTTAATTTCAACTGTGTTTTGTTTACAGTCGATACAATTAATCTCAAAATTTTCTATTATCTTTTCTTCAATCATATCTGTTTTGTCAAAGACTTCTTTATTTACCTGATCTACTTCCTCTCGTATGCGTTTAGCTAACTCCTTATGTATTTCACTATTGTTCTTTTCTAATTGTTTAACGTTTTCTTGTACTACCTTTACTTTACCTTCAACTTCTTGTACTTTATTTGTAATAAGAGTTTTAACTTCAGTATCCTTAATCTTCAGTTTGTCATCCATTTCTTTGCGCATTTTAACTTCCCTATTATCCATTTCTGTAGTAAGTTTTATAACCTTTTCTTCGGTATTTCTTAATAAAGATTCCTTTAATTCTTCAAGATTTCTTTTATTCTCTTCTCTAGTATCCTTACTAGCCTTATCCAATTTACCACTTAATTCTTCCTTCAAATCCACTAAATTCTTCTTATTCTCTTCACTCACCTTGTCAAATTTCCCATTTAATTCTTCCTTTAAATCAATTAAATTCTTTTTGCTTTCTTCGTTCGTTTTATCCATTTTATCCAGCTTATCACCTAATTCTTTTTTATCCTCCTCTCTATTTTTCTTATTCTCATCATTCATTTGTTTTAATATTTGTAAAATTGGTCCAAAATCTACTACTGGTGTTGACATTTCTATTTTCGAAGTCTCTCCTTGAATTTCCACCTTATCACCTCTATCCTGTGTTTCCCCTGTCTGTTCAATACCTTCCTGAACTTGTAATGTAAGTTCTCCTCCCTCTGGTACATTTACATCCTGACCTACTTCCTCTTCACTGTCACTAGATGATTCAGATCTATTTAATCCAAAGTTACTCTTAGATCTGGTATTCATTTTGAATAATTATAGTACACAATTTCTTATACCTTAATATGTTTTAAGCTGAATTAATTACCTTTGTAAAATGTATACTAATGTTACCTCTATTACAACAGTAAATAAAATATTTAAAGTATGTTGTTGCGAATCTTATTTTTATTGCCACACGTTGAATACGTCATAAACATGAGCTAAGGAGGGTAATATAAATTACAAACACCTAATCAAAATTAATAAAATAATCAAAATACTATTTGCGAGTCTTATTTCAATCGCTCCACGTTGGGCACGCCATAAAATGCACTAGTGGAGGGGATAATATACTTGCAACACCTATAATAAATAATATACCCTAATTTACTCAAATCTTGTTATTTGTATTGCTAATAATATCTCCTCTCTTACCTAGTCATTCAAATTTACTCAATTAATCTCAGGTTATAATCTATGATAATGATAATGTACCACTCAGTATATAATATTTTAAAATTTTTGCACCAAAATTAATGTACTCATATGCTATTATAGGTTTCTTTATTTCTTTTGTCTATGCCCAAACACTACTCAGTTTTATTCTTAATCAATTTAATTAATTCTTTTTTTTTTTTATAATAATAATATTATTTAATACATTTAAAAATAAATATTAATCTCCTAACTCTTTCAAATATTAATTACGATTCATCCCTTCTTTATGGTATGACTTTCCTATAAATGTAACTAGTTTTATTTTTAACCGTGCAGTACAAGCATTTCATTTACTTTAATAAAGATGTCGCTTATGTATTTACCGTTATACACTGCTACATAAAAATAACAATTTAAATGTTTCTAATAATCTTGTTATACTTATTCTTATAATGAAAAGAAAATTGCTGCTAATAAATTATCCCTCTTATAGGATTACAATAGTACGGTATGTATACTTTTCCTCTCACTATAAACTTTATAATGCTATTTTATTTTTGTTTACTTGTAGGTCATTGACTTATCAGCTACTATGTCCGTTATAAAAATGTCTAACACAATGTTACTATTTTACTAAATAAAAAGAAGAATTTCACCACAATACTAGTTTAATGACAACAAATATAAAAATCCTGATTCGAAAATATACATCCAAAATAGTTATTCGACATGTACATAAATAGTTAACCTGTCTAATCGCACCTGTACGTTTGTTGTGATATGAAGGATGTTTAGCAAATGTTATTTATTCAAAAGGTATGTACAAAATTCAACTCAATGTATCTTTTTCAATTTAGCATGCATTATACGATGCAAGTCAATTATCTATAAACAACCTTTGTCTATAAAATATTAAACAAGTTGTAGGTATGTTTTAGTACCAAGGTCATGTCAATTCATTTATATATGTGCATAATCTGTAACTTTTTATGAAAATAGAGATTTAATCTTTTAACAAAACGTATTTCTATACTTGTTCTAGACTAGTAATCAATTCTAAATAATATTTAAGACTTTTACTCTATTTACAATTAAATAAATTCAAATTTTCCTTATTTAAAAATTATACAACCTCTTGTTAATATTTATCGTCTATCTCTGGTTTGTTTAAATTATGTTTTCCTTTTTTTTCTCACAGGATCTTCCTGGACTCGTTCTGTGCAACTGGTAACTCTCTGGAAACCCTCCTAGCACGACTTTTGGTGTATCCTCGTTCTCCTCCAGGATCTGGAACTGCTTCGGTTATATCTTACAGGATGTATCTTGTTGTGTCCTCGAAAACTGCGGGATATCTTCTGGATTTAAATGCAGCTGTACTTCTATTTCGAATTAACACTGAACTAGACCTCTTCGGAAATATATATGGGTTACAGGATCCTCTAAATAATTTAACATTTACTGGAACGACATCAGGGATTCTAACTAGTTGGAACTTCTCGTTTTTATACAATAAACTGGACTTGGATAACTGGAATCCCTCTTTGACCTCACGTGCAACTGATGGATTCAATATTCCGCTCGGACTTGGTTAATATTTGGTAAGTAATCTCTAAATATTTATTTTCCTTAGAATATATCTTCTTTTTCCATACAGGATATCAATTAATTAAATTATAATGAAATTATTGAATAATTTTATGCTTCTTTATAATATATTTTGATTCTACCATCAAATAAATATTTTCTATGCTGAAAAGAACACTTTAAGCACCAACTTTCGCGGTTTTAGTGAATTTAAGATATACTTTTCGGAATAAAATCGTGATTTTCCGAAAAGTACACGCGCCTTTCTTGAAAAAATCTTTTTCCATACAGGATATCAATTAATTAAATTATAATGAAATTATTGAATGATTTTATGCTTCTTTATAATATATTTTGATTCTACCATCAAATAAATATTTTCTATGCTGAAAAGAACACTAATAGCACCAACTTTCGCGGTTTTAGTGAATTTAAGATATACTTTTCGGAATAAAATCGTGATTTTCCGAAAAGTACACGCGCCTTTCTTGAAAAAATATTTTTCAATTCTCTGTTTGTTTATCGTCACCAAGACAATATCTCCGTTTTTTAATTTCATCCAATTAAATTCCTTTTCTCACAATTCTTGTTCAAAATGGTATTATAAAACTTTATTGATACGTTTCAGTGCTTTCCAAATTTCAGTAAACCTTCTATATTAAATCTCTAATAATTTATAATAATGAATTACTAAGACTCTGTACTTCAAAAAACATTACTAACAAAATTTTATGTAAATGTCAATTTTGACAGATCCGCTTATTCAAACTTTACCCGCGAAATTATTTACCAAGTTGTTTCCTTCATACTTCAACATTCAACACTAAATTACTTTTCTTTACATTATTGTTAATTAGACAAGTTTTACAAGATAACAAACTACATTTTTACATAAATAATAATTTTTAAATCTCTATTTTCAGAATCCAATGAAAATTACTGCAACCAAGAACCTGGTCTACTACGACTCCTTCAAGTAATGTTTTCATAATTGACTGCACACATCTTTACTATAATAAATAACATTTTAAGTATACACAACTGTTCTTTTTTAGTTTAAATATTTAATTTAACAGTCACAAAGAAAAATTAGTAAAATTAAATAATCCTTCCAACTTGTTCAAAAATATACAGTGCCAAACATCAATATTGTTACTCAGCACAATATATTTACTTATATGAGGTCAATAAAAATTTAATATCACATATATACAGCACATGGACGTTTAGTGCTTAATATATACATTCTCATTTCCATCTGTTACTTGATATACATATATCAGTACGATTTAGAAATTCGAATTCAGACACCGACGGTAGCTCAGTTGGTAGAGCAACCGGCTAGTAATCGGTATGCCTGGGTTCGAATCCCAGCCGTGTCGGTAATTTTTAAAAAAAAATTACCTAATTAATTTAATAGTCAGTGGTAAAATTATAAAATTATAATTTTCAAACACTGCAAATTAGCGAGTTTTAAAAATTATTTAAAACTAGTATAACGACCTACAAATCGTCCAATAAAAATTAATATATATTTACTTATATGAGGTCAATAAAAATTTAATATCACATATATACAGCACATGGACGTTTAGTGCTTAATATATACATTCTCATTTCCATCTGTTACTTGATATACATATATCAGTACGATTTAGAAATTCGAATTCAGACACCGACGGTAGCTCAGTTGGTAGAGCAACCGGCTAGTAATCGGTATGCCTGGGTTCGAATCCCAGCCGTGTCGGTAATTTTTAAAAAAAAAATTACCTAATTAATTTAATAGTCAGTGGTAAAATTATAAAATTCTAATTTTCAAACACTGCAAATTAGCGAGTTTTAAAAATTATTTAAAACTAGTATAACGACCTACAAATCGTCCAATAAAAATTAATATATATTTACTTATATGAGGTCAATAAAAATTTAATATCACATATATACAGCACATGGACGTTTAGTGCTTAATATATACATTCTCATTTCCATCTGTTACTTGATATACATATATCAGTACGATTTAGAAATTCGAATTCAGACACCGACGGTAGCTCAGTTGGTAGAGCAACCGGCTAGTAATCGGTATGCCTGGGTTCGAATCCCAGCCGTGTCGGTAATTTTTAAAAAAAAAATTACCTAATTAATTTAATAGTCAGTGGTAAAATTATAAAATTATAATTTTCAAACACTGCAAATTAGCGAGTTTTAAAAATTATTTAAAACTAGTATAACGACCTACAAATCGTCCAATAAAAATTAATATATATTTACTTATATGAGGTCAATAAAAATTTAATATCACATATATACAGCACATGGACGTTTAGTGCTTAATATATACATTCTCATTTCCATCTGTTACTTGATATACATATATCAGTACGATTTAGAAATTCGAATTCAGACACCGACGGTAGCTCAGTTGGTAGAGCAACCGGCTAGTAATCGGTATGCCTGGGTTCGAATCCCAGCCGTGTCGGTAATTTTTAAAAAAAAATTACCTAATTAATTTAATAGTCAGTGGTAAAATTATAAAATTATAATTTTCAAACACTGCAAATTAGCGAGTTTTAAAAATTATTTAAAACTAGTATAACGACCTACAAATCGTCCAATAAAAATTAATATATATTTACTTATATGAGGTCATTAAAAATTTAATATCATATATATATATATATATATATATATATATTGCAGTGATCTTGAATAAATAATAATATGTAAATAAATAAGTATAATCAAGATCACTTTAAGATTTTATTTAAATTAATTTTTACTTTATTCATTTTTACTATGATGTGTATATAAATATTCACTATATCGATAATTTACGAAAACTTTATTTTTATTTAAGTAAAACAATAAAAGGATCTTAGTAAATTTTTATAAGGTTATAATATTAAGACGTATCAAATGTTACATGAAAAGGAGCGAGCAGGTGTTTCCGGCACAAAGACTTCTGACATTGGCAAAGATCGACTGTGTAGACCGGCGCAAAAAGTATTGTTTATCAGGTGCACGGCTGAGTCATAAACGTATAGACGAATTTATATTCGCATGTTTGTTTACCTTTTTCAAGGATTATTAATACACTGTTTCCCCATGTGACCGATAAGGGCAGCACCGTCGATACACAATTTTGGAAGTGGATTCGTGTTTGCCGAAAGTTGCCGGATGTTTTTATAAAGAAATTTAAACATAAAAGCGCGGACGGATAAAATTTCGAGGATTGCTGGTGAAAACCGCAATTTTAACTAGTCTAAAAGTAGGTGATAAACCTAATATAAACAAATCCGGACTTAGAATAAATTTTGAGATTTTCGATACTTATAAAATTTTAACAAGATTCCACACTTATAATATTTTTATTTTTAACATGCAGCGCGTATCACATTGAAATGTCTAAATGTATCTGAATAATTACTTATGTATGAAAATACTCTTATTTATGAACTCGGTTTTTGAATTTGTTTAATTTCATTTTATTTTCTTTTTCTAGAGAGTTTTGTTTTGCATGTAGGGGTACTATGCCATACATTATGACAAAACCTTCTAGTATTTGTAATGATAACTTTGGATAACATGATCATTTCATTTCCGTATACTTTATTTTTCTTTTAAATTTATTTATCCTACAAAAGATATTTGAAATTAATAATTTTGTTTTATGTGTATATAGGTTATATAGATAAGTGAATCAAATTTTCATTGAAAATTTATGATGGATGAGTTTAATACGATGTACGAAGAATTGAGGTGATTAAACAATATTTGTTATAAATGTGTGTATAGTGGTGTACCAAATTCTTTATTTGTAGTGGTGTCTTTTGTATTGGAATTTCGCGAAAAAGGTAAAGTTTATTTTTAATGTATATATTATTTCTTTTGATATGTGTATTAAGTATATTTTTGCTGTATTTGGGTGTTCAATATTAACGTGTTGAATAATACATCAGGGATGTGTGAAATGAATTATGTCATTATTTAATTCATAGCATGGAGTCCTGGTGAATTTGAAAGACACGAATTGGTCTTGGTGGTACTGCGTTTGGGAGCGAGAAAAGGCACCAGGCAGAACTAATCAGGGCTGAGTTAATTTATTGAATACGCAGAGACATTATTTTATTTCATTTTATTTATTTAATTTAAAATTTATATATATTCCTTAAGGAATGTGCGCATTGTGATGTATGTTCGGGTTGCGTCCAACGAGTTGAAAATGACATGCTCGTAGGGTGGAACTTTGGGATACTCATCTGTGTGAATTTGTTATCTGATGGTACTGTGTTGGGAGCGAGAAAAGGCGCCGGACAGGACTAATTAGGGCAAAGCCATTTCCTTAATGTCTATATTTTGTTAGCAAACAGTAGACCGTACAAATTTTATTTTTATTTATATTCCAGTACAATTCATCACGGGTAATTTATTTTATTTTTGATTGTTTACATGTATCTATGACAAATATTAATCATAATAATCACGTTCACATTTTTAGATGTAAGTTTTTCACGACATCATAATTTCATTTATTCTTTACTTCTTGTAATACTTTATTGATGATGATATATAAATTTGAATTATGACTGAATATTGTTTTTTTTTTGGGTGTGTAAATATTTGTAGACAAAAACTTTTGGATTCGTTTTAAAATTATTTTATTTTAATAAATTAGATATTAAGATTTATTTTGTATTTTATTTCTTTACCTGACCTGGAGATAATTAAAGAGCAGGAGAATCAACTCATATTTTCTGCCCCTGAGAGAACTATTTATTTTCAAACTGAGCTAGTTGCATGTAAAATGTTTTGCTTAACCTACCTTTCAGCAGAAAGTTCACCGTATCTTAGTCTAGCATAAGGCCTAGCACTAGGATGCGTGCTTGACTCTCAGTTACGCTTTAATTAAGTAAATTAAATTTATTTATATATTTATCAATTTGTAAGAGTCACAGCAATATGTTTATTTAAAATGATTTACATCTTTGAATAACATTTTATTAAAAATTAATAAACAAATTACAATAAATGTTCAAAATGACCCCCGCCTTCTTCGATGCACACGTTTAGGCGCCTTTTCATGCTATCAAAAGCATTTTGCAACATTTGTGGCGTTATGGTTGCACATACTTCAATAATCTTTTGTTGCTGTTCTTGCAAATTATGTACAGGAGTTCTGAAAATTCTGTTTTTGCAGTAAGGGAACACAAAATGGTCCATAATAGTCTAACCAGGTGACCTCGGACAAAACTCAACTTGCGCATGCAAACTTATAAGTCGATCATCAGAAAACTCACGGAGAAAGGCTATAGTTTCTCGTGTCGTATGTGCTGTTGCGCCGTCATGTTGGAAATAACCATTATGAAGTTCATCGTCGTGTAGTTGTGGAACAAATTCATTCAAAATGTTATTCTGTACCTCTCTGCATTGATGGTGAAATTGAAAAAAAAACGGCCCAATTATCCTTCTACGGGAGACTGCCACCCAAACCCCAATTTTTGGAGAGTGTAGTGGAAATTCAACAAAAAAATGCGGTTTATTGTGCTCCACATTCGCATATTTTGAGAATTTACGTACCCCGAAAGATTAAACCATGCCTCATCGAAAAAATTGTTAAGTTTAACAGGTCGTTATTCATTAAATTGTTGACGAACCACTGGCAGTACGCATGACGTCTGCGGGTGGTCTGTTGGCAAAAGATCTTGATATGATTGCATGTTCAAGTTCTCCTTTACAATGGTTCGGCATGTTCCATAAGAATCTCCAATTTCTTGTGACAAGCGTCTCAAAGATTTTGTGGAGTCCTGTTCCATACGATTACGAACGTCAATAATCACTTCTTCTGTACGAATAGTTGGCCTACCAGCACCTCTTTTATGAGTAACAGATCCAGTTTCGCGAAATACACCATGTGCGAGGCACATATAAAAATCTTGCTTCACGAAAATTATCCAAACATAAACCCTTACTGTATTCCCAAATACCATTAACTAGCACACCTGTTCTAAAATACGCTTTAATCATGTAAGTTTTGTGTGTTGTGGTGTAAACCATAATTGAAAAACTACAAGATGTCAGAGAGGAAACATAATGACAAATATTAATGACAGTATGACACTTAGTGATATAACTTAAGACAGACGTTTTATATTCCATGGCAAACCTTTATTAATACAAATTTTGATCTCGCAGTATAATATCATCCAGTATGATAATTAAGCAGCGTATTTTAGTGACGTCACGCGATTATATTTCATGAGCTGTCAGGCCTCGTTATTATATAAGTGGTGTGGGTTTAACTATCTTGTGAAAGTTTTCATATCTGACGCGAGAATATGTAAGAAAGAGTTCCATACAGTATATGGATTGCAACACTCTCAAAACAGAATTCAGCTATTACAGCAGCAACTCAGCAAACGCTGCAAAATATGTGTTTTTTAATTTGACAAACAGATTATAAATCTAATGAAAAGAAGGCACTTAGGGATTAATAATTTTAAAACGATCAATCTTAGCAAAAGAAGTTTGAGAAAATTATCATTAACCGATAATTTAATACGAATCTATACACAACCTGTTAAACTAAACGAAAAACAATATATATTGAAGAATTCTTTACTATTACATATCAGAAGTAAGATACAGTTTTCACAAAACAATAGGTGCTAAAGAATTTGATCACAAACATGACAGTTTTTCTAATTGCGATATGAATGTGATTTTGTTCTTGGCGATGACTTTACTTTTAAGAACTTTCATCACTCGTTTTTTGTTAAACTTTTTTTTTGTAACAAAAATGCAAGCAACATTTTTGCAAATTAAAGCAGTTAAGGAAATGTGAGGGTCTTTTTGACTAGAAATCTTGGTCAGTGCAAATCTATTTGAATTTTCCTTTTTTTATAATGTCTACTACCAAGGTTTCATTTGGCAAAATGAAGGCAATTTTTGATTATCACGTGTGACATATAGGCTTTCTACGCCAAGGTCCTCCATTGAGGTGTGCTTCAAATTCACATGAGTCACACTGATTATCAAATTACTTCAAATGTTTAGTTTTGATATGCACTTCTAAGTTATTTTTTTTTTGTTTGTTCTATATTCACATTTGTCACATTTATAATCAAATTGCTTCAAATGGTTAGTTTCTATATGTCCTCCTAAAGAATCTTTGCGGTTTGTTTCATATTCACAAGAATCACATTTATAATCACATTTCTTCAGATGTTTGTTTTTTATATGTAATTCTAAATGACTTTTTCGTTTTGTTCCATATTCACAAGAACCACATTTGTAATCAAATATCATCAAATGTTTACTTTTTACATGTCTCTCTAAATTATGTTTTCTATTTGTTCCAAACTCACAAGAGTCACACTTATAATCAAATTGCTTCAAATGGTTACTTTTTATATGTTGTTTTAAATAACTTTTGATGTTTGTTCCATATTCACAAGAATCACATTTATAATCAAATTGCTTCAAATGATTACTTTTTATATGTTGTTTTAAATTACTTTTGCGGTTTGTTCCATATTCACAAGAGTCACATTTATATTCAAATTGCTTCAAATGTTTATTTTTTACATGTCTTTCTAAATAACATTTGTAATTTGTTCTATATTCACAAGAGTCACATTTATAATCAAATTGCTTCAAATGGTTAGTTTTTATATGTCTTTCTAAATAACATTTGTTATTTGTTCCAAATTCACAAGAGTCACACTTATAATCAAATTGCTTCAAATGGTTACTTTTTATATGTTGTTTTAAATAACTTTTGATGTTTGTTCCATATTCACAAGAATCACATTTATAATCAAATTGCTTCAAATGGTCACTTTTTCTATGTCTTTCGAAATGATATTTGTTATTTGTTCCATATTCACAAGAGTCACATTTATAATCAAATTGCTTCAAATGGTTAGTTTTTATATGTTGTTCTAAGGGCCGGTTTTTCCAACTCCGATTAAAACGCCGGTTAGCGTAATCATCGATTAAAACACCGGTTAGTACAAATTTGCGTTTTTCCAACTCCGGTTAACTCTAATCGTTGATTAAGAACGTCGTTAATCGACCAAATTTTAACCGGCGAAAGAAGTACCTGATAAAATATTAAACAGTGATTAGGATGACCTACACATGCGCATAACCTAGATTTCAATTTTTTTTTTATATTATTGACAGCTGTTGTTTTCATATGCATTTGTTTACTGTGTGAAAGTATTTTTTGGAATTAAATAATAATTATTTACATCAGTGATTTAGTAATTTTATTGTTTCTTCTATAAATGTAATGTTAACAGTATAATTAAAAATAAAAATAGCATAATATTAAATATGTGTAACTTTTAGCTTACTACAGAAATTTAATTAATTAATAACTACGGATACATAATTTTCTCTGATGAGGATGATACAGTTTTGGAAGTTTTTCTATTCTACTACAATTCTGGGACTTTACCTTAATTCGTTTGGATTCTAAGATCCTGTGGCACTTTAAGCCTTCTTTTGGCTCATTCTCTTTTTTAATTGCATTTAATAGCACCTTATGAAAACATCATTTTAGTCGAAAATATTTTAGACTCACTTTAGATATGTCATTAACATATTAAACTATACTGAAAAATTACAAATGAAATTGAAAATATGGAAGAAATTCTAGAGAAGCTGGCAGGTTTACGTTGAGATTATATGCAGACACTTTAAAATTCTTTTAACTGAACTGGGTTTGGATGAATAATGTACATGCCCGTAAAGTTGATGTGCACTTAAATTCTACACTAATAATTATTCAGGCATTGTGAAGTTCACACCGATTCCTCCAGAACATAACATTTATTACGTTGAAAACGTGTAAACTAATTTAGAAAGAAGGTTTTCTCAATCAATCTTCTTTGATTAAAGGACATGAAATTAGTTAGAATGTATTGTTCTTAATAAACAGCTGATGTATGATCTTTCAGTAAAAATATCTGGCTTTATTCACCTCACAGGAATTTGGTGAAAGTTAAATCATCTCAGATATGGCAATGGAACGTACAATATTTTATACCATTATAGTGTGACCGATAATCCACCTTAAGAGCCTAGATGTAGACTTTTCTTTTTCAGCAAACTTTCTACTTTTATGATTTTGTTACGTCATATATTTTACAAAATTTTTGTATTTTTCAATAGCTGTAAGAAATCAATAAATTTATTTAAGTTTCAAGTTTGTTGCATTTGTTACTTATTTCAAAATAGAAATTTTAAATATGTGCTATGTACATAGAAATTCTCATGCAATATTCACAAAATACGTACTTACACCTTATTTACTAAAATGATATTTCTAATTATAAAGAATATAATCTTTAAAAAAATAAAGGCAAAAAGCACAAATACAAATATAGGAAATCGCGCCAATATTATTACAACAAATAATATAATTTAGATCAGATGTACGAGCATTTTTGTTACCAACCTTCTAAAATAAACTCTTAATCACTGATCAGATAACCGGCGTATTTCTTGGCATTGAAAAACGCCGGTTAGAGATAATCAACGATTAAGCGTAATCAATGATTAGTTAACCGGATACTTTAACCGGTCTTGGAAAAACCGGCCCTAAATGACTTTTCATGTTTGTTTGAAATTCACAAGAGTCACATTTATAATCAAATACCATCAAATGTTTACTTTTTATATGTCTTTCTAAATGACATTTGTTATTTGTTCCAAATTCACAAGAGTCACATTTATAATCAAACTGCTTCAAATGGTTACTTTTTATATGTTGTTTTAAATAACTTTTGATGTTTGTTCCATATTCACAAGAATCACATTTATAATCAAATTGCTTCAAATGGTTACTTTTTATATGTTGTTTTAAATTACTTTTGCGGTTTGTTCCATATTCACAAGAGTCACATTTATATTCAAATTGCTTCAAATGTTTACTTTTTACATGTCTCTCTAAATTATGTTTTCTATTTGTTCCAAACTCACAAGAGTCACACTTATAATCAAATTGCTTCAAATGGTTACTTTTTATATGTTGTTTTAAATAACTTTTGATGTTTGTTCCATATTCACAAGAATCACATTTATAATCAAATTGCTTCAAATGGTCACTTTTTCTATGTCTTTCGAAATGATATTTGTTATTTGTTCCATATTCACAAGAGTCACATTTATAATCAAATTGCTTCAAATGGTTAGTTTTTATATGTTGTTCTAAATGACTTTTCATGTTTGTTTGAAATTCACAAGAGTCACATTTATAATCAAATACCATCAAATGTTTACTTTTTATATGTCTTTCTAAATGACATTTGTTATTTGTTCCAAATTCACAAGAGTCACATTTATAATCAAATTGCTTCAAATGGTTCGTTTTAATATGCCTGCTTATAGATCGTTTATGTTTTGTTCGAAACACACACAGCGAACACTTAAATATTTTCATTGGATCTCGTGAGCTGGATTGTTCTACTTCTATATTTGTTATGCTATAATCAGTCTTAGAATGTTCTTGGTCGTCCTTTCCTACAACAAAAACGTGTGTACTTTTCAGGTGTAGCCTGAGGAATGCTTTAGTCTTGAAACGTCTGCTACATATCCCACATTTATACATTTTAAATATGTAATGCTGGTTGTTGGTGTGCTCCTTGAGATCTGCTTGGTATTTAGTCCTGTACTTGCACTGCTCACATTTATAGATTTCACGGAGACATCTCTTCCGTCCATTCAATGCTGTTGACGCTTGTTTTACCGGTGGGGTCTGTAGGATGCACTTTCTGAAAATAAATAAATATTTCTAATCTCACGCTCATCAATGTAAGGGTGGCATTAATTTCTCTAATGCGCTTTAATAAGGTAGATAAAGTCCCCGCCAGTAGTAAGGGTTCACATAAATACGAAAGTTATTTTCACCACTGTTTTTGACATAAATACCACTTTACACTATGTCGGGTGTGGCTTGACATCATATTTCTTTCATTGTCGAGCTAGGGTCAACATTATAAAACACAGCCGTGTTTACTTACAAGCCGTGAAGTAGGAGATTTGGCAACTGGGCGTGTGGTTCTCATTCTATGTAATTTTCACGAGTCTATATGCATATATCAAAGTGTCAACACGTCCTTTGTAATCATTTGTCTGCTGTTTACAAGTTTGATTAACAAAGACATTTGGAGAAGGTAAGAACAATATTATACATTTACTAGTTTTGTTCATTTTTTTACAACTGTGTGATGTTTTAGATGCCATGATTGTGCTGTCTCTCATTGTGTAATTCGAATTACAACATACACTTGAAAAGGAAGATCTACAATAGAGAAAATTTCGTCGCCACAGGGTTTGCTGTAAACATTTTGATGAAAGTGAAATACAACGGTTTGAGTCATATAAAGACAAGGAAGGCGAAAGTGTAAAAATAGTTTCAAGTATCGTTATTAATAAATAGTGTATAGTTACAGTTTACGTTAAAATACTGAATAGCATCAAATAATCTTATGTGGGTGTTACCTGAAACCCGTAAGTTGACTCGTTGGTCTCAGTTACAAAATTTGTTAGCAAGATATATCTAGGTAGTCTTTGCAGTGATTTATGTATAAACGCTGAATATTACACGCATACATAGTGGTTATGCTGTTCATTCAATTAAAATAAAAATTAAGTGTGTGAATTGTACAAATTTGGCAGTGAAAAGTAATGGTGCTTTGTTTGGTGATGCTTATTGTGGTTATCTGCAGAGAGGCGGACTTTGTGCAGCAACTGATGAAGTAGGTTATGTGTATTTTCATATATGTGCAATATTTGCTTTTATAACAAAAAATATAAAAATGGAAAAACAATTCTTGAGCAAAAATAATCATCAAAAGATATTAACCTCATTAGCAATTAACAGTGTATAAAGTCTGATAACTTTTATATTGATTTTAGTGTTGTATGTGAATGTGGAACACCAATGAGCAATATAGTGTTAAATAATTATAGCAGAAATAAAAATAATGTATGTCACCATGAAAAAAGTGGTCAAACGAGAATATTACCACTTTGAATAATTAGCGAATATTATTAAAAATGTTGAAATATTAATGTTTTTTATACGTTTCCCTTTTATACATCCTTTCTTCATCACATTATACCTAGCTACCTAAATTTAAAGAAAGAATTACCTACCAAAAAACCTATTTTAGATTAGGTACGCGGTTAATCTATCTCACTTTCAACGCCTGCTCAAGTCCACGAGTACACCCACTTGAAGGCAACTAGGCGGTGTTGCCAATTTTAACTTCACGGCTTGTAAGTAAAGATAAAATCAATTACTAAATCAGATAAAATGATAAAATCTGTTTTTTTTTCAAATACTTTGTAATACATAAAGAGTGACATTATCATGGTAATACCGTAGACAGAATATATATACAGTGTGCCCATAAAGTCTGGATCCATTTGATGGAAAACGTAGTGATATATCTTTTCGGCTGCAGGTATTTAAAATGTTAACTTTACAAGAGAGAAAAGCCGCAGTGAGTGTCCGATTCCGAGGGTTATCTTATGAATAATGTCGCGAAGAGTTTACAAGAAAGTTTAGAAAACCAGGGCCCACACAAGCCAATATTCGACGACTTGTCAGTAAATTTCGAGGGAAGCGTTAATAATGAGTCACGTTCGGGAAGACCATCCGTTTCTCTTTTTTCATAGCAGCGGTAGAATAAATTACACCAGATATGCTGCAGAACGTGTTTGGGTCCACTGTAGAGCGGTGGGAAAATGCTTCGAAATGGAGGGGGGTCATGTCGAATTACGTTAGTTATGTTATTGCTTATTTGTTAACACTGTTCTTATCAGTTGCGGCCGGTGATTTTTTGGGACGATACGGCACACGGGGGGGGGGGTGTATAATATGAAAGATGAAGTACAGACAAAAACAAATAAATTCAATATGTTATTTAATTAACTTGTTTGAAAATAAAATCCATCCGCCGTTCCTTACGATCAGCAAAATGATTAATAACTAATTCTTTGAAGTTTGGTGTTGATGTCAGTAATTGTTTTTCAATGAAACACATTGCTAAGTCACATATTCTGCTTTCCTGCATGGTATTTCTAGAAAATGTTTTATTCTCTTCAAAGTAGAAAAACACCGTTCACTTTCAGCTGTTGTCATCGGTATGGTGCAAATTATTTTCAATAGCTTCACAGATTCGGCAAATGTAGTTGTTAAATTATCTTCATAGAAACATTGCAGTAATGTTAGAGCAGATGTAGCAGTTCCAAAATATGATCTATTATACAAAACTACCAATTCATGCTTAAAAGCAATTGTTTCCAAATTAAAAGTCTTCACGGCCATCTGGAATTCAGTTTCGGGGAAAGAATTTTGATATGTTGAAAATAAGTGTGGTTGAAAAAGAAGAGCTATAGATAGGTGATCACTAAACAAAAAACGGTCATCAATGTTGTTAATATAATGTCGCACACTTCTTCAGCAACCATTTTGTGTTTGTCTTCAGAACGGGGTCTTTTGTTCCGTTGTCGGGAATGTTCCTCTTCTTTTTCATCGTAAACACTATTTTGATTGCAATAATCGTAATCAGTTGAGTTCCTCACATGCTGATTTGACGATTTAAATGATGACACACAAGACGATATTTTAATACTGTCAATTTGACGATGTTATAATTGGTTTTAGAGAATTTCGCAATGCGGCATGATTTTATTAAAAAAATATAACCAGTAATTGAAATCATAATCATTTAAAATGTTTTTCAAGCCTGCAGCTTTCCTTATTGTCGACTGGTCACTAGATTCATCATCTATGATCCGCGTCAGACATGTGATAAGATCTTTTTCATATCTGAAGACACTCACAACACATCTTGATTTAAAGTTCTATCTGGTTGGTGCAGGCCGCGGAAATCGATTTTTCACAAACTCATCCAGTATAGCAGTACAGTTTGGGATCTTGTAAAAAAAAAAGTAGAAAAACCATCTAGTTTGCAAAAGAAAACTTTCACTTGTTTGTTATGTGAGGCAACCAGTATCAGATTTAACTGGTACGCGTAACGGTGAATATAATTTGCATTTTTGTAAATATCTTTAATTTTTGTCTGAACACCGTTGTTTTTACCACTCATTACTGAGGCGCCATCGTAGCATTGGGATATTAATTTTGCAGGCGTTTGGTCCAATTTAATTTTCCTAAGTTCTTCCAATAACATTTGCTAATGCCATCAGCAGTATGATTCTCTGGTTGCAGAAAAGATAGAAACCCATGAAAACTCTATTATTAGACTTGTTGATGTGGTCCTTGATGGTGTTGTCAATTCCTGCCAATAAATTAACCAATCCACGAAAAATCCCCGCATTCGCACTGTCTTGTGTTTTGTCATGGCCCCTTAAAGCGATTTCAAACATGCCACGAAACTTAATGTAGTCAATTAGTTTTCCAAGAATATGTCTGTTTTTCTGACGTTTTCATTGTGCTGAATTATATTTAATCTATATTCAGTATTCGGCTGGCACATTATATTTACTTTTCCCAAAACTGAATATTCTATCATGTTACTAAGATGTTTTTCACTTACTTTATGTCTTTTTACTTTTTCACCAAAATGTTTTAAATCCCTAATACCTTTAGAAGTCCAGGCAGGGTCGTTTTGTGGAGAATTCCTAATTACGCACACATAACAAAAAAGAGTATTTTGCACATTACACCCACACAACCAGTCTGATAAACTGTAAGAGCTTCTGTTAAATTTTCTCGTCACAGTTTTATTAGTTTTCGAATTGTGATCTTTTAGTTTAATCAATAAATCTGGTCAAGGGGTCCTAGATTTTTTTAATTCTATCTTAACGTCATAGCTCAGTGTGCTATTTTCTATCATTTCGATTATGTTACTAACGCAATTCATAGTTGGATGTGCACCGATAGAAATTACAACATACACGCACCGCTGTATATTACATACTGGACCAGCACCCGGCACCACAGAGTAGTGCCCTCCCGCTGACATATATCAGAGGTGCCCCGGAGCCTACGTCAGACTGCGATTTTTAACGCGCTGAAGAGACGGACTGTTACTTCCGAAAACCCTATTATTTGTTATCAAACAAACTAGAAAAATTACATACAAATTAGGTAATTATAATTAATTTATCTATTAAACGAAATTTGTCACGGGGGGGGGGGCAGTGCGCCATTGCCCTCCCTGCAGCAGCCGCCACTGGTTCTTATCCCATTAATAAAGCTTCATTTGCTATTATAGACCGTTTTCAGTTAAATGGATCGTCGAGACTTTATGAGCACACTGTACATAGAGAGACCATTAAATAGGCAAACCGGGCAACATAAAATTTCGAGTAAGTCCTGTGTATTACCGTATAATGTGCTGGTATATGGTGGTAGAAAGCAGAAAAGGCAATAATTACCATCTATACATTAAGAATGAAACTAAACCAGAAAAAAATCAAGAATCGGCCGTAACATGATGAGGTTTTGCTGATTCTGCTAAGCGAAAAATTCCATAATAACCTATTTGGTAATAATCTTTAAAATCACATTGTATAAATATGCAATATGATTTGATTATACCGAGCCCAGTTAACACTTAATTTATTACTGTTATTGACATTTGACTGATTTGACGTTTTTTTGTCTATTCCATATTTTTATCTACTTAAATTATTCCATTACTACACATATTCAGACGTTTCATTTAATGCATACTACATATTTACTAAAATATATTCTGGAAGCTACGCAGTGTAAAAACAGGAGTCTTTTCAACGGAAAAAACATGTATGTTGTGGTCATTTAGTTCTTATCATTCGGAATTCTCAGAAAATGAGAATTGATTAACCAAAATGTAGTACATATAAGGAAGATGCTTGCTAAATAGCCATTATTTTCTATTTTTAATATTTGTAGATATGCAAACAGAACATTTTTTAAATTCAATTGAAAAACTGCCGAGCTGAAGTGAAGCAGCATTGGTACACTTTATCTGGTCACTATTATTAACAATAAGTCTGAACTGTTCACATGTTCAGACTGAACATGTGAACTCTACGATACTTGACGGCTAATTTAGTACAATTTTAACGAGCATATCAGAAAGGAAGTCGGTTTATTTTTAATATTTCTACACTATCAATTTTAGTTATGTAATTAGAGTGCACCTATTGGATAAATAAAAACGCTATAGTTATAATTAAAATGCTGTAATTATTACCAATAATGCAATCATCGTAAAATTGAAATGTGCCAACTAGAAAGTGATTTAGCAAACTGTAATTGTGCCAAAGTGGAAAAAAGTACATCAAACATGTACACAAGTACGAAAATTGAATGAGTTAAGAGAATATTTCACATTTTTAACCTGTGTTGTTTGGAAATATTCTATATTTCTTTTAATATATGTATATACAGGTTCGGCCTGTTTTTATCTTGCATGCCAGCTAAAATGCATGTATTGAAACGAACGTTGTTGCCAATATGTACAATTGTACACATGTGGGCGAGAAAAGTCAGACGACAACCGGCGCCAATATGATCATTACGACAAATTTTAATTTCGTTTTTCAAGAATTCTGTTTATTTTGGAAGCATATTTTAATTTCCTTTGTTTAGAATTATTTTTTTAGTATATCGTACTTATCCTGTTTCCCCATAAATTATATATTTATTGATTTTTTACATTTTGTTTTCCAAGAATTTCCTTTATTTTTTTATTTTGTTTTGTTTTGAAGTTTATTGCCTTTAGAAGAATATTTTTATTTCTCCTACTTATTATTTTGGTAGTGTTATACATTTACTGTTTTTTTAGAGCTTGCATTTGATGACTACGTATAAGATTCTAGAAATAAGTGTCTTTCATGCGGTCGTAGTTAATAATATTGTACATGTGCGTAGCTGTATAGTATATCACTATTACGGAATACATTCATATTCTTTTGTCAATTCTCAAACAAGAGTTGGTACTGCAAAATTAAAGTACGTTGTCTATCACATCTGCTACGGCAAACCACTAATCTAATCTCATCGTTACACACACATGGCCTATGATTATGACATTCGCTGAAGGTCTACTTGTCGACTCTCGTATGTATATTTGTTAGGCGGGTACGGTTTGGCAACTCCTTTCGTGTTATACACGAGGAGCCGCATGAAAGATAAAAACAGGCCGAACCTTTATATGTATGTATGAATATCAGTTTATATCAATATTTCAGTAAACTGAACAAACCATTCTTTATGGGTTCATTATTCTACTACTAGATGGCGTTATGTTAGGGCCAATATTTTGAGGAGCGGCTAACGGCAGACAAATATTCCACGTTGTGCGCATGCGTCGGAAATGTCAATGAGGTATAGGAATGTGTAGGAATTTATTTCGTTTAAAATGCCGATTAATTGTTTGGAATGTGAAAAAGTATATTCTACACGGTTTAATTTAAATAAACATATGAGAACAGTGCATAATAAAGAACCTGAATATATAGAATGTGCTTCGAAAAAAAAGTCAGTGGTTATCTGAAGAAGAATTCTTCAGATAACCACTGACTAAATGCTAAAAAATTATTAAAATTAAACTACTTAGTCAACAGATACAAATTTTACCTACCACTGAAAGAATCAAAACCCAATTCTCCTACGATATTTTCGACGTCATGTTTATCCATTAAATGTTTCCGTAAATCATTATTGAACTGGAAATAAACTTTACAAGTAGCACACATATACTTTTTTTTCGAAGCACATTCTATATATTCAGGTTCTTTATTATGCACTGTTCTCATATGTTTATTTAAATTAAACCGTGTATATTGCTCGGAATTCAAACAAACGTCTAGCGACTGTTATGACAGTCATGTTAATAATTATTACTCAGGGGGGATGTAAAATAAGCACATGTCTCAATGTGAAATCAGTTTTATTAGATAATTTAATCGTGAATGACATATATAATACATGACCATGTACTATCGCGGACAAAATATTTTAGTCGAATTTCCGACGCATGCGCACAACGTGGAATATTTGTCTGCCGTTAGCCGCTCCTATATTTTGAGGTTAGCAGAAACATTTTCAACAATGTAAATTGAAGTTAGGTCACGGCCTTAGCATCCAGCTGACCATTTAAAAAATAATAATAGTTTATTAAATAGATAAGGTGAAACTAAAACTAAAAATTAACATTCCAATTTCAAATAAACATCTACGCGTCTCCAAAAATAAATAACGAAAATGTAAGAATTTAACACCTACTCTTTTCATGCTTTGTCCAGCATGTTTTATCAATTATTATGCTGTATGCAATCTGCCCATTCATTCACAACTGTGACCTGAAAGTATACTAGTAGAATGTTTTCCATATAGCGTCTAGGTAGCAGATTATTCAAATTCAAAATTTTAATTTCAAACGTCAATAACAAAACCTTCAATCGTACATCATAAAAAAATATTCACGGTGGCTGACTTTGTAAAAGCATGGAATAAAGTCATTCTCTATTTTCAAACTCATTTCATTGATTACATCACCTGCATTTCTAGTAAGAAACTGAGTTGGAGGGGAACTGCTGAAACTAGGAACAAGATTTATTCAGCTATCTGTACGTAAAACATTTGTAGATGTTAGATATAAGGTAATGTGTCGTGTCATAAAGCAAAAAACACAGCAACTCGGTTTGCTATTTCCAAGGAAAACAAGTTCACTTATTTATTAATAATAATGATAAAATTTCATATTGTATTTTTACAACTATTTTAGGAGCACAACGGCTTCAAAATTTAACTTATATCACTGAATCATATTTAAAACCTGTGAACTGACATTAGATACAGTAATTTTTAAAATATGTTAATTTTAACTATTGCAGAAATTTATATGTGACAACAAATCCTGAGCATTTATAGCTTGAACTCATTTAATACTACAAAGATGTAACTAATAATAATAATGAAGGAGCTTCAACACCAGAATAATTGAGGTATTTAAATTATTCACTCTCCTACTTATTTCAGTTCAAAGTGTGAAATATTAAACTGCTTGGTAAGAAAAGCGACATTTCTGTCACACTCTTCTCAAGTATAAGCATATAAGGAGCAATCGTACCTGGCATTCCTCTCGTAGCAGAAGGCCATATGGTCTGCCAAATATTCCTTCAGATCCAAGTGGATTTTGCAAACCTGGCACTGTGCGAGTTCTGGAATTAAGTGAAAAACACACCCATTAGAATTACAATAGAAAAATCAATATAGACAAATCCACGAACATCAAAATGCGATATTTACAATACCTTCAATTGAGAAGATTCCAGTTCTACCCTCAACACAAATGGTTTTATGTTTGGCTAAATGCGATTTCGAGCTGAATCCAAGGCAGCAAAATGTGCAGGCAAATATGTCCTTAGTGGTTTGCTTCGTAGTGGTATCAAAATCCAGTCTGTCAATTTTATTCAGGTTGTTTCCGTATTCCTCATCAAAGTACACCAATAATTCTTCACCGGCTTGGATTGAACGAGTGCTTTGATAATATATATTATCTTCAGATTGAAAGACACTCAAATTTCGTTCAGAAGTATTCCTAGTAGGATTAATGTACTGCATCCAATTCAAATGCTTCGATTTACTTTTATCCAAAACAAATTCCTCACCTTTCATTTCCCAGGGACATTCTGTTGTGGCGAGTCCAGTGAAAGGACCAAATTTTACACCTTCAGGAATAATTCTTATGGCATATATTCCAATATGACCCAAACAATCTTGTATTTCTAGAATATCATTTGGGATATCTTTTCGTGCTCCCTTATCTACATTATTTAAAGCATGTTTGTTTAAAATATGGACAAGCATTCTACATTCAATGCAATAGTCTATGTAATATGCTTCAAAATCTTCACAATCTGTTGGCCAAATATATACAGATTAAGAATCATAGTATTTACTACCACCTGGGGATTTTTTAAATAAATACAGAGCAATGAAACATATATTTATACTGCTCTCAAAATAACCAGGTAATATGCTACATAAGGATGTTAGAGATTTAATTGACAATTGTTCTAAGTTGAACCTTAGTACTGAGACAAAAACAGATTTGAAAATCAAACTATTACAGCTTGGTGTTTGTAATGGAATGAGGTGCTGTTTTTCGATAAGCAGTATAAATACTAAATGCACTTTAAGTTTTCCGTGTTAGGATCGTGTATTTTATATTTATGCTGCAGATGTTTCACCACTCCTTACAAGCAACACTATCAGAAACTTCTAATAGAGTTGTTTCTATTAGAAGTTTCCTTGCAATATTTACTTACAAAGTAGTCCATTATCAAGATCAATTTTAATATCATCGGCACTGATCCCTCCTCCTATTTTAACGTTGTCATTTTGTTCTTCAAACGATGGCAATTCTAATTTAATATTGTCGGAACATGTGGACTCGTCATACTGCTTTATTTTGCCATAGCATATGGGGCCTTGTAATTCAACTTTGTCTGTAGTAATAGCAGTTTCAGAGATATATACTTTATCCTCTACAAAACTGTCTTCTTCCTTTACACTAAATGTATTTTCCGAAAACATTGCGTCATTCAAATTAACTTGGTCAATATGATCAGCCATTACTAACGTTTGTTATGCGTTTGCTGCTGTGATTTTAAGGCCGGGTTGTTATCGCTTACGGCCGGGTTCAGACAGTTTATTAATTCTTAACTAAGCCCGCGAGGTGTCTCTTCGTTGGACATATACGGTCGATCGGTAAAACAATTCGCGTATATACTTACCAAGTTGTTTTGGTTTGACTTTTTTGCCATTTGCATTTGCCTACTATGCTTGTGCAGGTTATATGTTCGTGTTCATCGTTCGTTGTTTTACTTTAATCAATACTTGTTGTATGCTGTTTTTCATTGCTTTTATCATAAAGTTATATTTCACTGTTTGGCAGCTTATAAGGTACCTAAGTAATAATGGTTTTTTTATTATTTACGTCATGTCAACAACAATAAAAGCATGAAAATGCGTATGTTTCCAAAGGATGCAAATATAAGTTATTAAATTAATAGAGTTGCAAAATAACTTTTTTACTGAAAATGGTATAATATATTTTAGTTATTCAATTTATGGATGCAGCAAGCTATAAAAAAATCCGAAACTAGAATTGCAAGCACCTACTGAAGTCCGAAAGAACTATAGTGTTTGTGATATACGAGTATGTGATATACATTTTGCTGAGCAAGATAGACACAATAGTGCAAATTTGAAGAACCATAGTGTTCCATCTCAATATTTGCCATATACCATTGAAGGTATGATTTTATTCTATTGTGTTGCTGTATGAAATAAAATCAAATGTTGATATATAGAGGAAACATGTTACATTCGATTGTACATCATACTAGATCCATGACGTCTTGTTTATGTTGCTGGATTTATTTTTATTTCTGTCAGTGATATTTGATATAACCAAAGAAAATATGTATTAACAATACAATAACTATAACGTAATATATTTTGTAATTGAAATGCTCTAAGACTTCAGCCTTTCTCAACTAATTTATTATATAGAGTTAGATTGTTGAAAAACCATAAATGTTTCATCCATAATAAAATTTAAAATAACCAATACTTATGCTATTCTCATTAATCAGATGATTATAGAAAAGTTTGTAAAAAGCTTCGACTGTTTACAGAAACATTTTGGCATATATTCAAAGGACGCAAATAGATAATAAACACAATGTACTTCTAAGAAGAACTGTTTTTATACAATTCATATCAAAGCAAAAATAAACACGCAAATTTGACACGCAAAATATACACAAAGGCAAAAAATACACAACACATGCCTTTTTGACAGATTCACAGACATTCGCATCCGAAAACGATAATTTACATGTTTGAAAATATGGATAGGTATATGAAAGTAATACGTGACTAAGCCCGCAAGAGGGCAGTTCCGTAAGTACTCAATTTATATACAGTGTGTTTCCCATTTGTAGTATTCCTTTATCTATGTTTTAAGGAGAGACTTATCACTTCCGATGGCTGCCGTTAGGTCAAAGAAAATATTTGCGCGCTAATTTTAAAATCTAATGGGCAAACAGATATATTGCATGAAAAAATAATTCGTGTTTTGAATATAAATTAAATACTAACGGAAGCAGATGTATCATTTCGTTTAGGATAAAAAAACAGGTTTAATAATGAAAATAAATTATTCAAAATGTAAATATTATTATTATTATTATTACGTTTTTACATAAATATTAAATAGCATTAATGGTGACTGTTGCAAGGATTCCCTGATTGGTCAGCTGCTTCATTTTTCAAGTTAGTTTCCCTACTTTCTAATTTGTTATTTGTGCGTGTTGTGCATAGCTCGTTAATTAATTGTAGAATAATTGCAGTTTACGGGTTCAGGCGATTATTGCCCCTTATAAATGAGCTATAACTGAACAACTATTATTAAGGACATTATTGTCTAAAAAGTACAGAAAAGGAAATAATGAATAAAATATATACCTACTTACTGAGTCCATTTTGCAGGTTAAACACAGGTGGTGGAAGAAATGAATGAAAATGTTTCCAAATTGCCGAATGAATAAAATGAAAAGTGATAAATCGCAAAGCTTAAGTGAAAAACGGTTACTCTTTATTTGTAGTAGTGATGGGCAAACCGGAATAATTTCAATAACCGAGTATACACACTCACTACCCTTATAATAACAATCGGATTATTTCAGCATACATTACAAATGGTAGAGCCCAGATAATGATTTAGGATTATCTTTATATATAAATATAGTCGTTGGTGTGGCTCTTAGCAAACATCTACCTTCTGAACGACTTGACCGATTGTGGTCATAGGCCATAGCTATGTTAGGATCCAATAGGTGGCGCTGTAGTTAAGTTATTAACAATTTCTATATTTATGCACCAGAATGACTCATATTCACAGTATATGTTGGTTTGATCCAAAATGGAAATCACAAAATCTGAATTTATCGCGTTCAGATTCGTCATAAAACTCTATTAATTATTCATACATGCCCTATAATTTTTTTATTATCAATCAATAAATTTTACGTAGACATTATTCAAATTCAGTCATTTTCTTTTGCTGCAAATGATTAAATCGAATTATCGTTCGATTCCAAAAATTTTTTCTGATAATATATGATTGAACAATAGAATTTTTAACCCTAAATTTTTATATAAGCAATAACAATATAAAAACAACCAAATTATACTACTAGACTGGTGCGACTACTACTGATAAGTAATACTTGTTCTAGTTGTTTCATAGGTTAAATTATTATGTTGTATCATAACCAAACAAGTAATTAAGGCAGAATTGTTATTGTTTAAAAGTTACAAAAGTCATGCAAGTTTTATGCTTCCTTTTGATTTAATAATTTAAATGTTCAAAACAAAACGACTACAGAGTAGACACAAAGTAATTTGTATCCTTATAAATAATACGTAAATGAGCATCAAACACGTGCCAAACAATAATTAATGGAAAGTACTTACCTCTATGTAGCTTATCTTTCAACGTATACAAATAAACGGTATAAATGCTGCTGAATCTGAATGCCACAATGCCTTTTTCGTCAAACTTTGTAATTTACACAACACTCCAAATCCAAACTGGACCAAAAAGAAGAAAGACGTGAAACCGCTGTGCCAAATAGGTCCGTTACACAATGCAAAGTATAACATATGTATTTCTTAAATATTAAATCACAAAGAGGCCAATTATTTTTTTGTTGATTTAAATATACAGCTTGTTAGGATGCTGCAGATACAATTATAAATAATCTTTATTGTCATTATCATTTTTTCTCTTAATGGAAGTCAAAATTATATAAAATCTTCGATTCTTCGGCTAAACTTTGTTCAAAAACGAAAAGTTGTAAACACAACTATCCTATAAGATTGCTTCCAAATATGACCTACAGGCATGGTTATAGATAAAAATCATATTGTACTTATACTGTAACGAAGTTCCTTCGTTAATTACGATAAAATAACATTTTTAAATTCATATTTAATTTATTTGTAGATATCAAATTATATGTATGAATGTTATTTTATTCAAATGTTAGTATTGTATCGTGGACATGAATCTACCTGTATATATTGTCAAGTGCTTGTAATAATTCTTGTTATTTACTTATTTTTAAACGGAAAAATACCGAATGACTACGTCATGCTCAGAGTCGCGCGTTTCATACCAGTATCGTGTGCAAATTTTGTATTTTGAACTGTTTTTACTTATGTACGTAGACGATCCTCACCATATAAAAGACCGTCTTCGAGCTCGTCTCGTTCACTTAGATCTCAAACCTACCTCGAATCCTACACCTGACCTTATTCAGCCTTGATGGCGTGAAAAGATCAAGTATTACCGTTTAAAAACCTATCATCCTTCTCGATCAGACTTTGATGTCGTGATCCAATATCTTGTCCAAAAACCTGAGATTAATTTCAATTACTATTTCAGATTTACTACGACCGTTAATAGCGATATGAATGCTAAAAATTCCGTATAAATCCGCCTCGTGTATTAATTATTAAAGATTTGTTCGTATGTAAATAAACCGATAACCGCGATATTATTATTTCTTTAAATTCTTTCACTGAGCATACCGTAGCATAAATATAATTTTCAGTTAAATTATTAAAATTGTGTACATATATTAATTTAAATTAGGTAGGACATGTCTCATATCTATTAAAACTAATAAAAATGTACTAGAACCGGTGGTTCATATTTGTAGGGTTATGATTTTCTTTTCATTTATTTATCCGACCGCACGTCAATGTATACTAAACGAAATTCCGTTGTCAATTTTAATTTGATTGTATTTCAAAAAAGAAGAATATTAGTAAAGTTAATTTGAGCATAAAATGTGTATGTAATTACTCATGTATATAGTATGTAAATAAATATATGTGAACCTTGAACCTTTGTTTGACAGATAATAAATGCTATTTTAAAATAAGTTCCCGTACACGTTTTCAATGTTTTATTTTTATCATCCCGATAGTGATGACTCCGTTAAGCATGCAATTATTTAAATAAGCAATATAAAATATTAAAACAAGATACTCACGGTAAATCTCCACTCAGCTAAGCTGCAGATTTTCGTATTCGTATATAACGACACCACTTCACATGCCATTTTATAGTTTCGCACATAGTACCAGTGTTGCCAACCCACTACAGACGATTCCCCCTGAATGCTCTGAATAATGCTTGAAAACCCCCTAAATTTCATCAAAAACCCCCTAAAAACGAGTAAATAAATTGTTATAAAAAAAATAACTCCTTTATATTATTGTGACAGTTATTTGTATAGACAAACGCATGTTTCCAGGAAATTAAAAAAATGTTATAAGTTTTTAACATATATTTAATCAATCTTTATTTAAACTTTCCAAAATAGTTCTCTTATAAAAATAATATACCTACATAGGGTAGCGGGGGGTATTGTTGGCAGGCCTCGATGATTGGCACCTCCATTTGTTTTTGGCTGTAAAAAGCACAATCCGCTTGTTTTCTACATGAAGTATTTTTTTTGCACAATGTATCATCCTTGTATGGCGTGTTAGCGTGTTACACATACGACGCGGGCGTTAATTTGACAGGTCTGTTTGACAAGTCAGTGTTGCCAATAATGCTGGTGATTTATCACCAGTTCTGGTTGTTTTTCTTAATTTTAAATTACCTCGTGATTATTTTTTAAATTACTATATCTGGTGATTTTGGATACTATTAATTTTTTTCTTGGTTACCAAGAATATAAAACATTAAGCTCCTTAAAAAAGTTAGTCGGAGTTAATTAGATACCGTTGGGTCCACAGTTGCGATGTGCGCATGCAGTGCAGCCGTTTACAAACACTTAAAGGTAGGTTCCTATGCACTCAGGTATGTTTTTAAGTTTTGTTCTATTTTAAGCAAGTCAAGAGAAATTTGATAATGTTTAGGTATAATTAATTTCCCTTTTTCTTCAGTGTTTCTAAGTTGTGTTCCATGTTTTCATAGTATGATATTTCCATATTTGTAAAATTAGAAAAAGAAGGTAGACGGCTTTTATGATACCGTGATACGATTGCGGAAAAAGGCATGGATGAGTTCACAATTCTTCTGTTAAACTTAAAACTGACGAAATCTATTATTTTTGTAGGAAAATCGAATAAATTACAATTTATACACCTATCCTTAATTTTGTTTGCAATAATGCAATACTCAAGTATAACAGTTTTCAATGTCCTCTACAAATACCCCTAAAAAATAAAACCCCCCAGATTTCCCCCATGGCTCAAAAAAACCCCTAAATCTAGGGGGAAAACCCCCAAGTTGGCAACACTGCATAGTACCAACCGAACATAATACGAGGTAATTTGTAACCAGAGGGAACGTGCATAATTCCGTGGCATCGGTGCCTGTGAGGGTAGGCAACCAAGACACCTGTGTTCGTTATAGTACATATTAAGGGTCTCTATGAGTACCGAAAATGTATACGAGAAAGCACCAATTTTTTACCCGTAAATAACAACTTCAATTTTCGATTCTACAGGGAGATCCATATTTCTATAGGATAACAAAGTTGTTTTCTAGGTCGAACTAAATTAATTATTTCCTAATTTTGTTCCTAACACTTTTTATGGTTGAATAATTGACAAATTGTAAACACGTTCTTCTCCAAGACTTTACATTTGATATTCTTCAGACTTACACCAAAATGACGAGCATGCTGTTAGCAGGGGCGGACCAGATTTATTATTTTAATAAATGTTTTAATAAAAGTCTAATTCTCGGTTTAAAAAAATAATAATATGCAACCAACATAACTTTAGCATCGAAAAAGGTTTCCTCGAGACGTGATTTATGAGCTCTCATAATTTCTCTTGCCCCCCTGGAGAGAGGTCGGACTCGTTAATCCATCAAGCAGGTACCGACACGCCAATTTGTCTGTGGATTTTACCTACAAATAGTTACCTACTTAGGCAACGTATTATTAAATTTAAGTAAAAGATATTTAATGAACCCCAATGAATCTCACGTCATTTGTTGCTTGTAAATTGTTTTTATTATTTTCAACTTGTATATTTAAAAAGGGTACAATTTAATAGATTATTGTTAAGTACTTTATAAATAATTGTAATTATAAATTTATTTAATGTAAAAAAACTGCATTCCGGGCCTAGTATGTACGTGATTAATTTACTAGTTGTACAGTCAAACAAAAATTATTTTATTATTAGATGGTAATTGTTCACTGATTAAAGAAAAATAGCATATTATTCGGAATATGAAACGTAACTGTTGTAATTTCCGAAATTGTTCTTGGAATTTCTCCCTAATTGGTCGGACCAAAATAACCTGCTCGCTGAGTTTTCCGCTAAGCTAAAGGATTATTAATGATTAGACATAACAGTTGTTCATTAGAGTTAGAGGTACAATAGAAATATGCTTTGTTTGTTTTTATTTCAACTTAGTTTGTGTGCGTCCATAGTGATTATAAGTTGAGTTGAAGTAACGTTCTAAAAATGGGTATCCATGGCAAGAATAAGATTCCTGGTATTATTCGGTGGAAAAGCATAAAAAGAAGAATGAAAGCATTGCGTAATAAGAGGTAAATATAATGGTTTTATTTTATCTATCTGACTGACAATATTTGTCTTACTTTTGTAATTAGTATAAAATGATGTATGATAGAAAGCACCAAAGAATCCACCTTCGTCATGAAAATCCATGATGCAATAGTTGTAGTACGTCAATGTTAGTATTGTGATCGACGAATAAAATTTACGATTTCTGAAGTTTACTTCGAGGTTATAGTTACATCAAAATTTACCAAATTTTCTGAATGTGAATTAAGTACTTTTTGCTAAAATAAAACAATGTATTCTGTGAGCATAATGAAATAAAACTGCATCTTGAACTCACCATTTCATTTAATGAATAGCGAAAATAAAAAATCAAACTCTTCGTACTTTTATTCTCTGTAATTATTTCTTAATACTGAAGACTTAAACAATGGTTGTATAAAGGTATATTTTAGGAAGCAAGTTCTTTCAATAATTCTTCATTATTTAAAATTCTTCAAACCTGATTTCAATTTAAATTAATGTCATATTTTACAATTAACTTGTTTCAAAGTATTAAGCTTAACTCAAATTAACTCATCACTTTACCCAATTTATAATATATTATTAATGATAGCATTCTTCAACTTAGAACATATACAAGTACAACAAAAAGAAAGTTACAAATGTTACAAGCGGGCACCGGTGAACTCGTCACTATTTTTAATGATTACCCTTTTAAACTAGCCAACTGGTCACCAAAGAATGTCAGGTAATTTTGAAGGTACCCCTTTGAAACCGGTGATCTCGTCACTTTCACTTAAATAGCTATTAGCAACCACTAATAGGATTATCTTTTTTATCACGAAACTTTGGGTAAAATATTTTGAAATTTGCTATAAATTGACTCTCTTGTAAAACGATTGTATTTGTTTGCTACAACTTGTTACATTGGTGTCTCGTGTATAATGGAAGCTCTAGTTGTCGATTTTATATAGAGCCAACGAGGTCAAAAAATGCTGGTGTTAAACGATTTCAAATTTAAAAAGAGGAAGGTTTTAAAAAACGCAAGAATTCTGTGGAGTTGTGCTACATCGGGTTGTGGAGCAAAATGTCATACCGATGGTAAGCACTGCTTTTTTTCATGTTTGTTCATTTTTATTTTTAACGGCGAGATCCGTTAAAATCAAATGTTACACCGGGAGAACAATTTATTTGTCAATAAGTAGGCTATTTCTTTTCTTGAACACTATTGTAGGATTCCAGAGAACATCTCTTTTATACAAAGTAAACATATTTTTAATATACAACAAAGAAAGAAACTATTTTATTAATCCATCAGAAGTATATGTGTGTCAAACTTGAATAGTTTTATCATAAAGAAATTATATTTTTGCTTTAAGGCTATACGCCCGGCCTCAAAATCGTTTTTCCCATTTCCTAATCGTATTTTTCATGAAAACCTTACCGAATTTACACGCTAATTTAAGAAAAAAATGCCTTTCAATGGATAAATAGTAATTTCTTCGAAATTGTCCAAAAGGCCCTAAATAAAAATTAAAATGTAAGAAATTTCAAAAAACAAGCCTTTATTTAAAATTATGTAACACTCAACAGCAATACATAAATTTTATTTTTTCTTAATTTTTAAAAGTAAGGTCACGAAACGGAAAACAAAATTTTGAAATTTGGGCGAAATTCACTGAAATCAAATAGAGTATGTGGTACGCTCGCACATTGTGTCGAGAGGTAGCTCCGCCTACCTCTCGACTCGGGCAGTTTCTACACAGTTTGTAAAATACTTCTGAGATCGGTGTATGTTAAGAAAGTAATCGTTACTCGGACATTATTTTATCGAAACCGTTGATATTTTCTTTACAATATAGTGTACATATACAGTGTGAGTGGGTGTGAACATAAACAATTAATATGAGTGATAACATAACGAAACAGAGGAAACCTGCTAGAAGCGCATGCTAGGACTCACACGGCTTGCGCGCAGGGAGTATAATTATTATATTTGACTCGCAATAATTTGCTTCTGAAACGATCTAGAAATTTATTTCTTGCACAAAAAATTATTTTGGAATGTTGGCTTTATTTTGTTTCACATATATATGGGTAAATTCTGAAAAATAAGATTAGTTACTCGATAGCTGAAAAATACCTTACACAAATTGGTGGTCTACTAAAACTTTTTTTTTTTATAAAATTTACACACCATAAAGAAAAATCGAAAACACTAGTATCATCCAAATACTTTAGGGTATAACCTTAAAAAAACAGATCCCTAGCTCTCTGCATTGCTGAGATATCACGAGATAAGTATTAAAAATTGAAGAAAATGAAAATTTTAAAATTCACACAAAAAAACGATTTTTCGACCTTTTCGCGATTTCGATTTTATTTTCCAACTCAAAATTTGAATCCGGCAGGTGATTTTACATATTCAGCTTCACTTTTTTTGTGTGTTTGAGAAAATATGGATTGTCTAATTTAGGGGAGGTTGCTTCCCCACTGCCAAACATGTGGGCCAACCGGCGATTATCTGAGACCATAACGCAGCCATAAATTACAGGCAGATTAGATTAGGTGACAATTTCTTTTCTCTATCTTTTTCCTCAGCATAAGACAGAGCACGCGGACCCTTAAACATTTGTCTTTTATTACATTTGCACGAAAAGCAGTGGTACGCCTATTTCAAATCGAACTCAGCTTGAAGCGGGCGTTCAGCCTTAAGGAACTCTTATAATCTCAACGTCCTGAACTAGGTGGTGTAAATGAAGTCACTGTAATATAACAAATAATATTCTTGTGGGTGGTATTCACACACTACTTTGTCAAATCTGTTATGGTTATGAAGGTATATGAAAGTTGTAAATAAATTTCATATCTAAATGTAGTTTATAAACATGTGATGTGTTGAAGAAAACAATAATAGTATTTTTATTCTACTATGCCTTTTTATTTTTCTACACTACTTTGTCAAATCTGTTATGGTTATGAAGGTATATGTGTTCGCTAATCGCCTGGGTCCAAAAATTAAGCCGCGGATTAAAAGTGCCGAGATGGCTAGTCTCGGGTGACGAGATGACCGCTCGTGATTCTACCTCCGGTGACGAGTTGGCTAGTCGCCTGGGTCCAAAAATTAATCCGGGGATTAAAAGTGCCGAGATGGCCCGTGTCCGTTACAAGCAAGTAATAAAATGTAGATATTTATTTTTATATTTAGTGTTTCTTCTTATAATTCGTATAACATTGAGTACAAAATGTAAATCAGTATAAATTTTAATATATATTATGAAATATGCCACTCTCTGCCATATAAGCAAATATGAGCACATAAAATAATAAAACTACTGGTAATATGAAACTTTTTCAATTTACAGTACAAAATTAAATATTAATTTGATATGTTGTTTGTGCTATTTCCATTGCAGAAAAAACATATCACATTATACTACATGCTAAATTAACTCTAATCGTCAATAATTAGGTCATTAACGTCTAAAGTACACTCACATTGCTATATTGTATAATAACTACATATGCTCAAAATATTTTACTTCTGTAAAAAAAGACAACTTATGTCTGTTTTATTTCAAGTTGTTAATCTTCAATTTTACAAATTAATTATAGTAATATATTAAAAAATTATCAGAAAAGAATTGTGGATTTTACAAACATTCTTGTTCATTATCACTGTTTTCGCCCGGAGATCTGCCTCTTTTTGTGGGTTTGTTTCGTTACAATATTTTGTAAAAAAATTAGTCACTTGCAACCTATTTCCAACGGTTTATACTTTGAATAACTTTTTTATTTGTTTCAATACATTATTTTTATGCTTCCTAGATCAGCTGAAGTAGTACCAGACATTGAGCCCATTGTTTGCGATGAAGTAAACGGACAGCTACAGGTCGAAGCCACAAATAATCTCCCGGAATGAGCATTGTCAAAGAAGATCCAAAGCAGCAAGATGGTGGACTAAAGGGCAGACGTGTTGTAGACATACAATATTTTTTAACGACTTTAAACAAACTAAAGCACGATGGGTTTGACTGCAGCTTTTTTGATATTGAAATTTTGTCTGAAAGAAGGTATGGACTAAAAAGCATTTTCACAACAAAATGTAGAGTGTGTAATGTGTCAAATACTGTTGCAACAGAAGCTGATTCAAATGTCAGTGTAAATAAAGCCCCCGTTTGTGGCTCCTTGGCAGTCGGTCTAGGATATTCTCAATTTACAGAATTGTGCGCCTCTCTAGATATACCGGCCATAGCTCCTAATACATTTTCATCACATGAAAAGTCTTTATCTGACGTTATTAATCATTGTACAGATGACTCTATTATAGAGGCAGGTAAACAAGAAAGAGCGTTGGCTGTAGAAGCGGGCGACCTGGATATTGATGGTGTCCCTTACATTTCTGTAATTGTTGACGAAGCATGGTCTAAACGGTCTTACAGGATGAATTACAATGCTTCTTCTGGTGTTGCTTGCATAATTGTTCAAAATAAAATTGGTAAAATTGGAAGCTTCACGGAAAATTTTTGTTTGAAAAGTAAGCGTACTAAAAAAAGCAGTTTACGAAAAAGAAAATTATTTACCCAGCTGATGCCGATTACGGCACACCCACTGTTGACGATTTAAGTGTTGATGAATTTCAAAGCATTAAAAAAGAGTTTTTGATTAATATTGAAAATGCCAATTGTGAAACAATTGAAGAAAATACTCGGGAACAATCCTTAAATCCAAAATGGCTGCAAGAACGTGTGTATCGATTAACTTCCAGCAATTTTGGAAAAATTTGCAAGCCTGGACCAACCACTTCGACTGCATCGACCGTGAAGCAATTAATTTATAATACAAATATTAAACGCAGCGCACTATTACAACATGGCATTGTCCATGAAGCAACAGCTCCAGGAATTTTTGAAAATATGTACAATTTACACGGGAAAGAATGTGGCATGTTCATTCATCCACAAGATAATTTTTTGGCTGCCTCTCCAGATGGTCTTATCGATCAAGATGCTATTTTGGAAATAAAATGCCCATACGCTGCCCGAAATATGGATGTAGAAAATGCAGTAAAAAACAACATAATTGACTACTCTTACATTGAAAATAATAAAGTTACGCTAAAAGAAAGTCATAGTTGTTGTGTATGTGTATACAAGTTGGCAACACTGACCACTAATATATATGTGAGCAACGACACAAAAATAACAAGCATCTTCACACAGTTACGTTGACATGGTGTCATTATTCATTTCGTTATTTTTCTTATAGTGATGTATTGTATTTTTAAAGAGTTCAATAAAGTTAAAGTGTTGAATAAGTAAATTGAGTGTTTAAATACATAACACTGGCGACGAGGACGAAAAACATTAAGGAAAACAACAAGGCGTTGATTAACACAAGGTGTGTAAATAAGAAAAAATGGCGTTACTTGGGAATATTCCGGGATTCAATCCAGTAGACGATTTTATTATTTACAAAGAAAAATTAGAACAATTTTTTATTGCTAATGGTATAGAAAAAGAAAAGAAAGTAGCAGTGCTTATTACAACTTTATCTTCGTCAGTATATACGACACTTCGTGATTTATGTGATCCAGATACACCTAACAAAAAAACTTACGAAGAATTATGTGAAATATTAAGTAAGCAGTTTACAAGGCGAATATCCACTTTTAATGAAAGAATTACATTTTACGAGGCACAACAAAAACCAAATGAAGGTATAAATTTTTGGTACGCAAGAATTAAGAAACTAGCAGTAAATTGTAAATTTGGTAACAGTCTAGAATTTATTCTAAAAGACAAATTTGTTACGGGCATGTGCAAAGGAAAGATACTTGATAGGATGTGTGAAGAAGATCCCAGTTCAAAAAGTCTTCAAGATATCGTAGATATGGCAGTCAAAAAGGAAGCATCCCTTAAGCTGAGTACTGATTTGAGGCCAGAAGTTTTTCAAATGGAGAAAGGTCATAGTAAATTGAAAACAAAGCTAAACAAACCAAAGCAAGGTGAATCTTATTTAAAGTTCGGGAAGAAGAAAGAAGAGACAAATGGGGAGAAATCAGAAAAGGATTCCAGGCTCAAATGCTTTGCATGTGGTAAACCTAATCATAATTTTAGTAAGTGTAATTATAAGACTTATAAATGTAAGATTTGTAATAAAGTAGGGCATATTGCTGCAGCATGCAATGAAAAGAAACAAAATTTTTTAGAAGTAACAAATTCAGATTCATCAAATTCTTCTGTAGATTTAGACGATAAATGCCTTTTCAATATTAATAATAGCACCATTATTACACACAATTTTAAAATTAAAGTTTTTATTAAGGATATTCCATTTGTAATGGATATTGATACTGGTTCAGCAGTATCTGCTCTTAATTATAATACATATGTAGACAACTTTAATAATATTAAATTAAAAGAATGCAAGACGACGCTAAAGACATATAGTGGCACTAACATTTATCCAGCAGGCATATTGCATGTTCCATTAAAAATTAATGACATTGTTAAGCAAGTAGACCTTATAATAATTAAAGGAAATGGTCCTCCTCTTTTAGGACGGGATTTGTTAAGCATATTTAATTTAAGTGTTTCACCAAACAAAAATTTATTATTAACAATGGAAAAAAAGGAAAATTTAGGTATTGTTAACAATATTAATGACATAGTAAGTCAATATGGAGAACTTTTTAAAGATGAAATAGGACATTTTAGGTATGAAAAAATTAAGCTAAATTTAATTGAAAAGGTTAACCCAAAATTTTGTAAACCCAGGAATTTACCATTTGCCTATAAAGACAAAGTAGAAAAAGAGTTATGTCGTTTGCAAAAGGCCGGCATAATTACACCTATTTCGACTTCAGATTGGGGTACTCCATTAGTACCAGTTTTAAAAAAAGATGGCTCATTAAGATTATGTGCTGACTATAAAATTACCGTAAATCCTTATTTGAAAGACGTTAAATATCCTCTTCCACGAATAGAAGAACTATTTACAACGCTTCAGGGCGGGGAAAAATTTTCTAAATTAGATTTAAGTCATGCTTATAACCAATTGGAACTAGAAGACACTACAAAAGACCTACTAGCGTGGAGCACACACAAAGGAATTTATAGAATGGAGCGTTTACCATTTGGAACTAAACCCGCTTGCGCTATTTTTCAAAATGTCATGGAAAAAATTTTACAAGGAATTAAGGGAGTTGTATTTTTTCTAGATGATATAGTTGTTACAGGCATAAATGATAGAGAACACTTAGAAAACTTAAAAACTGTTTTTCAAAAGTTATTTGATGCAGGACTCAAATTAAAGCGAGAAAAATGTATTTTCTTTCAAAATGAAATTAAATATTTAGGACACATTATTAATAAAGACGGATTAAAAAAAAATATGTCAAAAGTAAAAGCTATCTTAGACTGTCCGGTACCCGAAAATGTAACTCAGGTTAAATCATTTGTTGGTATGGTAAATTATTATGCAAGATTTGTACCAGATATATCCACATTGTTAAAACCGTTGTATAAATTGCTTTCGAAAGATGTTAAATTTAATTGGGACGCGGAATGTAATCAATCATTTTTAAAAATTAAAGAAGAGATGATTTCAGAGAAAATATTAGTGCATTTCAATCCTGACTTACCTATTGTATTAACCTGCGATGCAAGTTCATATGGAGTGGCTGGAGTGCTATCGCATGTTTTTCCAGATGGAAGTAAAAGACCTATTAGCTATGTTTCCAGGACTTTAAATTCAGTAGAACTAAAATATTCAATGATTGATAAGGAAGCTCTAGCAATATTTTTCTCAGTTAAAAAATTTTATCAATACTTGTGTGGTCATACATTCGTAATTGAAACCGATCATAAACCATTAATTTATATTTTCGGTGATAAAAAAGGAGTTCCCGCAATGGCGGCAAGTCGTTTGCAGAGATGGGCTGTTTTTCTTAATAGTTTTGATTTTAAAATAGCATATATTAAAGGGACGACAAATGTCAGTGCCGATTTTTTATCACGTTTGCCTTTAAAAAATGAGCATAAAGTCGAAAAAGAATATTCTTATCTAAATTTTGTTACAGATAATTCAGAAATGCCCATTATTGCAGAACATATCAGAGACGAGATTCAAAAAGACACCATATTAGTAAATATATTTAAATATATTAGAGACGGTTGGCCGCATTATTTGTCAAAAGAAAGAAATTCTCTAAAACCATATTTTATAAGGAAATTAGATTTAACAATTGAAAACGAAATAATCATGTTAGGACACCGAGTAGTTATACCTAAGAAATTTCAGAATCAACTTTTGAAAGAATTACACTCAGCTCATGCTGGTATAGTTAAAATGAAAAGTAAGGCCAGATCTTATTTTTGGTGGCCGTCTATTGATGCCGACATTGAATTATTAGCGAAAAGTTGCGATGCATGCAATAGAGTCAGACCAGAATCACCAAAAGCTGCTGTTATATCTTATAATTCAGCTAGGCACGTTTTCGACCGAGTTCATGTAGATTTTTTTGGCCCGGTGCAAAATAAAATGTTCTTAGTTCTCATAGACGCTTTCAGTCGCTGGCCAGAAGTTGTAGAGATGCCATCTACAACTACAAAGTCTACTATCGATACCTTACGGCTAATGTTTGCGCGTTTCGGTATTCCAAACCAATTAGTCACGGATAATGGTCCGCAATTTATTTCAAATGATTTTAACACCTTTTGTCTTCGGAATGGAATCAGACATACTTTAACAGCACCATATCATCCAGCTAGCAATGGGGCTGCTGAAAATGTAGTTAAATCAGTAAAAATGGGGTTAGCAAAAGCTTTTAATGACCATGAAAACAATGATGCATCAATCTCTTGCATTTTAGCAAGATATTTGTTAGATTATCGTACAAGCACACATTGTACCATAAATAATACGCCTTCCTATTTGATGTTTAGCAGACCAATAAGAATTAGATTTAACAAACTAAAACCAGACAACATAAACACTAAAATTGAAACAAAAATTATTAAGCAGGGTAGGATAGACACATTTAAGATAGGGGAAGAGGTATATGTGAGAGATTTTAGATTATTAAATAAAAAAAGTTTCGTTAAGGCTAAAATTGTAAAAATATTAGGTTTAAGAGTGTACTTGTGTAAAGTAAATGGTACAAACTTAATTTGGAAAAGACATTTAAATCAAATAAATAAAACTCCTCAGATGAATACTGAAAATATTATAAATTCAAATTGTTCAAACCTTGTTAATAAAAATAGACATTATACTTGTGTAAACATTGATAAACAGGATTGTGAACCAAGAACAACCAATACGGTTGAGAGTGTGATTTCACCTTGTTCTCTAGATTCCACAGCTGTTGGTTGTTCTAGGCCGAAAAGGAATATTAAGATACCAGATAGATTAAACCTATAATTTATATATTAAGTATAAATTAATCTTGTCGGTGGAGGAGTGTTGTGTATGTGTATACAAGTTGGCAACACTGACCACTAATATATATGTGAGCAACGACACAAAAATAACAAGCATCTTCACACAGTTACGTTGACATGGTGTCATTATTCATTTCGTTATTTTTCTTATAGTGATGTATTGTATTTTTAAAGAGTTCAATAAAGTTAAAGTGTTGAATAAGTAAATTGAGTGTTTAAATACATAACAATAGTTATATGTACCAAATTCAAGGTCTCTTGGAAATAACAAATCGAAAATGTTGCTATTTTTTTATTTATACTTTTAAGAACTGCCATTGCGAAGTTATTGTAAGAAATATACAATTTTGGAAAGATCAAATGGTCAGTAAATTGGAAAAGTTTTATTTTTCTGCATATTTATATGAATTATTAGATTCAAGATACAATCGAAACATGGCTTTAAGAGACATTAAATGTAGAGGTTTATAATTGATAGTCGTGAATATGCAATTTTATTTTATCGTCAATGATGATTTGTATCCCTATAATACGCAGAATAATGTACCTCTTCTTTGTTTATTTTATTTGTACCTAATAAAAAGCATAGTTTTACTATTATAATTGGATGAATAATGTGTATTTTAGATTTTTTTTATAATATATTTTATTGAAATTGTTTGTATCTAATAATAATTATTCTATTGTGTCTTTCTTTAATTTTGATGTAATTTTTTATTATGTATTTAATTAAAACTTTATTGAATAAAGAAAATACAAGTTGATATTTATTGTAGCTTTTTCTCGCTCTTCCTGCCCAAATTTTATCTAAGTGCATTTTAGCATTCTCTAATATATTAAACACAGGCTTCAGGGGAACCCTCTATAAAGTGGCTAGTAAAATAACCGTAGATTCATGGGTCAAGTAAAATCCCAGCGTGTGGTACACTAATCTCTTGATTGACAGGTATTAATTTTACCTGAGTGCATTTTGTATGGTTGGTTGTATAATTAGAAAAATATATTTTTATTTTACTGATGGGCACCCTTAGGAATACTAGTCTTATAACATTCAGCCGGTTAAATCTGTTAGAATTATTTAACATACGGAGGTTGTTATAATACAATGACCAAAAAAGTACGTTATTGCCACGTCCAAAGACGACGACTTTATTTCGTCTCAGTAATGACGTTATAAAAACGTCATCTGTTGGTCAGCTGACGTCGGCGACCAAGAATCACCAAAAACCCTGTCAATAAGACGTCAGCTTGCTACCTGGGAGGTGGCGTTGTGGTCGAATTGTTAATAAATGTTATATAACGAAATTGACATTGCGCTTTCGTTATTTATTTATTTGAGAATATTCACTGTGTCAATTACAAAGTACAAAGGACTAGGTACTAGTATCTGCAGGGTGGTGGTTGCATGTAATTTTTATTTCAGGCGTATCACTAAATAAAGATAGGGATCGCTATTTTATTGACTGTGTGATTAGTGATTCTCTGACACCAGCCGTAACACATCAAATCCTATACTGTGTGGACCTCACATTTTTTTCTGAGATGAATGTAATGTCTCAAGTGTTAACTTATTTATGAGTAAGATATGCACAACTTCTTCATAAGAAGACTTTAAACTTGCAATCTGGTAGCTAATGCTTCATTATTGCCAAATTTTCTTTTAAATGTGTCTCATTCATAAATAATAGAACCAGGGCCGCGTCATATTTATGGGCCGCCTGTGTGCATGTATAAGGTGGCCGCCCCTATATTAAAAAAAAATTATTCTTCTTACTTTGATTTCCGAAAATTCTTTAATAATTTTATCGATATCTAAACTTTTAGTTATCACATGTTCTATACAAATAGTTGCTAGTCTTTCTTGTAACATAGTACTACGCATGTAGTTTTTAATGATTTTCAATTTTGAAAACAATCGCTCTACTTGTGTGACATTCATATTTGGTTTTACAATACTTCTTAAAACTTTTACCTCATTCATCATATCGTTTGCGTCTACATCTTTTTCATTTCTATCTGTATCTCTCAATTTAGTTTGTAGATTCTGGCAAAATGTTAGTAATTCTTCGTCATCTATGCTTTTTAAATTGTTAATATTATATAAAAAAAATTAAAATCATTATTAACCGCTTCTAATAATTTTAATCTGTCGTTCAGCGGAAAAAAAATAATTTTAAAATTTAATTTTGAATCTTTAATACTATCATCAGGATGTTCATATTGACATTGCGCTTTCGTTTTTCTATGTCGTATACCTAAAATATTAGGAAAGGTAGTGTCAGTTTCAACTATATCAGCAAGTTTTGTTGGTTCATTAATACAATTCGTGAAGCCAGTATCTGAATCTTTAAAATAATTAGTTAATTTTTTTAATTGATCAATGCATGTTTTTAAATTCAATTCTGGGTTTTGCAACATTTTGCTTACTACATTCACGTTATTTAATATATCATACCAAATGACAATGGTGCATACAAACTTCAAGATTTTAGTTTCGTGCCTAAACACTGTGCTTTGTGTCGAGATTTTCCGTCTAGTTTTTGTCATCAGCTAATTCTACTAAACTATCAAAAACTTCACCAATTTCATATCGAATTGGTTTGATTGCATCAATGCGGCTTCCTCACCTTGTTCTTGAGACTGGTTTTACAACTAACCTCTTAACATTAGTTTTTAATAAGTCCATGTTGACGAAGAAAAAAATATATAATAATAATAATAATAATCTTTATCGCCGACTAAACAATAAAGTAGTTATTATATTAATCACTATTGGCTAATAATAACACTCATAATACCCGGAGGGAATAATGAAATGCGACGAGAGAATAATGGGCCATAACGTTACCATTATTCCCTGCATTCCGCCAATAAGAACATAATGTTCCTAACGTTGTCGTAGTAACGATAGACAAGTCCGGCCATTTTACTAACTGTCTAACCGGCAAACGTCATATTGATATAGTAATCTGTCATTTTCGATTAATTATTTTGATTTTTTTAGTAATTTTCAGTTAGTCGTCGATAAAGTAGTGTATACTAACTCGCAATAATGACTATTATTCCCTCGAGCTGAGTTACTCCCTCGCCGCTTACGCGGCTCGGTTCGTAAATTCAGCTCTCGGGAATAATAACTGTCATTATTGACTCGTTGTATAAACTACTATTATCGACGACTAAACAATAAAGTAGGTATTATATTAATCACTATTGGCTAATAATAACACTCATAATACCCGGAGGGAATAATGAAATGCGACGAGGGAATAATGGGCCATAACGTTACCATTATTCCCTGCATTCCGCCAATAAGAACATAATGTTCCTAATGTTGTCGTAGTAACGATAGACATCTCCGGTCATTTTACTAACTGTCTAACCGTCAAACGTCATATTGATATAGTAATCTGACATTTTCGTTTAATTATTTTGATTTTTTTAGTAATTTTCAGTTAGTCGTCGATAAAGTAGTGTATACTAACTCGCAATAATGACTATTATTCCCTCGAGCTGAGTTACTCCCTCGCCGCTTACGCGGCTCGGTTCGTAAATTCAGCTCTCGGGAATAATAACTGCCATTATTGACTCGTTGTATAAACTACTATTATTGTCATTGATCACTAAACATGATTGTATAGACATTGTCAATACAGTGCATGTACAATTTTAAAATTTTCGAATAAGATATAGAAACAAGATACACATATGCAAATATAAATAAATGCAACAAACGCTCACACACACACACACACACACACATACATACATATATGTATATACAAACACACACATAAAAACATAACTAAGAATTAAAATATTCGGTGATGGAGTAGAATTCATGTGATGACAAGTATGCTCGAAGCTTGTGCTTAAAAAGAGTAAGTGAACTTATAGATTTCAAGCTAGGAGGCAACCCATTATAAAGTCTGTAACATGTATAGTACGGAGATTTCTCTGTTCGTGTCAGTCTGTGTCTAATCGAAGGTATATCATGCGCCGGCCTCGTAGAATAATCATGCGTAATCCTTCGAGCATCAAACACCCCCACGTGTTGCTTCACATAAACTGCGCTTTTGTATATTAATATGCATGGAAAGGGCAGAATACCACTATCCACAAACGCACCCCGGCAGGTTTTCCTATATTTCGGTAATGGTATTAAAAAAATCAACAGTTTCATAATTAATTTTGGCAGCATCATTAACGACTAAGTTAAGGCTGTTTGATGAACATGGTACATAAAATGCACGAGGATTGATATTTAAAAGCCTTCTTTGTAGACCGTTGTTTTTATCCCTCTTATTTGCCCCGTTGTCGTATCCTTGACCAGGCAAATTATTAACATCAAGACCTAAATCTGCTAACTTACTTATAACAAATGTAGTCCATCCTTTCCCTATAGGATCTATTACTTCTAAAATAATAGAAAAATATTTCGATTGCTTTGCTAAGTACAATTATATATTTTCCGATCTCCTTTGAAAGTAATGAAATAATTTCGTTTTGAATTGTATACTCTAAATGTGTATGTGTATAGTTTTGTTGAATTCTGGAGTTTTGTAGTCTTCGCAGGTGTTCAGAAACAGTTGGATCAAATTTTGAAATCATTTCTAATGCTTTTAAAAAGTTGACATTATTATAATCAAATAACACATTAGTTGTACCCTTTAAAGCTAAATTTTGCCTAGATAAAAACTGTATACTACACTTTGATTGCTTCCTACCAATGTTATTTTTCTCGATTTAATAATTCTTGTTGGTAATAGTCTATTCTATTTTTATTTACTGTTACTGTTGCTTCTTTTAATTCACTTAATGTTGCACAACTTTTAATATGAACTTCATTTCTTTCATGTCTAGTTATAATTTGCGATAAATGTTGCCAATCAGATAAGCCACTTTATAAAATGGTCCGTGTGTTAATTAATTCTGATAATTAATTGGAACCGTCGTTATAAAACTAGTATTCGTGAATTCTCATTGAATAAGAAAAATACCAACAAACACGAGTATCTTGGGTTGCCTATACCCACAGACATCACTGCCACGAAGTTTCGGACGTTCCTTCTGGTAACAAATATCCTGTGACTACGTCAGAGAAATAGAGTAGGGGAGAACGCGCTTCGACGAGTGCGCATCCAGTTTTAAGCAAACGCTATTGTGGTCGCCATTTTGCAGGGTAATTGGCACTTGTGTTGTTGTAATTGTCAAGCTTGGAGGTTATTTTTAATTAATTGTATTAAAAAGGACTTGTGTGTGTTATTAACATGTCGTGCTCTGTGTTGGGCTGCAGTAACAGTCGAAGATTTAAGCCGGAAGGCATTTCTTTTCACACGTAAGTTTGTTTACATTTTTCTAAGTCAATGAACTTTACATGCGAATTGTTGAGCTAGGTATAAATATTACCGTAATAGAATGAAAGAATTGCATCTTTAAGAGCGCGATTAATTCTGCACTATTTGTAGATTTCCACGGGGTGATTCATTGAAAATGTGGTTAGATGTGCTAGGAAAAAATGTTGAAACGTGGACCTGGTCCAAAAATAAAGTTATTTGTTCCAAACATTTTTGTAAGGCTTGTGAGCAACCTTCAAAATGGCGGAATTCAATTTAACTTAGTTGGCGCATCTTTAAGCGCGTTCTCCCCTACTCTATTTCTCTGGACTACGTTCGGTTGGTACCAAGTACAAATGACATTATGCGGGTTCGTGTTGTTATTTTTGAGATTAGTGAATACAAAAACACTTCGGCTTAACTACATGGCGAATTGGGGGTGAGTACTTTGTTTTATATCCTTATTAATTTTCCTTGGTCGCGTTCGTTTTTTACATTTTAATCATCTACGATGCTCTTGACCGTTCGTTTATTACGAAAAAGAAAGTTGACAGTTGCTCACAGCGTTCGGAAATTGGCAGACGAAGTAAAGAGAGGACGTCTTTTTGCTCGCTAGTTTTTAACCGAGGTTTCAGATATATCGGGTGTGGTAGGGCTTGAAAGGCGCGAAACGCAAAAGGTGTTAACCATAACATTATTGCGGTGACAAAATGGAGAATTTAATTCAGTTGGAAAACGGCCAAATTTTATATTTGAATCCCCAAAGTAAGTAAAACTGTCGATAATGTATTCAATGAATTAGAATAAAAGAAAAATGCTATTTTGTTAAACTATTTTGTTATTTTCAGCTAAACTTTATCAAGTAGTAGAATTAGAAGAAGAAATAGAAAACACAGAAACCAGTCCAAATAAAAGTGGTTAGTATCTTTTTCTTTGTTTTAAAAAAAGAAATTTAAGCAATATTTCGTATACAATTTTTTTCTCACCAATGTGGAAATTCTTTTTTTCAGAGACAACAGCAAAAATATGGTCTTATCAAAATACTTGTTCATTAATTAATTTGGTTCAGGAATTCGATAATGAATTCCAGAAATCTATCAAAAAATTGGTATGGAAAAAAATAGCAGACAAGCTTTCCGAGACAATGAAAATTACTATAACTGCCCAACAATGTGATACAAAATGGAAAGGGCTGGTTGAAAGTTATAAAAAAGTGAAAAAACATAATAGTACTTCCGGCAATAGTAAAAAAGACTGGCTTTTTTTAGAAATGATGGACACTGTTTTACACAAAAAACCAGAAATCAATCCAGTTGCAATTTGTAGCAGTTTTAGCGGGTTAATAAAAAATGGAACAAAAGGTAAGATATGCGAAATGCAAAGTTTTTTCAAATCTGACAGAGTGCTTTTAGAACATGAGGAAGACTCCAATATTGATTCTGCTTCTTCCACCTTGCCCTCTACTTCTGAATTTCAGAGTACTTTTAGTAAAAAACGCAAAAGTATAGAAAATGCTGTTGAAAGAAGACATAAAGAAAAGATGGCTAGACAAGACAAATATCTTGTTCTTTTCGAAAAACTAGTGAATGGGCTACAAAAAGATGGAGAAAATTGAGGATTTGCATCTTACTATTTTGTTTTACATATATTTATATTTACTTTTTAAGAGAAACTGTTTTTAATTTCATTATTTTCTGATATTTTCTTTTTTTTTTATGTTTTATAGTTCTATTTATTTTATGAGAAATTATTTTTTTTTTTATAGTTCTTTTTTTATAATCATGTTATAATATTTTGTTTGATACTTATATTCACTTTATAACAGACACTTTAGTTTTATTATTTTGTGAAATTATTTTGAGTTTCCATTATTATTTAACTCCACTTTGACGAAATACAAAAGTGTAATACTAAAATAACAAGTATTTTTGTAACGTTTATTGCATATGTAAAATGTTCATTATAAAATTTCGTTTTTCAAATGCTACTCCCCTGTTTCTCTCTACATTCATTTCTGCATCTTCAAGAACTCCATTCCGCCTCTCTTCATCAATTTCTTCTCGGACATTCATAACATCATCTGGTGAATCACCATTTAAAATTGTAAGATTATGTAAAATGCATGCATCAATGACAAACATACAAATCAAATCTAGTCTAACTGTTTCCATGTATTTCAGCCTTCTAAATCGTCCTTTTAGAAGTGCAAAGGCGTGCTCAATTTTCACTCTCAATTGAGAAAGTTTATTATTAAAATTTCTTTGACGATTTGTTAAATTTCCAAAGTTTTTAAAGCCTACTATGAGACTTTTTGTTAAAGTGTAAGCTAAATCTCCAATAATATGGCTATCATTTGGGAATTCTACAGAATTATTATTAATTCTTTCGTGGAGGTCTGAAATTTCAAATAATCTGGCGTCATGACAAGAACCTGGTAGTCCTGCAAACACGTCAATGAACAGTTTTTCATCATCACAAACACCTTGCAATAAAATTGAATGAAATTTTTTTCTATTTATGTAAGAATTGTGATTTTCTTTGGGAGGTAATATTCTAATGTGACTGCCATCTATGCATCCCAATACACCTGCAATGATAGTATTCATAAAAAACTTTCTATGTAAATGTTATTTTAAATCACTGAATGCATTTACCAGGAAATCCATTTATGTTTTGAAAAGCATTTATAATTTTTAAGGCTTTTGGTTGAGAAGGCCAACTTATAATCTTAAAGACTCTGTTGACTCTAAGAATAAGTTGCCCCATTCTAGCTAACACATCCCATGCTGTGGATTTACTTACTCCAAACCTATTGGAAACTGACCTAAAAATTCAGTTGTAATTTGAATACTTGAAAAAAGAAAGATACAAATAAACTACCGAAAACTTTCTAGGTTTGCTAAATACCATATGCACATCATAGCCTGTTTTTCTAAAAGCAATTTGGGATGACCAACCGTTACATCCTGGAATGAAACTGCATGCAATTTTCTTAAGAAATCTTCAAAAGTAGTTGGACTCATTCTAAAATGTTGTTTAAATTGGTGATCTGCAAAATTGGGGACTATTTCTTCCGCAAAATTTTCTATTTCTGCGATTTTTTCTAGTCGTTCGTCGTCATCATCGTCATTTAAAAAAAACAACTCATATCCAAAATGAATTACGTTTTCAATTACTCTGGCATTCATTTTCGGCACTATTCAATTTTAAAACGCTGCACGGTTTTTTGGCGATGTAAACATCAAATCACTGTCAAATGGTCAAATTTTTTTTCTGAGGTTATGTTTTCGTCTGTCCGTTCGGAAATGAGGGAGGAACATAATTAATCTGTGTCACGTGACAACAAATCCCATAAAATTTCCTTGCGTCAACTATGTAAAAACCGAACGCAGCTAGTATTAATTATGCACAAAGAAAAATTATTACAGGCGGGTTTTCATGAAATAAAATATTGACAAGACATTCGGTAGTTCGTTTCAAAATAATGTTTATTCTTTGCGTCAAATAATTCAAAGTCATATACATATATACACATACATATTCACATATGCATAATATTGATCATTAAAATCATCTTTATTAGCGGCTTTACAGTAAGATAAAATTAATATAGATCAAAGAATTTTTTTTGTTTTTTAAGTATGAACGTACGGTCGGTCTCATTGACACATAACCTTAAAAATCAACAAGTTTTGACACATTGCAACTCTTAAATAAAAGACATGTTCTCATATAATTTTGACTGTTACATATGAATTAAACAATAAATTGTCTCAAATTTATTTCTGTCTTACGGCACGATCATCGAAATCTATTAAGAGAATTTTCCCTTTATAAAAGTAAATGAATACTTTCTCGAGGATAAAACAATTATCGCGGAATTTACTTTTGATATTTACGACAGGAGCAGTCTTTAACAAAATGCACGGTCGGGGTCTAATACGGAGATTTTAAATTATACTGGGTTTTTGCGGTTATCGCGGAAATCTGAAATAACACGTACAAATAAATATTAATTATAGGTTTTAAACGGAGGATTTGGTCACGACGTTCATAAGTCTGACCTGGAGGGATTTTATTATGACGGCACGGGTTTCAGCGGTAATTAACTCCTTCACGACGTTTCAGAAGCCTGAATGGAGTCAAACGGATTGATTTTTAACCTCTTCACGACGCGGAATGTCTGAATGAGGTCAAACGGGATATACTAACTTCTCCACGACGTAAAAATGTCCGAATGAAGTTAAAACTGAATATACCAGCCCCTTCACGACGTAAATGTCTGAATGAAGTTGAACGGACAGAGGATAGGAAAGCAGTCTCACGGCTCAAGTGGCCTGAAACACGGATGAAGGAACTCTGCTTTTCAATGCTGGAAATTGGTATTTTATATCCTCAGGAGGCACTACGTATACAGGTAAAAACTAGATCAAAATATTGAATTTGCACACGAGTCTAGAATATATCGCGCGAGAAATATGATCGTGACGTAGACAATCGGTATTTTTCCACATAAAATAAATAAATAGCATGGATTATTAAGAACAATATGGCCATATACAGAGAGATTCATTGTTCATGATACAATACTAGAATTTGAATAAAATAACACTCATACATAATTTGATATTTACAGACAAATTAATTATGAATTCAAAAATTGCTATTTTATTGCAATTGACGAAGGGACTTCATTACAACTTGTCACAAATGGATTGTTTTTTACCGAGAGTACTTTGCAAGGGAAACAAAAAAAACGTTGCTCTCTGAAATAGAATAAAGCAACCAACTTCTCAAAGTTTTTCACTATTACCAATATCCTCGAGAAAACACTCAACATTGGATTCATTTGCAGCAGATTCAATTACAATTTCAGAAACTGATAAAAGTGCTCCTTCGGACTTGTTACGCTCCTCTGATTTTTTAAGCCTTTGTTGTCGATATCGTGCCCCAGATAATCTTTTCACCGATGAGCCAGCAAAAAAAAACAGTAATACATAACGCAAATAACGTTTTGAACACCAAGATGTTTAATGCCTGATGCTTCTTAAACTCCTATACAATTGAAAAAAAATATGAGTGTAAAAAGTGGATCATGGAAGGTATCGTTCGTTAAACTAAACATAACCAGTCACCCACTTAAAATCTTTCTCTCCATAAACTAGTCTTTTTTAAATCACTCCTTGGTATTATCTGTCACATCGTTGTTTTGGTCGCCCGTGTGCGCTGCACACATTCACACTATTAACGACGCGGGCCTGAATAAAACAACTTTATCATCTGGAAATAACAAGCTAGATTTTGATCGACATTTACGACAGTAGGTCTTCTGTGTTTTCTTCAAATTGTGGTTTACACTTACATTTATCTCATTCTTTCCGAACTGTAGGCTAGCTTGGCACTTTCAAGCTTCTTTGACAGTTTTAAAAATCTAAAAGCATGTGGTAGATTTGATTGTAATTTGGTACACAACACTTGTACGGCATTTTACAACGATCTTCAGTTGCAGTACGATAATTAGGCGGCGTATTTCTACTGACGTTACGCGCGTGTATTTCATCTGCTGTCAGGGTTTGTTATATAGGTGGTGTTGCTTTAATTCGTTTGTAAAAATTTCCATATCTGACGTGAGAATATGTAAGAAAGAGTTCCCCTCAGTATATGGATTGCAAGACTCTCAAAACAGGATTCAGCTATTACAGCAGCAACTCAGCAAAAGCTGCAAAATATGTGTTTCTCAACTTGACAAAAAGATTATAAATCTAATGAAAAGAAAGCACTTACGGATTGATAATTTTAAAACGATCAATACTGGCGAAAGAAGTTCGAAGAAATTATCAGTAACCAGATAATTTAATACAAAAATATACAGAACCTGTTAAATTGAACGAAAAAAAATTTGAGGAATTCGTTCCTATTACATACCAGAAGTAAGTAACAGTTTTTGCAAAACAATAGGCGCTAAAGAAATTGATCCCCAACATGAGTTTATCTAATTACAACTGGATGCGATTTTGTTCTTGGCGATGACTTTAGTTGACGTTAATTTTAGGAACTTCATCATACGTATTTGTTAAACTTTTTTTTTGTAATGCAAGCAACATATTTTTGCAAATTAAAGCATTTAAAGAAATGTGTGGGTCTTTTTTACTAGAAATCTTGGTCAGTGCAAATCTATTTGAATTTTCATTTTTTTATAATGTCTCACTACTACTAAATTTTCATTTGGCAAAATAAAAGCAATTTTTTATTATCAAGTATGACATATAGGCTACTACGCCAAGGTCTTCTATTGAGGCGTGTTTCAAATTCACATGAGTCACACTGATAATCAAATTACTTAAAATGTTGTTTTGATATGCACTTCTAAATTATTTTTGTTGTTTGTTCTATATTCACATTTGTCCATTTTTAATCAAATTGCTTCAAATGGTTAGCTTTTATATGTATTTCTAAATCACTTTTGGCGTTTGTTCCTAATTCACAAGAGTCACATTTGTAATCAAATTCCTTCAGATGTTTAGTTTTTATATGTCTTTCTAGGTCACTTTTGCGGTTTGTTCCATATTCACAAGAATCACATTTATAATCAAATTGCTTCAAATGTTTACTTTTTATATGTGTTTGTAAACGACTTTTGCGGTTTGTTCCATATTCACAAGAATCACATTTATAATCAAATTGCTTCAAATGGTTACCTTTTATATGTCGTTTTAAATAACTTTTGATGTTTGTTCCATATTCACAAGAATCACATTTATAGTCAAACTGCTTCAAATGTTCCGTTTTTTTATGTGTTTGTAAACGACTTTTGCGGTTTGTTCCATATTCACAAGAATCACATTTATAATCAAATTGCTTCAAATGGTTACTTTTTATATGTCGTTTTAAATAACTTTTGAGGTTTGTTCCATATTCACAAGAGTCACATTTAAAATCAAACTGCTTCAAATGATTAGTTTTTATATGTACTTCTAAATGATATTTGTTATTTGTTCTAAATTCACAAGAGTCACATTCATAATCAAATTGCTTCAAATGGTTACTTTTTATATGTGCTTCTAAATTACTTTTGTCATTTGATCTAAATTCACAAGAGTCATATTTATAATCAAATTGCTTCGAATGATTACTTTTTATATGTGTTTCTAATTGACTTTTGCGATTTGTTGCATATTCACAAGAGTCACATTTATAATCAAATTGCTTCAAATGATTGGTCTTTATATGTATTTCTAAATGACTTTTGTTATTTGTTCTAAATACACAAGAGTCACATTTATAATCAAATTGCTTCAAATGTTTACTTTTTATATGTTTTTCTAAATGACTTTTGCCGTTTGTTTCAAATTCACAAGAATCACATTTATAACTAAATTGCTTCAAATGTTTAGTGTTTACATGTTGTCCTAAAACTTGTTTGTATTTTGTTCGAAACACACACATTGAACACTTATATATTTTCATCTGATCTCGTGAGCTGGATTGTTCTACTTCTATATTTATTATGCTATAATCAGTCTTAGAATGCTCTTGGTCGTCCTTTCCTACAACACAAGCGTGCGTATTTTTCACGTGCAGCCTGAAGAATCCTTTAGTCTTGAAACGTCTGTTACAAATCCCACATTTATACATTTTAAATTTGTAATGCTGGTTGTTGGTGTGCTCCTTGAGATCTGTTTGATACTTCGTCCTGTACTTGCACTGCATACACTTATAGATTGGAGGGAAACAACTCTTCCGTCCATTCAATGCTGTTGACTGTTGTTTGACCGGTGGTGTCGGTAGGATGCACTTTCTGAAAATAAATAAATATTTCTAATCTATCAGGCTGAACAACAATTTAAGGGTAGCAGTAATTTCTCTAATGCGCTTTAATGGGGTAGATAAAGTCCCCGCCAGAAGTAAGGGTTCACATAAATACTAAAGTTATTTTCACCACTGTTTTTGACATAAATACTTTGAACCCTTACCACATAACACTATGTCGAGTGGTTTATTTTTTTCAATGTCGAGCTAGAGTCAGCATTATAAAAACAATTACTAAAATAGATTAATATGCTAATATCTGTTTTTTTTTAATACTTTGTAATACATAAAGACTAACATTGTCATGGTAACACCAAAGATTAGATAATAAAGAACGACGCTTCGATCGGAACCTTTGTCTCTTACTCAAATTCTTAGTGACCTTGGATATTTAAATTGGAATTTAGAAGCGCGGGAATTTTAAATAGAACAGATTTTAAAATTCTTCTATCGTAATAGAAATAAATATATGGATCTGGAATATTGTAAAATAGAAATACAAATTATATGTGGAATAATTACATATTATAAGAATATAAAATATTGTTATAAGAAAATAAGTGTTTAGAGAATATTAAGTGCATATGTTATATGTAGAGTGAAAACATTTAGAGAATATCACATACGTCATCACAAAGCTGCGCGAACAAAAAGTGCCAGTGGCGCAGGTGATTAAGAGGGCAGAGGTATTAGGGATGATTTTTTAAAAACTTCATAATTGTAAAAATTATGTTTTTACATAAAACTACAATATTTCTAATGAATTAAATTGATATTAGGAAAGCAAATTATTATTTAAAGAAGTATTAATGTGATTTTTTAAAACTACCTCTATATGAATACTGCTCCTATATAGTATAATTCGAATAAAAGTATGTCAAATTAATGCAATAAATTTGTCGCTTCATAAACTTTATTATTTTAGAGAATTATTTGGAACTCAGTGTCGCAGTTAAAATTTACTTTACATTTATCAAATCAGAATAATTATTATAATTTGAAGTAGGTATTGGCTTATTCTAAGCTACAATAAAGATACATATACGTATTTCATGTCGTCTAAAGAGTATATTGTTATATTTAATACAAGTTAACTTATAAAAGATATGGAATACAAAATTATTTAGAAAATTTTATGTTTGCCAAGTAATATTACAATACATATGCAATACAAACAATAACAGTGTAATGGATGTATGTTAATACCAGTATATATAATATATGGGGTATAAAAAAGAGACAAATTGTTTATTTTTTTAATTTAAAATGTTACAAAAGATTTAAGAAAAGTAACAGAACATCCAATGCTGCATGTTCATTTGTGGCTGTTTAAGCCTAATCACTTTTATTCAACTTGTTCTAGGACTGGTTGATCAGCATCATCACCTTCAATGTCAGTGTCATCATCGATATCACTATCTTCTTCATTATCAGTTTCTTCGGTGTTAACTCTAAAAACTAGATTGTCAGTTACATCATCTAATAAATGCTCCGTTTGCAAATAATTTTCAACAACTTTATCTACGTGGCTACAAACAGATGCCCACTCTTCTACATTTACTGATGCAAATTTTTCTCGAACCAAATTTTCGACATCTGGTAACTTAAAAGTTACATTTCTGGTTCCAACCCAATTCTTTACAATTGCCCATATCTTTTCGATTGGATTTAACTCTGGGTGATAAGGAGGCAACGTCAATACGTTGTGTTTATGAGCCCATAATAGTGTATCCAGTTTATATCTGGGATTTTCACTTTTATTTTTCTTTATTAATACATATAACTCCGGCTTTGTCCACTTCATATCAAACACTATATTCCTTGCTACAAGCCAATCTATCATTTCTGCCTTTTTGGAGGATGATGTATTATCGATTACCAGTACACTTCTTGGTGGAAGATTTGGCAGTAACTGTTTATTGACCCAAGTGAAAAAGTTTGTTGAATTCATTTCATCATGGTAATCACCAGACTTTGTACCTATAAAAACAATGGAAATAATAGCAACAATAATTTTAACAACTCTGATAAATTTAATACGAAAATTTTAAAGTATAATTTGTATCTTACGCATAGATCAATCTACACAATAATTTGAATGTTACATATTTTGTGTAAAAAAGGTAATATAATACCTGATTTAAATAGAAGTAATGCATTTTGAATAAAACCCATTTTTCCACCAGCATGAACCATAATCAAACGATTTCCTTTTGAAATTGGTTTCTTCAACCCAAGCAAAGAATTATCTGACCATTCTTTAGATTGCGTATGTGTACTGTGAATGTAGGATTCATCTGTAAATATAATGGGTCTATGTTCATGTATGTAACTTTGCAATTGTTTTAAATCTTTTATACGTTTTGAAAGTATATCATATGACTCCATTAAAATTTTTCTCTTGTCGCCTGTTTTTTGCCATCTAGAAAGAAATAAAATATTTATTTCTTGTTATATTGTGAAAAAACACTATTATTTACTTAAATCCCATCTTCTTTAGCACCTTGGATAATGTTGTAAGTCCACCCATGAATGATATGCCATTCTCTATTATTTTATCATAAATACCTGTAAATAAATGAAGATGTAGTAACAATTATAATTTATATGGAAATATTTATCGTTACCCTTCAAACTTGGACGTCGTTTTTCATGTACATATATAGAAGTTGTGAATGATGCTACGTATTAGCGGCGTTCACACGCAGACTTAATCACGCATACCTAGAACGCCAAGTTCCAGTCGCTAGTTCTAGAGCGCAGACATGAACGGGGCGCGTTAAGATTGTTGCAGTAGATATAGCTACGGTTTTATCCCTCATTCTTTCTCGCTGTTTAAAACTGTAAGAGCAGATCCCGTGTGTGTGAACACTAAAAGTGTCTTGTATCACTAGTGATCAGCGTGGCGTTTGGAATTTTAGGTAAGCTTAAAATGTTTGCCGAGATTTTATATATTTACGCTAATTTTATTTGTTAGAATGGATATTTCAAATAAGAAAATTATTCTCGTCGCTGCTATGTACACTTATCACAAAATGTTACAAAAGAGGCGTAAAAAGTGTTACATAAGAACTGAATGGGTTAAAAAGTGGAAAAAAGATCGGAATCTTTTTGGGCACATGCCACTTCTACTGGAACTAAAAGAAAATTATCCAGACGACTACAGGAACTATTTAAGAATGGATTCCCAAACATTTAATAAATTATTGGCAATGATTACTCCCAAGGTTATTAAACAAGATACAATAATGAGACAGAGCATTCCACCAGAGGAGCGATTAACGGCTATACTGCGATTTTTAGCAACGGGGCGATCTTTGCAAGATCTAAAGTTCACTACAGGTATTGGTGCTTCAACCCTCTGCGATTTAATTCCTGAAACTTGTCAAGCTATATATGAGTCTTTAAAAGCAGAGTTTATGAAAGTAAGTCATTAGTAATAAAATCCAATGAGCTCCTTCTTTCGCATATTACGAATTATTCGACAAGCATCTTTTAAGTTCGAGCGTTGACTGACAAGTTATAAGACATGAAATCACAAAACGTGTGGCCAAAATCTGACTCCGAGATGTCCATATATCGCTTCTTTTCTTTCGGAGAGGGATAGTAGACATGCGAATTCTTGTAAGAATGCGCATCTATAACTAGTCAATCAACGGTTCGAATTAGTACATGCATAGGTAATCAATGGAGAAATTCGAGAAAATTATAGTACACGTGATATTTATACACAATAAATTTTATTTGCTTGTAATTTACATAAAGTTTTGTACTAATAATTATAAACAATTCCTAAGTACTAAGTAAATCTTCGGAATTCTCATAAAACAATGTAGCACTAGTGTCAGAATCAGGATTTATGTCCAGGATGACCTGAGTCTGGGAATTACCAGCTGTAGAAAGTGCTGTACACTGCCTCTGCCCTACTGATTGAGAGATGTCTCCAGAACTATATGAAAAGGCACTAGATGGACGTGACGCGATAGTGCTGTAATTTGGTGATCGAAATGGCTCACTATAGCGTCCATTATATAGTTTTGTGTTATCTGTCAAGGTACCCAATAAACCTTTTGTCAATACTTGATTAATAATGCTCTCGGCGAAAATGGCTTGAGTGGGATGCATCCTTTGCAGCTTTTTAGCAATGTTAACTCCTACAGCATCAAATTCGGTGGCAGGTAAACTACTTGTTGATGACCCCAATATCGTTTTACACATATCGTAAAATTCTTCACTCTCTCTAGAAGTACTTGGTCTCTTGTTTCTTCGAAAATTGTCCTTCTTTTGCGTCGAAGACGTAGATGCAATATTAGTTATCTAGAAAAAAAAATGAATAAGTACTTTTTGTTTCCAGTTTCCAACAACCAAGGAAGAATGGATCCATATTGGTAAAGGATTTCAAAAGAGATGGCAATTTATAAACTGCGGAGGTGCTTTGGATGGAAAGCACATTAGGATTGTGCCCCCTGCTCATTCAGGAGCGCAATATTATAATTATAAGAATTTTTATTCTATTGTTTTAATGGCTTTAGTGAACTCAAATACGAATTCATTTTTGTGGACGTGGGAAAAAATGGTAGATTATCAGATGGAGGTGTCATTGAGTACACGGATTTTTACAAGAAATTACTGACGTCTAAACTAAATTTGCCAGATAACACTGAAACAGTTAATAACTTACCCTATGTATTTCTTGGAGATGAAGCATTTAGTTTGCACGAACATTTCCTAAAACCATTTTCACAAAAGGAGTTAAATTATCGAAAACGGATCTTTAATTATAGATTATCTAGAGCTAGAAATGTTTCAGAAAACGCATTTGGACAAATTGGATCTACATTCCGAATTCTACACACAGCAATAAACATGGCTCCAAGAAAAATAATATATGTAATTTTAGCTATTTGCACATTGCACAATTTTTTACTAAAACTGAAAACACCATACGCAAATAGTTCAACATTTGATAGTTGTAATAATGATGGACATGTTGTAATGGGTGACTGGAGAAATGAAAATGCTCTGACACGCCTACAATCAAGCACCACAAGAAACGCTTCGTCTTTGGCAAAAGAAGTTCGTGAAGCTTATATGAATTATTTTAATGGAGACGGGCGAATAGAATTTCAAGACGAAATGCTTCAGAAAGGAAAAGCATAGGACATGAAATACTAATTTGTTTAATGTATATCACATGTGTAATAATTACAAATATATATTCTATATACTTACCTCCGTGTTTTCATTACTTTCCTTTCCCTTTATAGGTGTAGACTCTTCTGAAAGTGACACATCCACTTCATGTTCCACATATTGTTCTTCAAAATTATCACTTTCTTGGATATCACTGATGTTACTTATGCTGCTAGTGGGCATTTCCTGATCTTTGGTGAACAACAACAAATCATAGTACCATAAGGAAGGTACATAAACATCGTCTGCAGAGGCACCACTTCTCTTTGACTCCTCTGCCTTCTTTGTCTCCTTTCGAAAAGATCCTTGAATTTTTTTAACTACGAAATCGCGGTTGGCTTCTGGATAATTACTTTTGCAAAGTTTAACTAATTTTTCATAGGCTTCGTTTTTTAAATTTTTATTAATGTACTCTTTTGATCTTATTTTCCATAAACATGGATGACATTTATACTCTTCTATAAAGATCAACATAAAGTCTTTGGACCAATATCGTGTATCAGCCATTTTTAGAAAATCGTGAAAAGTGTCCCACGCCACAACCTTTCAGTTTAACCAATTTAAAGAGAGTGGATAAGAACGCGTGACTGATTTGACAGGGTTACTGCGCATTCTTCGAGTGGACATGCCATATATATTCACACGCTCGTTCAATCACGCACGATTGGAACGGTACGTTCCAAGCATGCGCGATTGAGTCTGCGTGTGAATGCCGCTATTGTGTCAGTATCTTCTGGACGAAGTGTACTTTTTGTGCTTTTGCGAGGTCTTGTTTTGTGTGGGGTACTAAATGAAGCAACTTTTCCGGAATTTACATCCTCAGCTTCTTCAGCAATATTTCTGTATGTCACATCAGAAATTCCAACCGCTCTCATTAACCTCTCTTTGTAATTTGTTAAAGGAATTATCGGATGCTTATTTTCTGCTTCTTCCTTAATAAATTTTAAAACATTGGCAATTATTTCTCTTCCTTGGCTATGTATAACTTTGCCTTTTACGCCAACTTTCTTCGATGATGAAGCCATCACTGTAAAAATAATTTCTAAGTATGGGTAAATTGTAGTATATGGGTGCAACCGATTTTTGACAAAATGACTGGTGTACCTTATAGAGGACCTCTAATTGAACAACTTTTACTTATAAATTAATCGGCGCAAACGTACAGGAACGGAGATAATTAATAATAAAGGTGCTCACCGAGTGGATTTTCCATGTCACAAAGTGATTAAAAAACATAAAAATCAAATGTAATTGTTGTGTGGTAAAGTAAAATACACATCATTTATTACCATTTTCATAATTTCAACGGTGTGTATAACAGATACCACTAAAAATGTGACATGGAAAATTCACTCGGTGAGCACCTTAATTATTAATTATCTCCGTTGCTGTACGTTTGCGCCGACAATTTAATTCATCTGTCAAAAACATGACATTTTAATACACGCTGTGTTAGTTTGCCATCGGATAAACTGCATGTTTGCTAGCGGATAAACTGCATGTTGATTTTCCATGGCAACGAAAATTCAATTCTGACAGTATCGTTCAAATAAATTTCATACATAAACATATTGCAGTGATCTTGAGTTGGGTTGTAAATTATAAATAAATATAATCAAGATCACTTCAAGATTTATTTAAATTAATTTTTATTTCATTTATTTTTATTATAATGTGTATATAAATATTCACTATATCAATAATTTGCCAAAATTTTATTTTTATTTAAGTGAAATAATAAAAGAATCCTAGTAAAATTTTTATAAAGTCATAATATTAAAAGACGCATTAAATGTTACGTTTTCAATAACGAGAAAGTGTTTCCCGCACAAAGAATACTGGCACTGGCAAAGATCGACCGTGTGGCCGGTGAAAAACGATATTATTCGCCAGATGCATGGATGAGTCATAAACGTGTAGACAAATTTATATTCACATGTTTGTTTACCTTTTTCAAGGATTGTTAATGCGCTGTTTCTCCAAGTGACCGATAAGAGCAGCACCGTCGATATACAATTTTGGAGGTGGTATCGGTATATGCCGAAAATTGCCGTACGTTTTTATAAAGAAAATTAGGCATAAAAGGATGGACGGATAGAATTTCCGGGACAGCTGGTGCAAACCGCTATCTTTAAACAGTTTGAAAGTAGGTGATAAACCACTCCCTCCTCTTTTAAAAGGATTATTCTTAAAATCCGGACTTAGAATATTTTTTGAGATTTTTCAACACTTATAAAATTTTTAACAAGATTCAACACTTGTAATATTTTCTGTAATAACATGCAATGTGTTTTGCATTGAGATTTGTAATTATTTTTGAATAATTATTTATGTATGAGATAATTTTATTTATGAATTCGGATTTTGAATTTATTTAATTTCATTTCTATTTTCTTTTTCTAGTGTTTTGTTTTGCATGTAGGGGTACTATGCCATACATTATGACAAAACATTCTAGTGATTGTAATGACCACTTTGGATAGCATAATCATTTTATTTTTGTATAATTTACTTTTTCTTTTCAACTTTATTTATCATACAAAAAGGGATTTGAAATTAATAATTTTGTTTTATGTGTATATAGGATATACATAAGTGAACAAGTTTTGAAATTTATCATGGATGAGTTTGAAATCATGTACGAAGAGTTAAGGTGATTAGATAATATTTGTTATAAATGTGTGTATAGTGGTGTACAAAATTTTTGTTTGTGGTGGTGTTTTGTATTGGAATTTCACAAGGTAAAATTTATTTTTAATGTATATATATTTCTTGTATGTATATCAAGTATATTTTGTTGTACTTGTGCGTTCAATGTTAACGTGTTGAATAATACATCAGGAATGTGTGAAATGAATTAAGTCGTTATTTAATTCATAGCATGGAGTCCTGGTGAATTTGAAAGACACGAATTGGTCTTGGTGGTACTGCGTTTGGGAGCAAGAAAAGGCACCAGGCAGAACTAATCAGGGCTGAGTTAATTTATTGAATACGCAAAGACATTTTATTTCATTTTATTTATATAAAATTTATTTATATATATATACCTTAAGGAGTGAGCACGTTGTGGTGTATGTTCGGGTTGTGTCCGACGAGTTGAAAAGACATACTCGTAGGGTGGAACTTTGGGGTACCCATCTACGTGAATTTGCTATCTGATGGTACTGTGTTGGGAGCGAGAAAAGGCGCCGGACAGGACTAATTAGGGCAAAGCCATATCCTTAATGTTTATATTTTGTTCGCAAATAGTAAATCGCGTAAATTTTCGGTTATTTATATTCCAGTACAATTCATCATGTGTAATTTATTTTATTTTATTTAAAGATGTTGATTGTTTACACGTATCTATGGCAAATATAATTGATAATAATCACGTTCACATTTTTAAGACATAAGTTTTTCACGACGTTATGATTTCATTCACTTTATTTCTTATAATGTTTTATTAATTATGATGTATAGATTTGAATAATGTTTCAGATATTGTTTCTTTGTATGTAAATATATATATATTTGTATAACTTAAATTTTTGAATTTGTTTTAATTTATTTTTAATAAATTAGATGTTAAGATTTATCTTGCATTTTATTTTCTTTACCTGACCTGGAGATAATTAAAGAGCAGGAGAATCGATTGGAGAATCAACTCATATTTTCTGCCCCTGAGAGAATTATTTATTTTTAAACTGAGCTAGTTGTATGTAAAAGTTTTGCTTAACCTACTTTTCAGCAGAAAATTCATTGTATCTTAGTCTAGCATAAGGCCTAGCACTAGGATGCGTGCTTGACTCTCAATTACACATTAATTGAATAAATTAAATTTATTTCATTTATATATAAATTTATAAGAGTCACAGCAATATGTATTATTCTCTTTCTTTTGTATATGTATTCAAAGGAATGTTAAATAAAAATATTTCGGTTTATTAATATTAATTAAATGATTCATTAAATTGTCTTACCAAATACCATTCGAGTTTGTGTTTATTTCCGGAACAAACTTTCATTTTGACAAAACTCAAACTTTGTTGCTTAAGGGTAACACGACTCGAACAAATAACAAAATTAAAACCGCTCCACCTTCGGTGTCGCGGTTTTACCATGTTATTTGTTCTCGTCAGTTACCAAGCAACAAAGCTTTCGTTCAAACTGAAAGTTTGTCCGGATAAACACAAACTCTTATGGTATTACCCCCGACAATTTAATTCATCTGTCAAAAACATGACATTTTAATACACGCTGTGTTAGTTTGCCATCGGATAAACTGCATGTTTGCTAGCGGATAAACTGCATGTTGATTTTCCATGGCAACGAAAATTCAATTCTGACAGTATCGTTCAAATAAATTTCATACATAAACATATGTATTTTTCTCTTTCTTTTGTATATGTATTCAAAGGAATGTTAAATAAAAATATTTCGGTTTATTAATATTAATTAAATGATTCATTAAATTGTCTTACCAAATACCATTCGAGTTTGTGTTTATTTCCGGAACAAACTTTCATTTTGACAAAACTCAAACTTTGTTGCTTAAGGGTAACACGACTCGAACAAATAACAAAAGGTAAAACCGCTCCACCTTCGGTGTCGCGGTTTTACCATGTTATTTGTTCTCGTCAGTTACCAAGCAACAAAGCTTTCGTTTAAAATGAAAGTTTGTCCGGATAAACACAAACTCTTATGGTATTACCCCCGATTAATTTATAAGTAAAAGTTGTTCAATTAGAGGTCCTCTATAAAGTACACTAGTCATTTTGTCAAAAATCGGTTGCAAGCATATACTACAATTTCTAAGTATTTATACAATAGAATAAAATATATACTTTTTCACTTACCGATCGAATAATATAGAAATATTTTGTGTCTTGATAAAGACAATTATTTAAAGAACAATATTAACAATATTTTACTAAATTCAAAGAAGCAGCAATAAAACATAAACACCAATATAACCTAATCGTAAACGACCCGCTACTGTTTTACAATCACCCCTAAACTGGACCGGATGGGAAATAATGAACTCGTCCAACTCTAATACAATCATAGCGCATTATGTTAAATGTGATTGGAAAAATAAAAATATATATTTGAAACATGTACAGTTCTGTGCAATAAAGTGACGTACATGTCGTATTGCTGATTTTGACATTATTTTGTCAATGTGAAAATGGCTTATTTTATCCTGTATTTGAAAGGTTAAATAATGCCTTCATTATTGACGTTAGTTGTCAACATGATTGGTTCTAATGCTCTTTTACCTTGATGATTATTTTTTTTGAAATTATCGTTTGTAATGTAATAAAATTTATTATATTTTATAATTGTTTAATATTCAACACGCAAAATAAAATACAAATAAAAATAAGTACAAAAACAAAATAAGAAAACATTAATTAATTTTCATATGCCACTAATTCTTTCCATTCTCTATAAACGTAATTCAAAGAATATAGTAATGGACATTGTTTGTGTTCCTCGGTTAATTGTAATTTCCTAACCAGCATAGTACTTTTCAAGTCCTATTAATGGATTCTTCGACAACCTATGGATAGTGAGCCAGGAAAATTTACTGCAATTTTAACATTTCTAACGGTATCAAAAGGGTTTTCCCTTAAATATTGTAAAAGTCCTCTTCTAGCGTGGATTTTCGGGGACGAGCAGAACTATCTCTTCTATATAATGTTCTTTCCTTCTCCCAGCGTTTCTTAATTTTTACCACAGTAGATTTATTTATGCAAAATTGCTGTGATTGTGCTCTAATTGACGAGTTATCTTCGATTTTTGCTATAATACGAGACTTACTTATCAAACCTAACCGTGCAGGCATATTTAAGATCTCTGTCAGTTGCGTATGACAAATTGAATTGACGCTATATGACAAATTGAAAATAAAAGTCACATTTACACAATATACAAGGTGTGTATAAATTGGCGGACCCACTACACGCGGCGATGTTCTTCGTTAAATTCGGAGTCCAAAATCCTAATACGAAAATGTTGTACCATGCTCCATATCTTTGCACGAGGTTCCTAAACTTCGGACTTTCAGTCTTGAAATAAGTATTATTACTCGATATTTGTTGACAGAAAGAGTTACAATTTAGAAGGAAGAAGAATTGTTGTTATTATCCTTTCCTTAAAGTTTTCTTTTTGATTTTAAAGTTTGTTTTTAATATTTGTTTATTAACTTATTTTGACGAAAAACACATCTGACAACGTTGTAAAACAATAAGTAGGCAGCCTATTGTTGTTATAGTCCATAGGTTCCCAAAGTGGGCGATAACGCCCCCTTGTGGGCGCTGCAGGTCTAAAGGGGGGCGGTAAGAGACCCAGAAAAAAAATGGGGGCGTTGTGGAAAGGCTTAGGGAAAATTATTGTTAGAGAAAGAAAAGATATAATTAAAATTTTGGACAAACAGAAGATTGAGAACAAACAGATTAGGGAAAGTTTAGAGAATATTTTAGAGGAGAACATAGAATTGATCAATGAGAAGATAGTATTTGCGAAGGATTATGAACATAAAATAATTGTAGAAGATGATTCACCGTTAACATGTAAAAATTATCCCATACCATATTATTTCCAGGAACGTGTAAATAAAGAAATTCAACTTTTGGAAGAAGCAGGAATCATTGAGCGTTCAAATACGTATTTTATTAATCCAGTAGTGTTAGTTAAGAAGAAAGATGACTCAATACGGATCTGCATTGACGCGAGGGCCCTAAACAAACGCATTTTACCTGAGTTCGAAGCTCCACAAAACATTGACGTGTTAATAACCAAGTGCGGAAATAAAAAAATTTACAGTAAGTTAGATTTAAAGAATGCATTTTGGTTAATTCGACTAGATCATAGGTTCCCAAAGTGGGCGATAACGCCCCCTTGTGGGCGCTGCAGGTCTAAAGGGGGGCGGTAAGAGACCCAGAAAAAAAATGGGGGCGTTGTGTAAAGGCTTAGGGGGCGATTTGTAATTTCATCTAGAATCTAGGAGGACTCTTAGACACCGACTGAGCTCTCGACTCTCGACTAGGGATGGGCGATAAACATCGATGTTCATTGAACATCGATATTTTAGGATCGATGTTCGATGTTTTTGCATCGATGTTTGCAATTTAGATTTATCGATAAACTATCGATGTTAGAAGATATATAGTGAACATCGATATTTTAGGATCGATGTTCGATGTTTTTGCATCGATGTTTGCAATTTAGATTTATCGATAAACTATCGATGTTAGAAGAAATATAGTGAACATCGAACTTTTAAGCTTGACAAAATGTATTTGCACTAATCACAAAATAAAACAGCGTCCTCTGTTGACAAATACAAAAATGTTTCCAAATTAACAGCTCACATACAGGCTACGAGGATGTAAAATTGTCTACGAATAAAAGAAGTATTTAAATTTCACAGTGCTATATCATATAAATTCGAATATTTCATTTTAGGCTCTTTTAAATATTACTCAGTATAAATATTTAAATAATATATAATTAAATACATAAATTTATAGTACTTTTAATGTGCAGAATAAAAGTTAAATTATGTATGCATGCAGAATAAGTGAAGGAGGTAAACGTATTTTCATAGAAAAAGAAGGGAGATAGACATTACCGATGTATACTTCTTCGGGAAATTCCCTAGTGCGTACAATCATACACGACGATACACGTATTAAATGCAAGATGACACATCAGAAATATAAAACCATATCCATATGTATCTCGGTATTTGCCAGCGTAGTCAAAAAAAAATGCAAGACTATAAAATCCCAAAGAAAAATCGTTCTCTTAAAAAGCTTTGATACACGTAAATGTATATATTTTTTAAGTATCAGACGATTTAAGTCATGTGGTTGTTTCATGCGTAATTGCATAATATTGTTTTTTTATATAGTTTTTTTTGAGTAGTTTCTAAAGTTAACTACATATTATAAATGTATATATTTCTTTTATTATTTTTTTTGAATAGTGATATCTTTTATATCATTTTGTTAAGGACGTAAATTAATTAAGTTATAATAAAGTTTTTGTTAAACTGCCAAAAAATAAATCTATAAATATAATTATCGATGTTTAAAAACATCGATGTTTGGTAGTCGATATTTTGCAACCATCGATGTTGATCAACGATGTTAACATCGATGTTTGATATCGATGTTTACCCACCGATGTCCCATCCCTACTCTCGACTACAGCTTGTGAACATCAACTAATATTAATTAAGAGATTGCTCAAACCAACTCGGTTCGATATTTCTCTCCGAGTAGTTCATATATCTGTCCTGTTTTATTGAATAAATAAAATAAAAAACATATCAATCGGTCGCTCCGTTTCGAAACGAAAAGAGACACAAACAAACAAATAAAAAGGCAACTGTATCAATCGGCTGGTTCATAGAATACTTGTTCTTACTTGTTGAGTACGATTGAGCGTCGAATGAGATAAACGAGTTTATGCATGTTTGCCTTATTCCTGTCGGTGCGTGCTGCTTATGCAATCCTATATAAACAACGTAATATTTATTTTATTTTCATTTGCGGTTTCGCGCGTAATAGATAAGCAGTACTTAAGTTCAACACTTATACTTACGTATTTCTCAAAACAAAACAATGTCGGAAGTAAAAAAGAAGAGACGGCAATACTGTGCGGAATATATTAAATTCGGATTCATTGAAAATCCTACAAACCCATCGTCGCCTTTGTGCCTTCTATGCCTAAAAACATTTTCGAATGAAGCAATGAAGCCTTCAAGACTTCAAGATCATTTGAATAAAATGCATCCAGATAAGAAAGACAAGAATGTAGCATATTTTCAAGACCTAGAGAAGAAGCATAATACTCAGCCAAGTGTAGCAAAACTCTTTTCGGCGGCTGCTAAGCAAGATGACGACGGACTTCGAGCTTCGTACAACATCTCTTTGTTAATTGCTCAAAAAGGCAAACCACACAACATCGGAGAAGAGTTAATTTTGCCAGCAATAAAGGAAGTAATAACTACTGTGCTTCATAAACCGGCCGCAGATATTATCCGAAATATTCCTTTGAGTAATAATTCTGTGCAAAGACGAATTGATGAAATGGCCGGAAACATTGAAGAATCATTGTGCAATCATCTGAGGACTAGTCAATTCTCAATTCAGCTCGATGAGTCCACTTTACCAACTAATGAAGCATTGTTGCTGTCTTACGTGAGGTTTATTAAAGATGAGAAAATATGTGAAGAACTATTGTTTGCTAGAAATTTAGAGACCGATACAAAAGGCGAAACCATATTCAATACATTGGAAAAGTTTTGTGATGAGAAAGAGATTCCCTTGAAAAATATTATATCAGTTGCTACGGATGGCGCTCCGGCTATGACAGGGTGCCATAAAGGCTTCATAGCGTACGTAAAAAATAAAATTCCAGATGTCCTTGCTGTACATTGCGTTATTCATAGACAACATTTGGTTGCTAGAAATTTAAGTGAACGACTATTTCAATCACTGCAATATGTCATCAAAGCAGTCAATAAAATCCGTAACTGCTCTTTGAATGATAGATTATTTCATCAGCTTTGTGTTACTAATGACGAAGATTTCAACCGTTTGTTGTTTCATACCGAAGTTCGTTGGCTATCAAGAGGCAATTGTCTGACTCGATTTTACAACCTGTTTGACTCTGTGATAGAGTTTTTGGAAACTAAAGATACAGAATTGCGCAACAAGCTCATTACATCAAAAAATGATATAGCTTACATGACAGACCTGTATAAATTGTTCAACAACATGAATCTCCAACTGCAAGGCGATGAACTAAATTTAATTAAAACAAAAAATGTCGTTGCTGCTTTCGCAGCCAAACTGCTTCTACACAAAAAGAATATGGGCAGACGTGAGTTTCATAATTTTCCGAATTTATCAGTATCCTGCAGTAACGACGACTTGTTTGCCTACTGCCAACATTTGGAAAAGCTCCACATTGACTTCACCGAACGATACCAGGATATTTTGAACTTGGAAATACCAGACTGGGTGTTGGATCCGTTTTCAAATGTCAACACAGCAATATCACCACATCTGGAAGAAGAACTTATAGAATTGACAACGAACGAGGAAATAAAAATCAAGTTCAAAAATGGCTACCAAGAATTTTGGCTACAAAAACCGATCCCGCAATTGTACCCTGGATTGTGGTCAATCATTCAACGATTCTTGATAGCATTCCCATCGTCATATTTGTGTGAACGTGGATTTAGTGCTGTAGCAACGCTGCTTACTAAAAAGAGAAATCGTTTGCATGTTACCGAACGTGGTGACTTGCGGCTGTTCTTGAGTAAATTGGAACCTGATATCAACAAACTTATTAAACAGCATCAGATTCATCCTTCACATTAGTTTTTATATTAGAATCGATTATGTTTGTTTTATTTTGAATTTTGAATAAAAGATACTTTGTCTGAATACTATAAAGTTGCGTTTCAATAATCATTCTCATTGGCAGGTGTAGCCCGTAAAAGTTAACTTGAGACCTGAGCGCCGTTGTGTACTACCTACTACGCTCAGGTCTCAAGTTAACTCATTCATTCTAAACGAGACTTTTACTATAACCCATAGTAAAAGTCTCGTTTAGAATGAATGTTTAATCTCCGCTAATATAGCTCACAATAATTAATTTAATTTGAAGTTATAGTGGTTTTTGAGTAGGTGAAAAAATGGGGGCGCTAAAAAATAATTTATTCTCAAAGTGGGCAGTAGGCAAAATAAGTTTGGGAACCACTGTTATAGTCAAATACATTACTACTGTCAAATTTTGGCACTTTGTAATCTACCTATTTCATTCGACTTGCTTATTTTTCGTGTTTATTTGTATAGTTTTAATCAGTTTTCGGGTTTTCGTGTTTACTAGTTGTTCTGTTTGTTTATTATGAATTTTACGTTCAACGAATATGCCGATATGTACATGTCGTGGAAATGCTAGCATGACAGGGCAGGAATATCGAGTGGGTTTTCCAAATCGGAGGCATCCAAGTAAAAATGTATTTCGAAGGCTGGACCAACGACTTCGTGAAACAGGTTCGTTTATTCCAAGAAATGCGAACGCAGGTCGACCAAGGCAAAGGCGTACCGTGCAACTAGAAGAGCAAGTTCTAGCCACAATACCGGAAGATCCCTCTGCGAGTACCCGTCAATTAGCTTCTACACTAAATATTCCCAGTAATAATTCATTTGGTTCTACGAGAAAACTTGCTTCATCCATACCATGTTTCTAAAGTTCAGCCTCTTTACGGAAATGATAACTTATTTCGAATCAATTATTGCAATACAATCTTAAATAGAATTCAGGAAGAAGGTGACTTTTTAAGACGTATTCTTTGGAGTGATGAGTGCATGTTTACCAGTGATGGTGTGTTTAATACTCATAATTTTCATCATTGGGTAGATGAAAATCCACATGAATTTCGCGAATACGGTCACCAAAGAAGGTTTTCTGTTAACGTTTGGCTGGGTATAATAAACCACAGGGTAGTTGGACCAATTTACTTACCAAATCGCCTAGATGCCGGTGAATATTTAAATGTTTTAGAACAAGTTATTGATGAGATACCGCTGAACGTACGCCGTAATATGATTTACATGCATGATGGAGCTCCTGCGCACTTTGCTCGTAATATAAGAGACTGGTTGACTGAACACTTCCCAGACAGATGGATTGGTCGTGGCGGTCCCCTCTTGTTGCCTGCGAGATCCCCCGATCTCAATCCATTAGATTTTTTTGTTTGGGGTTTCATTAAAGGTAAAGTTTACGCTACACCTCCACAGGACGCTGACGAAGTTAGAGTCCGAATTGAAGCGGCAGTATTAGAAATCACACCAGAAAGACTTGAGCGGATAGTACAAACGATGATACCACAAAGATTGCAGCTATGTCTACAAACTGATGGATTTCAATTCGAACAATTATGTAGGTAATAATTACATTGATTTCTATCAAGAAGATGTACAAAAATTAGTCAATATTATCAAAAAATTTTTAAACTTTGTAATATTTTCGTAATAAATATGTAATCTAAGAAACCAATTTTATTTCGTTTGTTTCTTTTTTAAATTTAAAATGTAAGGTTCACATGACGACGTGTAAAAATGTTCCGAAGATTATAACTAGCACATGCGTGTTCAATGTTGCCAAATGTATGTTTCTTTCAAATTCATTCTGAAGACAAAGGAAGCCTGACACATCGTTTTAGGATTAGGACTTTTAACTCAAAATTTAACCAAGAATGTCGCCACGTGTAGTGGGCCCGCCAATTTATACACACCTTGTATATTAAGTGTACGCCAGTTTAATGCACAGAACTTTTGTTATTCCATCGCCTACTTACATATTAAAGCAGTAATATACAAGAGTTTAAGTGCTTTTTATTCGCTTATTTTTAAATTTAGAACGATAATGTATTACTTACTATTTGTTTAGAATTTACCACTCTTTCAAAAAATGTCGAAATATACAGGCTGTTCCATTTAAAAATCTATTGCTTTTGTGAATGTCTTCAGAAACTAGCTCTTCAATTGTTTCTCTGTTTTGACTAACTTAATCGGCAAAAAAAGTCCCACTACTTTGCTAATTTAACCGACTTGGTAGCTTCATTAATAACAAAGTTACCAATGGTGAACACTTAACTTTAGACACGGTGTATAGGGAGCCTATTAAATAGGCAAATCGGGCAACATAAAATTTCGAGTAAATCCTGTATATTGCCGTAGAATGTGCTGCTATCTGGTGGTAGAAAGCAGAAAAGACAATAATTACCATCTATACATTAAGAATGGAACTAAACCATACGGAAATGTATTTGCAACTGTAATTGGAGAACTAAATTAAAAAAAAACACAAAATTATGAGTGAAATAAACACACATAAGTATACTATCATAGTAGCTTATACGAGTCAATAATGACAGTTATTATTCCCGAGAGCTGAATTTACGAACCGAGCCGCGTAAGCGGCGAGGGAGTAACTCAGCTCGAGGGAATAATAGTCATTATTGCGAGTTAGTATACACTACTTTATCGACGACTAACTGAAAATTACTAAAAAAAATCAAAATAATTAAACGAAAATGTCAGATTACTATATCAATATGACGTTTGACGGTTAGACAGTTAGTAAAATGGCCGGACTTGACTATCGTTACTACGACAACGTTAGGAACATTATGTTCTTATTGGCGGAATGCAGGGAATAATGGTAACGTTATGGCCCATTATTCCCTCGTCGCATTTCATTATTCCCTCCGGGTATTATGAGTGTTATTATTAGCCAATAGTGATTAATATAATACCTACTTTATTGTTTAGTCGTCGATAAAGGTGATTTATTACTGATAACAAAAAATCGTATTGCTTTTAAAAAAAAAACTTTGGAATATATTTAGACACCAGTATTTCTATCTTATAAATTGACTTGCTTTTTACTTTATGTATACCCATATTTGACGCATTAAAAGTGGAGTAATATTTTGCTCTATAATTATTTAACTCTTTCAAACAACTATGCTGTTCATTTGTATATGTATACGGTTATAGCTATTTGAGCCCGTCTATTGTGTCTAATTCATCAGTCACATTGTAGTTTTATGTAAGAACATAATTTTCACAATTATGAAGTTTGTAAAAAATCATCCCTAATACCTCTGTTCTCTAAATCAGCTACGACACTGGCACTTTTTGCTCGCGCACCTACTGGATAAATAAAGACGCTACAATTATAATCAAAATGCTGTAATTATTACCAATAATGCACCTTGCTATCATCGTAAATTTGAAATGTGCCCACAAGAAAGCAATAAACGACATTCAACAGATTTAGTACAGGCATCACCAAAGCTTGCCATTACAAGTAACAAAATTAGCAAATTCAAACATGTACAAAAATAGGAAGATTGAATGAATTCTGAGGATATTACATTTTTAAACAGTGTTGTTTGTAAATATTCTACATTTGTTTTAATAAATGTATGTATATGTAATGTATGAATATCAGTTTATTGTAATATTTGAGTATACTGTACAACAAACCATTCTTTTTGGGTTCATTATTCTAATATTAGATGTCGTTACATTAGAGACGATATTTTGAGGTTAACGGCCTTAGCATCCAGCTGACCACGTAAAAAAATAATTATAGTTTATTAAATAGATAAGGTAAAACTAAAACTAAAAATTAACATTCCAATTTCAAATAAACATATACAGGCATCCAAAAAAAGAATAACAAAAATGTAACAATTTAACACCTACTCTTTTCATGCCTTGTCCAGCATGTTTTATCAATTATTATGTATGCAATCTGCCCATTCATTTACAACTATGACCTGAAAGTATACTTGCAGAATGCTTTCCATATAGCATCAAGGTGGCAGATTATTCAAATTCAACATTATAATTTCAAACTTCATCAATAACAAAACGTTCAATCTCACATGGAATTACAAAAAAAAAAAAAACATTCACGGTGGCTGATTTGGTAAAAGCATGTAATAAAGTTATTCTCTATTTTCAAACTCATTTCACTGATTACATCACCTGTATTCTTAGGAAGCGGTTCGGTTGGGGGGAAACTGTTGAAACTAGGAACAAGATACATTTGTAGATGTTAGATGTAAGGAAATGCGACATGTCATAAAGCAAAAAACACAGCAACTCGGTTTGCTATTTCCAAGGAAAACAAGTTCACTTATTTATTAATAATAATAAAATTTTATTTTTTTAATAATAATTATAAAATTTCATATCATAATTTCACCACATTTGGACACACAAGGGCTTCAAAATATAACTTATATCACTGGATCATATTTAAAACCTGTGAACTGACATTAGATACAGTAAATTTTAAAATATGTTAATTTTAACTATTGCAGAAATTCAAAAGTGGTAAGTCCTGAGCATTTATAGCTTGAACTCATTGAATATTGCAAAAAATATAACCAATAATACTGCAAGAGCTTCACTACCAGAATAACTGAGGTATTTAAATTATTCACTCTCGTACTTATTTCAGTTCAAAGTGCAAAATAGTAAACTGCTGGGTAAGAAAACGTCATTTCCGTGACACTCTTCTCATGTATAATCATATAAGGAGTAATCGTACCTGGTATTCCTCTCGCAGCAGAAGGCCATGTGATGTTCCGTATATTCCATGAAATCCAAGTGGATATTGCAAAATTGGCACTGTGCAAGTTCTGGAATTGCGTAAAAAACACAACCATTAGAATTACAATAGAATAATCAATATAGACAAATCCACAAACATCAAAATGCAATAATTACAATACCTTCAATTGAGAAGATTCCAGTTCTACCCTGAACACAAATGGTTTTATGTTTGGCTAAATGCGATTTCGAGCTGAATCCAAGGCAGCAAAATGTGCAGGCAAATATGTCCTTAGTAGTTTGCTTCGTAGTGCTATCAAAATCCAGTACGACAATTTTGTTTAGGATGTTTCCGTATTCCTCACCAAAATACACCAATAATTCTTCACCGGCTTGGATTGGACGAGTGCTTTGATAATATACATTATCTTCAGATTGAAAGACACTCAAGTTTTGTTCAGAAGCATTCCTGGCAGGATAAACGTACTGCATCCAATTCAAACGCATCGATTTATTTTTGTCCAAAACAAATTTCTCACCTTTCATTTCCCATGGACATTCTGTTGCGGTGAGTCCAGTGAAAGGACCAAATTTTACACCTTCAGGAATAATTCTTAAAGCATATATTCCGATTTGTCCCAAACAATCTTGAATTTCTAGAATATCATTTGGGATATCTTTTCGTGCTCCCTTATCTGCCTTATTCAAAGCAAGTTTGTTTAAAATATGGACAAGCATTCTACATTCAATGCAGTAGTCTATGTAACAAGCTTCACAATCTTCACAGTCTGTTGGCCAAATATATACAGATTAAGAATCATAGCATTTACTATGGCAAGTTTTTAAATAAATTCAGAGTGATGAAACATATATTTATACTGTTCTTAAAATAGCCAAGTAATATGCTACATAAGGATGTTTGAGATTTAATTGGCAATTGTTAAACTTCAGTATTTGAGACAAAACAGATTCGAAAATCAAACTATTATAGCTTGGTGTTTGTAATGGAATGAGATGCTGTTCTTCGATAAGCAGTACAAATACTAAATGCACTTCAACTTTTCTGTGTTAGGGTCGTGTATTTTATATTTATGCTGCAGATGTTTCATCATTCCTTACAAACAACACAATCAGAAACTTCTAATGGAGTTGCATCTATTAGAACTTGTCTTGCCCTGAAACAGTACCAATGTAATGTCTGAAGCAACAAGAATTTTCTTAACATTCCATAACAAATTGGTGATGTAAGATTATCAGAAATATTACCAATGATGTAGTTGTAAATATACATTTACATACATATAGTAAGTCAAGTTATATTAAGAAAACAATGTTCGTAAATATGATTATGATAAAAATTTTAATCTATTCTCACAGAACAGCAATAGTTGACAGTGATGCACACAAATCATATTAAAATACAAGTAAAACACTGAATAATATGTATGCACATATGTGTAAATAGAAGGCTTACGTTGTGCAGAATCAAAAAATGTAGGTTTCATTGTAAGCATGTGGGTAGATAATATCAATTTTTCATTGTAAAAAAAACATATTTCTAAGTTAAAAATCCTGACAAAGAATCCAACACTTTACAATTCTGTAGAACGTAAGCTTTCTATTTATATATTATTCAATATTTTGCTTGTATTTTTATATTATTTGTCTAAGCGTCATTTTATAGCTTAGCCTTACATACATTAGTGATATTTACTTACAAAGTAGTCCATTATCAAATTCAATTTTGATATCAGCATTGATCCCGCCTCCTATTTTAAGGCTATCATTTTGTTCTTTAGTTACTTCACTTGATGGCAATTCTATTTTAATATTGTTCGAACATGTGGACTCGTCATACTGCTTTATTTTGCCAAAGCGTATGGGGCCCTGTAATTCAGCATTGTCTGTAGTAACGGCAGTTTCAGAGATGTCCACCTTATCCTCTCCAAAACTGTCTTCTTCACACTGTTCTTCCTTTACACTACATGTATTTGCCGAAAACATAGCGGCATACATAATAACTTTGTCAACATGATCAGCCATTTGAGGAGAATCTCTGGCCACTTCCGATGGCTACCGTCAGGTCAAAGAAAATATTTGCGCGCTAATTTTAAATTCTATAGGGCAATAAGATACATGTATTATATGAAAAAATAATTCGTGTTTTGAATATAAATTAAATACATACGGAAACAGATGTATCATTTCCTTTTGGATAAAAAAGACAGTTTTTGTAACGAAGATAAATTTATTCAAAATGTAAATATTATTATTACATTAATATTAAATAGCATGAATGGTGATTGTTGGAAGGGTTCCCTGACTGATCAGCTGTTTGACTTTTCAAATATGTTAATGCTAAAGTTTCTAATTTGTTATTTAAGCGTGCTATGCAGTTATAAATCAGCTATAACTGAACAACTTGTATTAAGGATATTATTGTCTAAAAGGTACAGACAAGGAAATAATAAATAAAATATGTAATATTTGACCAAAACACGTGTTCAGAAAATTGTTGAAAGAGAATAAGAAAAGGAACAAAATGCCCCAATAAAATACTGGGTGTTCCATTTAAAAAAGAAATAGGTTTTTGGTATGTGAAAATTTCAGGAAGTAGGCTTTGAAAAAACAAAGTTAACCAACAGTGTCAAAAATGATGTACTGCAACTGGACATTGCCGGAATTAAATGCGATGCTCTTCATTCTGTAAAATTATTACTTTTGGGATACTTGGATTTAACTTTTACTTTGTTTGACATTTGACTAAGGAAGTCGGGCATCATTCCTGCCTTCCATTGGTTGAACAAATATTTTGGTGCATAGAATAACAGCGCCCGTAGTTCTTTAATTGACCGCTAATTGCCCCTATAGTGAATATCTCAAAAATTACAAAAGATAGGTATAGGACATTGTTAACAAAAATGAAAGAGAATTAAAAAAAGGAACAAAATACCTAAATAATATACTGGGTGTTCCATTTAAAAAAAATAGGTTTTTGGTATGTGAACATTTCAGGAAGTAGGCTTTGAAAAAACAAAGTTTTTCGAAGTATTGTCGAGTGCAACTTTTCCAAATGATGCAGAATTTTCTTGGCTACAAGCACCACCAAAGTTAATGTTTTTACTTTTAAAAACAATGTGAAAATGATTTTTTTTTCTGAACACGTGTTTTGGTCAAATATTTTTAAAAAAAATTAATAACTCAAAAACTATTGGCTCAATTTTGAAAAAGAAAAAACAGTTGAACAGACAATTTAAAGCAGTACAGGAAAATCCAAAAATATATTAGGTGTCATTTAAAAAAATTAAGTTCCGTGCATTTCCGGTGAAACCGGAAGTTCGTCAGAGCTTAAACTATTTTTACAATATACGCCACAAGCAACCATGAATTCTCCACTAATTTTTTTTCTTTTATTTGGAACACAAAAGAGCAATCGAAGAAACGGCTACTATTGACTCACCGTGTACATTTTTAGATAGTTCTTTATTTAACAAAACAATAATACATGCCAGCACTCTCAGTTTTATTTCGTATCTTTCAAGTTCTTATCGACATGATAAACTGGTTGCGGCAAATCGTAGAATTAAGTTACGAACTAGTTCATTAGTCGTATTTTATCGCCCGTCGCCTATTAAATATTCGTCACTTGCATTAAAACACCGATTCCGAGTAGTAATGCGACAACTGGAGTGAAAAATAACCGGATATGGTCGATTATTGAATACAAGTGACTTGTCAAAAGTACGACCATAGATGAGATTTGTTGGTGCAGTCAACGCAATAATTTTATTCGTGTCCTCGATAGGCAAAAAGCCAAATATAGATGGCGCTGACAACAAAAATTACAGTTTTCAATAAAAGCAACAAAAAACCGGGCGATTCAAAATGTATTTGGGAGAGGGAAATTCAAAATAAATTTTATTACAAATTAGGGTTTAATACATGATCACAACACTGTAATCAAATTGCGTACCATTTACTACTTTCCTTAGTAATGAGGGATCATTGCTAACAAAAACAGTATACAGTACGATATTTAACTACAATGCTGAAACCACAAAATAACAAGAAAAAAATTACAAATAATTACATTTTAATACTGACATGTAGAAAAGGTACAAAGTACATTTATGATTACTACATTTGTGATTATTAAAGTTAATGTACGATTAAGACTTGCAAAGTATGAAAACTCAAAGGGCAACTAATTTAAACGGTCGTCACAACAATAGTTATTTATTGCATAAGTTTTTTTTGGATAGCATTTTATCCACGAAAAGAATGTTAACTTTCTTTAAGTGGATGGAATGCCACTAAAACACGAATTGCAATACAACGGTTTATCCGCAACCACAATTAGCCAAGGTATTATTTTGATCATTATTGATGTTGATCAGTCTGGCAATTTGGCAAGAGTGGAATAAACTTGGTTTATTCCACATTGCTAATGTAACACCTATGTTTTAGTTAAATTACCAGAAGAAAAATAAATTAAAGAACAATAGCATAAACTACCAAAAGTAGAATATTCGATTAACAAACATATTTTTAACAATAATGGAATTGCTGTCGAAACAGCACAAGTACCTACAAAAATACTACAAGGCAGGTAATTAAATCTGATAAACAGACAAACAGTGACTTAAGCCCATGTTTACCAAAACCATTTACAAAATCTTGCATTAAATAAATGATGAACATAAAATGAGGCGATATAAATAAAAATATGGACACATAAGATACCTAACAAATTTAGTAGACAACTTATCATTAATACGTAATTAAAAGGGTGACAATTTTGGCTTTAAATACAAAATGATGTTAATTGCATGCCTATAGAAATAAATATAAGAAAAAGTTCTCTGAACGATATTAGTAATGTTTACTTTTTTATTTCAATACACCCGCAATATGTTAAAAACAACATTAATTGTCGTGCGGCTCATTCTTTTACATTATTTACATGCCAGTTTTTCTAATTACAACATGGATGCAGATTTTGATCTTGGCGAAGACTTTAGTTGACTATAATTTTAAGAACGTTTTTTGTTAAACTTAGAATTATGATTCTTTTTCTGTAACAGAAATGCAAGCACCATATTTTTGCAAATTAAAGCATTTAAAGAAATGTATGAGTCTTTTTTACTAGGAATCTTGGTCAGTGTAAATCTATTTGAGTTTTCCTTTTTTATATAATGTCTCACTAATACTAAAGTTTGATTTGCCAAAATTAAAACATCAAGTGTGGCATATAGGCTTTCTACGAAAAGGTCTTCAATTGAGGTGTGTTCCAAATGCACAAGAGTTACATTGCTAATCAAATTACTTCAAATGTATATTTTTTATATGTCTTTCTAAATGATGTTTGATGTTTGTTTCAAATCCACACTTATCACATTTATAATCAAATTGCCTCAAATGGTTAGTTTTTATATGTCTTTTTAAATCGCTTTTGATGTTTGTTCCAAATTTACAAAAGTCACATTTATAATCACACACCTTGAGATGTTTGGTTTTTATATGTATTTCTAAATAACTTTTGACGTTTGTTCCAAATTCACAAGAATCACATTTATAATCAATTACCATCAAATGTTTAGTTTTTATATGTCTTTTTAAATCGCTTTTGATGTTTGTTCCAAATTTACAAAAGTCACATTTATAATCACACACCTTGAGATGTTTGGTTTTTATATGTATTTCTAAATAACTTTTGACGTTTGTTCCAAATTCACAAGAATCACATTTATAATCAATTTCATTCAAATGTTTAGTTTTCATATGTGTTTTTAATTCACTTTTGAAGTTTGTTCCAAATTCACAAGAATCACATTTATAATCAAATTTCTTCAAATGTTTAGTTTTTATATGTCTTTTTAAATCGGTTTTGATGTTTGTTCCAAATTCACAAAAGTCACATTTAAAATCACATAACTTCAGATGTTTGGTTTTTATATGTATTTCTAAATTAGTTTTGCAGTGTGTTCCATATTCACAAGAGTCGCATTTATAATCAAATTGCTTCAAATGTTTAGTTTTTATATGTATTTTTAAATTGGTTTTGAGATTTGTTCCAAATTCACAAAAGTCACATTTATAATCACATTCCTTCAGATGTTTGGTTTTTATATGTATTTCTAAATGACTTTTGGCGTTTGTTCCAAATTCACAAGAGTCACATTTATAGCTAAATTGCTTCAAATGTTTAGTGTTTACATGTTTTCCTAAAACTTGTTTGTATTTTGTTCGAAACACACACAGTGAACACTCAAATATTTTCATTGGATCTCGTGAGCTGGATTGTTCTACTTCTATATTTGTTATGTTATAATCAGTCTTAGAATGTTCTTGGTCGTCCTTTCCTACAACACAAGCGTGCGTACTTTTCACGTGCAGCTTAAGGAATCCTTTAGTCTTGAAACGTCTGCTACATATCCCACATTTATACATTTTAAATATGTAATGCTGGTTGTTGGTGTGCTCCTTGAGATCTGCTTGGGACTTCGTCCTGTACGTGCACTGCTCACATTTATAGATTGGAGGGAAACATCTCTTGCGTCCCTTCAATGCTGTTGACGCTTGTTTGACCGGTGGTGTCGGTAGGATGCACTTTCTGAAAATAAATAAATATTTCTAATCTATCAGGCTAAACATCAATGTAAGGGTGGTATTAATTTTGCTAATGCTCTTTAATGAGGTAGATAAAGTCCCCGCCAGAAGTAAGGGTTCACATTAATACGAAAGTTATTCTCACCACTGTCTTTGATATGAATACTTTACTTGAACCCTTACCACTTTACACTGTGTCGAGAGTGGCTCCACATCATATTTCATTCAATGTCGAGCTAGAGTCAACATTATAAAAACAATTAGTACAATAGATTAATATGTTTTTTTTTCATACACTTTGTAATACATAAAGACTGAACCTGTCATGGTAATACCGTAGAGGGAATATATATAGAGAGCCCATGCAATGTTATTTTTTGGGCACGCCATTGTGGACGTAGAGCAAAGAACGGCTACGTCCAGAACTAGCGGCAGCACCTGCTCCTGGGATTAAGCTTATGCCTGGTAGATGTCGTGAAGTATTTTCAAATATTTTTTAGTATTAATATATATTATTATTATTATTATATAAACAAAATAGTGCCTAAAAGCTAGTATTAATTTACATACTTATAATAAATTTTATTATTTAGATTTAGAAATAAAATAAATACAATCTGTTATATAAATTCCAACAAAATACGTATATGTATAGCAAAGGCAAGAACCTTATTAAAATACGCATATATAAAAACTTATGAATGAATGTGTAAAATCAAGGCCGACTCTTCCTGACAAGGAAATGCGCAGAGAACTAATACATCAAATTTTGTGCTTACATAGATGGTCATAAAACTCATAAAATAACATAAGTATTTTATTAAATTCCTTGACTTTAAATCCTTAAGATATAATATAATATATTGGAATATAGACATGAAAAGAAAAACAACCAAGGCCAGTCAGAATATTGTGTTTTGTAATCAAATTACGTTTAAAATCATTTTGTAATATTTAGCATTGGATTTTTTTCACAAATGTGAGAGATAAAGACCTCTTAAATTATGAAAAAAATCCAATGTTAGATGCTAAATTTTTAAAATTATATTGTAATAACAAAATAATTTTAAACGTCATTTGATCACAAAACACAATTTCCGCCTTATGACAGTGTTGCTGATGATGTGTGACGTATTATAAACGAGTTATATACAGTCTGTCCAGATTTCGATGCTCACCATTGGTATATCGGTTATTAGAATAGGGGAATGTTTTGCACAATTCAGTGCTCGCAACAAATCTCATTTCAAATTCATTCGGACTTTTTACAATTTTGAGATATTGTGAAAAAACCAATATTTGCCGATTTGAATCTTCCTCAATAAGTCGATAACGCCTAATGCGATCGCATTTAAACTCTAACATTGTCGAGTTGGTGTTAACAGTAACCCCCGATTTTCATTTGTTTCGAAGTTCTTAGCGCTATCTTTTGTTTTTCGTATGGCGGCCATATTGAATTTTTAATAAGTTAGATAGTCCTTAAAAATAGCTTATCAATAATGTACAACATGCCTAATAAAACTTTATTTACACGAGAGATATGAACATTTGAATAAAATTTCACTCTAATACGGAATTAGTTGGCTATGAAATTAAATGGTAGTGTAAAACAGACGATAAATAAGCTCTGTCATTATTGACATGTAAAAGTGCAGTGAAATTGGTGGGAGATTTAGAACGTTGTGTAAGTAATTACCGTTAAGCATGGAGATTAATAAGAATTCGGTATACGCGTGTGTGACTTTTACGCTCATATATATTTTTATTGGATAAATTACATGTATAGATGTTTATTAGTATCATAAATAGATATCTTTAGGCCTGCATTGTTTTATAATTTTAAATTGAAATTCGAAATTTAGAATTGCTCCCGAAAACAACCCGACTGCGTACGAACGTATCCGACGAGTCGTGTGACCTCACTTGATTTGTTTACAAGCGTAAGCTTATTGTTAGCAGTCTTATATTGTCTTCATAAAAATTAATTTTGTCCGAACATAACTATATTCTTCTTATTTAAAAGTGGTAACATATTGTGGAAATATACTATACATACGTATACAACATTGAAAGTGAATTTGTAAAAGCTCAAAGTGACAATTTACCAAGTGTTGACCTTTTCATGATAATGCAATACATTCGATCAAATGATTGTTTCAACGCCGCCGAAATTAGAGGAGTTAAGGCTGAATCGTAAGTAGATAATTATTAATGTACCCTAGTTTCTTACATGTTCATTCACAAATTTATAAATCACTGAATTATGAGATTATATGTTAGTACCAAAAAGTAAGCACTGATGGCTAAGCAACATTTAAAAAGTTTTAATTTGGCTTAAATAGGTATCAGATTTTAGTTATACTAAACTGTGTGCAATATACCGGGTGTCCACAAAATAACGCCCCAGCTCGTAGCATCTTTATTTGAAGCCTGATTGTAACGACCGACATGTCAAATTAAACGACTTAAAAAGTACTATCAGAGGAATATCAAATTTTATTTTTAGCTATTCGATTCATCAAGGAACGATAATCAACTTTTTTATGTTAAATGGCCGCCTGCTACTTTTTTCACAGAATTTGATAAATATTTTTTTCTGAATTCAATGATGTAGCACAATACCGTTTCTTGTTTTATTTCAAGTTGTTAAAAAATAAAAAAACATTGCAAAAATTAGTAATAGAGTGCTTAGACATTATTGTCACCATGTGAATTTTATGTCAGTGTTGTTAAACCAATTTCAGTTGTTTCAGTTGTCATCATTTCATAATGAATAACGAATTCGTGGATATGCTTGAAATTTACTTTGGGTGTCACAAAAACAGTGCGCAAATTTGTAGAATCTGTGGAGAACGCTTCCCAGGCAGGCAAATACCGAATCGCCGTCAGTTTGTTCAATTGGAAATCAATTTGAGACGGTATGGATGCTTTAAAAAAACCTAGAACACAAACTCGGAAATTTCGAGATAAACGTTTTACTGTGTGTTGAGGAGAATCATTGGACATCTGTATAAGAAATTGCTTCAAATCGACAAGTTTACAGAGTAAATGTGTGTTCAGTTTTGAAAAAACATAAGTACAAAGCATTTGTGCCGCGCAAGATCCACACATTAGAAGAAGGTGATCCAGCACGTCGTATAAAAAATATAAAAAAATACTGTAACGAAATGACTTGACGACGACAAAAAGCAGACACCATAAATCATCTCGGCGCGGCATATAAAAACGATATGTAAACAAGTCGTAAATATGTCATCTCACAGTATTGTTGGCGTAAACAAGGAAGAGTCCAGATTTCCACTGGTATATTACCGAAGTTACTGGTACATTTCGAGAACATTTCATGCAGGTGTATATGAGGCGACTGGGTCACCGATGGATGATTCATTGCGGAGAGGTAATTGCGGAATAGTTTCGGGAAAGAAAGTCCGTAAGAAGTAGCCGACGCGTCTAGAAATAAATAAATATAAGTCATACGGTAGAATAAATATAAGTCGTACGTTAGAAATAAATAAGTAGTGCCGTCTTATATAAATAGAAGTGTTACAGAAATACGGACAGAGATATTAGTAATAGAAATAAATAAATACAAGTGTTAATTTTAATTTATTAATAGTAGTTTGTGTGATACGATAGTTTTTATATTTTTATATTGTTTTATAATTTTAAGTATATAAATATACATACTGTTTTAAATAAATAATTGCACGAGTTGTTTATTGGAACCCGAAAACGTTACAATACTATGATCCGACGAATGTCAATTTACAAATAAAAAAAATGTAATCGCTATAATCATCGCTACTGGAATGTAGAAAATCCACATGTTTCCGTAGAACAAGCCCCACAAAGAAGATTTTTACTTAATGTTTGGTGTGGTATATTAGATGAACGAATAATAGGTTGTTCATCGATGGAAATCTTACCCAGCAAAAGTATTACCAATTTTTATGTGAAGACTTACTAGAAGTTTTTGACAATTTAACTTTAAATGAAAGAAATAATTTAGTTTTTCAACAAGAGGGGCTATTCCACACAATGTCATAATCAAGTGAGAGTTTTTGAATAGAGAATTTGGAGATCGTTGGATGGAAACATACGGACCTATTTTGTGACCAGCTCGTTCTTGTGATCTGACCCCGATGGATATTTTCTTCATGGGCTATTTGCAAGATATTATTTATACCACACCTCCTGATACAGTCAAAGTTTTGCGAAATCGAATAATCGACGCATGTCTCGAGAAGTTTTCACGAATGCTACGTTAGATGTGATACCCAGTGTCGGCAGTGCCTTGAAAGGGACGGCGCCCAGTTTGAGCATTTCCATTAATTTTTTGATAAAATAAGTTGATTTCATTGAAAAGTTAAAAAAAAATCATTGTATGTATTATTAAACGGTTGTTTTATTGAAAATACCTTAAATGTGAGAACGTTCTTATTTAATGTAAGGTGCCACCAAAGCCTTTTAATTTTAGTCATATTATGGTTGACACAACTTCATACTATAGTTGTCATGGTTACATTACCGGTCTCTTTAAGGGTGAGATGATTATTGGAAAGTGATAGTACATTTAAACACAATGTTTTTTATTTTTTAACAAATTGAAATAAAACAAAAAACTGTATTGTGCTACATCATTGAATTCAGAAAAAAAGTCTTTATCAAATTCTGTGAAAAAAGTAGCAGGTTGCCAGTTAACATAAAAAAGTTGAATATCGGTCCTTGACGAACCGAGTAGCTGAAAATAAAATTTGATATTTCTCTAATAGTACTTTTTAAGTCGTTTAGTTTGGTATGTCGATTGTTACAATCAGGTTTCAAATAAAGGTGCTACGAGCTGGGGCGTTTCTTTGTGGACACCTTGTATAATCCATAATTGTTACTAAGTTAGGTTATATTTTTAATTAACAATAATTTACAGGTCAATGAGGAAAAACTATGTAAATAGTGCAGTTGGTTATGTGCAAGTGAAGAGAGAAGCCAGTAAATGTATTGTTAAGTTTGAAATATGTCCAGAACACAAAGTACGGGCAAAGAATTATGAACAATTAATGGTAGTTGATGAAGAAGAAGAGGTCATTGAAAGTGTAAAGTGTCTTGGGTGTGCTGCTTCAGAAGGAGGGTGTAAACATGCCCTTGCTTTTTTAATGTGAGTTCATGACAAAAGCACTCAGCCTGCTCCAACTGCAGTAGAGTGTTATTGGAAGAAACCTACATTGTCGAAAGTAGGTTCAACTATACCTTTTATTACAACAGTGAATTTTGGAGGAATGGAAAAAATTCAGTGTGCAAGTTCTTCTGCAGACTTTTTTCAAGATTTAATAGACGAAGGTAAAGAAGCTGGAGCAAGTTGTCAGTTGTTGAAATATTTTGGAGATGTTACTAATATTACTAATTTAGGACTTCATAGGCTTTTACATTCCTTTAGACAGTCTAAAGGGAATTCATATGACGATTTCTTATTGTTTGCAAAAGGAAAAATGCCTCATGATCGTTGTCAAGAAGTTGCTGATAATACTAAAAATCAAAGTTCTTGTGATTTTTGGTTTGAGCTACGTTATGGCAGGTTAACGGCATCAAAGATCTATAATGCTGCACATACAAATGTAATAGATGGCAGCTTTGTTAATTCTGTGATAGGAGCTCATAAAACATATCAGACAAAAGCAATGAAACGAGGAGTATTTTTGGAAGCTAGTGTACTGAAGGCAGTAGAACACAAACTAGGTAAAAAAATTAAAAAATCAGGCTTAATTTTAAATGGCAATTATCCAGAAATTGGAGCATCTCCTGATGGTGTTATGGAAGATTTTGTGGTGGAGATTAAATGTCCAAGTTCAAGTAAATCGTACCATCAATATATTTTGAAAAATGGTAACATAGCCACGAAGTATAATGCTCAAATACAGCTACAAATGTTTCTTCTAAATATGAGAAAAAGTTTATTTTGTGTTGCAGATCCACAGTTTGAAGAAAATAATATTGTAAATATTTTGTAGGTAAAATATGATGAAGTTTTTCTTAATGGTTTGTTGCAAAAAGCTAGAGAATTTTGGAAAAATGTAATATTTAAGCGATTACTAGATTCTGATTGATTTGTTTTTTTACTTGTGACTTTTTATTATAATAAAGAAATAATTTATACAACTCTTTTATTTAATTAAATATAAAATACATTATATTAACTTTGTTATAAACATATATATACATTATTTTTTTATAATGCCAGATTGTAAATTAATTAACGCACAAACAATAATTACAATATGATCCAAATATTTAATTGTTTTGTTATTGATGCATGAATGTGGTTTTAAAATTTTAAACTCCCGAACTCTCCTAATAACCCTTTCAATGTGTATACGAAGGGCAGCAATTTTTTTTAGTTTCAAGAACCTCTCCCTTAGTACTTTTTACACCTGCTTTTACACTTGGAGGTCTAATAAGTGTACAGCCTAAAGGTTGCAATAACACATCAATTCTCTTAAATCCACGATCCGCCATAACTGCACAATTTTTTGATAATATTTTTAAATATTCACTTTTTTCAACTATCATAATGTCAGTTGTACGATCACCAAATCCATTCGAAACAAAATTTATCAAACCATCTGGAGTAGACGATATGAGGTATTTCATCGTGTTTGTCTTTTTATAATCTGACCAAGTGCATGCCTGCTTCACTGGATCAGATGGCTTTTCTATCTCGACCTCAAAACAATCAATAATACTCTGTACATTGTGGTAATTTGCTCTAAATGCTATTGGTAATAGCAGTTTAATTTTTTCCTTGGATGGCCAATAAATTAAAGTTTTAAGAAAAGCACTCAGGCAAGGAACAGTTTTGTTAAAATTTTAGCTGCTTGTCTATCAGACAGACCAAAATCATCACCTATGTAACTAAATGGTAAGTTTGTTTTGATTTTCTTTAATGTTATGTAAATATTATTTAAACTACAAGAGGTGTAGCGTTGCAGTAAACCAACCACAAAATATGAATCTTCTGGTATTCCTAAATACAATCTTGATTTATGGATGGCCAAATATTTAGATCGTTTAATGGATATTTCTTTAATTGTTTCATTCTCCATGTTTTCTATAATTATACTTGAATTAGATTCATTACTACTGAAATATGTAATGTTGGTATCACTTTCAGATGTAACACTATACAGAGAAGTATTTACAGTATCTGAAGATTTTGATGGACTTGGCATATGATCAAGTTTAATTGATTTAAAAGGTGAGCATGCAACACTAACACTTTTAGTTATGTGCAAATCATCTGTTTGCATCAGCTTGCTTCGATAATATGGTTTGTACTGTGTAGACCTTGTTCGTTGGTCTTAAAAGTTTGTGTGGACTTTTCAGAGCTACTTGAAGGCATAGGTGGAGTATCTTCAACAATAGAACTGGCTTCTAAATGATGTGGCATAGATGGTAATGATGACACTGGCACTGCTTCATTACTCAATATCGACGACTCAGTGGAAACATTTGTACTGTCCTTACTTAATAGGGTGTCGATTAAATTCATCCTAGATCTCTTAACAGAACTACTTCTTTCAGGTGCATATGAAGTACGCTTCCTATCAGCTTGGCAATGGAATATATGAGGGACTACATGTTCCTTTAGGTATATTTTACCACCCATCAATTTATACCTAATGTAATTATCTACATCCTCTTCCAACTGAAATAAAAGAATACTTATAAGTGCAAATCAAAGTTAACAAATGAAATATACATACATTAAAATGATCTTCACACACAAATCCTCTAGTGTTGTCAGATAAATCATCTTCGTTGCAACCACAATTTTCTCTTTTTTAAATGTTTATCGGCTGATCCAGCCGGTAGCGAAATAAATATTTTATCAGGCGTTCTAATTGATGTAGAGTGGCACATAGGAACTAAACAATATTTAGAGTATTTAACACTACTTTTATCCATAATTTAACCACCGAAACTGTATAGTAAACAATAGAAACAAACAGCACACAAAATGTAAATAGATATTCCTACGTCACAGCATAAAATCCTGACGTCACACACGTTATGGCGGGAATTTAAATTCGCACATCTTTTATTTACTTTTTTGTTACTAAAATGTGTGTTTTAAGGAAAATTGATAGCGATAAGTGTAATTACAAGCATTGCTAAACCTAATTTGTTACGCTGTAAAATTTACTTATGTGTTTAGTTCTCGAAGGATTATGTGCCTTGTCTAAGTACGTAGATTTTGTATAAGCACGAGACTTTCTGAGTGTGCCTTGTACATCGTTCGTTTCACCGGTTGAAAGGACCGCCTGCCGTATATGTATGTGTGTGCTAAATCGACTATTGTACCCTTAGAGCCCTAGGTCGCGAACCGTGGATTTGATAGATGTGTAATATGTATTATCGAGCAAATACCCTCTATTTGTGTAAAAAACCTCTGTATCTATGTAACTAATTCTAATTCTCTTATCTCTAGCTTATTTTACCCTACCTGTAGTTTCGTATTTTCTGCATTTGCAGTTACTTTTTACGCCTGTTTCAGTGTTATCAATATTTCCTTATTCATTACTTCCGTTCTCTACGTAGTGCATTTATGTGCGTCTTTAAATTCTTGACACGCACTGTATTAACTGCCGCCTGTGTTTATGTGTTTCCCTAGACATAGACCCTCTAGCACGTCTGAATTGTATTCGGCCTTCGTGTTTATGACACTGAAAAATGCAAGGAGTGTTAATTGGAGAAGTGCTTGGAATATGGGGCATACTTTTAATTGTTTTGCTGATCCCTTGTTACTCAATCATTGATATTCTAAGTGTTAGTAACTTCTGTTAATTCTTCCTTGGAACTGCCGTGGAGGTTAAGTATCGTTGATACTCTGAAATATATGTTTTGATCGGTTTTCTTAACCGTCTGCTTGTAACGTGATTTAAGATTTTGGAAATTTCAATAGTTACCTGCTGGATCCGTTTTCTTTCGTAATAAATTGTATCTACATTTGGAGGTTTGTTTTGTTTTCTATCTGTCTAATGTTTGGTTACGTCGCTTAGATGGTTGTGCGTTTCACGGATTGCCAACGTCTAGCATGAAATTCCCTCTCGAACTGCCGACTCTTGATTTCTACGTACATTTGTAAGAATGTGTCCCTTATTTTCTTTCCGTCTAAGTTATGTGTAGGGTTGCGTTAATTATAATTAAGTCACGATGTCGACTCCCTTAATTGTCAATTTAGATTTGTGCCTATGATGTTTATTTGAAATCTCCCGCCTTTCGCTCAGTGATACTTCCGTGCTTGTGACTTTTGCGTGTACCTGGCGCGCATGAGATATGGAAGAAGATTCCCGTTTCCACTTCACTTTATAGTCGGTTCTTGTGTAAGAACATGGTGTGCAAATTGCTTATCTTCCTTTAGTACTTAGGTACATTATCTATGTAGATATTTTCGCGTATGCAGCTTTAATTGGAGTAAGCAGTAATTACCGTTACCTTAATTTTGGTAATTTTTCGTGAGTTTCTATCGATATACCGTTACATAAAATTCACGCATGGCCACGTGCTGGTCTTCTTAATTCGAATTTTGCACCCTTGTGTGACTTGTGAAGTCGTTTATCGCGGGATCTCCATTATCATTTTGGGGTAAGTGTTTGAAACTTTGTGTAAATTTTCGGGATTTTATTTTGGTTTTCTTTTCTCGTCTAATTTAATAGGATTCTTTTGACGGGCACAAAAGCCCTCAGTAGCCGATAGGATTCTTTTGACGGGCACAAAAGCCCTCAGTAGCCATGTGTCTGGTAATATCTCCCCGCAATATCATGGAAGGGTATGGTGGATACTATCGTTGCTGCAGTAGTTGCTCTTAGACGTCTATCTGTCTGTTGAAGTGGAGTCTTTCGACGAGGGGGCCCTCCGCCATATTGGTTCCGGGAGCGTCCATTTTGTCAGTTAAGTGCAACTAACGTTGTAATTTTACATCCTAATTTACGACTGAATTACGACGACTTTTTTTACCAGAGTGCTGGACTTTATCTTGCCTGAATTTGACCTAAGAATTGTTGAGTGGCTATAATAACTAACGCACCACTAGTTAACTGCAAGGTCACATATTAATCCTAAATAAATTATCGTTATTTTTCATGTTTTTGCTTTGCAAACTGGTTTTGCGGAATACAGGGAGACCCTAAGAAGTTTAGATAAGGGCTCTCACTGTCATGTTGAATAATTAGTTCATTAATAATTTTAGTAGGTCATTACCGTAGTTATGTAACTTTTGTTGTGTTGAAAATTAAATTAATCATTAACTTTTGTAAATTCTTTAATGGAGCACTATATCCCTTGTAAAGTTAACCTTTAACTTAGTAACTATCCAGTAATTTCATTTCCGAAATCATATTAGTATTTCTCTTGGTTGTGCTGAATTTAATCTTGTTTTTTTATAATAATAATATTTTGCGCGTTTATTACCGAAAGTTAGAAGTTTGACTTTTACGTATGTTCATTTAATTTTCCCTGAGCTAGTTGAAATCTTTGCTGCAGGAATATATTTTGTACGGGAAGCTCAGTGTAATTTTGTATATTGTAAAATTTCCTTTCTAATTTTATCTATAATAATATGACATTTGTTAATAAGTAACCGACTTTTAAATTAATTTTGAACCTGTAATCAAACCTTGCGTTTGGAATTTAACGAATTTTTCACTATATTAGTCTAAGTCTTATGTACTGGATGATAATTATTCTCTTGCGTACGTATTAATTCACATTTGTGTTAACCTTGCCGTTGTGGCGTTTCTATGATTTTATTTGTACTTTAACTATGTGAGGTAATGAAACGTTTCTGCTACCAACCATCTGCTGCTGAAACGCAGAGATTATGTTCTAGTTTTAAGACTTGTTATTTCCTTTTATAATTCATTATTATTACCTAACGCTTTGCGTACGAAATTTATCAAACTGTCTAGTATTCATTTCTTTTTTTTGTGTGTAAATCAATTTCAGTCAACGTTTGTTAATCTTCTTTTACATTTAAACTGATCAGACCGCTTTGTGTCACTGGAATTATTCTGTTATACTTTAACTTTTCTTTTAATTTGTAAAAAAAAATATATAACACAACCAACTTTTACATTTAATATATTTTAAAAAAAAATAATAACTTGATTCACATATCTTTTAATTAAATCTCGCTACTTTCCGTAATATCTTTTCTTTTATTTTACCTTTACATAACTCATATAATATTGTGACAAGCACGTACATAAGGTAGGGTGCTTTTTAATATACTGGGTGATCAATAGGAAACCCGCTGGAGGGACACAGCCAGTGGTAGCTCATAGGAGGCGCAGGTAGGTTATCGTAAGGTAACACAGTGTCCTGGTGCCCGGACAACGTCGCTAGCGTCGTTGCCGACCGACGCTCTACTTTTAGGTGTTCTAGTTTACCTGAACCGTCACGCCGTCTGCGACAGAGTTAGCTCGGCCCTGCGTTTCCCAGATTTTATCAACCTCCAGTGTGATTCTCCGTTTCTTTACCTTAATTTTAGACATTTATCTTAGTGCGACGTAGGTCCGGTAGCAAATTACACTAAAAATAAAAATTGTGAGTAATCCCTATTGATATTGATACACACATTTTCAAATGAAGTAAAGGTTGATATGTTGCAAGTTTATTTCAAAGTAAACAGAATCTCTGAAAATGCTTGCACAAGTTACACTCAGCGTTTTCCGGAAAGACCACAACCACACCGGACAATTTTTAGCAGAATAATCAGAAATTTAGTGAACTATGGAAGCTTCGAACAAAAAAGACCTATCAAGTTAACAATGCTGAACAATCCAAGTACATCAGTACGTCGAGTGGCTCGAGAAACTGGAATTCCGAAATCTAGTGTTTACAGAACGTTGAGAAAAAACAAATATATACAAACCAACAATTGTGCAGGGTTTAAGCGATAATGATTATCAGCGAAGATTACAATTTAGCAGGTGGTATCTACAAAAATGTGAAGATGATACTGATAATATAATAAAAAACAAAAAAGAAGTCAATAAAAGTTCGTACCAATCAAACCACACCAGAGATTAAAACCAAATAGAACTTGAAATCTTCTTTGATTTACCAAATGTGGATTTTCAATAGACCAGTGATGATAGTTATGCCTATTGAACACTCGGCAGTTGGTAAACCGTGTTTCATCTGTCCAAAGTATTTTCCTAGAAAAATCAATATCATCTTCACATTTTTGTAGAAACCACGTGCTAAATTGGAATTGTATGGGTGGTATTTGTTCTTTCTCAACGTTCTGTAAACACCAGATTTCGGAATTCCAGTTTCTAGAGCCACTCGACGTACTGATGTTCTTGGATTGTTCATAACATATTGTAAAATATTATTTTGAAGTATATCAGCATTGTTAAATTGATAGATCTTTTTTGTTCGAAGCTTCCATAGTTCACTCAATTTCTGATTATTCTGCTAAAAATTATCCGGTGTGGTTGTGGTCTTTCCGAAAAACGCTAAGCGTAACTTGTGCAAGCATTTTCAGAAATTCCATTTATTTTGAAATAAACTTCCAACATATCAGCCTTTACTTATTTGAAAATGTGTGTGCCAATATCACAATTCTTATTAATCTCCATGATTAACGGTAATTACTTAAACAAAGTTCTAAATCTGCCAACAATTTCACTGCACTTTTACATGTCAAAAATGACAGAGGTTATTTATCGTTTGTTTTACACTACCATTTAATTTCATAGCCCACTAATTCCGTATTAGAGTGTTCATATCTCTCGTGTAAATAAAGATTTATTAGGCATGTTGTACATTATTGAACAGCTATTTTTAAGGACTATATACCGTAATCCGGGGTGTATTCGAACACGTTTGGCATGTTTTTTTCATTTAACTTTTTGAAATCGTGAAAAAAAATGTGAAAAAAATTTACTAAGATGGCTTAGACTTTCTTCTATGGATTCCTCAATATAAATTGTTTTGGTTTTCAGCCAAACTTTTTTTTTGATAGACAATCTAACGTTCGAATTCACCTCGGTTAGCGTGGTGAATTTGAACACCCATTTATTTATGGAGAAATTCAAGTTTAGACTCTCCCATGGGTTAATTTGAACGTACATTTTAAAAAAATATATATTTTTGACGAGTGGGATGGCAAAAATCGCGAGAAAAAAAATACAGGGTGATTTAAATAACAAAGTAAAGGCTGTCTATAAATGATTATAGCATCGTGGTGTGCTGTGAATTTTATTTCATTACAAGAACGAAAACAAAGGAGCATTCCGCTCTATAAAACCTAGGTAACACCTATTACATAGGTAAGTAACAAAATATAAAACAAAAAAAAAGCAATTCTGACCAATTTGAAAAAAATATAGAACATAAAAATATAAAATAAGATAAATCTCATCATTCGAGTTTCGGTGATTTTCAAAAACATATCTATTTCTCCTCAAGTCTTTTGGACACTTTAGTTTTAGAACAACGGCAGAACAATTCACCAAACTTTCATCTTTATTTGTTGGAAAGAAAAAGTAATTTTTTACCTTTGAATTTGTCAATTTCTTATTCCTCATAAAGTTAACAAGCAACAAATCTTTATCAACAATTTCGGTTATCTTACTAATATAATATTTCAATTTATCTTTCTTTGGACATGTAAACTTAACTACAACAAAGTCATCACTATTGAAGTTATTTTCAGGTAAAATATCACAGAGCGTTTCATTTTGAGTTCCATGATTATAGTCTTCTTCAACGTCAACGTCTTCTTCGAGGTCTTCGTTTTCGGATTTAGAAGATAAAGCCTCTTGCAGTTCCTCAGATTCATCAGACGATGACATGGAGTATTTTGATTGTTTCTGACGAAACGAGACGGTGGAAGTTTTTGGATCAGTCTTATTCCAATCATTCGAAGTAATTCCTTTCCCTGGGGCAACATTGAGCTTTTTTCCTCTTTTCTTCGTTGTTTGGTTTTCAACAACACGAGATCCTTGCAGGAAATCAACAAATGTTGACGACCACTCTTTGTCAAGTTCTTGTGGGGTCCATTTTGGTAATTTGTCCAGGACAATGTTTTTATTCAAAGGCACTATTCCGCAGGCCCTGAAGCCTGAGAGAATATTATTTTCAGACTTCGCATTGATTTCATCCAGGGCTCTCTGAAGGAAACCAGGAAATTCCGATTTTGGCACAACGCCTCTATTCTTCAATTTCCATTCGCTTAAAATTTTTCGCCAGCTCTTCTTAAATGGGCCGAAGCAGGAGACATCCAACGGCTGCAACATTGGACCGCATTCGGTGGCAGTAAAATAAAACAGATGTCATGTTTTTGACATTCTTGAATCACATGCATTGAGACATGACTAGTCAAGTTATCTCCAATTTAGGCTTTTTTTCCCGCACACTTCTTGAAATACGGTAGAGCTATTTCTTGTAACCAATTTTCAAATATCGGTCCATCAAACCAGCCACTCTTCGATCGATTGTATACAGCTCCAGGTGGTCCATTTTCAGTCTAGGTCGGGTATACATGGATCGATTTGTACACCACATATGGGGAAAGCAATGTCCCAGAACCACTAGCAGCTATCATAACGGAAGTGCTAGATTTGCTGGAATCTATGATCCTGTCAACTCGCTTGGCGCCTCTTCTAGTGATGACCTTGACTCGGTCGGGATCATCGGACAAATTGGTCTCGTCATAATTCACTATGTTAGAAGGGGGTACCCCTTCCAGGCTCTCTCCTAATGAAGCAAAATAGTCATTAATCATCTGTATGGATAATTCTGCCCGACATCTTTTTATATTTTGCGAAAGCCTTTCTGAGAGATTTCTGTCTTTTCATAAAATGATAGAACCATTCTTCCCCTGGGAAATTGTTTTTGAAACGTCTGACCGTTTTTCCTTTTCTATCAAGATATTGTTTAACCAGGGAACGAATATCGTGCCTGGTAAATGGAAAACCCCACTCAGATGCCTTTAGAATGCCGTTCACCAGCATAGTTTCTTCTTCTTTCTGCAAGGAAGTTTGCCCTCCAGGTGTTGATGGATGTTTCCCTTTCAGCTTATTGCATAACGTGGAAGCAGGGACCCCGTACTCGTCTGCTGCACCTCGTATAGTGTTCCTTTCAATATTTGTTTTTTGATAATTCCTGTATTGCTTTTGTCCCGGCTGCCTTTTGTAGATCCGCGTCATGTCGTTCGAATTCACCTCGCTGAAAGAAGATTTTCCACTTAACAATTTTTTTTTTAATGTACATTTTTAGGATCGTTTAGAGGTTAGGTATGTGTTGAGAACATAAACCCACAGGGCCTTGCAAAAATTCAGCTCGATTCAGTTGAAAAATCCCAAGTTTCAGAAGTAGTTTTCAGGAGTATGTGAACAATGACGTAATATCCACATTTTTCAATATTTTTTGGTCACTTACCTTGTTTTAACTTCGGCTTGCACTAACCACGAGGTGATAGGCCAGAATGTTTACTACGGAACAGTATTTATTTCATTTAGACGCACCTAGTGGCATCTGTTAAAATTTCATAAAAACAAAACCGCCGCGGAACGTTCAAATTCAAACTGTGCGTTCAAATACACCCCGGATTACGGTACCTAATTAAAAATCCACTATGGCCACCATAAGAAAAACAAAAGATAGCACTAAGAACTTGGAAACAAATGAAAATCGCGGGTTACTGTTAACACCAAAAAATTTGTCTTAAAAAAATGTCTGAACAATGTCAGAGTTTAAAAGCGATCGCATTAGGCGTTATGGAGTTATTGAGGAAAATTTAAATCGGCAAATATTAGTTTTTTCAAAATATTTGCGAGCACTGAATTCTGCAAAACATTCCCCATTTAACCGTTCCTCTAGTCTTCTAATAACCGATATACCAATTGTAAACATCGAAATCTGGACACACTGTATAAACAAACACAACCTCATACTTTTTTTTTTTTTTTATTTGCGGGGTAATTAGTTTCTGATTAAAATCTTCTGAATATAGAGGTAATAAGTGTTCGGTAAAACAGGAAATGTCTTTTATTTTTAAATTGGATTATACTTTTTTTCTGCAAGCTCATTAAAAATAATTTCAAGTTATTAATATTTACACTTATATTGCACATTTAGAAAATAGAATTGTTCTATTTAATCAGGTTATCCTAAATATTAACAATTACATTTACTGTTATAACTAACATAACAGTACAATATTTGAGGACAGATATTAAAACTTCTAATTTTTATAAAACAGTACGTGCAATTTCCCAATTTAATTTGTGCAATTCTATAACAGTTAAATTTAAAACGTGCTGCAAGGGCAATGGAAGTCATTTATAAGATATAAATATTGGTGTCAGAATATATTCAAAGTTAAAAAATTTTTTTGTTGACAGTAAGCAATAAATCACTTTGATGGGATACTTATGTGTGTATATTTCATTCATAATCTTCTTTTGGTGTTTTTATTTAGTTCTCGGATTACAGTTCCAAATAAATTCCGTCTGGTTTAGTTTCGTTATTAGTGTATAGATGGTAATAGTTGTCTTAGCTGCTTTCTACCACCAGATACCAGCACATTATAGCAGGATTTACTCGAAATTTTATTGTTGATTTTACGCTGGGTTTCCACTTAATGTATGAAGAAATACACGTTAATAATTAAACACTATTTATTTACTAACACATATTAAAACTAATAAACACAAATATACACGTGGTTGTTCTGTTGATGTTACATCTTCTCGGAGACTCTTGGGATACTGAATTTTTCTTTTTTGCTTTCCTGAATTGTTGCGTGTTCTCCCTCCCGTTTTGGAGGGGTGAGTCTAATTAACGGTACTATAGTTGATATTGCAACAAAGTATTTCATGTGGCCACTAATGGGTTCAAAATTCCCAAACACAAATTGAGAATAATGGATTATTGCAATACCATTACAAGAATCATAAAATTTAATACATAACAGGAATAAATTGTAATGAGACGAAGGTACCTATTGTATAACTGTGCCGAAGGTTACTCCTCTTTGTGATTTTAGGTATTAAGGGGGTACGGTAGATTTAAAAAAAGTGTTAGAGCTTCTAAATTCAGTCTTTATTTGTAAAAGTAGGAACGTATAGGGTATGTATCATATAAATATATGATAAATATGTAAGAAAAAAGTGGAATTCTGCGTATTTGAATTTGAAAAAGTTACCATTTTATGTCAATTATAAGTAGAGATTGAAAATCGCCATGAAACTCATATTCGAGGCATGGAAAATAGAGGCCGCAAGCATTGTCTTCGTACTTTTTTCTTTAATTTATATACATCTATAAGACAGTAGTAACAATATAAAAATGCAAATAAATTGAATGCCGATAAAACTGTGTATGCTAGATACAAATGCATTTTTAAAGTGAGATGACATGTAGAGTTAAATGTAACATCATGTAAAATTAAAAAAAAATTAATATTATAAAAATTAAACAATTTATTCTCGACAAATGCTAAACTGTTCCGCCCCTCGTAAGCCCCTCCACTTTATTGCTTAGGGTGTGTGGCTAATAACAACAAACCACTCCTACTCTGTCCCTACAATTTATAATCAGTTGCGTTCAATGCGGTCGATACTGATAGTATGCTAATAGTTCGATAATCGCATATTTTGCAAAGATTTATAGTGTTATCGCAATGCCTAAAGCAAGAGTTCGTGCTTCTAGAACACATAAGAGAATTCCAAAATCGCGATTAATTATAAATTTGAAGAGGATACTGCGGTAAGTTAAACATTTTTTCATGTATTGGAAAGCTATTTTGATATCCTAATATCTCTTATTAAGATGCAACTTGTAATATCTTTAAACGAATCTGATTACTAGCGCAACGATATTATGAAAATATGTATGTATACATTGCCCACATGTCTCAATACTCTACCATCATAAAATAATTTGTTTTCTAATTTCGGCTATAATAGCGCTATCAAAACATCTAAAACGATGCGGTTATAGATTATTTAGTGCAGTTACGTTTTTGAAAAGCAATCAATTCAAATTTCATATAAAATTCAAATGTCGAATTATCAGATGCAGACGTACTGTAAATAGATATTTTATTGTACTGTACTTTTATACTGTAAACAAAAACAGAGGAAACATTATTACACGAAAATTGAAAACGTAGTATTTACTGGTATGTATTTACTAATATGTGTTTAAATATGGTCTAAGTAGGTACCACGTAAAAGTAGACATGATATCCAACATGTTACTATATGCATACATTTTAGGACAAAGTCTCAAGTTGAACATACTGATCTAAGAACTCCATTAAAGATAGGAGATATACCTACCGAGTAAGTACGTAAAACCATACTTATAGATAGAGCTTTTAATTACTTTCTTTACAGAAACTTTCAAAAGCAGTTCAAGCCGCTTATTTCTGAACAGATTTTTCCAGATCAAATTTTACTGTCCTCCCAAAATAACAGCGAAATGTAGGTTTAAAATGGTATTATTGTATTTAATATTAATGAAAATCGATTAATTTGAAAACTTACATAATTGTGATATTTAAAGTAATTAAAATTGTTTTTTTTTCAATTTTAATTCAACTCGTTGCAGCATATACTTAGAAATTGGTGGATAATCCCCACGGAGGCGTCTTCCCCTTAGTTATTTTCAGATGTATTCTTTTTTTTTATTAACCTTACACGACGCCGTCAAAGTTTGAATAGACATAGTAGAAGAAATATAAGAAGCAGATTAAATTAACACAAGAAAGCAGTAATCCAATGAACAAAAAACACTGTCCCAAGAACATTGTATTTATAATATTCGCTTCCTCAATATCGATAGTTATAGATGACAACATAAAATATCAGTAAGAGTTATTTGACACTAATCACAGACAGGTATATAAGGTAAATTTACACTCTTACATTTAGTTGAGTAAATTCTTTGGGAATAGTACTATATACCGAAGCATTTCTTAGAGAGAATTCTAATAAATAAAGTCAAACAACATCAAGGGTTTCCTATTTTGATCTACAATAAAGCATTTATAAAAGCTATCTGAAGAAATACGTTTATTTTGAATAGTAGACGAAGAAAGACTTAATTTGTGGATTAACTGCCAATTTCTATACACCCACTATATACATGTATACGTGATAGTAGTTACCTATGGGTATTTAAACGCATGTCATGATTTGTTTACAGCGAAGAAAATTTACCAGACCTTGAGTATGAGACTGATGTCAATTATAAGAACCCATTAAATATTTTGGAGGGTCGCCGAATTGTTGATTTGGCCCATCTCCTCAATGAGTACGAGAAAGTTATTTCTCATTCAAAAAAGTGCACTTTAGGTAAGATGGAACTGGAAAAAGAAACAAGAAATGGCCTGGTTTCCAAATTACATTTTTATTGCACAAACTGTGAAAGAACCTGTGTAATAAGTACTGATCCTGTACCTGTAAACAACAACAGTAATCTGAATAAGAGTGTCGTTTGGGGAAATTTATCTACAGGATTGGGACATACTCAGTGCGAAGAGCTTCTTAGCGTTCTTAATATTCCATTTATGTCATCAAAAACATATACCAAGTTGACAGCTGATGTTAAAAAGGTGTGTTTTAATGAATTTTTTTAATTTCATTTTTATATTAACACGTCTTTAAAGTTTTGGGAATACTATCTCTCTGAAGAAATGAAGAAAGCTGGGGAAGATGAAAGGAAAATTGCTCTGGAAAAGGGTCAATGATGGTACTCCCTACATAACAGTTATTGCTGATGGTGGATGGAGTAAAAGGACGTACGGTCATGGATATAATGCTCCATCCGGAGTTGTAGGTTTACGTAAATTAGCATAATTATTCACATAATTGATTACTTTATTTATAGGGTGTAATAATTGGGAGTGTTACAAAGAAACCATTATTTTTGGGGGTAAGAAATAAAGTTTGTTCTACCTGTTCGTATTACGAAGGAAAAAATATGTCCGCAAAACTGCATCATTGCTCAAAAAATTTCTCAGGCCCATCTACAGCTATGGAACAAGATATCATAGTGGAAGGCTTTGCTCAAAGTATAGTGCAACATGGCGTTATTTACAAATATTTTATAGGTGCGGAGCTTTATCTTTTCTTTTTCTTTGCTTTGGAATATTTAACAGAGTTAATAATATCGATAAAACATGTAACTCCTAGTGCTTCATAATGTTCTTCGATAGTAAATTGTTTTATATTTTAGGTGATGGGGATTCAAGCGTTTATGCACGTATTGTTGAAAAAGTTCCATATGGTCGCCAAGTCATAAAAATAGAATGTGCCAATCATATGACCCGCTGTGCAAGCGATAAATTACACAAGTTAGCCAGCAATACAAAATATTCCATCCAATCACGTAAAATATTGACTGAAAAGGTAAACAATATTTCAAGATTGGAAAGGTTAGTGCAGGGAATTAGGACAGCAATAAAAAATAACTTTGAAAATTCTGTAAATTTGAGAGAGGATCTAGCAAATGCACCATACCATGTATTAGGCAGACATTCAAAATGCAGGTAATATATACATCATTATCTTGTTTTTTACTTAAATTCATAATAACCCATTTAATGGTTTAGAAACACATTTTGTAATCCAGTAAAGCAGGAAGAGGATCTAGTAAACAAAATTGACAGCTCTTTCTTTATTGAAATTAAAAAGATTCTAGAGCCATTAATAAACAAGGCTGATCGATTAGTGTATAATGCGACAACAAACCAAGCGGAAAGGTAATGATTTAGTATTACATATAGAAATTACATGTTACATATTCTGATATTGCAGGTATATGTCTTTGGTTGTGAAATGTAGTGGAGGTAAAAGAATAAACTTTTCAAAGCGATGGTCCTACACTGCTCGAGCTTATGCAGCGGGTATATTACATACGCACGGTCCAGGATGGCATTCAAAGGCATGGGTTGGAGCACCACCTAAATATTTAAACCTAGTTTGCGATAGAAAACGCAAAATTGCTGAAAAAAGGCAGCAGGCAGTTTTACCAAAAAAAAAAGAAGATGAAAAGCGCAGCTTTAGATAAGCATTACGGTCCAGACGCTGTACAACCAGATATAGACAACCAAGTTTTTCTAGAGAAGAAACAATTATTTTTGGGAAGGTTAGCAGAAAACTGTGCTACAAAAGAAAAAATTAGTGAAATAGAAGAAGCCACGCGAGGTCAGCATGATAATAGTTTTTGGAGAGAAATTAGAAAAAGCTACCTAACCGCGTCCAATTTTGGGATTGTCATTAAAAGAAGATCGTCAACGCATTGTCACAATCTTGTTAAGAGACTGCTCTATACCAACAAGGAACTTCTTACTCCCGGCATTTTATTTGGACGAACGCATGAAAGTGTTGCAATTGCCAAATATGAAAGTTATATGAACGTTGTCGTCAAACGATGTGGATTTTTTATTGACGCTAATAACCCATTTTTGGGAGCATCACCTGATGGACTTGTGGGAGAAAATGGCATAATAGAGGTGAAATGTTTAGCGTCTGTTGACAAATTGTTAGAAAAAGATGGGAGAAATGTTTGCTATACTATTGATGGCAATCAAGTGAAGTACCTATGTTCAAACGTCTATAATATTAGCAATATTAAACAAGATTTTTTTTTAGGTTAAAAACTTCTCACAATTATTATTACCAAATCCAGGGACAATTAGCTATTCTAAAACGTGATTTTTGTGACTTCATTCTTTTTACAAAAACTGATTTCCACGTGGAAAGAATATATAGAGATGATGAAGTTTGGGAAAATACTATGATGCCCAAATTACATAGCTTCTATTATAATTGTATACTTCCGGAAATCATTGATGGCCGAATTCCCAGAGGGATGAAAATTAGAGATGTTGACCACTCAGATTTAATGGAAACATAATATAGTTGAGTCAATCAAGATGGCGAAATAATCGAAACTTATATTAAGAGTTCTATTGTATACATTTTATATACATTATTGTCTTACCCTTATCGAATAAAACGAAGTACACTGAAAAAACAATTCTTTGAGTCAAGTACATTTTGTCTGACTCAACCAAATTATTGCTTTGTATATATTTATTAATTTAATTAATACAACAAATATAATTGTCTGATTTATTAATTATTATTTTTGCTATTATTGTAAATAGGTATTATCTAAAACATATAAGGAAGTACATCTAAGGGAATATGTTAAAAAGATAGTAACGTTCAAGAACATGAAAGATACTTATATGGATTAATGCCTATACACCTGTATATTCACTATTATTTAGCAAGTTTTTCCATATTTATTTAGTTTATTATATTTTAAGAATTGTATTTACATACATTTATATACCATATGATAATTTAATCCTATATTGTAATAATGATTAGTCTTTTACTATAGGCATTATCCGCAATTAAGTCTTTTAGATAGATTCTAATTACAAAGTTTCCCAACTTTCTATTTCTCAGTATCAGTGCCTAATACTGTATTGGTATAATTAGTTTGGCATATTGCTATTTAAGCCCATCATAAACTGCAATACCTGCTCAAATTTCAGTTATAATTAGCGATAGATTTCTATTGTGAACAATATGTATCCCTTAATAATTCGGGAATTCCGATCATTATATTAGTGTTGTATTTGTAAAAATGCTACTACTTTGTACCGCGCGATCATTTAAATTCTAAATTAGAGCAGGCTGTGAAATTTAAATTAAGTTGGTATATAAGTACTAATTTACAATTTGAATTGTCAAAGTGACGTTTCAAAATTAAATTTAAATCGATTACACATAAGATTCACAAATGTCACAAAGCATAACATAACCGCAACTTTCAATTAATCAATAATTGATATTCTGGACAACCTAATAAAAAAAATCCCGCCTGCTATAATTTAGAATTTAAATGATCGCGTGGTACCTAATTACTTTTGTTAACTTCACTTTATTTTGGTCTTCTAACATTAGGTAAAATGTATTGACAGACAGTAACTAACAATTCTCAAAGACACATCTAATGTTTTTCAAAACACCAACATTACATTCAAAAGTTCAAACCGTCTTGAGCGCGTTTACTCGTGTAAATATATTATTGAGTTCTTTGTTCATTGTTGTAAATATAGTTTATAATCAAATCTAAATGTGCGTTTGATTTATAATGTGCTCGTCCAATTCCCTCACATTACTCATTAGAAAATTTCACAACACAAAAAAGTAGGAATTAGGGCCCTTCTAAGTTACATATACATTGACCAAGATAATAGAAACAAAAAAATGAATACTTATACTACGTATAAGAAAGTAAAACGATTTTATAATGGGCGGAATGACTTACATTTTCCGAACAGTACAGCATTGAAGTAAGTTTTTGTATGATGTAGTTCTATAATCATACCCTTATTGTAAAATAATGAAGTGTGGCCACCACATGACTTTTTTATACGTATGAGTGTTTCAAATTACACAAATTAAAGAATATTTTTATACAAAAATTATCTAAAATCCTATTCTAAGTACGTCTATTCTCTTAATAAATCCCAATAGAATGCATACTTTGCGAGATAATCGAAAAAAGTGCTACTCGCTGAGAGTAAAAGTGTTACTTCCGGTCGGAATTTTGAAATTTTATATATACAAAAAATATTGCAAATCCAGCTCTAAATACTTTTGTACTCTTGATAAATATATATAGAATGAATAATTTACGACATATTTGCAAAAAATCGCTATTCGTTAAGGGTAAGAGTGGTACTTCTGGTCCGAATTTTTACATTTTTTTTTACAAAAGATGTTGAAAATTATGTTTTAAATACTTTTACACTCTTATTACCTAGAAAGCATTATTTGCGAGATATTCGTAAAAGAATGATTTTCGATAAGACTAAAAGACTTACTTCCGATAAACAAAAACACTAAACACCTTCACAACACTAAAGCACAAGAGGGCTAAATACGTATTTCAACAACTAAGTTGTCATCATCAGTAGCACTGATTTTTTTGTTTAGTTCAAGCCACAGACTCCAAGTCGATAGGTATTTCAAAAAACTTTTTTCATAAAATTCTTTCCAAATTTTCGGCTCAAATTTTGAAATTCCATTTATACGAAAAATATTCCAAATCGAGCTCTAAATAATTTTCTTACCATAGATAAATATATATAGAATGCATAATTTACGACATATTTGCAAAAAATCGCTATGCGGTAAAAGTAAAAGTGTTACTTCCGGTCCGAATTTTATACAAAAGGTATTGGAAATTAAGTTGTAAATACTTTTAGATCAGATCGGAAGTATCACTTTTACTCTTATCGAATAGCGATTTTTTGCCAATACTAAAGTATTTAGAGTTGAATTTGAAATACTTTTTGTATAAATAAAATTTCAAAATTCGGACCGGAAGTAACACTTTTACTCTTAGCGAGTAGCACTTTCTTTCGAATATCTCGCAAAGTATGCATTCAACAGAGATTTATTAAGAAAATAGAAATACTTATAATAGGATTTCGAATAGATTTTACATAAAAAAATGTTGTAACTCTCAAATTTGAAACGCTCATACGTAAAATAAAGTCGTGTGGTGGCCACACCTCATTTCTTATATTGAAACAAGGGCTTTTTTCTTATATAGAGTTAATGTTTTTGTTATATACTACATCTATTTTACTCTATTGTTATGCTTGTAAATATTTTATATTTGTTTTAATATGGTACACAGAAAGGCATTAAATAACTTACAGACGAGTTACATAGAAATCGTGTTATTTTTCTTCAGAGTGCAATGCCGTTGGAACATTCTATATTTCTGTCTGTCTTGATATTATTTACCTGCTCTGTGTCTTGGGTCATAATTGCCCTCCCACGTCTTGTTACTAGGTATTGCAATATTGGATAGGACATAATAGAGGCGGATACATTTTAAAAATACTTTTAGTTATACTAGTGGCGCCCCGTAGCGGATTTTACTTGCCAATATTACGTACTGTACCCCCTTAACTGTGCTAGCACCGCTGTAGGTATTAGCGAACAATAACATTAATAAATGAATAACTCTTACCTAGCTTGAAATAGATATTTACATGATATACATTCGGCCTTTCCAAGGTTGTAAACAAAAGGTGTACAAAATCTCTAAAGCGAGGGATAATTACCTTCGGAGAACTGTGTTATTACTGAGGTAATTTAAATATAGTAAAGTTTATATAATAAAGGTAACAGAAAAGTTTATATGTTTTAAATGACATTGTTTGAGTACAATAAAACAGATTTTGTAAAAGTTTTAGAGTTACAATAATACCACGTAAAGAAATGTGAATATACAGACACATCCAAAATAAAGAAACAAACCTAAAATTAATTAAATAAAAAACACTTCCGGCAAACCGGAACATTTATGTTGCCCGATTTCACTATTTGATGGGCTCTCTATATACAGTGTGTCCAGATTTCGATGCTCACCATTGGTATATCGGTTATTAGAAGAGATAGAGGAACGGTTAAATGGTGAATGTTTTGCAGAATTCAATGCTAGCAACAAATCTCATTTCAAATTCAGTCGGACTTTTTACAATTTTGGGATATTTTGAAAAAACCAATATTTGCCGATTTCAATTTTCCTCAATAACTCGATAACGCCTAATGCGATCGCTTTTAAACTCTAACATTGTTCAGACACTTTTTTAAGACAAATTTTTTGGTGTTAACAGTAACCCCCGCTTTTCTTTTGTTTCCAAGTTCTTAGCGCTATCTTTTGTTTTTCTTATGGCGGCCATATTGGATTTTTAATTAGTTAGATAGTCTTTAAAAATAGCTTTTCAATAATGTACAACATGCCTAATAAATCTTTATTTACACGAGAGATATGAACATTTGAATAAAATTTCACTCTAATACGGAATTAGTTGGCTATGAAATTAAATGGTAGTGTAAAACAGACGATAAATAGATAAATAAGCTCAGTCATTGTTGCCATGTCAAAGTGCAGTGCAGTTGGTGGGAGATTTAGAACTTTGTGTTGTAATTATTGATAAGTAATTACCGTTAAGCATTGACATTAGAATATATTAGATAAGAACTGATAATGGCACATACATTTTCAAATGAAGAAAGGGTTGATATGTTAAAAGTTTATTTCAAAGCAAATAGAAACTCTGAAAATGCTTGCACAAATTACGGTCAGCGTTTTCCGAAAGACCACAACCACACCGGACAATTTTTAACAGAATAATCAGAAATTTAGTGGACTATGGAAGCTTCGAACAAAAAAGATTCAACTATCAAGTTAACAATGCTGATGTACGTCAAAATAAAATTTTGCAAAACAATCCAAGTACATATCAGTACGTCGAGTGGCTCGAGAAACTGGAATTCCGAAATCTAGTGTTCATGGAACGTTGAGGAAAAACAAATACCACCTATACAAACCAATAATTGTACAGGGTTTAAGCGATAAAGACTATCAGTGAAGATTACAATTTAGGTGGTATCAACAAAAATGTGAGGATGATACTGATTTTCCTAGGAAAATACTTTGGACAGATGAAACACGGTTTACCAATTGTGGAGTGTTCAACAGGCATAATTATCATCACTGGTCAATTGATAATCCACATTTGGCAAATCAAAGAAGGTATGATTGGTACGAACTTTTATTGATAACTTCTTTGTTGTTTGAATTTTTGTTTTTCCATTTAAGATAATCACTTAATAGGTCCTTTCATTTTTGATTACAATTTAACTGGTAATAGATATTTAGAGCTACTAACGAACGAGATAATGGCCTCCGTAAGACAAATTATTAACCTTGAAAACATGCAAAACGTCTGGTTTCAGCAGGACGGCTGCCCTGCCCATAATGATCGTCACGTGCGACATTTTTTGTGAGAACATTTCAATGAGAAAGTTATTTCAAATAATTGACCAGTACAATGGTTTGCGAGATCGCTCGACCTTACCCCCCTTGATTTTTATTTGTGGGGTGCCACTAAAAACGAAGTATTCAATTTTGAACCATCAGAGAATCGGGAAATTTTAGAACAACGAGTGCTGGATGTGCTGAAGATCATTAAACGAAAACACACTACGTAGAGTTTTGTAACTCTATTAAAACAAGGTACCAAAAGTGTGTGGAGCAGAATGGTCGCCATATTGAACAGTTTATTTAAGTAAATCTGAACTTGTAATTTCGTATTAGAGTGAAATTTATTTTACATGTTCTAATCTCTCATACAAATAAAGATTTATTAGGCAAGTTGTACATTATTGAAAACCTTTTTTAAGGACTATCTAAATAATTGAGAATGCAATATGGTCGCCATAAGAAAAACAAAAGATGGCGCTAAGAACGAGGCAACAAATGAATTACTTATCAATAATTACTATACAAAGTTCTAAATCTTCCACCAATTGCACTGCACTTTTACATGTGACTAATGACAGAGCTTATTTATCGCCTGTTTTACACTAACATTTAATTTCATAGCCAACTAATTCCGTATTAGAGTGAAATTTTATTCAAATGTTCATATCTCTCGTGTAAATAAAGATTTATTAGGCATGTTGAACATTATTGAAAAGCTATTTTTAAGGACTATCTAACTAATAAAAAATCCAATATGGCCGCCATAAGAAAAACAAAAGATAGCGATAAGAACTTGGAAACAAGTGAAAATCGGGGGTTACTGTTAACACCAAAAAATTTGTCTTAAAAAAGTGTCTGAATAATGTTAGAGTTTAAAAGCGATCGCATTAGGCGTTATCGAGTTATTGACGAGAATTGAAATCGGCAAATATTGGTTTTTTCAAAATATCTCAAAATTGTAAAAAGTCCGAATGAATTTGAAATGAGATTTGTTGCGAGCATTGAATTCTGCAAAACATTCCCCATTTAACCGTTCCTCTATCTCTTCTAATAACCGATATACCAATGGTGAGCATCGAAATCTGGACACACTGTATATTCCCTCTACGGTAATACATAAAAAAAATATTTAAGGAGTGAGAGCAAAGGGTTAAGTAATAATAATAATAAAATTCATTAATTCTTGTGGTCACATAACTGACAGAGAACATGCGAATGCAATAGAAATGAAAATATAGCAAAACTTTCATTACGATTCTGCAGTCTGGCCCACCCACAATCGTCAGTCATGATGTTGCTCATATCCATTAATTTGGTTACTTCTACAAGAAAACCAAACTAAAATGTAAATATTTTGTTACTCCCTCTTACTCCCTCGCCATAAGGAGGGGCAACTATGGCAAGTTATTCACTAAAACGACGATCGGAAATGGTACCACCCTCCATTAGATACTTGATGAGCCTCATGAGAGTGCTCTTACCTGAGTGGCAGAAAACGAAGGTTCAAGGTGTTCAGCCACACTAAGCAATAAAATATCCACACCATTCATTAACAAATATTTGGACGATCGAGATAAAAAACAAGAATCGACCGTAACATAATGAGGTTTTACTGATTCTGTTAAACGAAAAATTCCATAATAACCTATTTGGTAATAATCTTTAAAATCACATTGTATAAATATGTAATATGATTTGATTATACCGAGCCCAGTCAACACTTATATTATTACTGTTATTGACATTTGACTGATTTAACGTTTATTTTGTCTATTCCATATTTTCTCCTACTTAAATTATTCTAACTAGTCATTTCATTAAATGTGTGCTGCATATTTACTAAAATATATTCTGAAAGCTACGGAGTTTACCAACAGGAACTATATCTAGTGTTTTCAATGGAAAAACATGTATGTTGTGGTCATTTAGTTCTTACTATTCGGTATTTCACAAGATGAGAACTGATTATCCAAAATGTAGTATAAGGAAAATGTTTGCTAAATAGCCATTATTTTGTATTTTTAATATTTGTAGATATGCAAACAGAACATTTTTTAAATTCAATTGAAAAACTTCCGGGCTGAAGTGAGCAGCATTGGTACACTGTATCTGGTCACTAGTATTAACAATAAGTCTCAACATGTGAGCTCTAAGATACTTGACAGCTGCTTTAGTGCAATTTTAATGAGGATATCAGAAAGGAAGTGGGTTTATTGTGAATATTTCTACACTATCAATTTTATTTATGTAATTAGACTGCAACCTATTGGATAAATAGGGACGCTATAATAATAATTAAAATGCTGTAATTATTACCAATAATGCACCTTGCTATCATAGTAAAATTGAAATGTGCCAACTAGAAAGTGATTTAGCAAATTGTAATTGTGCCAAAGTGGAAAAAAAATACATCAAACAAGTACAAAAATACGAAGATTGAATGAGGTCAGAGAATATTACATTTTTAACTACTGCTGTTTGGAAAAATTCTATATTTATTTTAATAAATGTATGTATATGTACGTATAAATATCAGTTTATTGTGTTATTTGAGTATAGTGTACAACAAACCATTCTTTTTGGGTTCATTATTCTATTACTTGATGGCGTTACATTAGGGACGATATTTTGAGGTTAGCAGAAACAATGCTTTCATTCAGCAGACACAACAGTTGCACAACTGTTCAGTGATCATGCCCAGTAGACGAGCGCTCACTCTGAACATGTTCAGGAGCGGCCGCCATTTTTGTGAGCGGAAAAATTCTATGCTCACTTAGTGAGCGTATTCTGTACGCATGCGCCATTGATGCATTCCAAGACCAACCTAATACATAATTTTGAAGAAAGTTACTAGAAAAGTAAGGTACAGCAAATTAAAGGTATTGTGCAGAATTAAATGTATTAAAATATTGGAGTTCACCCAGTATTTTATTCGGGGTTGGAAAAACCAGCCCCTCCACTAAAAACTACGCCAAAACTTAATGCAGAAAAACAATTTATTATTAGTGTTTATTCGGTTTAATCTCTATAATTTAAATATATGGCAGCAATGTAAAGTACCAGATGACAGACGATGACATAAAGGTGAGCGGTCGTGTCAAGGTCCTGTCCAGCGAACACTCAACTGTTGTCAAGTGAACGGTTGGAGCGCGATCGGTTCCCGATCCGTCTGCTGAATGAAATCAATTTCAACAAAGTAAATCCATATATATAATACTACTATATCGCGTGTAGACAAGGAAAACTTCGCTCCAACATTGTGAAATAAAACATATGGTGCTATGCCGTTTTATACCCGCATTGTCCAAACTGCGCATGCGTTACAAATAATTTTTCAAATTTAGGTCTGTTTGTTTATCACATAGATTTATTACTATAAATATTTAATTATAATTTGTACATCGTTAAACAAGTATAAATAGTTTAAAAATCGACAAACCTCTTTATAATTAATAATTGTGCCTTTTCAAAAGTTGAAAAATAATTTAATTTCCCTTAATGAATGAAGAAATATCATCGTGGCATCATGTGCAAATCAAAGACAAACAAACGATCATACTGAAGAAATATATTTGTCAAAAGTTGTATGAATTGTGGTTATGTTATCGTAAATATTGTAAATTAATTGAGTAAAACCCGCAATCAGTTCAATTGCATTGCAATTGTGTTTCTTTGAATATATTATGATGGGATATCGTGAACAGATAGAAAAACACCTCTATAGGTCATGTACAAAAATTTGTGATATAATAACAACACCAAAATTATTCAACTCAACATGCAAGAATAATAATGAATTAGAGAATGTGGTATTCTTGTATCGAGAATTACTCTCATCTACATCGGAGTAATGTACAGAAAGAACACAGTAAATTTTACATGAATTAGGTAATTGTATTATTATGTTACATATTAAAATATTTGAATTACTCATAATAAAAAGGCTTCTATTAAACCTCTTACAAGAGACACATACCAATCTTTTTGCCATGATCCTCTAATTTTTTTGGTATATGGCTAATAGAACATACATGTGTTCATAGAAAGTTGAAGAATTTTGACTTGTCCACCACGGAATCCACAGATCCCATATGATATGAGATAATAATATGCCGAAGTTGGGTATTTTGAGAAGAGATTGAGCCGGTTATTGGAATTTATGCTATGATGCATCACTGATTGTGAAAATAACTTGAAGGATGAACACATTATTTATAAGATAGTGAAGTGTTTTTTTTAATTTGTACTTTGCTAAATATGTATCATAATTTCTGTCACTAAATTGTAAACAAGCACATAGAATGTATTTTATATTTAAATTTACAATAAAATATGTTTTAGTTTAAAACAACTTGTAGATGGTACAGTATAAAGATAATATTCATTTTGGATTTTGCCAAGACAATGTGTGATGAGTTCTTCTGAACTTTTCCCAACATTGTGGATGTAAATACTGCAGTGTTATGAACTGCAAGGTAGGCACGTCATCAAACAGTATTACTGTTTTTATGATATTGTTACATTCTCTAAATCTTTTTTTATCATTTTATAAATTTGTATGTATCTATTAATTCATACAAATATTTACATTTCATAATAATTTTTTGTTGTTTTAAGAAAGTTAAACAAAATAGATTTCCGAACATAAATAAAATAAAATTTGAAACTTGAACTTTGATGTAATTATTGAATGAAATACAACATCAACATACCTTTTTTACAAGCAATAATATAAATTATTTGCAAGTCTCATTTCTGCTCATCTCAGTTTATGAGACATAGACACTCAAGAAAAATGTATTGAATATGAATGTGCTATTAGATACACTACAGAAATTCAAGTGTATCAGAGTAATTGTTTGTTTATATTCTTTGCTACCATATGGGCATAAATTACGCTTTAATATTAATAAAAATTATATTCAATCACAAAAATGTCATGCTGATTAATTCCACAACTTTTGCTAAAACATTCATGTTTCAGTATATACCTCGACAACAATTAAATAAAGGAGCACAACAGGAATTTAATTAGTTCTTTACATTGTTGATTATGCGACATTATATTGAATAATGTACGTAGACAAATATAAAATAGATGTTGTTTTATTCTTATATATAGCCAAAATACTAAATACAGTAATTTAAGAAATTTTATTTGCATTCTAAAGCTAAAAAATACATAGCAAAACTATATGTTGAAATATAATACAATCTGACTTATATAAAACATACCTGAATCTATTCGATTGTGTATGTAAAACATTAATTAATGTGTTTTCCGTAAATCAAAATGAAAGAAGCAGTATTTATATTCAATAATTTCACATACACCAATAAGCATATACAAATCAATGTACAGAAGATTTTCTGTTCAAAATCTTTTCAATAAGACGAAATGAAACGATCGGTATTTCCATTTAATAATATAATTTCACATATACTAATAAACACATACAAATCAATGTATTAGTTGTACGACCACGTCGCACACTGACGAAGTCATAGTAGACTGAAACACTGTGTCTGTGCGTTGGTTGCTGTAATGCCAGCTCTGGAGCAGATGTGCATCCATTTCATGCATGCAAGTATGAATTTTTAATTCGTATATGTATGTATATGGTTTGCTTTATTAGTTGTAAGTTCACAAGTTTTTCTGTTCAAAATCTTTTCTGTTAATCAAAATGAAACGATCGGTATTTACATAATAATATAATTTCACATATTCCAGTAAGCACGTATAAACCAACGCAGAAGTTATAACTTCACAAGTTTTTCTGTTAATAATTCACTGGAATCAGTCTTCATATCGTTTATTTATTCTACCGCGTATTTTCTGGGTAATTCTACAAATTCACCGATGAACTAAACTTGCACAAAACTGAATTCAATAAAAAAAAACAACCTTGCGTATGCTTTCAGTAATATCATAGTTATAGATGTCAATTTAAATCAGAGGTTATAAATATGTTTTCTGTTTATCTGTCATTTCGAAAAATTCAAAATGGACAATTTCAGTCGACGCATGCGCAGAACGGGCAAGGCGGGCAATTCTATTTCTCTTAGTCGGGACGAAAAATTACACATTATCAATATACAACACACGCAATATAGTAGTATTATATATGAGTAAATCGAAGTTACGTCACGGTCTTGGCATTCAGTTGGCCATGTAAAAAACAATAATAATAGTTTATTAGATAGGTAAGGTAAGTCCTGAGCATTTATGGCTTGTACCCATTGAATATTGCAAAAATATAACTAATAATAAATAAAGAGCTTCACTAACAGAATAACAGGTATGTACTTAAATTATTCGGTAAAAGCATGTAATAAAGTTATTCTCTATTTTCAACAAGATTTATTCAGCTATCTGTACATAAAACAGTTGTAGATGTTAAATGTAAGGAAATTTGTCATGTCATAAAGCGGAAAACACAGCAACTCGGTTCGCTATTTCCATGGAAAACAAGTTCACTTATTTATTAATAATAATAATAAAATTTCATATTATCATTTTCATTTATAACATATTTGAATTGAATCATATTTAAAACCTGTGAACTGTCATTAGATAAAATAAAATATGTTAATTTTAACTATTGCAGAAATTCAAACGTGACAACAAATCCTGAGCATTCATAGCTTGAACCCATTGAATACTACAAATATATAAATAATAATAATAATGAAGGAGCTTCAACACCAGAATAACTGAGGTATTTAAATTATTCACTCTCCTACTTATTTTAGTTCAAAGTGTAAAATAGTAAACTGCTTGGTAAGAAAAGCGTCATTTCTATCACACACTTCTCATATATAATTATATAAGGAGCAATCGTACCTGGCATTCCTCTCGCAGCAGAAGGCCATGTGATGTTCTAAATATTCCACGAGATCCAAGTGGATTTTGCAAAATGGGCACTGCTTGAGCTCTGGAATTGCGTGAAAAACACAATTAAAATTACAATAGAAAAATCAATACAGACAAATCCACAAACATCAACATGCAATATTTACAATACCTTCAATTGAGAAGATTCCAGTTTTATCCTCAACACATATGGTTTTATGTTTGGCTAAATGCATTTTTGAGCTGAATCCAAGGCTGCAAAATGTGCAGGCAAATATGTCCTTAGTAGTTTGCTTCGTAGTAGTATCAAAATCCAGTCTGACAATTTTATTTAGATTGTTTCCATATTCCCCACCAAAATACACCAATAATTCTTCACCGGCTTGGATTGGACGAGTGCTTTGATAATATACATTATCTTCAGATTCAAAGACACTCAAATTTCGTTCAGAAGTAATCCTGGTAGGGTTAACGTACTGCATCCAATTCAAATGCTTCGATTTATTTTTGTCCAAAACAAATTTCTCGCCTTTCATTTCCCAAGGACATTCTGTTGCGGTAAGTCCAGTGAAAGGACCAAATTTTACACCTTCAGGAATAATTCTTAAGGCATATGTTCCGATTTGTCCCAAACAATCTTGAATTTCTAGAACATCATTTGGGATATCTTTTCGTGCTCCCTTATCTGCATTATTTAAAGCATATTTGTTCAAAATCTGGACAAGCATTCTACATTCAATACAATAGTCTATGTAATATGCTTCACAATCTTCACAGTCTGTTGGCAAAATATAAAGAGACAATTATAGCATTTACTACCACCTGGTGATTTTTCATATAAATACAGTGATGAAACATATATTAATACTGGTCTCAAAATAACCACATAATAATATGTCAAAGAATTAATTGACAATTGTACTATGTTAAACCTCAGTATTTCAGAGAAAAACAGATGTGAAACTCAAAATATTACACTTGGTGTTTGTAATGCGATGAGATTATGTTTTTCGATAAACAGTAAAAATACTAAATGCTCTCCAACTCTTCTGTGTTTGGGTCGTGTATTTTATATTTATGCTGCAGAAGTTTCACCATTCCTTACAAACAACACTATCAGAAACTTCTAATAGAGTTGTTTCTATTAGAAGTTGCCTTGCAATATTTACTTACAAAGTAGTCCATTATCAAGATCAATTTTAATATCATCGGCATTGATCCCTCCTCCTATTTTAACGTTGTGATTTTGTTCTTCAGTTGCTTCAAATGATGGCAATTCTATTTTAATATTGTCCGAACATGTGGACTCGTCATACTGCTTTATTTTGCCATAGCATGTGGGGCCTTGTAATTCAGCTTTGCCTGTAGTAATAGCAGTTTCAGAGATGTACACTTTGTCCCCTACAAAACTGTCTTCTTGGCACTGTTCTTCCTTCACACTAAATGCATTTTCCGAGAACATTGCGTCATGCAAATTATCTTGGTCAACATGATCAACCATTACTAACGTTTGTTGTGATATGAGGAGAGTCTTGCGTCACTTCCGATGGCTGCCGTCAAGTCAAAGTAAATAGTTGCGCGCTAATTTTAAAATCTATTGGGCAATAAATGTATTGCATGAGAAAATAATTCGTGTTTTGAATGTCAATTAAATACTAACGGAAACAGATGCACGTTTTATAATGATAATAAATTTATTCAAAATGTAAATATTATTATTACATAAATATTAAATCGCATGAATGGTCAATGTTGCAAGGGCTCCCTGAATGATTGGCTGTTTCACTTTCCAAATTTGTTAATGTAAAGTTTCTCTAGTTTCTAATTTGTTATTTGTGCGTGTTGTGCATAGCTTGTTATTTATGATAATTGCAGTTTACAGGCAATTTTTCGCTTTTTTTTTTTGAAACAAGTATTGTCCCTTATAAATGACCTGTAACTGAATAACTTTTATTAAGGACATTATTGTCTAAAAGGTACAGAAAAGGAAATACTTAATAGAATATGTACTTACCGAGTCGATTTTGCAGGGCAAACACTGGTGGTGCAAGAAATGAATGAAAATGTTCCCAAGTTGCCTACTGAATAAAATGAAAAGTGCTAAATCGCAATATTTAAGTGAATTACAGTTACTCTTTATTTGTAGTAGTGATGGGCAAACTAGAATAATTTCAATAACCGAATATACATACTCACTGCCCTGATGATAATAATCGGATTATTATTAGAAGCAAATGGCAGACCCTTGATAATGATTTAGGATTATCTTTATATACAGTGTGTTTTGTCATTGATAGAAGTTATAAGAAAAATAAGTACACTTAGGGCCGGTTTTTCCAACTCCGATTAAAACGCCGGTTAGCGTAATCATTCATTAAAACATCGGTTAGGACAAATTTGCGTTTTTCCAACGCCGGTTAACTCTAATCGTTGATTAAGAACGTTGTTATTCGACCAAATTTTAACCGGCGAAAGAAATACCTGATAAAATATTAAACAGTGATTAGGCCTATATACACATGCGCATAACCTAGAAGATTTGAATTTCTGTCATTATTTCTGTTATTATTGACAGCTGTTGTTTTGATATGCCATTGTTTTATTGTATAAAAGTATTTTTTGGAATTAATTAATAATTATTTACATCAGTGATTTAGTAATGGTATTGTTTCTTCTATAAATGTAATGAACAGTATAAAAATAGCATAATATTAAATATGTATGTGTAACTTTTAGCTTACTACAGAAATTTAATTAATTAATAACTACGAATACATTCTTTTCTCTGATGAGGATGATACAGCTTTGGAAGTTTTTCTATTCTACTACAATTCTGGGACTTTACCTTAATTCGTGTGGATTCTAAGATCCTGTGGCAATTTATGCTTGCATTTGCTCATTCCCTTTTTTGTAATTGCATTTAATAGCACCTTGTGAAAACATCATTTTAGTCGAACATATTTTAGACTCACTTTAGATATGTCATTAACATATTAAACTATACTGAAAATTACAAATGAAATTGAAAATATGGAAGAAATTCTAGAGAAGCTGGCAGGTTTACGTTGAGATTATATGCAGACACTTTAAATTCTTTTAGCTGAACTGGGTTTGGATGAATAATGTACATGCCTGTAAAGTTGATGTGCAGTTAATTTCTGCACTAATAATTATTACAGGCACTGTCAAGTTCACACCGATTCCTCCAGAACATAACATTTATTATGTTGAAATCATGTAAACCAATTTGGAAACAAGATTTTCTCAATAAACCTTCTTTGATTAATGGACATAATATTAGTTAGAATGCATTGTTCTTAATAAACAGCTGATGTATGATCTTTCAGTAAAATATCTGGCTTTATTCACCCCACAGGAATTTGGTGAAAGTTAAATTATCTCAGATATGGCAATGCAAAGTACAATATTCTATATCATTATAGTGTGACTGATAATCCAGCTTAAAACCCTAGATGTAGACTTTTCTTTTTCAGCAAACTTCCTATTTTTATGATTTTGTTACATATCATATATTTTATATAATTTTGGTAACTGTTAATTTCATATATGTACGTATATTGTATTAGTTTTTTCTTTTTTACAAAATTTTTGTATTTTTCAATAGCAATAAGTAATCAATAAATTTATTTCAGTTTCAAGTTTGTGGCATTTGTTATTTATTGAATAATAGAAATTTTAAATATGTGCTATGTACAGAGAAATTCTCATGCAATATTCACAAAATAAGTACTTAAACCTTATTTACTAAAATGAAATTTCTAATTACATATAAAGAATATAATCTTTAAAAAAATAAAGGCAAAAAGCACAAAGAACAAATTCAAATATAGGAAATAGCGCCAATATTATTATAACAAATATGCTAATTTAGATCAAATGTACGAGCATTTTTGTTACCAACCTTCTAAAATAAACTCTTAATCACTGATCAGATAACCGGCGTATTTCTTGGCGTTGAAAAACGCCGGTTAGAGATAATCAACGATTAAGCGTAATCAATGATTAGTTAACCGGATACTTTAACCGGTGTTGGAAAAACCGGCCCTTACGTTAATTACTGCGAAATCCATTCAAAAAAATTTTTTTTTTTTAAATATGCGCTACGTTTGTAGGATGTACAGTTCTGTGCAATAAAATGGCGTACACATCTTATTGCTAATTTTGACATTATTTTGCCATTGTGAAAATGGCTTAAGTTAAGTATGACAAATTGAACGCTCATTTAGTGCGCGTCATCAAATTCTGTTTGCATCCACTTCAACAGACCTATCTATTGTGACGTATTTACTAAAAAAGCGTTGTTTGCATCCACTTCACTGACTTATCCTATCACCGTGCTTAACAATTTGGCGTTCTGACGTATTTACTAAATGAGCGTTCGTATAATAAGTGTACGCCAGTTTATTGGACAGAACTGTACATCACAGTAAGAGTTCTTGGCGTGACAGAAAACTAAATTATTCACATAGCACAGCACAGGCGACTGACCTACAATTGTGACAATACTTCAAATACAGATCTAAAAATATAAACAAAAACCCAGATGTTGTGGCGCCAGACAGGTAGTTTATGTCTAAATTATGGCATGTTATAAATGCAATACTCGGTCGAAATCCAAACAAACAGACGCATAGCTATATAGGTCAAGTTCATTCAATCATTCAATACAGTCCATCTCAAATATATTGACTGCACTTTTCAATAATTTTTTCCGGCGTTAATTGCAAACATTGATATAAAAAAATATTTTCCATTACTATGTAATAATTGTGAAGTATGTCACCTTAAAGTCCTATCGATCATTGACCAAACATAGTGTATAAATATAGTTGTTGGTGCGTCTCTTAGAAAACATGTAACTTCTGAACGACTTGACCGACTGTGGTCATAGCGATGCTAGGATCCGATAGGTGGCGCTATAGTTAAGTTATTAACAAATTCTATATTTATGCACCAGAATGACTCATATTCACAGTATATGTTGGTTTGATGACAAAATGGAAATCACAATATCTGAACCCAATAGGTGGCGCTGTAGTCGAGTTGCTAATAAATTTTATATTTATAAAACAATAAACAAAACAGGTTTAGTTAAAAATACATGTATTTAATTTAATAGAATATTAACAATCTTATCAATTACTACATCTTTACTTCAAAAAATATGAAAACACAATTATTGTACAAAAATGATTTACATAAATATAAGAGTAAGTTCTCTGAAAGATTTTAGGAATGTTTCCTTTTTTATTTCTATACACCCGCAATATGTTAAAAAACATAATGTGTAGCTTCATTCTTTTACATTTGGGAATGTTATTTTTATGATTAATCTCATTTCAGGAATGTGCACCAGCAATTCTAGTATAAATAAAGTCTTACTTTTCTTTATTTAACCAATTATTCCTAATGCATTTGAGAATATTCACTGTGAATACATTCCGAAATCGAATAAAAGTGCTGTCAGTACTATTGCTATTTCATGCTTATAACAATCGGTCCGTAATTAGATTGAGCAAATGTGTGCTAAATGTTGGGTTTGTTTTCGGAACGATTTATCAGTCATGCCAGCGTGTGGTTGTTTACATGCTTCCCTATTCTAACCTCAAACTACATTAAATAATACTTCAGTTGCCTTGGTAGGGTAGATGCACCGGTTGTGACCACTTTAAGACATTTTTTAACTTTATTTAGCTTTAATTTATTTATTAAGAGAGTTTGCCTGATACAAATACCAGGTATAAAAGTAGTATAGATATTTTTGTCTCTAAAACTAACACCTAATTTGGATTATATTAGTCAGACAAAGATAGATTTAATAAAATAGCAGAAAAAACAGTTTCGCTAGTTGTGGCCACCTATTTGCTAGTTGTGGTCAGAGGCTTCACCAGTTGTGGCCATCCTGTTGAAATAGACAAATAGGTAGGTACCTTCCTACAAAGTAGCTACAAAAATGGACAAGTCCTACCTACCTACTTAGTTAACAAGTTTATTAAAGAAACTAATATACATAAATAAAAAAGAAACTAAACTTCGTTATAAATTATAAGGGTTAAAACATTTGTTTTAGTACAAAATTAAAAAAAAATACTCCAGTCAAAAAATTTAAACCAGTTTATAGATATATAGCTACTCTACTTGTAGACAAAAAAATTTACAACATAAAATGTAAAAGAAAAACAAATAGATGAGCACCTAAATAAAACAATAAAATTATTATAATATAGATTCCATTTCGGGAACTACATTGCCTACCCCTCTGGTATTTATTGCTTTAGGTTCATTTACTTTTAAAACTACATCTTGGTTCTTGTACCACAAGAGATCAGGTGATTCAGGCCATTTCCAATGATTTACTCCACTTTCTCGCATTGCACAACAATACCACTCATTTTTTTCTTTGCTTAATATTTTTGCTGGATATAGTTCACCTTCATATTTGACTATTACATAGCTTCCTACATCTAACAAGGTACTCATATTTTCTTCTTTACAAGGCTTTCTGCTAATGGTTACCTCTTCAAACCCAGTGTTTGTATTAGAATCTTCTTTGGTCGGTTGCTGTTCTTCGTTTTTTTCAATACTTTTCCTTGTTTGTTTTTTAGACTTTTTGGCATCACTTTTATCCAAAATAGTTTCTTTCTCTGTTGTAGTATTGCCTAAAAATATTTCATTATTTCCATTGTTTGTTTGATCATTAACCTTTTTTTTCATTAATTTTCTTCTTTTGTTCATTTTGTCAGTCTTGCTTGTTCTTTTTGTAGCCTTTTCGGCAGCTAAGTCTTTCTTTATATTTTTCTCTCGCTTCAAAAATTTCAATCCATTTATCCGAAGTGATCACCGAAGGAAGGGGGATTTTTTTTCTTTTTGAATGTCCTGTAGAATCATCAGGCCATGTTTTCACGTCTTGAAGAACACCACTAACTGTCATTTTTTTAAGAAGTCTTACATCTTTGTCGTTGTTGGAACTTTCGTTAAAATTATCACTTTTTTCAGATGCTTCTTTAATTACAATATTCTGTAGTATATTGATTTCCTTATTATTAACGTCTCTGTCAATAATTTTCTCTTCACTAGCTTCTATTGACTCTTCAATGTTGTGCAATTGAGGAAAGTCAAACACAAGGATGTTGTCTTCAATATTTTCATTTTCGTTTGAACAGCTGAATTTTTTTTGAATTTCTGCAGCTTCAATGGTTTCTAAATTAAAGGTTGTCACTTGCTCGTTTTGATTTTCATCTGTCTCCATTTCTTGAAATGTGTTTAATTCAGATTCTTGGTCTACGTCAACTTTAATGGAACGCCATAAATTGTAGAGCTCTAAATATCGATCTTCTCCTTGCCAAAAATATTGAGTTGCATATGTTGTTTTAAAACTTTGCAGTACCCAGGGATCCATTTGCTGCTCTAAAAAATTTAAATGAGACATTTCGTTATTCATATTTGAATTTTTCAATTCGTCATTAGAATGTAACAGGTTTTTGCGTACACATTTCTCGTAATTCGGAGCATTTTCGTCAAATGGATACAAACCACAGACACGAAACCCGGATTTAATGGCACCTGTAAAATCTTTTTCTGTCAAAATCGAATTTAATGCAGCAGGGATGTCCTTTTTCTGAATGTTCTGGCCTTCGTGATCGTATAACCATTTTCTTGCAATTTTCTTCCATGCCTGCTTTAAAGGATAAAAGAAGGCAACACCAAGAGGTTGCAGCAGATGTGTAGTATTTGGTGGAATACAGATTAGAATTATACCATTTTCACGACACAGGTTGCTTAAGTTTAGAGACAAGTGAGATGAATGACCATCAACAAAAACAATAATTGGTCTGGTAATAGATTTAGAATCCAAAAACTTAATGAAAACATTTGCAAAGTATTCATAAAATTGTCTGCTTTGCATCCACCCTGAATCCGATGTTCCAATTCCCCAATTCTTAGGAGCAGCATCAGCGTAGGTTTTGGGTAAACGCTTAAATTTGTAGATTGTTAACGGCGGTGCAATCGAGCCTTCAGCATTTACAGCGACTAATGTAGTCACATTGTCTTTATCTGATATTCCGACGTCATACACATTTTTTCCCTTGGGGCCCAGTATAAGAGATCCTTTGGGTGATAAAAAAATGGCTGTCTCATCCATATTGAATATTCGCCCTGGATTGTTGAAAATGGCAGCATCAGTCCCCAGCAGCTCCTTTACATGACTAAACCAGCGTTTGATAGATTCTTCAGAAACCGCAGCCCTTGCCTTGTTTATAAATTCAGCCTTTTTCTTGCTCACTTTCGGATGTCTCTTCATAAAAGAATCGACCCATTTTCTTCCTGGCATATTTTTCATCAGTTTTGGGTGAATATCACACTCTTCTTGTATTTTATGTACAGAATATAGGAGACCTTCTTTATTTATAGGGAAACCTCTTGAAGAACAGTCCAGAATCCAGAAAACCAATTTTTCTTCTATTTCCGGGCCAAGAGCACATTTTGGGCCCACTCTTCGGCAATCATCGCTTGTTTTGCCATCTAGTCTATTTCGTACAGATGTTCTAGGAACGTTAAATTTCTTGCATGCTGTTGATATGGGCATAGACTGATGCCGTATTGCAATAAGGGCATTTTGCATAGAACCTTCTGTATACTGGAATAATTTTCGGGATGGCATAATTTTTCTGAAACTAATAAATAATTTTAGATTGTTACTCCTTTTCTACTATATTAGTATTACATTTTGCCATCTCTTTCTATTGCGTGGCCACAACTGGATTTCATGCCCTATTTGTGGCCACCGACAGACCACAACTGGCGCAGAAGGTACGTTTGATGCTCCAGCTGTGGCCACTATTATTTTAATTATTTATAGGTTAAATATCTAGTTTAAAGTCTTGAAATAACATGGGAAAGTCTAAATCAAACACCAACTACCTTAAACACCAGTAGTTCTATTTCTACACAGAATGATACATTAACTTACCTCATGTGCCTTAACAAAATTCCTAAGAAGAGCACAATATTCTCACCACGTGTTAAAAAACAGACTGAGTAAGCAACACTGTAACCGACAAACTGAAGGTAATGCGCAGGCGCTACCAAGAATACTATAAGGATTGTGCTTTTATATGATTTTGTTGCTTAGTTTGAACACGGCCGTTAATATTTTAGATTCATTTCGCGGATGGCCACAACCGGTGCGATGGCCACAACCGGTGCATCTACCCTAGTCATAATTATTTGTTCAATATTGATTTAATTCCAAGAATTAATTGAATTATAATGACTGATGGGACGAATCCAATCATCATCAGCATATTTATAATATTTAATGCCATAGAAATTATTTATACTAGAAGTCATGTAATATTTTCGAAGCAAATTGCATGTCTATACAAAAACACTTTTAATATATTCATATTAAGGCAAATGTATACTTAACCTTCTTGTGTTTTCTTAAAAGTTTCCTCTAACATAGGAATTTCATACAACGCGTTTTCTTCCGAGTCGATAAACATAATTTTTTTTAATTTCACTCATGACAAAAATATTACCATAACCAAATTGATTTGTATAAAACCACCAGTGTCAACAAGAATATTAAATCCCCCCTACTTTACTGACTTCACACCACCTTTATTATGATAGCAATTTCAGTTATAAATGGCACCCAAAGTTGGTGATACGAGTAGTATTTCATTACGTCATATTAATTTGTTTAGCACACTGAAATCAATTTGGGTACGCAAAATGTGTACTGTTAGTACTGACGGTAGATTTCGGAATGCACTCTTAGTCAATTACAAAATACCACGCAAAATACTAAGGACTACTAGTATCTGCAGGGTGGTGGTTGCATGTCATTTTTATTTCAGGCATATCACTAAATAAAGATACGGCTATTTTATTGACTGTGTGATTAATGATTATTGGACATCAGCCATAACACATCAAATCCTATACTGTGTGGACCTGTCACATTTTTTTCTGAGATGAATGTAATGTCTCACTTGTTAACTTATTGATGGGAGCACAGCTTCTTTATAAGGAGACTTTAAACTTGCAATCATAAAAGGACGACCACAGGTAGCTAATGCTTCATTATTGCCAAATGTTCTTTTAAATGTGTCTCATTTGTAAGTAACAGATATTATCTGGAGATAACAACTTAAGTTTTGCTTATAAATAGGACAGTAGGTCTTCCGTGTTTTGCTCAAATTGTGGGTTACACGTACATTTCATTTACCGTTCCTTTCTGAAATGAAGACTCACTTGGCACTCAAAGCTTAATTGACGGTTTTAAAAATCTAAAAGCATATGGGGATATTGAATACAATTTGGAACACCACACTTGTACGGCATTTTACAACGATCTTCAACAAATATTAAGAAGAATTCAGCTATTACAGCAGCAACTCAACAAAAGCTGCAAAATATGTGTTTTTCAATATGATAAAGAGATTATAAATCTAATAAAAAGAAAGCACTTACGGATTAATAATTTTAAAACGATCAATACTGGCAAAAGAAGTTTGAGAAAATTATCATTAACCAACAAGAAAATGGATGTGCTTAAAACCACACAGCAGAAGTGTAAACTTCATCAAGGCGAGGTTAATAATACGAAATACAACTCTTTTTTTTTTCGTTCTATATTACATTTAAAAAATATATATTTTTTATTATTGTGTATATATTATTTTAGTACATTTCGCTCGGTCTGATCATGATTTGTATCTAACTCTAAAAATGAAACAACAGGTTTGTGATAACTGAAATATGAAATAAATAGTTTGAAATGAAAATTTGCTAAATATCAAAGCACTTTAATTTAGCACCTTTAGAACTAAATTATATTAAATTGTGTCTCAATTTAAATTAAATCGATTGAAAAATTTAACGGTTGCCCAAAAAATTGTGTGTATATCTTGTCCGCGAAAAACCGGACGCATGAATATACATATTGTGCTAGGTATTACTACATACATTTAAGTTCAACCCTCTACATTAACCTTTATTTAAATTGCGGTTAAATGCCACAAGTTGGACCATCTATAACATGAAATAATACTCTAGACATGAAATGTATAATTACTATGAATTATTTAGTGACCCTCGTATGTGAATTTCTAATAATCACGTCACTTATTTTATAATATTCAATTTATTCTATGTACTTTATTTTTATGCCCGACTAGCTTTAAGTTATCATACTTGCTCAAGATAAATCACTTTAAATTATAATACTTCTTTATCTAACCGAGGTATAATCAATTCAAATTTCAATTCTTAACTTATGTAACTTTTAATAAGCCTTCAAAATCTACTTTGTAACTAACATTAATATTTTACTGATTTCTGTATTTTTTAAATAATCTAATCAACCAATAAATGTTTAATTTGTCATATAGATGGCACTACTAGACCTTATATCGTATGTGCATATGAAAACTAATACCTATCTTTGTATTAAATATATCCAAGTGCTTTCTTGTTTGTTGTGAAATACTTTATACCAAGTGATTTATTGTAACTCATTATATACTACTAATAACATTCACAAAATTCTTTTCGGTAAGAAAATATTAATAAGCAATTTTTCATTACAATATTTCATATGACAATTATTTATTTCAGGTTAGATTCTACGTAAGTATTTCTGGATTTCAATTTTTTATTTATCATAAATAAAACGACACTCTTCTAATAAAAATTAAGTGTATATTCAAACATCTTACTAGGACATTGCTGGACATTTACTTGTTAACAATATTTTAAATAATGGAAACTTGATAAGTTGACGTCAAAGAAATTTTATTTTGATGTGCATGTTATCCCTCTACAACCACTTAATACAGGTAAGAGTACTGACTCTATTACTTTGGTTATTTAAATTTGGGAATACTTCCTATTACTTACTCAATTTAAATTACGATATTATTTATTTATATGTTCAAATTATGGATTTATAAAAAATACCTCATAAAATTTTATACGAATGACAATTATTCTCGTACTTGATATATTCTAGAAAATAGAGAATCAAAAACTAATATTGTTTATAACATATGTAACTGTTGTATAATCTTTAAGTTCAGTTAATTTATCTATTAACCTATTTGGTAAATAATCAATTCTTTTACAAAATTTATAAAATTAAATCTTTCTTTTCTACTATCCCAAATAATATACTAAATTGGTAATACTTAAATGCTCCTTTCTTATAAATGTGTTTCTATCCACTCCCTGGTACTGCTTAATAACGGATACTACTTCCTGATACTATTGAACTTCAATTTTGTACCACTATTAGAAAACAAATTACTGAATATCCTATGTATGATCTTGCTCCTCTTATGGAATGAAATTGTCTTTTTATTCGGATGTAGATACTCCTAGTGTACTACAACCTCTCCTATATTACTGGAACTTGGAGAATTCTCCAACCTTTACGGATTACTAAAACTCTTGTGATACTCTGCCTCTTGTATACACCAGTATTTTTGGAATCAGCTACCTCCTATAAATTCCGGATCTTGAAATATACTGCAGCCTGAAAACTCCGCCTCAACAACTCTCTACTAGAAATTCCGGATCTTGTACAAAATTTGTAAGTGCTTTCTCTTTTCTTATATTAAATTATTTATAGAAAACGTATTTCACTCTGGACACAACTTTCTCTTCTATATATCACTGTAATCGTGTTTAATATCAGAAATTTTCTTCTGATATCAAAAACACATCTCTTGTTTTTAGAAATTCAAAAATTCTTTTTTATTTATATCCATCTCCTTAGCAATTCCTATCTCATTTTCTATTATCCAATCACCGTTTTACAACAGTAATTGAAACCAACAATATAGCTTTTAAACTCTCTAACATATCAAAAATACTTCTTTAAATTGTATTATCTGGTAATCTAAATTCTTTTTATAATTTTAAAAACCCTTCTTTACATATTCATATACTAATACCCATCTAAATCCAAATTTCTTAACAAATGTCAAATAATGACAGTTCCTGTATTTCAAATTATTCCCGAGAACTTATCTACATTAAAATCTATACACCTTTCAAAATAGGATTCTAAATATTTTCATCACCTCATTAACGTCAATTACTCAAGTTTTTACAAATTTATAATACATTTTACAAAATAACAACTAACATTCAACTCTCTTCTTTCCAGAATATTGTGAACTTCTTAGAAAAATGAACATGGTCAACCTTACCATATACACGTGGTTTATTATAAAATTCGAATACTTGTTAAATTAAATAATCATCTATTATTATAAATCCAATAACCTTTTTAAACACATCATAATAAATTTTCCTACGTTTATTTAACTAAATTTTGTAATTTTCATAACTTTCAACAATATATTGTTAACGTATGCCTTTATACTATAAAAATATACAGGGTATACCACGACGAGATTTCATTGAACAATATAGAAAACTAATAAGAGTTGAGTTTTGAAATTTCGCAAATATTAGTTTCGCCTTAAGCTCTTTCGATTTAAAATAGTTTTGAATTTTTGCTTCTTCCGGTTACACCGGAAATGGATATGAACTTCCTTATTTTAAATAGAATACTCCATTTTTTATGATTGATTCGTATTTCCAACTTAATTTTAAGGGTAGTTTGTCTGATAAACTTTGCCTCTAAAGTTAGCCATTTTTGAAGTATTTCAATTTTTGTAAAAAAATTGACAGCAGCAGACTATTACTCATAACAACATTCCCAATAATTGAATGCATGCACATATTTAAAATTTTAGGTAATCATTTTGGAAAGTATACTGCTTCAAATGCGGTATTATAAACTTTTCAAAATAATACAGGGTGATCAGAAAACCATGTTAAACATTTCATTCAGAAAATATCAATATCTTGTAATTTTTAAATAGCAACCTACATTTGATGTGTTTGAAAACTTTATTTAAGATTATTAGAAACTATTATTAAGACTACTGCTTCTCAATATTGTGTAGTTTTCATTTAAATGTTTTAGGACATTATTAAATGATGCCTTGTTTTGTTTTTATTTATTTACATGAGTTTCCATAGCCTACCTGATCATACAAAATAAAACTTTAAAGAAATTGATACATTTTCCAAAATAACTCTGAAACTAACACGTTTAGTTATAGGGAAGTAAATACATACTGCCCCTAATTTTGATCGTGCAATCCAATGAAGTTGAAAAAAATGTAGGTTGCTATTTAAAAATAACATGATATTGATATTTTCTGGATGAAATGTTTAACATGGTTTTCTGATCACCGTGTATTATTTTGAAAAGTTTGTAATACCGCATTTGAAGCAGTATACTTTCCAAAATGATTACCCTAAAATTTTAAATATGTGCATGCATTCAATTATTGGGAATGTTGTTATGAGTAATAGTCTGCAGCTGTCAATTTTTTTACAAATATTGAAATACTTCAAAAATGGCTAACTTTAGAGGCAAAGCTTATTAGACAAACTATCCTTAAAATTAAGTTGGAAATACGAATCAATCATAAAAAATGGGGTATTCTATTTAAAATAAGGAAGTTGATATCCATTTCCGCTGTAACCGGAAGAAGCAAAAATTCAAAACTATTTTAAATCGAAAGAGCTTATGGCGAAACTAATATTTGCGAAATTTCAAAACTCAACTCTGATTAGTTTTCTATATTGTTCTAATGAAATCTCGTCGTGGTATACCCTGTATATATATAAATAGACGATATGGATACTGGCTTTCGACTCCCGCCCTTGGTCTAATGGTTAAGTGCTGGCCTCTCACACAGACGGTTCCGGTTCACATCTGCTCTGGGACATGAATTTATTTATTCATATAAATTTCAATTTAATTGAAATTAAATAATAATAAAATATGATTTATTTATCATCATGTACCCTTAGTCGACTCGAGCCTACATTACCCGAACGAGCGTTACATATCCGAGCGTGACGGGTCAGTCTTATTCACTGCCTACAATCAGCGCAACGCGCCTAAAGAAGTTTACACTTCAATAATTTAATACAAATCTATACAGAACCTGCTAAACTGAACAAAAAAGAAGAATTAGTTCCTATTAAGTACTAGAAGTAAGTCACAGTTTTCACAAAACAATGGATGCTTGAGAAATTGATCCCAACATGTCAGTCTTTCTAATTACAACACGAACGCAGATGTTTAGTTTTTATATGTCTTTCTAAATGACTTTTGATGTTTGTTCCATATTCACAAGAATCACAATTATAATCAAATACCATCAAATATTTACTTTTTCTATGACTTTTGGTTTGTTCCAAATTCAGAATACTCACATTTATAATCAAGTACCATCAAATGTCTAGTTTTTATATGTCTTTCTAAGGCGGCAGTCCCTCTGATAAGGCGATGTCCATCGACGGTCATCGATTAAAATTAGCTTATGAGTAAAGTATCCGCAGCAGTCCGACTGCATCACTTAACGGCGATCGTTCAACAACAACCGGCATGCATCGGTTCATAATTTTCGACAGGTTCTAATTTTAGTTGATGGTCGACGACTGGGGACATGCGCAGAAAGGCTGTTTTGACAGTTAACCCAAGCGTCGCCTGTTGATTGTGTTTTGGTTTGTATTTTTTAAAATACAAACAGAAATATGAAACAATGGTTCTACTTTTGAAATTAAGATACGATAACATTGAATATTCATTCTATAATAATTGTAGAATTTTTCTGTATCATTTAAAAGTTGAGGGACTAAACGCTGGTATTCTCCTAAATCCTCTGTTTGAAAATATTTGACGTACCCACACTTTTCTATGCTTTTTACAGCTTTTCTTATACCAGTAGTAAGCTATTATGCTTTCAGTATCAGAAGTAGAATTAGATGACATTGTTAATTAAAGAAGTAGGACAAAGATTCTAGTTATGACGTCTGAGGTTATGTTTGTGTTTATAGTTTATGTCCTGCCAGTTTTGTTGAATGAAATTTTTGCGCGCGAAACTTAAATTTTGTTTGAATACTTTTCCCAGTGAGACAGTAGCACAAAATTTTAGTCGATGAATGTCGATGTCAGTTACTGGCGCTCAATGGTTGTGTATGCAGTGGGACCGCCGCCTAAATCACATTTAATTTTGTTGTTTGTTCCAAATTCACAAGAATCACATTTATAATCTTCCGCTGCCTTATTAATAGACAAAGTTAGTAGCCACTTAGTCGCTACTAAAAATGTTCGTATTAATAGACGTTTTTAATAGGCAACTAGGCTTAGTTGCCAACTAAATTTTAGTACCGTGTTATAGCGTGTTTAAGAAGTAAGAAAGCTGATAAATCGGTTAAATCACAGTTAAATCGGTTTAGCGCCAAATTAAGATTCAAATGCGTCTTCGTGCTTGAGTGTTATTCTAAAATATTTTCATTTCGTGGAATAGGAGGTATGGCAGTAAACGATGTAAGTTATAAACAAAGAAAGTATTAAATAATAGTTCAAAAAAGAAGGAACTTTAAAAAAAAGTAATATTTTTTTTCTTAGAACAAAAGGGCAGATCACAAAATTGGGATAACTGGAGAAGGCAACTCTAATAGAATGTGTGAGGGAAGAAGCCCCATCGTTGCAAATAAAAGGAAGCTGACTGTGCTCAACTTTTTATTTTACTTATACAATACTTATGCCCGGTTGCACAAACATCCGTTGTTAAGTTTATTAACCTATGTTAGTTAACGCTATGTTAAGAGTTCATCCAGATTAAATTTCTTTCTCGTTGCACCGACGAAAAGTTAACGTAGATTAGTTAACAGAGCGTTTGACAACGCAAGAATGTGACGTCATTAAAATGTCTGACGTTTCATGCCGTGATTGGTCTGTGCATTTTAAGTAAGATTTAAATATGTGAACATTTATCATGGGAATTTCCAAACATATCTGCGTTTTATTAGGGTATATCATTATAGTAATTTGAAAACCATTTTTAAAATGAAGACGTCTGGTACTTTAACAATGATTTCTTTGAAATGACATGTCTATGCATATTTTGTGTACAATTCCTATCATAAAATATTAGGTAGGGAGTATATTATGAAATTAGTTCACTTTGGTTGTTAATGTTCTACTGAAGTTTAGTTGTAATTCAACCTCTAAATAAACAAATTATGTACTAATACAATGGATAAACGTGATAGGTCAACCAATTTTACTCAAATGGATAAAGAGTTGCTTTTGGCTATTGTCTCTGAACAATATTTCAATATTATTAAAAATAAAAAAACTGATAGAATATCATTAAAAGAGAAAAACAAAGCATTGGGGAGAGTCGCTGAAGCTTTTATTTCATCCACAAGAAATGAAAGTAGAATATGGCAACAGTTAAAGAATGCCTACAATAATACTAAACGTCAATTAAAGAAGCAGAATGATGATGAACAGGTTAGTGTAAACCTAAATATTATTTGTTCAATATACATTCTAATAATCATATTTATTGTATAGTAAAAAGTAATTGTAATCAGAGTATTTATATTTTCAAGTAATTTAATTTACAAATTAAGCTGATATAAACATTTTCTTGTTCAGGTGGAAATATATAAAACGGGTGGTGGTACACCACATACATCAAAATTAGACCCGTCACAAGTAAGGCTATATAGTTTGCTCAAGCCACAAATTGAACCAAAACAAAATCCATTTGATTCTTCAGCAGATTATTTTGGTGGTACGTATAATTGCACTTATGTTTAAGTTTTAAAATAGCCCACATATTTATTATAATGGATACTCATAAAACACTATACTCTAAATAAATAAACCAAATAAAAAAAGTAATCACATGTTATTTATATATGTATATATATATTTCAAAAATACAGTCTTTTTTTAGATAACATATGTGATTTTGATATCACAGCACCGGTTGTTGTTCTTGAAGGAATTGAACCTATAACAAAACCAGCCAACGTAGCATCTGCAATAGCATCTGGAAGTGAAGCGGCAATGGAACCTCCCTCGACAAACAATTCCACAGCATTTGTAGATGGAAGCCCATATACAACTAGTGTTTCTAAACACAATGCCTCCGAAATTCCTCCTAAAAAGAAAAGAAAATTAAATGATATATATGATTGTGTTCAAAATTTCACAAAACAAAAATCTTGCAAAGAAAATGCTGTACAGAAAAAAGTAATATTGAAATTGAAATTCTTACTTTAAAAAAAAAAACAGGAAGTATGTAATAAATTACTCAGTTTCAATTGATGCAAGAGGAAGAAAAATTAGAACAAGAAAGTTTAAAAGGTCAACAAGAAGCAATCAAACTAGAATATGAAAAAATTAAAGTTAGAAATTTTGCAAAAGTCAGTTTTGAATTCAAATAATTAAGAAATTGAATAATGTACTCATATCAATATATTATATTTATGCACGTACCTTAAATAACTTGTTTTATTCCGTAAAAAGTTGGTGAGTTAATGCCGTTCTTGCTGGGATATTAGTTTCTTCAGCATTCAAAATGTTTACTGCATTATTGGCAACATCAATTCCATGAGGAACAGTATCATTAAAATCAATTTGTAAATTGTGTAACATTTTTTGTGCGTTTTGGTCTTGGCAGCATCTTTATTAACTCTAGTAATTCTTCATCAGATGATGATAACGATGATGTAATATTTGTATTATCACTATCACTAGACATGATTATTATAATTACTTACAATACTCGACACAAGATAAACAAAAACACGAACGTCCAATGTTACTTTACAAGAAATTTTTAGGTTAACATTAACTTTAATCGACCTCTAACGTCGAATTTGTTAACCCATGTTAGGTAATTCGCTGTTAGGACAAATCGTGGTTCGTGCAACGAAAATACGCCTAACCGAGCATTTGCTAATCAAGATTAACTAATACTACTTTAACAGAGGTCGGTGCAACCGGGCATTATACAATATGATCATTTATATTTACCCTCTAGCAAGCCATGAAATTATTTCTTGAAAATATTATGTTGGCACAGGTGTTGGTATGTTCTGACAAATAAAATTCATCTGTCATTAATGTATTTATTAATTGACACTTAAAAATGTTTACAATAAATCATAAAGTTTTTCTGATCGAATCATACTTTAGAAATGGTGTAAAATTAGAAAATGGAGAATGGTCGTACGTACTCCTTGCAGCCTTGTATAGAAGAATTTCCAAATTTTCCAATAACATATGACAGTCTGCGGCAATTGATTCAAGAGTCAATTGTTAAATTCCGTGAAACAGGGTTTGTGTCTCGAAAACCAGGTGCTGGTAGACCACTAAAGCGGAGAGTAGAAAATATAGCAGATGTTGAGGAACGAATAACTCAATCACCTAAGAAATCGATTCGTAAGCTTTCACAACAAACACAACTGTCATATGGGATCTGCCAGAGAATCCTTAAAAAAAAATTTCCATACAAATTTCATTGCGTGCAAGAGATTTTACCAATCGATTACGTAACCAGACTTAATTACTGTCAGTGGTTCTTAGGTACGATTAATAACGATGACGTTCTTGACAAATCCTTTTGGTCCGATGAAGCATGGTTTCATTTATCAGGATATATAAATAAACAAACAATGCGCATCTGGTCTAGTGAAAATCCACATGAAATTCTTGAAACACCCTTGCATTCACAAAAAATAGGTGTTTGGCTTGCTGTTTCTCGTAGACGGATTATTGGTCCAATATTCTTTAATAATACGATAAATGCAGAACGGTATCGTAATAATTTATTGCTACCATATGTAACTCGATTACATGATGATGAACTCCGCGCGGGATATTTCCAGCAAGATAATGCAACAGCCCATACGACAAGAGAAACGATGGAAATATTGCATGAATTCTTTGATAATCGAATAGTAGACTTTCCACCACGATCTCCGGATTTAACAATTATTGACTATTATATTTATCCACATCTAAAAAATAGAGTATTTACGAATCGTCCACATACAATTTGTAACCTGCTCCTTATCTAAATAATTCTAACATTTATTTGGAGCAAGTTACAAGATTAGTATTCAACATATCTCGTCACAATAAAGGAAAACTGCTAATACGAACATGAGTATCTTGGGTTGCCTATACTTACAGGCCCCAATGTCCCGAGATTCTCATAGTTCCTTTTGATGACTAAATATTTCACGACCCGGTCCGGTTGGTACTATGTACAAATATAAAATATGGCAGGTGAAGTGTCGTGATATTTGGACATGTGAATACAAAACTCTCTAACTAGCTGAGTGGAGATTTATCGTGAGTATATTGTTTTAATAATCTTTATTGCTTATTGAATCGATTATACACTTACTAAATTCATTACTGACGGACTGGTGAAAAGAAAACTATTAAAAATACACGTGCGGATACTTGTCTAACAAAATAGCCTTTATTATCTGTCAAAAATAATACCAATATTCATACACATTTTTATTTACAATTATTTACATAAAGTCATTTATACGTACATGATTAATTATGGTCCAAAACTACTTTATTAATGACCTTAAATCGTTACAATTTAACAATAACATCAGCGGTTTTATTTATGATAAAAGTAACATAGGATCAAATATACAATCCAATCTAGCCCCTGAAATGTCACTAATAGACCCTAATACATTTCTATCTTTTTAATAAATAAAAGAAATATGTCTCTGTCAATTCGAATACAAATAACTAAGTTAATATTAAATATGTTACAACATGCTCATTGAAAGGATATTTCAATCTCGGAAAACAACGATAAAATTAACGTTTCTATTATGAAATACAACTTCGCGGCGAAAATACAAATACAAATACACGGTGCGGGTTGATACGAACTATCTTAGATTAACATCGCGATTAGTGGTCGTAAAATCTGAAATAACAATTAATATTAATTACAGGTTTATTAAGATCACGACATCAAGTCTGATCATGAAGGATTGTAGGTTTCTTAACGGTAATACTCAATCTTCCCACGGCATCAAGCCTGAATAAGAAAAAAGTATGCGGATGAAAATAAGCGGATTTAGATCGTCTGTTCCATGATACGGAGACCTGAATACAGAGCGGTCTGTGAGGGATATCCTGTTCTTTTCCACGCCATAAAAGGCTGAATAAAGTCAGGCATAGGGATCAAGGTAGGTCGGAGATCTAAGATGAAAATGAACGAGGCAAACTCGACGACGGTCTTTTATATGTAGAATACCCCCTACGTACATAGGTAAAAAGCAGTTCAAAATATAAATTTTGCACACGATACTGGTATGACACGCGCGACTCTGAGCATGATGTATCTGTTTAGTATTTTTCCATTTAAAAATAAGTAAACAACAAGAATTATTACAACAATTGACCATATATACAGGTTGACTCATGTCACACGATACAATATTAACATTTGAACAAAATAACATTCATACAGATAATTTGGTATTTACAAATAAATTAAATATGAACTCAAAAATGTTATTTTGATGCAATTAACGAAGGAACTTGGTTACAAATTGAAGAACTTACTGATGCTATCCGAAATGTCTGTGAGGAAATTACACCACATAATTTAAGGAATGCCTTCAATAATATGAGACGAAAAGTGGCGCTATGCATAGAAAATGAAGGAGCTCACTTTGAATATTTATTGTAGCTGTTTTTATTATTAAATTTTTTATTTTTTCAACTGAAACGTTTGTATGTAATTATTTGTCAAAACGACAAAACCTAATCTGTAATCAGTATAATATAACCTATATCACACACACGCTGCAAAATAAGTTAACTTACCCTATGGTACCAACTTAACTTTAAAAAAGAAAAATGTTATTGCTTTCTAGAGGGTAGAAATATATGAATCATATGGTATAATAATCTCATAGTCTGTCTAAGTTTGTCTTTTTGTACACATTATGATAAATGTGTAAACAGTTACTCAAAAGTTTGTACGATAACATTAGTTGTAGATAAAATTATACACAATATTACAGCATGTATAACTTTTCTTTTTTTCTTTTGTGATTAATATAATTCATTTTGTATTCAACATATTTTACAGTTTGGAAAAAAAAAGAAAACACATTATTTTCGCTTGGAAAATTAATGAATCTTTGTCGGTGTCTAGCTATTGCCTCAACAACTTTTCTCACAATTAAGACAGACATTTCTTTCTTCTTTATTTCTTTTTAGTATGTATTTCTACCTACCTATATCTTATCCATAAGCCCCTTTAACTAAATAGCGTATAGTAGCAAGTACTTGAATATCTGCAGTAATTGGTAATCCGTGATTTCTATTACCCTGTTCAATTTCGTCTGTAACGAGATTAATAATAAATCTTGCAACTTCTTTCCGCATTCATAATTTTTTTTAAAAAAATAAGTCGTGTAAATACTTCGAAAGGATTCCTACTTGCCAAGTATACCTTTGGATTGCGATTTATTAAAATCTCTACTTCTTCCACCTCATATTATTCGTCTTGGATATTAATTAGATCTCCCATTTCACTTATAAAAAACACCAACAAATTATATACATAACCTTTACTATTTTCAATTCACGCGCACTTTTGACCTGCTTTTGACAAAAACTGACGGATTTGCTATGTTGCCAACGCTTAAATGCTATTAGAATAATACTAGTTAGTAGCCACTAAATATGCGACTATTAATACATGCTGTTACTAGCCACTTAATAGGATGTTAGTGGCTACTAACTAATAGCGTACTAACACGCTATTAAGACATTGTCTATTAATAAGGCAGCCGATGTTTACTTTTTATATGTCTTTCTAAATAACATTTGTTATTTGTCACGAATTCACAAGAATCACATTTATAATCAAATTGCTTCAAATGCTTAGTTGTTATATGTGTTTCTAAACGACTTTTGCGAGTTGTTCCATATTCACAAGAGTCACATTTATAATCAAATTGTTTCAAATGGTTAGTTTTTATATGTATTTTCAAATGACTTTTAATGTTTGTTCCATATTCACAATAGTCACATTTATAATCAAATTGTTTCAAATGTTTATTCTTTACATGTATTTTAAAATGATATTTTTGATTTGTTCCATATTGACAAGAGTCACATCTATAATCACATTCCTTCAGATGTTTAGTTTTTATATGTGTTTCTAAATGTCTTTTGATGTTTGTTCCATATTCACAAGAATCACATTTATAATCAAATACCATCAAATGTTTACTTTTTATATGTCTTTCTAAATAACATTTGTTATTTGTTCCAAATCCACAATAGTCACATTTATAATCAAATATCTTCCGATGTTTACTATTTCTATGTATTTCTAAATTACTTTTGCGGTTTGTTTTATATTCACAAGAGTCACATTTGTAATCAAATTGCTTCAAATGGTTAGTTTTTGTATGCCTTTCTACATCAGCTTTGTTATTTGTTTCAAATTCACAACAGTCACATTTATAATCAAATATCTTCCGATGTTTACTTTTTATATGTCTTTCTAAATGACTTTTGAGGTTTGTTCCAAATTCACAAGAGTCGCATTTATAATCAAATTCTTTCAGATGTTTACTTTTTATATGTCTTTCTAAATAATATTTATTTGTTCTAAATCCACAATAGTCACATTTATAATCAAATATCTTCCGATGTTTCCTTTTTCTATGTATTTCTAAATTACTTTTGCGGTTTGTTTTATATTCACAAGAGTCACATTTGTAATCAAATTGCTTCAAATGGTTAGTTTTTATATGTATTCCTAAAAGACTTTTTGTGTTTGTTCCAAATTCACAAAAGTTACATTTATAATCAAATTGCTTCAAATGGTTAGTTTTTATATGTGTTTCTAAATGACTTTTGCTATTTGTTCCAAATTCACAAGAATCACATTTATAATTAAACTGCTTAAAATGTTTAGTTTTTATATGCCTGCTTATATATTTTTCATGTTTTGTTCGAAACACACACAACGAACACTTGAATATTTTCATTTGATCTAGTGAGCTGGATTGTTCTACTTCTATATTTGTTATGCTATAATCAGTTTTAAAATGTTCTTGGTCGTCCTTTTCTACAGCACAAACGTGCGTATTTTTCACGTGCATCCTGAGGAATCCTTTAGTCTCGAAACGTCTGCTACATATCCCACATTTGTAATCAAATTCCTTCAGATGGTTAGTTTTTATATGTATTTCTAAATGACTTTTGTCGTTTGTTCCAAATTCACAAGAGTCACATTTATAGGTAAATTGCTTCAAATGTTTCGCTTTTATATGTCTTTTTAAATGACTTTTAATGTTCGTTCCATATTCACAAGAATCACATTTATAATCAAATTGCTTCAAATGGTTAGTTTTTATATGTATCTCTAAATGACTTTTGTAGTTTGTTCCAAATTCACAAGAGTCACATTTATAGGTAAATTGCTTCAAATGTTTAGTGTTTACATGTTGCCCTAAAACTCGTTTGTATTTTGTTCGAAACACACACAGTGAACACTTAAATATTTTCATTGGATCTCGTGAGCTGGATTGTTCTACTTCTATATTTGTTTTGCTATAATCAGTCTTAGAATGTTCTTGATCGTCCTTTCCTACAACACAAGCGTGCGTACTTTTCACGTGCAGTCTAAGGAATCCTTTAGTCTTGAAACGTCTGCTACATATCCCACATTTATACATTTTAAATTTGTAATGCTGGTTGTTGGTGTGCTCTTTGAGATCTGCATGGTACTTCGTCCTGTACTTGCACTGCTCACATTTATAGATTTGTCGGAGCCATCTCTTGCGTCCCTTCAATACTGATGACGCTTGTTTGACCGGTGGTGTCGGTAAATGGCACTTTCTGAAAATAAATAAATATTTCTAATCTATCAGGCTAAACATCAATTCAAGGGTGGCATTAATTTAGTTAATGCGCTTTAATGAGGTTGATAAAGTCCCCACCAGTAGTAAGGGTTCACATTAATACGAAAGTTATTCTCACCACTGTTTTTCATTTGAATACTTTACTTGAACCCTTACCACTTTACACATGTCAGTATGGCTCCACACCATATTTCTTTCAATGTCTGGCTAGAGCCAGCGTTATAAAAACAATTACTAAAATAGATAAATATATTGTATAAATGTATAAAGACTGAAATTGTCGTAGTAATACATAAACAAATAAATAATTAAGGAGTGAGTGCAAAGGGTTAAGTAATAATAATAATAAAATTCATTAATTCTTGTGGCCACATAACTGGCAGAGAACATGTGAATGTAATAGAAATGTAAATACACCACTAAGATTCTGCAGTCTGGCCAACCCATCATTTTCAGTCATGATGTTCCTCATATCCATTAATTTGGTTACTTCTACAAGAAAACCAAACTAAAATTTATGGCAAGTTATTCACTAAAACGACGGTCGAAAATGCCCCCCCCCCCATTAGATACTTGATGAGCCTCCTGAGAGAAAGAAAAAGAAGTTTCAGTTATTCAGCGACACTCAGCAATAAAATATCCACACCATTCATTAACAAATATTTTGACGACCGAGAAAAAAAATGAGGTGTGGCCACCACACGTCTTTCTTATACGTATGAGCGTTTCAAACTAACTATTTTAAGAACTTTTTTACACAAAAATTATTCAAAACCCTATTCTCAGTACTTCTATTCTCTTAATAAATACCTATAGAATGCATACTTTGCAAGATATTCCAGAAAAAGTGCTACTCCCTAAGAGTAAAAGTGTTACTTCCGGTCCGAATTTTGAAATTTCATTTATACAAAAAATATTGCAAATCTAGAACTATATACTTTTGTACTCTTCATAAATATACATAGCATGCATAATTTACGACATATTTGCAAAAAATCGCTATTCGATACGAGTAAAAGTGGTACCTCCGTCCTGAATTTTGAAATTTTTTTTATACAAAAGATATTGAAAATTATGTTTTAAACACTTTTACACCCATAATGTATCTGTCTAAAAAGTATGACTTGCGAAATATTCGCAAAAAACTAATTTTCGATAAGAGTAAAAAACCTACTTCCGGTAGGAATTTCGAAAAACTTTTTAAATAAAATTGTTCTCAATTTTAATTCTAAGTACATGTGAATTCTTTATAAATTTCTTTAAACTTAGTAGTTGACGAAATAACGGCAAAATTGAATTTTTTCACTGAAGTGAACTACTACTTCCGGTCTGCCGATTATACTGAAAATCTAATCTGATCTCAAGAGGGAGATTATATTCGTAAATACAAAATTTGGAATTGATACTTGCAGCGGTTTGACCGCTATCGTGGTCAAACAACACAGACAGACACACAGACATTTTTTAAAAAACACTTTTTCGGTATCAGGGGACTTCAAAACGTGGCCATCTGCAAAAATCTCGAGGTCGAAAATTTTCATCATCACAATACTTCCTTATACTACGTATAAGAAAGTAAAAGACAATTATTATTAAACATACTCACTTTAGCTGAGATTATATTTTGACGCGTTCCTTTTGTAATCAGCTGACTGAGATGAAGTGAGATTTTTCCTCCCCCCTTACCGATTCTGAGGTTGGTCAGAACCTTCCTAACTACTGAGATTTAAATATCACTTGGTGGTGGTGGTAACAAATGCATTTAATAGTAGGCGAAAATGGGGTTATGTTATTTGATTACCTACACGGAAAAGTATGTACGAAATTCAGCGAACTAAAAATGTGTGGATTATGATAAAGGTGATATTAGAATCAGACGACTTGCAGAAAAATTTTGCTACCTGGTTAAGTTTTTGAAACAATTATAACAAGGTAATTAAATAACTTATAAACATAATCTGAAATTTGGACATGCCAGGCATTCTAATTGCTTCGGTTGCTTGATATATACTTATGATATAACATTAAAAATTAATTTTACGCTTATAATGACAAGTAAGACAAGTTTAAAATCTCACTTGTCAAAATCTTTTAACCACTTCAAGTGAGCAGAGACACTCACATCACTTTAGCTCAGCTCAGATCTCCAGTAAAAGGAAAGCGTCTATTGTAAAAATATGCAATATGAGTTGATTATATAACTCATTTGAAATTTAGCCAATAGCAATTACAAATTTTACATATACTGGAGGCGCGTTAAGTTCCGTTGCACGTCATCGATGACGTTCACATGTTGTCATAACTGTATTAGAGAAACTAAAAAAGTTACTTTGTCAAATTATACTTGAGGGCATTTATTTCATTAGCTTAAATAGAAGATTTATAAATTGATCGTAATATACGCATTCATGGCAAATAAACACATAATTTCCGTTTCAATATTAAATTTCTTTATTACATATTTTTAAAAGACTAATAGTTCAATTCGGTGTTGACAGATAAATCATATCTGTCAAAAAGACGTGCGTTGTGTATATTCTTCCTGTCAAATTTTTCATATTTATTTTTACGTTGATATAAATTGTTTAAAAACAGTGCTTCTTAGAAGTGTATTTATTATTTATTTGCGCCCATTGAATATAATGCCGAAAGGTTTCTGTAAACAGCCGATGCTTTTTACAAACTTTTCTATAATCATCTGATTAACGAGAATAGCGTAAGTAATGTTTATTTTAAATTTTATTATGGATACGTTATGACCCATTTAAGGGTTTTCGACAATCTAAATCCATATAATAAATAACTTGAGAAAGACTGAAGTCTTAGAGCATTTCAATTAGGGATGCACTGGAATTCCGGCGGTACCACTAAATCCGGCCGATCCGGCCAGTTGGCCGGAACTACCGTTCCGGCCGGATCGCTTTCCCAATTTTCGGAACTTTTTGGAAATATTTAAGTTTTAAATTTTTAATATAATTTAAATTCAAATATATGCAAAAATAAAGAAAATTATTTTAAGTTTTTTTTTTAATTGGTGCCTACTTACCTATTGTTAAGTCGTTAATTAATCACAAATAATTTTTTTTTTGAACAAAATATATTTTCTTTCCAAAAATTACAAAACATAAATAGTAAATGAAAACATTATTAACAGCCAAATTCTAACAGCAAAAATAACAGCCAAATTCCTTGTCATGGATAAGTCTTATAAGATAAGTATACAGTTTACATGAAAAATTAGAGTGAGAAAAACTTAGTATTCATAATTTATTTTATTAAGATTATGGTGAATAAATAAGAGCTTTTCGGCATTTTCAGAGTTTAGCCTACACCTATTATCAACATATATATTACCAATTTCTGAAAATAGTCGCTCTGAATAGACACTAGTTGCTGGGCTTGATAGGAACTGCCTAACTAAGTTAATTAGATCAGGAAATTTTTCACGGTGCCTGCTCCACCACTCAACTGGATCTGCCTTTCTATCTATAATTGGCATTCCATAATAAGTATCAAGTTGATGGAGTATGTCATTTTTTAAACCAGATATAGAAGATGCAGACGTTGAAGCTGTTACAAAGTCATTGTAGCAGTTCCATAATGTAAAAGTGGAATTTGTTGATGAATCAGTTGTTTCATTTATTCTTGCTCGTTTCTGAATTGCAGCTAAAGGCTCATCATCCTTATCTTCGGTAGTAACACTAGTAACCCTTTCATCTTCTCGTGTTTCTGCTTCATCAGTGGTACTGCAAGTATCTTTTATTTTTCCCAAAAGAACTTTTTTAATCTCGTCACTTATTGAGTTACTTGAAAAAAAATAAGTTTTATATCGAGGATCTAAAATAGTAGATATTGTATAACAATTTTTAGATTCAACATCGGAGAATCTCTTATTTATTCCCGTAACCAGGCTTTCTTTTATAGTTCCAACACCATATAACTGTTCTATCTTATGGGACAAAAGGTAGCGTTTTAATATTGCAATCGTTGGAATGACTTCTGAAATTATTGATTCTGTGTTGCTCATTAATTTTGTTACCTCTTCAAAAGGGCGCAATAACTCAAGAACCGATTGCAAGAGGTCCCATTGGTTATTTGTTAAATTGTTTAAACTGCTATTTTCAGTAAGGTAAATAGTTACACACCGTCTCAAATGAAGCAACCTTTCTAACATGTAGAAAGTGGAGTTCCACCGCGTTTGTACATCTTGTATAATTTTTTTCCGTTCCATATTTAGCTCTTGTTGTATTTCAATTAATTTACTGCATGCTAACGAAGAATGATTGAAATGAGTTGCAATTCTGCGGGCAGTACTAATCATATCTGACACAGTTCTTTGAGATTGTAAACTGTCATTGATTATTAGTTGCAGTTTATGTATAAAACACCCCTCATTATTTATTTCTGCATCTTTACATCCTCTCACCATATTGGCTCCACTATCCCTCATCAATAAATGAATTTTTTGTTTGTCAATAGCCCAACCGTTTGTCAAAGTTTCAAGTTTATCGGCTATTGCAAGTCCCGTATGACTGCCTGCAAATTTATCACAACACAAAATAACATTTCGTTTGTCCCACTTTTCTGAAAACCAGTGGCCTGTAACACTAATGAAGCTTTCATTTGTATTCGAGCATGTCCAAATATCAGAAGTAAGAGAAATAAACGAAGCTTCACCCAGAACCTTTGAAATTTTTATCCTAACTCTATTATAAATGTCAGGGATTATTTTATCAGTTAAATATTTTCTGGAGGGGGGTTTATACTGAGGAGAAATAGTATTGAGTAATTGCTTAAAACCAGTATTTTCTACCAAGGAAAAAGGTTGGTTATCTAAACAAATCATTTCTGCAATTTTATAGTGAATTCTTTCAGCTCTCTTGTCATTGATATCCCATGCTTTGTGAAGTTGTGTAAATTCAGTTAAAGTCGGTTGCCTGGTCTCGACTGAGCCTGTAGCTGCAGATGTAGATGCGGAACCGAGTGCAGAACTCTTGTTTTCTACGAAATAAATTAAAACTTTATTATATGCGGTCTAAAAGCTAATATTTATTTTACTTCCAATTTGATTCAATCAAGTAATCAATCAAGCTATCGTAAATCATGAAGTAAAATTTTCATTAAGACAGGACCAAAAAAAATTGAAATCGGACTAATCAAATCACTAGACACAATTTCAAGTCAAAAAATGTTATCTATTGAGTCCGATAAATAAGCGACAAAAAAGTAAAACATTCAACAAACAAAGCTACAACCCCAACAAAAAAATATAGATATAAATATATTGTACCTTTTCCTCTAAAGTTATTTGAAAATTCTTCAGGATGATGCCGCTTCAAATGTATTATTAATGGGCTTGTAGATGCCGATTTACCAAAGCCTCAAAAAAAACAGGCCATTTTATATCTATGTAATTATAATTATTGATTTTTTTTACTTACTTAAATACACGACACAACACTAAAAATCTCGAACACAAAACACAAAATTCTCAGAAACTTAAAACGTGAACACCAGCAGACATAAATACAAAATGCAAAGAGGGATTTTCTGTGAGCAAATGAATAATGAAATGACCTGCAGCCCTGTGCCTTTGCTTATGATTAGCAGGCGTCTGGGATTTCCCGACTTTCGCGTCTGTGATTCCCCGACTTTCGCGTCTGGAATGCCCCGACTTTCGACCAGATATATTTTGTAATTGGTCAACAGTGAAGGGTATGCGTGTTTCCTTGCCTATGATAGACCGGCGGCTGTGGTTCCCCGACTTCTTTTTAATTTTTTTATTATTGACAGGTGGCTGCTATTCTCCAATTGAATGAGTAGAATTGTTTTAATTTTGTTAATGCTGATTAAAAATTAATATTTAAATAAACAGTAAGTTCTATCTAGGTAAAATTAATAGTAATAAACACTCTGCATACTGAAGCTAGTTTAAAAAAAAGTAAAAATAAATCAGCCTCAATATTTTCAATGTTTTACGTATAAAAATGCACATACATTTCAAATTTAGGTCCCGATCCGGCCGGAATTCCGGCGATCCGGTCCGGCCAGCGGCCGGAATTCCGGTTCCGGCCGGATCGGCAAAATACCCGATCCGGTGCATCCCTAATTTCAATTACTAAATATATTACGTTATAGTTATTGTATTGTGAATAATTTTTTTCTTTGGTTATATCAAATGTCACTGACAGAAATAAAAATAGATCCGGCAACATATACAAGGCGAGTCGTCATGGATCTAGTATGACGTGCAACGGAACTTAACGCGCCTCGAGTGATAAGTGAATATACTCTTGACGACGTGATATAACCGTTTTGGTGTCCAACAATATGAATTTTGTCATGGTAACAAGTGTTTTGAAGTTTGTTGATAAACGTCAAAAATATATTCAGCAATTTTCATTATGTTTTTTTAGTTTTCTTCGACATGGAACGCTTTGGTATAAGCTCGGGGACCGAAATAGATAAAGAAATTGAAAATTTGACACCGCAAAATACCGTTAAAACACATAAATATGTTTGGAATCAGTTCACCGAATTTTGTGAACAGCGAAATTATAAACTTTGTGCTCAAACTTCTGACGAACAATTAGCAAGTATTTTGAAAGATTGGGCATTCAACATGAAACGTGCAGACGGCACCGAATACAAGGAAGGTACCGTGAAAACAATTTGGAATATTTCCTCTAAACTTGTCCAAAAAAAGTTTTATGAAGAGTTTAATCGAGAAACAAATCCATTCAGAGGCGTCATTTTTGAAGATGCAAGAAAGGCGCGGGCAGCTAAAAGGAAGAAGTTACAAGCAATTCCTGAAAAAAGAAAAACAAGTTCTGTCGCCCTTAAAACGGAAGAAATTAGCAAAATTGTGTCATTTTTTGACGAAAATACGCTAGACGGTTTACAAAAAAAATTCTATCAAATTTGTTCTGTTGAACTGGCGTGGCGTAGAAATGAGCAGTCTTTTGCTTAATTGACTATTTCAAAGCAGAATGCGACAATTATGGTCAACCCACAGGACGTATTGAGTACAATACCATATTTTCAAAGACAGCACAGGGTGGCGAAAAACATACAGCTGAATCTAAATGGTTGACACCGAATAAAAATTGTGAAGATCAGTGTCCAGTACGTCTGTTGAAGAAAAGGTTACGCAAAAGAACACCAGACATTAAAACCAATCGTCTATTTTTAACACCTAATCCTGATTGGCAGAAAACTAAAATATTGTATAAAAACTGCCCTGTAGGTCTTAATCAATTAAGTAAATGGACACGTTCAGCGGCAGAAAGTATAGGACTTGATACAACGAAACAAAAAATATCTAATCATTCCAATCGCTCTTCCGCTGTTAGCATCTTGACACAATCTGGAGCAAACTTACAAGAAATTATTAAGATAACAGGCCACTCATCATTTGAATCTCTGAAGCCGTATCTAAAGCTTACTAATGAACACCATGGCAAGATACTTGAAAAAATGAGAGATAAACAAGATTCTGTCAACTCTACCATCACCAGCACCTCAAATTTAACTTCTAAAGATAATACAACAAATATTTATTATAATAACTGTACTTTTAATTTCAACCAATAAAAAAATTTCGTTAGTTAATTCTTTATATATCCTTAAAACACCACGAGAGCGTAGCTCGAGTGGTGTTTCGCAGAATACGTCTCGTGACTCGGAAATATAATCGATTATTTTCTATGCTCTTGTGATATTATTACTGATTATACCGAGCCCAGTTAACACTTAATTTATTACTGTTATCACAGACTAAACAACCCAGACCGGCAACTACTTGAAAAAAAAATATCCAAGATCTTCTATCCTTGTCACACATCAGTGAACTTGGTACGAAGATGGCGCTAGCAGCATATTGGCGCGAAATTTGAAATGAGCTTGTTTTTAGAATACGCTTATTCAATAGGTTATTTATGTAACAGAAACATACACAAAAGTTACTAAAACTATGGTAATAAATATTACTTACTGTAACAATTATAGCCATAGTTTGAGCATCTTATGTGTAATTTGGGGTGTTACATATTAAATATGTGATATATAAATATTAATCTTTTACTTACATGCATTATAACATCCCTCTTACGGTTACCTATTAGACACAATAAACTACTACTCTATTTAAGATTAAGAGAAATATAATAATCTAATAAGTGAAAACTGTCAAGGAAAACAATAGTTTTTTATCGACGACTAAACAATAAAGTAGGTATTATATTAATCACTATTGGCTAATAATAACACTCATAATACCCGGAGGGAATAATGAAATGCGACGAGGGAATAATGGGCCATAACGTTACCATTATTAACTGCATTCCGCCAATAAGAACATAATGTTCCTAACGTTGTCGTAGTAACGATAGACAAGTCCGGCCATTTTACTAACTGTCTAACCGTCAAACGTCATATTGATATAGTAATCTGACATTTTCGTTATATATTTTGATTTTTTTAGTAATTTTCAGTTAGACGTCGATAAAGTAGTGTATACTAACTCGCAATAATGACTATTATTCCCTCGAGCTGAGTTACTCCCTCGCCGCTAACGCGGCTCGGTTCGTAAATTCAGCTCTCGGGAATAATAACTGTCATTATTGACTCGTTGTATAAACTACTATTATTGAAACATATACTTATACAATAAAACATAATAAAATTAAATTACACAACCAGTAATGAGTAATTTATACTCACTTGTCGAGATTTGCAGGAAACCTGTGCATTTTGTCAACTTCACCCTGCCCAAACCCGCACACTAAACACTTGGACGTCATATTTGTATCAACATATAATTAATACTATGTACGACAAAGAATTGCAAAAATATGTCACACGTGTCAAATTTGAAATGTAGTTTTGAATGACATATAACCACAGCATAACAAACATTTCAATTGACGCTAGCGCCATCTCATCTCCAAGTTCAGTGAATCTGACAAAGATGGTAGAGTATTGAAATTTACGTTTGCTAAACAAGGATGAGTAGTTTGGATAAAATCTAGGACTAAGTTGCCGGTCTGGATTGTTTAGTCTGTGCTGTTATTGACATTTGACTGATTTGACGTTTATTTTGTCTATTCCATATTTTTTTCTACATAAATTATTCTAATACTAGACATATTCAGTCGTTTCATTTAATAGGTGCTACATATTTACTAAAATATATTCTGGAAGCTACGGAGTGCACCAACAGGAACTATATCTAGTGTTTTCAACGGAAAAACATGTATGTTGTGGTCATTTAGTTCTTACCATTCGGAATTCTCAGAAAATGAGAACTGATTATCCGAAATGTAGTATAAGGAAGATGCTTGCTAAATAGCCATTATTTTGTATTTTTAATATTTGTTGATATGCAAACAGAACATTTTTTAAGTTCCATTGAAAAACTGCAGGGCTGAGGTGAAGCAACATGGGTACACTTTATCTGGTCCCTAGTATTAACAATCGCTATGGCTAGGGGCACGCGAGCGTGTCGCTTAGTTTGAAATTATAGGCACGTAGCTGACGTCATTGCTGTTATGAATTGACGATATCCTTTAACGTGCGCTGAAATTAGAGGCACGGGAAAAATATGCATGTTCAGTTTGTGGTGCGGATTTCTGTTGGTGTTAGTGGATTACTGTAGTTCATAACGATATAAACTATTACATATGGACGGTCTAATAGGTAAACGCTGTATTTTAAGAATTTCTATTTAATAATAGTTAAATCACTAAACGAGCGTACTATGATTTTGTATTATGCACACGTAATGCATAATACAAAATCAATCCTTGAGGAATTGAGGTTAGGAAATAATTTATCCTGACTGGATTTATGTCATAAACAGTACTTCATAAGGTATCTTATATCTCATTTTTTTTTAGATAACAATATGGCTACAGTTACCATGAATAATAGTAGTAATGACAGAAATGAGACTATTAATGAAAAAAAAGAATTAACTCTTGGTCTCCAGTTTGGTTCCTATAATGAACTAAAAAAATATTTAGAAATCTATGATCAAGACAAAAAACAAAAATTTTATAAAAAAAGAAGTCGTACAATAAAGTCCTCTCTTAAATACATACAAAGACCGTTGAAGTCTTCACTAGAATTTTATGAACTTGAATATGCATGTATCCATGGTAAAGAACGTCCTAAAAGAGGAAATGGATTACGACAGACCAGGTTACAACAGTTTTTAAATAACCGATAAAATTGTTTTGACTTCTGTAATAATTTTCAGCACGCTACGCTTAGGATGTAATGCGAATTTCAAACTGCGTATTTGTCCAGGAGGCCAATATTTAAAAGTATATAGTTGTAATTTAGAACATACGCAACATGAACTTTCGAATGTAAGCAAATACGTAGTTTATGTATAAACATAAAATCAAAATATAGCTTTATTTTCTAGAAAGTTTTTGATCATTTACCTCAAAATCGTATATTAAATGAAACAGATCTTGGAAATGTGCAGGATTATTTATGTTTGGACGCAAATAAGAAGAAGGTACAGAATAAAATCCGTCTAGAAACTGGTAAAAAGACAACATTAAAAGATCTTCATAATATTCATTACAAACTCAAAACAGGGAAAAATCATTTGGAAGAAACTGTGAAATTATTGGAATCCAAATACCGTAATAAGTTAAATGTTACTGTATCTATATAATCCTAAAAAATATTTTTCTCAACAGATTGCGATGTTCATATACTTTGCGACGAGGAAAAGAACTTCAAAGCATTACAATTCTCTACAGAAAGTATGAGAAATTCAATGAAAGCGTGGCCTGAATTTGTTAGTATTGACGGCACTTACAAACTGCTTAACACCGGCTGTACTCTTTTTTTTATTTTTGGTAGAGGATTCTAATGGCCAGTCAGAAATTGTTTCTGTATCATTAATAGCTGTGGAAGATCGTGAATCATATCATTGGATTTTTGAATTATTTAAAAACCAAAATGACACTAATAAAGTAATTTGCTTTATGGGAGATAAAGCCTTAACAGAACGTGGAGTTATAAAAGAACTTTTCCCAGGGAAACCTGTGTATTTGTGTTTATTTCATACCTTAAAGACTTTTAGACGAGAAATAAACTGCGAGAAGTTGAATATTTCTAAAGAGGAACGAGATTTATCTTTAGAATACCTCCAAAAATTAGTCTATTGTAACAATGAGGCTGAATATGATATCATATATACTCAATTTAAGGAATGCGTTCCTCAAAGCGTGTGTCATTATTTTGATAAAAACTGGCATGCTATTCGGAATGAATGGCTTGTATATAACATGACAAATGGCAATTTAAATAATACAACAAATAACCGTATGGAGTCAATTAACCATAAAATCAAGCAAGTAGTACCTAAGAATTCAACTTTAACCGACTTTGTTAAATATTTTTTCATTTTTTTGGATAGCCATAATCAAGAACGCGACAATCGAGCAGCTAAACACATTTTGAAGCGACCACTGCACAGCTTTCAAAACCATGAAGAAGATTTATTGCAGTATGTGAATATTTTAACGGGTTACAGTTTCAAGTATATTCAGAAACAGATAGATTTAATCACAAAAGTCAAAATATTAAAGGAATATAATGACGGTATCTTTCAAATAAGAACATCAAATGGAAATATAATAAATGTCACAACAGACAATTGCCAATGTCCTAACTTTTCTTCCATGATGTTGCCCTGCCGACATATCTTAGCCGTAAGAAAACATAAAAACGTAACATTAGTTGCCGAAAGCTTGTGTCACATACGATGGACAAAAAAATATTATTTATCAAAACATAGAATTGGAACAACCAAGTCAGATATTGTGGTAAAACCAAAATGTGTAATAAGCGAAAAGCCTAAAGTGATGACGTTAACCGAAAAGCGGAAATCAGCCACTTTAATTACCAATTCCTTAATCAACTTAATTAGCATTTCCAGCAATAGTGAATTCAACTATAGATTAGATTTATTGATGAAAATGGAACACTGCTGGAGAACTGGAAACGAAGTGGCTTTGACGGAAATAACTTCTGATACCAATAACGAGAATTATATTACAACAGGTGACGCAAATTGTGATCTGATCGATACAGAAATAGATACTGAGGCATACGATAATAATCAAGAAACGATCTCCCAACAGAATAGTGTTAGAATAGCTTTGCCTGATAGAGATATAAGTGAATTGACAGATAATAATTTAGCAAACACGCAACACATTACATTTGTTGTTGAACCCTTTGGTGATAATGAAAATAACAGTAATATCAATAATAATAATGAAAATATTGAAACTGATTTATTAAAATCATTAGTGTTGCCCTCAAAAATTAAGAAAAGGGGGTGACCCAAGGGACATGATTCTACGACAGTAATGAATCTTAATAAACGCAATAAAAAGAGTAAAAGCAAACCATTCTCACATTTATTTTAAACAATCAACTATACGCTATAAGGAAGGCATCCTTTGATACAGAATGTTCTACTAAAACTTTCTAATAATATTTTATTTATCCTTAGTAAGAGTTTTATTACTTTGATGTTTTGAATTTTCTAATAAAAAAGACTTATTTTGACTCTAATTGTTATTTATTTCCTTAAAAAGAATTAATAATTAATATTCGTATAACTTACAGATTGGCGCAGAATAAACTAATGATTTGACGTACCTCTAATTTGAAATTTAAACTAGAACATGCATATTTTCCGTTTTTATATACACGTGCCTCTAATTTCAGATTTGAGCGCACGTTAAATCATATCGTCATGACAGCAGTGACGTCAGATACGTGCCTATAATTCCAAACTAAGCGGCACGCTCGCGTGCCCCTAGCCACAGCGATTAACAATAAGTCTGAACATGTGAACTCTAAGATACATGACGGCCGATTTAGTACAATTTTAAGGAGAATATCAGAAAGGAAGTGGGTTTATTGTGAATATGTCTACATTATCAATTTAAGTTATGTAATTAGACTGCCCCTATTGGATAAATAAGAACGCTATAATTATAATCAACATGCTTAAATATTACCAATCATGCATCTTGCTATCATCGTAAAACCGAAATGTGCCAACTAGAAAGAGATTTAGCAAATTGTAATAGTGCCAAAGTGGAAAAAAGTACATCAAACATGTACAAAAATACGAAGATTGAATGAGTTCAGAGAATATTACATTTTTAACCAGTGATGTTGAAAATATTCTATATTTCTTTAAATAAATGTATGTATAAGTATGTATAAATATCAGTTTATATTAATATTTGAGTATAGTGTACAACAAGCCATTCTTTTTGGGTTCATTATTCTACTACTAGATGGCGTTACATTACGGACTATATTTTCAGGTTAGCTGAAGCATTTTCAACAATGTATATCGAAGTAACGTCACGGTCTTGGCATCCAGATGGCCATGTAAAAAAGAATAATAATAGTTTATTAAATAGATAAGGTAAAACTAAAACTAAAAATTAACACTCCAATTTCAAATAAACATATACGGGCCTCCAAAAACAATTAACAAAAATGTAACAATTTAACTCCTACTCTTATCATACTTTGTCCAGCATGTCTTAACTATTATTACGCTGTATGCAATCTGCCCATTCATTCACAACTGTGACCTGCAAGTATACTTGTAGAATGTTTTCCATATACCGTCAAGGTGGCAGATTATTCAAATTCAAAATTTTAATGTCAACTTGATAATAACAAAACCTTCAATAGGTTGGGAAGAAACTGTTGAAACTAGGAACAAGATTTATTCAGCTATTCGTACATAAAATATTTGTGAATGTTAAATGTAAGGAAATGTGTCATGTCATAATGCAAAAACACAGCAACTCGATTCGCTATTTCCAAGGAAAACAAGTTCACTTATTTATTAATAATAATGATAAAATTTCGTATTATAATTTAACCACATTTTTAGGAGTTCAACGGCTTCAAAATTTAACTTATATCATTGAATCATATTTAAAACTTGTGAACTGACATTAGAAGATACAGTAATTTTTAAAATACGTTAATTTTAACTTTTGGAGAAATTCAAACGTGACGACAAGTCCTCAGCATTTATAGCTTGAATTCATTGAATACTGCAAAAATATAACTAATAACAATGAAAAAGCTTCAATACCAGAATAACTGAGGTATTTAAATTATTCACTCTCCTACTTATTTCAGTCCAAAGTGTAAAATATTAAACTGCTTGGTAAGAAAAGCGTCATTTCTGTCACACCCTTCTCAAGTATAATCATATAAGGAGCAATCGTACCTGGCATTCCTCTCGTAGCAGAAGGCCATATGGTCTGCCAAATATTCCTTCAGATCCAAGTGGATTTTGCAAACCTGGCACTGTGTGAGTTCTGGAATTGAGTGAACAACACACCCATTAAAATTACAATAGAAAAATCAATATAGACAAATCTACAAACATCAAAATGCTATATTTACAATACCTTCAATTGAGAAGCTTCCAGTTCTACCCTCAACACAAAGGGTTTTATGTTTGGCTAAATGCGATTTCGAGCTGAATCCAAGGCAGCAAAATGTGCAGGCAAATATGTCCTTAGTGGTTTGCTTCGTAGTGGTATCAAACTCCAGTCTGACAATTTTATTCAGGTCGTTTCCATATTCCTCACCAAAGTGCACCAATAATTCTTCACCGGCTTGGATTGGGCGACTGCTTTGATAATATATATTATCTTCACAATGAAGGACACTCAAGTTTTGTTCAGAATTATTCCTGGTAGGATTAACGTACTGCATCCAATTCAAATGCTTCGATTTATTTTTGTCCAAAACAAGTTCCTCACCTTTCATTTCCCAGGGACTTTCTGTTGCGGTGAGTCCAGTGAAAGGACCAAATTTTACACCTACAGGAATAATTCTTAAGGCATATATTCCGATTTGTCCCAAACAATCTTGTATTTCTAGAATATCATTTGGGATATCTTTTCGTGCTCCCTTATCTGGACTATTTAAAGCATGCTTGTTTAAAATATGGACAAGCATTCTACATTCAATGCAATAGTCTATGTAATAAGCTTCACAATCTTCACAGTCTGTTGGCCAAATATATACAAATTAAGAATCAAAGCATTTACTATGGTGAGTTTTTAAATAAATTCAGAGCGATGAAACATATATTTATACTGTTCTTAAAATAGCCAAGTAATATGCTACATAAGGATGTTAGAGATTTAATTGGCAATTGTTCTAAGTTGAACCTCAGTATCTGAGACAAAACAGATTGGAAATGAAACTATTACAGCTTGGTGTTTGTAATGGAATGAGGTGCTGTTCTTCGATAAGCAGTACAAATACTAAACACACTTCAACTTTTCTGTGTTACGATCGTGTATTTTATATTTATGCTACAGATGTTTCATCATTCCTTACAAACAACACAATCAGAAACTTCTAATGGAGTTTCATCTATTAGAAGTTGTCTTGCCCTGAAACAGTACCAATGTAGTGTTGGAAGCAACACGAATTTTCATAACATTCCATAACAAATTGGTGATGTAAAATTATCAGCAGTATTACCAAAGATGTAATATACATTTACATACATAACGTACAGTCCTCTCAACAATAAGGTTGCCAATCTGAAGCAGAAATTCTGTCTAATATATGTAGGTAGAGCTGTAACTGTATTATGAATGAAATAGTCTATCTTTCCAACGATCCAGTATCGACCTAAAATATAGGGTGAATAAGGTATATAGTATATACATATATTCATGAAGATACACTTAATGTAAACATAATAAATCACCGGGTTTTTATTTGGATGTTTTACAATTTTATGTCAGCTTTTTACTGGCATTGCAAGTTATATGTATTTCACATATTTTAGAGTTTGCTTTATTTTATGAACAAGACACTAATGGATACAATAATAAAGAATTATTTTATGATGAACCAAAATATATTTAATGTTTTTTATACATATATACACTTAAAGCCTAATGTATTAATATGAATAACAAACATTATTTTTTTATGTATAGCAAATCTTATTTATTTTCGGAGAACTTTATTTTCGGCCAAAATTAAATGATATTTTTTTGTTTATTGTCATAGCGACGCGCTATAAAGTATAACAATTCTGGCACAAAAAACTGGTTTTACAACTGTCTCTACAACGAAGTCACTGGAAATATTATTTTTATCCTAAATTTTGTGATTTTTGTCCACCTAGAATATAAAAAATTACTTCTGTCAGGCGCCGCCGGCGTCCAGTCAAACTTCTAGAAACCTCGCGAAACTATTGGGGATAGTAAACACGAGAACAATCTCCAGAGTGCGACATCATTGAGACATATATATTTAAGCACCGGCATATGAGGAGACAGAGTAGACAGTCCGACGAGTAGTAGTCACCATGTTGACAACACTTGAAAAAGAACGTGCGGTAGCAATGCTGGAATATGGGTGGTCCATTACAGGCGTTGCTAGAGAATTAGGTGTTAGCCACACTAGTATTTATAAACTTCGACAGAAATGGTTGGTAGACCACTCTGTAGCAAGACGTCCTGGTTCAGGAAGAAAAAGGGTAACACGTCCAGAAGAAGATAATGCTCTGACGCGTTACATTGAAGAACATACTTTTGCAACCTGGCGCAGAGCCATTCAGGCAACAGAATTTGGTGGAAGTCTAAGCACAGCTCGCAACAGATTGGTAGAAGTAAATATTGGAAATTATATTGCCGCTATAAAACCGAAACTAAATGAGCAACAAAAAGAAGTAAGACTCAGATTTGCAGAAACCTACCTCGACAAAAACATGGATTTCTGGAATAGAGTGGTTTTTTCTGACGAATCCAGTTTCCAGTCATATTCGAATGCAAAACGGAAAGTTTATCGACAACAAAATACCCGTTATCATTTAAATAATATACTGGAACGAAGCCGTAGTGGTAGATTTGCGGTCAGTGTATGGGGATGGATATCGAGTCTTGGAACGGGACCCATATGGAAAATAGAAAATATGTTAGATAGTGTGCAGTATCGAGACATATTGTCCAATATTATGCTACCATCAGTTAATATGATGTATGAAAATAATTTAGTGTTCCAGCAGGATAACTGTCCCGTTCACCGATCGCGATTAGTTCAACAATGGTTTCAAACATCAAATATTGAAGTTTTACCATGGCCCTCTAACAGTCCCGACTTAAATCCTATTGAGAATGTTTGGGGGATCATGAAGAAAGATATGTTGAAAGAATTTGTTCCGCGTACTTCCGACGAACTATGGGACAAGATCGAAACTGTCTGGGGGGATATTTCTGTGCCATATTGCAGCAAACTTATTGCCTCTATACCCTCTAGACTTCAAGAAGTCATTGAAAATGATGGAGCTTGGACTCACTACTGAAGATTATCTGTGTTCCCATGTAAAACATTGTCAGGGGTTTTTTGAAATTTTGCTGTATTGTAAATAAATATTACTTTGTGTGTAAATATATTGAAGAAATTTAGAAATCTATTTATCTATACATGTATATATTTAAATATGCACCCATTCTTCTTTTCTTGGAACCTCTTACATTTTTTATATTATTTTACAATTTGGATTTCATACTTTTTATGTTAAGTACCGTATTATTTTTGAATAAATATTTTGTTCGCAAAATTTAATTACCGCTGTAGTTATTTAGAAATTATATATACATTTAGAGGGCGAGTCATTAGTAGCCGCTTCTTCGATTACCCTTTTGTGTTTTAAATAAAGGCAAAGACAATTAGTGGAAGATTCATGGTTGCTTGTGGCACATATTGTAAAAATACTTTAAGACTTGACGCACTTCCGGTTTCACCGCAAATGCACAGAACTTAATTTTTTTAAATGACTCGCTCGATATATTTCTGGATTTTCTAATACTGCTTTAAATTGTCTATTCAATTGTTTTGTTTTTTCAAAATTGAGCCAATAGTTTTTGAGTTATTAATTTTTTTGAAAATATTTGACCAAAACACGTGTTCAGAAAAAAACCTTTTTCACGTTGTTTTTAAAAGTAAAACTATTAACTTTGGTGGTGCGTGTAGCCAAGAAAATTATGCACCATTTAATATAAGTTGCACTCGACAATACCTCGGAAAACTTTGTTTTTTCAAACACTACTTCCCGAAATTTTCACATACCAAAAACTTATTTTTTTTTTTAAATGGCACACCAGGTATTTTATTGAGGCATTTTGTTCCTTTTTTATTCTCTTACATTTTTGTTAACAGTGTCCTATAGCTAAATTTTGCAATTTGTGAGATAATCACTATAGGAGCTATCAGCGGTCAATTAAAGAACTACGAGCGCTGTTGTTCTATGCACCCAAATATTCATTCAACCAATGGAAGGCAGGTGGGGCCCGTTTTCCTTAGTCAACTGTCAAACAGAGCAAAGGTTAAATCCACTATCCCAAAAGGAATAACTTTACAGAATGAAGAGCATCGCATTTCAATTTTTTAATTCAAGCAATGTCCAGTTGCAATATTTTCATTTTTTACACTGTTGGTTAACAAGGAAATAAAATAAAGGTCATGTTTACTGACGTATTTGAGGATGCCGCCCCACTAAAACGTCTAATCCTCACCAGTTATTCATTCTGTCCGCTCTTTTTTTCATATTCAATACTTTCTGTTCACTCGAACCGTTTCTTTATACTTTCGAAGGTTTCTGGTTTCGGTTGACTTCTATGCAAAGAGATCCCTGGCTCTTTGCATAAAGTATGAATGCTAGCAATGAGTTTCTTTCAGATTCACCCAAAACGTCAATCATATCTATTAACTCTTCATAAAAATAATTAATTTGGATGATAACAACGATGCTTTTATAAATTTGACATAAATGTTTACCGACATTCTTTAACAGTTGACGCAAGCAGTCGGCCGCATTCCGGCCTTTATTGGACGAATATTTCGGTGCATAGAACAGCTCTCGTAGTTCTTTATTTGACCGCTGATTGCTCCTATGGTGATTATGTCAGATATTACAAAAAATAGGTATAGGACATTGTCAACAAAAACGAAAGAGAATAAAAAAGGGAACAAAATGCGACAATAAAATACCGGGTGTTTCATAAAAAAAAATAAGTTCTTAGTATGTGAAAATTTTAGGAAGTAGGCTTTGAAAAAACAAAGTTTTTTGAGGCATTGTCGAGTGCAACTTATACCAAATAATACAGAATTTTCTTTGCTACAAGCACTACCAGAGAATGTTTTTACTTTTAAAAACAATAAAAAAGCGTTTTTTTTTTCTGAAAACGTGTTTTTGTGAAAAATTTACAAAAAAAATTAGTAGGTAACTCAAAAACTATTGGCTCAATTTTGAAAAAGAAAAACTGTTTAATAGACAATTTATAACAGTACTAGAAAATACAAAATATATAGAGTGAGTCATTTAAAAAAATAAGTTCCGTGCATTTCCGGTGAAACCGGAAGTGCGTCAGAGCTTAAAGTATTTTTAGAATATGCGCCTCAAGCAACCATGAAATATCCACTAATTGCTTTTTCTTTTATTTAAAACACAAACGAACAATCGAAGAAGCGGCTACTAATGACTCAGCCTGTATACATATACAGGGTGAGTTTTTTGCCGACGTTTATTATGGGGTTCTCGGAAACTACAACAGATACAGTTTTGATTAAATGGGAATAGAATTGCAGCTTTAACAGCTCTATTTAATTAGCGCTTTGTTTTTTTGGAAAAAGTGCATAGCCTACCTAGATATTTTTTTTATTATTTTGTAAAAATGTTTTTTTTTGTTATTTCGTTCGATTTAGATGAAATGTGTAAAGGAAAAAGTTTTAGGATATTATATGGTAAATAATACAGTTAAATCTATTTATTAAAACAAAGAAATGGTCATAATTTATTTATTTATCAAAAGAACTATATCAAGTAGCACATCATGTGAATCGTTGAGAAAAGATCTTTTTTTATAAAGTCATGGCCTACTATGGTTAGCATTTAAAAAAAATACAAGTTTGTGTCATAACTCAAAAAATAAAGCTAGAATAAAGAAATATAGGTTAAACTGTATTACTTACCATATAATAAAATAATATTAATAACAAAACTTTTTTTGCGAAATATCTAGTAAGTCACTTTTTCCAACAAAGAAAAATTTAATTAAATAGAGCTATTAAAACTGCAATTCTTTTCCCATTTTACCAAATCTCTATCTGTTGTAGTTTCCGAGATCCTGGTACTAAACATTGGAAAAAACTGACCTTGTATACATTATGAAAATTAATACTGGAAGTATTTACTTTGTGATATTCCCTACTACAAATAAAGAAAACAACTTTATATACTTTTCATACCACTATAATTCGATGAATGAGTGTTTTATTCCAACTCTGCATTTCAAGAGGAATTTTTAAATACACAGAAAATTGTCTATCGTAAATTTTTTTTATACATTTCATCTTTGATATTGGAGAACACCGATTTTTTGTTGTGTTGATTTTATAGTATTTAACAAGCTGGTTATTTGTGCCTTTGTAAGGTTTTATTCGCAAGGTCAATTTATGAATGAATGTGATGCGTATACGTTCGAGTTAAAGTCCGTCCTAAATGCGCTCGGTTCGTGTAGATTGGCAACCTTTTTGTTGAGATGACTGTACGTCAAGTTATATTAAAAAAACAATGTTTGTAAATCTGTGGTCACAGGCAATAAGGGAATAAGTCGACTTATCTCCAAATTGTTTTTTTTTTTGTAATTCATATTCCTGAAGTGCAAATGCATGATCTGACGCAAGGAAATAAGTCTGTGTGGATTAGAAGAAGGAAAAGCACAGGCTCTTGATATGGAATATGTGCACTTATACCCTAAAAACTTCAAGAGTTTTGTGGATTTGCAAGATTTCAACCAGCTGTAAAGGAATATGTAGATTTCTTCTTGAATTTCTGTCAAATAACTCCTGCAAAAAAGATATATGTATACTTAGATCCTTTTAGCATTCATAAAATTTCTAAAATTTAAATCTCTTAATGAGCTGAAAAAATGTAAGTGTACATATATCCTTTTTGGGCAAATGAAATGGAAGAATTAAGTATTCTTATATCCGTTTAGCAAAAAGCGTTGAATGGGAACTCAAGCTATTGCGGTACTGTTGACGTCGCAGTTGTATTATTCTTCTTGTGAAGAACGGAAGAAAACCACATGAAAGTTTTAGAGGTTTTTATAGCGAACGGTCTAAATCTAGAAAACGCCTTTACTACAAACAAAGACATTACTGATATTGTAAATATAAATAAAGAGCTTCATGTTCTTAGTAATGTGATTATCGGAACTGAAAATATTGTATCTAATAATAATAATAATAACAGAAGTGCGAGTATATGTCGAAAATCAAGACCAAGAACAAAAACTCGTCAAACATAATCATGATAAAAAACTGTTCTAACAGATTTAGATTTCCAAACTAAAGACAACGCATTGGCAAGAAATAGTGTCGAGAGTACTATTGATGTGCCTTACATTCCTGATTCGGATCAGATGGATATTGAAGAAAATGAAGAAGGAAAACCAAATAGCGCTTGGTCACTTAAGAAAAGAACAGCCATGAAAAAATAGAAATAGTGCTATGCAATATACTACAGTAAAAGGGAGTATACGAAAAGAACGGAAACAGAGAGACTTGGAAATATGTAAAGTGAATTGTCGCGAACTCATTTCAGAAGAAGATGGAAAAAATGTGTTTTAGGTAAAAGTAATGGCGGAAGAACATTTTCTCGATTTTCCAGATTTATTCAAGAAATATTTACAAAAGAAAAAAGGCGAATAAAAAAGAAAAATTGATTTTGTTGCAAAAAAAAAATAAATTGCTTAATAATTTTTTTGTCACTTATGTTTTAATATTATTTTCAAACATTGTTCAATTTCAACATTTTATTTTCTGTTTAAAATAAAGGTTCAAATATGCTATTGATGCTTATTTTAAAATTATTATTGGCCACATTTTTTGAAGAAGAGTACTTAATAAAGTGTGCAGCAAGGGTATTAGTGTACTTGGCTCCCTATTACTGAAACATCTTGTCATTTTTTGTACACTAAGGAGATAAGTGAAAATATAATCGATAATCTAAGAAGATTTACTTCTTTTTCACAGTAATGGTGGACTAATTTATTTTGGAAAACAATACTAGAATGTAATAGAGCCTTTAAAGGCGATAATATTCTCAAAATTATGATCACAGATACAAAAACCTGTCTACTGAAAAATGACCCATTTTGACATATTCCCTTATTGCCTGTGACCACAGAAATATGATTATGATAAAAATTATAATATATTCTCAATGAACAGCAATACTTTACAGTGATGCACACAAATCATAATTAAAATACAAGTAAAACACTGGATAATATGTATGTACTATCGTGAGCAAATGAAAGTGAACACTTTATTATGTTGGTATGCTGAAATTTCAAAATTTACCTAATGTTAACTGTACTTTTGAAGTGTTATTGTCATATGTGGCATTTTAACTTGACATTAATGACATTTAATCATAACATTAATGACATTAGCTTGACAATTTGAAATCCTAACTAGTAAAATTTACGCAGCTAGAATAGTGTGTTTACTTTCATTTGCTTACGATAGTACATATATGTAAATAGAAGGCTTACGTTGTGCAGAATAGAAAAACGTAGGTTTCATTGTAAGCATGTGAGTAGAAATTATCAATTTTTCATCAAAACAAAAACATATTTCAAAGTTAAAAACCCTGACAATGAAACCAACACTTTTCGATTCTGTAGATCGTAAGCTTTCTATTTACATATTATTCAATATTTTGCTTGTACTTTTATATTATTTGTCTAAGTGTCATTCTATAGCTTAGCCTTACATACATTTACTTACAAAGTAGTCCATTATCAAATTCTATTTTGATATCATCAGCGTTGATCCCTCTTTCTATTTTAACGTTGTCATTTTGTTCTTCAGTTACTTCAAATGATGGCAATTCTATTTTAATATTGTCCGAACATGTGGACTCATACTGCTTTATTTTTCCATAGGATATGGGGCCTTGTAATTCAGCATTGTCAGTAGTAATAGCAGTTTCAGAGATGTACACTTTATCCTCTACAAAACTGTCTCCTTCGCACTGTTTTTCCTTTACACTAGATGTATTTGCCGAAAACATAGCGTCATACAAAACAACTTTGTCAACATGATCAGCCATTTTGTGTGATTTGAGGAGAGTCTCTTGCCACTTCCGATGGCAGGTCAAGGAAGATATTTACGCGCTAATTTTAAAATCTATTGGGCAATAAGATATAAGATTGCATGAAAAAATAATTCCTGTTTTAAATATCAATTAAATACTGACGGAAACAGATGTATCATTTCGTTTTGGATAAAAAAAGACAGGTTTTGTAACGAAAATAAATTTATTCAAAATGTAAATATTATTATTATTACATAAATATTAAATAGCATGAATGGTGATTGTTGCAAGAGTTCCCTGACTGATAGCTGTTTGACTTTTCAAATATGTTAATGCTAAAGTTTCTAATTTGTTATTTATGCGTGTAGTGCACAGTTATAAATCAGCTATAACTGAACAACTTTTATTAAGGACATTATTGTCTAAAAAATACAGACAACGAAATAGTAAATAAAATATGTACTTACAGAGTCGATTTTGCAGGTTACACACTGGGGCGGTGGAAAAAGAGAATGAAAATGTTTCCATGTTGCCGATTGAATAAAATGAAAAGTGATAAATCGCAAAGCGTAAGTGAATTACGGTTACTCTTTATTTGTAGTGGTGATGGGCAAACCGGAATTGTTTCAATAGCCGAGTGCTCACTACCCGGGTGATCTTAATAATTGGAATATCGATGTAATAATTCTCAGTCGCATCATCACCCTGTATGCATTGCAAATGGCAGAGCCCACATAATGATTTAGGATTATCTTTAAACCGTAGTCGACAAATTTTAATTTCTGTTAGCTATCTATCCCATGCAGAAGATGACCTTATAATATGCAGCGATGCCTGCTTTCCAACAGTGGTGGGAGAAGCAACGCAGTCGGGGGATCTTCACATTTCATAGGAAACGTTTGCCGGGTGTACTTGGCAGCCTCGCTATATCTTTGTCTTTACTTTATTTCGCCGTGCTCTTTTCCTCTTCTACTTTCGTCCAGAAATTAAAATTTGTCGACTACGGTATATAAATATAGTCGTTGGTGCGTCTATTAACGAACATGTAACTTCTGAACGACATGACAGATTGTGGTCATAGCTATGCTAGGATCTGACAGGCGGCTCTGTAGTTATTAACAAATTCTATATTTGTGGACCAACATGACTCATATTTACAATATGTGTTGAATTAGTGACAAAAAAGAAATTCATAAAATCTGGACACGATAGGTGGCGCAGTGGTCGAGTTATTGATAAATTCTATATTTATATAAAGAAATGATGCATATGCTGCAATCGCACTAACGTGTCCAAATCCACGTGCGTTTAAAAAGGTGTTGGATAGATTTACGTCTACTGGTACTTTTTTTTTGGACACGTTCTGAGAGGATATCTCTCAGCGTATACTCGTGCTGCCAACAAACAATTTTTGAAACATTCTCCAAGAATAAACAGCATGTCAACAATTTCTTGTTGAGTTCCGGGCATTTTCGCAACGTTTATGAGATAACAATAATGCTTCTGTCAGTTTGCTGTTATTTTTTCCGTTTGCATTGACAATTGCGCTTCTATTATTTTATCATGAAAAAGGACGTTTTTCGACAATTTGACCTAACAACTTCTTTTTCTTTTTAATTTTGTAATGAAATGTTTTTTTTTAATAAATGAAAAGCTTGGAATTTCGATTATCCAACGATGTAATTATTTTATATGGTTCCCATTTGATATTTTAGAAAAAAATTACTATTTGCAAAGCCCAATCAAAAATTATCTTCTTTCCTTAAATCACTTGAAGAAAAAATTAAGAGTAGGTGGTAGAGGTCTTAGTCTATCCCTAAATTCGAAACCGAAACGCCGGGACAATTTAGTTCCTGTCAAAAAAAAATGCCGAAGTACGGTCTAACTGCGAAGAAAAACCGTTATAACAGCGAAACCGCTAAAGTTAGGTGTATGACGTTACATAAGAAAAAAAAAGTACTCTTCGAGGGCTTTCCGAATCAGCCACAAAATATATATTATTCCATTTAAAAAAACATAGGTTTGATACGTCGTTGGAATACGGCACGGCACTGATGACCAAAAATATTTTATGGAAATGGTGGTTGTAAGTATTGACAATTTTTCTCTTAAGACTCTTTTCGATATATTGTATGATAGAGGAGCTACGGTCCAAGGCATCTTAGGTGCTACACCCTGTATGTTGGGTTTAATGCCAAGAAAGAAACTCACAAAATCTGAACCCGATAGGTGGCGCTGTGGCCGAATTGTTAATAAATTTTATATTTATAAACCAATATAATAATAAACAAAACAGGTTTACTCAAAAATGCATGTATTTAATTTAATAGAATATTAACAATCTTTTCAATTATTACAAAATATAAGTACATTACGTCTTAACTTCAAAAAATATGAAAATTCAATTATTGTACAGAAATGATTTACATAAATATAAGAAAAAGTTCTCTGAACGATTTTAGTAGTATTTCTTTTTTTTGCTTCACTACACCCGCAATATCTTAAAAAACATTAATTATCGTATAGCTTCATTCTTTTACATTAGGGTATGTTATTTTTATGATTAATGTCATTTCAAGAATGTGCACCAGCAATTCTTGAACATATAAACCCTTACTTTTCTTTATTTAACCAATTATTCATAATGCATTTCAGAATATTCACTGTGTCAATTACAAAATACAAAGGACTGCTAGTAGTGACGGCTGTAGATAGGATTCGCCGCCCTGCAACGCCGGAAGCCGCCGATGCCCACAAATGACCCGATCTCAAGATGCGTGGATCCTTAGAGGTGGTAATCAGCGCCACTCTATTTAATTCCTAACGGCGGCCTCCTTTTGAATCCATTCTTATGGAACCCCGCATAGTACGTCAGCTTTGCCGCATTGTGTGTTGAGACATTTTTTATCCTTCTTATGGTATGTATTGCTGAACATAGCTTTCCACTTATAGATGTTATATGGTCCTTCCATTTAAGGCTAGTACCACGCGATCATTTAAATTCTAAATTATAGCAGGCGGGATTTTTTTTTTAGGTTGTCCAGAATTATTGATTAATTGAAATTTGCGGTTATGTTATACTTTGTGACATTTGTGAATCTTATGTGTAATCGATTTAAATTTAATTTTGAAACGTCACCTTGACGATTCAAATTGTAAATTAGTACTTATATACCAACTTAATTTAAATTTCACAGCCTGCTCTAATTTAGAATTTAAATGACCACGCGGTATTTAGTGTTAACCCTAAAAATTTTGCGGAGGAATCACTCTCACTCGGAATTGCAAGAACTTGTGTTTTATCTTTATTTAGGTTTAGTCCATTAGCATTACACCATACTTTTATAGATATTTTTGCACTTTCAGCGTTAAACTTCTCGATCACGAAAGATGCATCATCTGCGTACAAACACGCTTTAAGGTGAGGTACACTCATCGGCAAGTCAATAATATATACTATAAACATGAGTGGACCCAGCATCGACCCCTGAGCAACCCCACGTTCTACGGGCTTAAACTTTGACAGTGTACCGTTCAACGTTACTGCCTGGCTCCTATTGGTCAAATACGACTCCATCAGTCTCCAGCTTGTTCCACGAATTCCATAGTAATGCAACTTTTTCAGTGTCGTGTGGCACAGAATCAAACGCCTTGCTTAAATCACTGAGCACGATTTCTATGTGTTGCTGTTTGTCCCGAGCCTCCAATACCGCTTCAATAAAATCCACTGCTGCTGTTACTGTGGACTTCCCAACACGGTATCCATGCTGACTACTTGTGAGGATTTCGTGTTTCTCAAAAAATTTCAACAGTCTTTTCTTTATTGCTGCTTCAATTATCTTGGATATTGCGGGCAGGATTGATATAGGCCTATAGTTTGACTCACAGTTGATATCTCCACTCTTGTGTACTGGAATAACTCTCCCAACCTTTAGTTCATCCGGAAATATGCCCTCTTCCAGACACATGTTTATTAAAGCCACAAGCGGTTCTAAGATCGTCGTTATTATTTTCTGTAGTAGATCCACGCTAATTCCATATATGTCCCTGGTTTTTTTCGTTTTTAGAGAATATACAATTTCTTTTATTTCATGGGCGTCAACTGGTTCCAGAAAACATGTGTTTTTCGGACTTTTATTCATTCTATTAACGAACTCTTCAGGCTTTATGTTGCTATTATCAGCACTCTCAACTGCATTTTCACCTATCGTTACGAAGAAGTCGTTTAGCTGTTCGGCTGTAAGGTTGCTAGCGCTAACCTCGCTACATGACAGGTTTTTCCCCTTCTCGCTGTTAATAATGTTCCATACTGCCTTTTGTTTATTCTCAGCTGTCTGTATATATTTTTCATTATATCTTCTTTTCGTTGTTTCACTCAAAATCTTGTATTTCAGTTTGAATTCCTTGTATATCCGTAGAGCAGCTGCATCTCTACTAGCCCTGTAGATAGTTATCAATGCCTCCAGCTTATTTTTCATTTCTTTAAGTTCTTCTGTGTGCCACTTATTTTGATATCGACACTTTATCTTCTTTTGTGTTTCAGGAAAGCACACATCGAACACTGCCATCAATTTCTCATGAAAATCACTGTAAGCTTCTCTAACATCATTATATATATATATATATATATATATATATATATATATATATATATAGTTGAAGGGAAGTAACGACCGTCACAACATTAGGAAGAAATAAGTATTGGGGAATGCGGTCAATTTACAGACAAATTAAGTGCTCATTTGTTCTTTATTCCTAATATTTCGTTACAATTTGTAACATCCTCAGAGGAAAAGAACTTGAGTTATATAAGTAGTCCAGTTGGTGAACAGAGATATAAAATTTTAAACATTTTTAAAAAATTGTATATGTATAAAATGCACCGATAAAATTGTGTCATAAAAATAAAATTAAATTATTAAAATTACTAATACATTTAAAAACATATGAATCACACTTTTTAAAAATAATCATACACGTGTCAGATTGTAGGTTAGTTCACTTTCAGGCGGGAGACAAGACTTTTTTTAAATGTATTAGTAATTTTAATAATTTAATTTTATTTTTATGATACAATTTTATCGGTGCATTTTATACATATACAATTTTTTAAAAATGTTTAAAATTTTATATCTCTGTTCACCAACTGGACTACTTATATAACTCAAGTTCTTTTCCTCTGAGGATGTTACAAATTGTAACGAAATATTAGGAATAAAGAACAAATGAGCACTTAATTTGTCTGTAAATTGACCGCATTCCCCAATACTTATTTCTTCCTATATATATATATATATATATATATATCAAATTGTACCCAGTCGTCGGTAATAGGATGTAAGAAGAAAAACAAACTCAAATTACAACGCTAACGTTTCGTACATTTAATCAATGCACTTTATCAAAGCTACAACATGATTAAAAACACATATAACACAGTCAGTAAAATTAAATTATATAACAGCTATTTATTTACCTTAGTAATTTATTGTAGAGATAAAAACATATGAAATGTAAATGATGTTTATGCTACTCACATAGTAATTTATATATGGTATTTAATACTTTATTCTCGGACATTATGTTATATTCGTTTATATGTTCTCAACAAACGAGACCGTGATCATCTATAGGTTAGCACGTATGTATGTATCTTATTTTAAAAATTATATTATTTTCTTGCGAATAACAAAAACATCACCCACAAAAAAACGAGCAGACACAAAACAAACCGAGGTCATTACACTAACAATATAATACACGTATATACCCAATACTCAAAAGATAAAATCTATACAACAATTAACAACTATTATAAATTCAAATGAATGGAAGAATACAATTATTATGACTTTATGACCCCTGCATATACATTCAATATTTGTAACGCTGAATCATCTTTGACATTGATAGTATACTGGGACTTATATATATTTATTTTCTCAAGAAACAATCTCTTAGTGAGATTATTTTCCTTATCTAAAATTTCCGGGCTGTCAAAATCAAACTCATGGTCAAACTCAAAATGATGTCTTGATAACGCCGTTTGTTCTCTTTTATTTCTATTTCTATCAAAGCAATCTTGTTTATGATTTTGTATTCTTCTAGATAAGTATTGCTTCGTTTGGCCCACATAAACTCCTTCGCATTGCTTACAACTTATTCTATATATGATATTAGAAGCAGACTGTAATGAGATTGGATCTTTCAATTTTGTAAAAAGATTTGCTATTGTTTTTGAATTGTAAGTTGTTAGACATGTGTCATTGTTTTTAAGAATTCTTATCAAACTAGGTGTCAAATCTTTTATGTATGGTAAACTAAAATATCTCTTATTCTTGTTAATTTTTTGTATCCCTTGTGAACTATCAATGTCCCCAACCTCATTGCCCATAGTGCGGCTCCTTGGAACGACACCATTATTGCCATATAACACAGTGTCTATGAACCCCCTGGGATAACCATTCTTCACAAGAATATCCCTAATTAAATCATAATTCTTTCTATGAAAACTCTGATGGCTCAATCTACACACCCTATTTTTTAACTCTAGAATGGTGTTGCGTTTGTAATTAAAACTATGTTGCGAATTATAATTTATGACTCTACCCGAGCTTATGTCTTTTATATACCAATCGGTCAACAGATTACCCCCATTTTCTCTAATCACTGTAATGTCCAAATAATTTAACCTAGCATCCTCCTCAACTTCCAACGTGAACTGTATGTGTTCATCTATGTTATTAAAGAAACCCAACACATTATCTATCATATCCGACGGTACGGCCATTATTATGTCATCAACATAACAGTACAATAGTGGAGTGGTGAATGGTAACTGAGCAGCAATTTTACTCAAGATATCATTCATAACAAAACACGCCAATACCGGTGACGCCGGATTACCCATTGCTGTACCGAATTCCTGTTTGTAAAACACCCCATCGTAATTAAAATAACTGTTGTCAAAAAGAAATTCCACTATTGACTTGAAATGTGTCTTGTCTATTAACGTATAATTAGATATTTGTCCCCAATTATCGTCTATGGAGTCCATCACCAAATACTGCGGAATACTTGTGAACAACGACTGCACGTCCAGTGAGACCAACACAAAATTATCAGGCAATACCATATTCGCAACTAAATCAACAAGAGTATATGAGTTAAACAAATTAAAACGGAAACCCTTAACCACATTACCCAAAATAACCGAAACAAACTTCGCTAATTTATATGCGGGTGAACCTATACAAGAAACAACTGTCATATGTTTCACATTTTTTGGGTAACTGTTAATTTCGTATGTATACAGGCTGATTTATTTTTGACCCTCACCATGAGGATCTGCTTTATAATTGGATATAGAGTATAGGTTTAAATTTGGCGTAGTTGTTAAATTTTGAGTTTGTTATAAATCCGTAAAGAAAATTGACCTGTGACGAATGACGTTCGTTTTTAAAGAAAAAAATGCATTTGGCCTTGTAGAGAAAAATAAAAACACATTCTTATGGCCACTTTTAAACCGCTATCCAATGGTGTACTCGAATTTTTTATATGACGTTTTGTTTTTTTATGGCCATTATCAACTAATTTAATTTCTTATAGTCCCCATACTGGATTCAGAAAGTTTTTTTTTCTAATTTCAACCATGTACTACATGTTGACAGAAGTTGATATTACGCTTTAAATGAAAGAATAAATTTTAAACTTAAATTAGGTAGCCATGAAATTTCAGTCCGTCAAACTTTTCATTTATCGTTCATTAGTAATACAAAAATGTCATTCACCAACGAAGAGAAACGAGATATGTTAAGTATTTTTTATTCTTCGAACCAAAATTCAACAATAGCCAGTACAAGATATTTATAATTGTATCCAGAACGACAACAGCCTCACCGCGCCATTTTTCTGGATAGTTTACTAAGCCGCGTAATGTTCATGTCAACAGGAATTAGAATAAAAATCGACAGGATGTTTTACAAAAGGTAAATTTAAGGCGTGTTTTTGCAAATTTAACATATATTAAATTAAAAATGATAAATATATATGTATTTAAATAATTTTTACACTTCATTTGTAAAGAAGAAATAATAGTAACAAAAACATTAATAAAAATACATAGAAAAGTAAACCATAAACAATTACAGTAAATGTTCAATTATCTGGCCATCTTCATTAATGCACAGTTGGGCACGCTTTCTGGCATTTTGAACTGCCCTTTGTATGGTTGTTCTAAAAACTGCATCGAAGGCATTCTGAAGTATGTCTTGTAATTCTTCAATGTTTTGTCATCTACTTTATAAATATTATTGTTAACATATAATCTAGCGTATTTAAATCAGGTGATGTCGCAGGCCATTCAACAACTCCTCTATTTCCAGTCAAACGGTTCGGAAACTCTTGATTCAAGTAATTCCTAGCAACTGCCGCATTATGTGCCGGTGTGACGTCTTGTTGCCACCATAAATGTTGTAATTGATTTAATTGGATATTGTTGTCAAGGTAGTCACATACGTATTCGTAAGTAAAGGTTTAAATATCATTCTCCATTTAAATGTTCTTCATACATAACTGGTCCTAGGAGACGATTTACCAAAATACCCATCTAAACGTTTATTCCAAAACGATGTTGTGGTCTCCTTGCCCTGTTTTGTCGGGGATTTTGTACTGCCCAATAGTGCTCCGTATTTCTGTTGAAGATTCCAGAGTTGGAAATTTAGTTTCATCTGACGAGATAATATTGCTTAAAAATGTTGGTCATTTTCTATTCTTCCCATTAACCAATTACAGTATTCGAGTCTTCTTAAATTATCTCCAGGTAGTAAAGTGTGACTAATGGATCTTGTATGGTTTAAACCTACTTTGATGTAAAGTTCTCCAAACTCTAGACTGGGACAAATTTAATTCTGACGCCACTACGCGTGTAGAAATTGATGGAATATTATTTATCTAAAAATACAAGGTAAACATGCAGTTTGCAAAAACACGCCTTAAATTTACCATTTGTAAAATATCCTGTCGATTTTCATTCGAATTCCTGTTGACATGAACATTACGCGGCTTAGTACACGATCCATTCTCGACCAAATTTCTATCAAGATCTAGAAAGATGGTACGATACTACAAAATATACTAATTTAGACCAAATGCACTAGCAAATATGTTGCAAACTTTGTACAATACATCCTTAAACACTGTTTAGATAACCGATGTATATCCTAGCATTGAAAATCTACAGTTAGAGATAATTAATTATTAGACTTAATAAATGAATGATTAGTTAACCAGGTATTTTAATCGGAGTTTGAAAAACCGGCCCTTAATGTGTATAAACCAAAGTTGCTCGTTTCTGTTGCTCCTTTCACAACAATCTAAAAATATTGTCAACTATATTATTTGTAAATAGAATACTTTATATATTATTGTAAAATCATATATATCACATTATTATAAATTGATACTGCATGAACGTGTGTTCAAAGTCATCCACTGATTTTAGAGTTATTACAATTTTCCTAATTTTTCCACAATTGTAATCTTCTTTCAATGCTTCATTAACAAATAACATACAAACAAGCAAATTTAAATATAGGTTCAACAATCTGCCATGGTAGTTACACACGTATTTAAAACTAATCATCCATTACTTATAATGAGCTGAGTGTTTACTATAAATCATTTTTTTCTTTAGGAAATTGTAATTCGGATAATTTTTTTAGTTTTAACACAATTATCAAAAAGAACATTTAATTTTTGGGCATAATTTGATATGCCCAAAGTTGTTAGTTTACAAGATTTTGATTATTCCGTAATTTATACTTCTTTAGCGAACATAAGTACCTATATCATCTGTCACTTCTAAATACGTGTGTAACAATCATCAAACATTACAAACGTTGTGTTTAAAATTGTATCTTGACAATATTATTCATTAATCAAAGATTGACATTTCTTTGAAGGATCACACCTGGGGAAAAATTAGGTAAAGTCGCAACAACTCTGAAACGAGTAGATAAACTTGAATATTTTCGCACATAAAAGAAATTTAAAATAGACTGTGAAATCCAATTTTGAAGTAATGTATACCATTTAAAAATCCAAAGTGTTTTATTGTTATGAGGAAACTGAACATCTTGTATAGCTGAAAATGTATTTATATAGCACAGAAAAAAGCTTCAAGCAACTGTACATATATTTACTCTATCATATTTAGTGCAGAAGATATCTCGTAGACCCACGCCCTAGGTGGACCCTGTATATTGTATTTATACCACCTTTATTAATATTTTTCGAAATTTTATTAACAATTAACAGTACATTTTTTCTATAAATAATAAACGTTTATGAATATGAACAAGGTAATATTAAGAGTTAATAGTATATATGTATTTAATGTTACTGGAGTAAGTAATTATACTATATAATTAAAAAGTTTCCTAAGAGTTCAATTTACCAATTATTTTACTGATTTCATGTTATCTCTACATAACATTATACATATATATTCAGAATATGGCATTTCTGTAATAGTAAAATTTAGGTATGTTTTCTTCAAAATTAAATATATCTCAGTTACAAATACTATGAAGGAATTTAAAATGTAAATAAACCCAGTCGAGATTTCTCACATACCGGTATCTCTTTCCCTCATCTTAGCGCGGATACTGTTTTCTCACTCTACGCATCAATTTACAACCGGTTTTTTTACACTCAAAAAGTAATTCAACATAATGCGCATGCAATAAACTTGGCAACATTGGCGGATCTTATTTTATACCACATATTTATACATATACAATCTGTGATCTCGTTTGTAATAAGACCTTCTCTTGTATAGTATACATGACGTATATCAAAAATAAAAAAAGCATTACCCCTCTGTTGAGGCCCTTATTAAAAATGGATTTCTATAGCTATTCCTATAATCCTTTTTCCAAAATAATGATTCCTTAAAGTGGACCCCGGGTTGTCTATGAAATGTTTGGATCTCATTTTGGGCAGAAAACGGGTATATATATATGTATATATATATATTCGTATCAAACTACATGACCGGTACAATAAAAGAAGCATATATAAATTATATTACAAAAATAGAAATATATTTAGAAGGGCCATAACGGCAGAGACCCTTTAAAACACTGCACCATTTGGTCTAGGATGTAGGAAAAAAACCCATAACAGCGCCATAAAACTAAAGGTCTTTAGTTGTTAAGATCCAAATAACAGCCTTTGGAGTTAAATTATGTAAATCTGTATATCCAAATTCAAACTTAGCTAGAGGACATTCTTCAACAATATATTTAACTGTTTCAATCTCAGCACCGCAATCACAAGCTGGACTCGCAATCACATTCAACTTGAATAAATTCCATTTCCTTCGCCAGTCTCTCTAAGTAATTACATTTGTGTTTAGATATACCTTCGATATTAAGTTGACAAATCTTAACAACTGGACCAATATTCCTAAAAGAAACACAATATGAATTCAAACTTAAAAAATTATAACTGTCATATGACCGTGACGATCTTGGGGATCTTCTACGGTATTCCAAGTGATGGTTATTATGGACAACATTATATTCTCCATTTTGGACTATCGTAAAGATGGTTACCATCAACCAAATTCAAATAAAATTAAAGAAATATAGATTAAAACATAAAAATAACTCGGAAAATAGAAACTTAAAACTATCACTTCTTTATAAGACGACTTTAAAGTTGCAATCATCAAAGGACGAGCTAATGCTTCATTATTGCCAAATGTTCTTTTAAATGTGTCTCATTTGTAAGTAATACTACAATTTTAGATTTTGCTGATAAATAGGACAGTAGGTCTTCTGTGTTTTGCTCAAATTGTGTGTTACACTTATATTTACCGCTCCTTTCTGAAATGTAGACTCACTTGGCACTTTAAGCTTAACTGATGGTTTCAAAAATCTAAAAGCACGTGGAATGAATTGAACGCAATTTAGTACACAACACTTGTACGGCATTTTACAATGATCTTCAACAAAAATTAAGAACAAAAGCAATGTCTTTAAGAATTAAAACAGCAATTCGTTCCCAACAGATAAAGATTCTATTCTTGGCGAAATCTAACTGAACATTCGTTTTCTGTTAAGGCTACAAAAATATTGGTCGGCGTTAAACTATTTAAATTTTCCTTTTTTGGTATTTATGCCTCACTACTACTAAGATATGATTTGGCAATTTAAAACAATTTTTAAATTGAAATGTCGTCAACAAACGTATCAAATGTGGTATATAGACTTTCTACGCCAAGGTCTTCAACTGAGGTGTGTTCCAAATTTACATGAATCACATTTATAAACGAATTCTTCAAATGTTTAATTTTTATATGTCTTTCCTGGTTTGTCGCAAGAGTCACATTTATAATCAAATTACATTAAGTGTTTACTCTTTTTATGGCTTTCGAAATTCCTTTTTTCGTTTGTTCTATATTCACAAGAGTCACATTTATAATCAAATTGCTTCAAATGTTTAGTTTTTATATGTTTTTCTAAATCACTTTTGAAGTTTGTTCCATAGTCACAAGAGTCACATTTATAATCCAATTCCTTCAGATGTTTAGTTTTTATATGTTTCCCAAAATGATCTTTGCGGTTTGTTCTATATTCACAAGAGTCGCATTTATAATCAAATTTCTTCAGATGATTAGTTTTTATATGTATTTTTAAATGACTTTTGCAGTTTGTTCCAAATTCACAAAAGTCACATTTATAATCACATTCCTTGGGTTGTTTCGCTTTTATATGTCTTTTTAAATGTCTTTTTAAATGACCTTTAATGTTTGTTCCATATTCACAAGAATCACATTTATAATCAAATTGCTTCAAATGTTTAGTTTTCATATGTTCTTCTAATACATATTTACGGTTTGTTCCATATTCACAAGAGTCACACATATAATTAAATTGCTTCCAATGTTTAGTTTTTATATGTTCTTTTAACACATTGTTACGGTTTGTTTCAAATTCACATTTGTCACATTTGTAATGAAATTCCTTCAGATGTTTGGTTTTTAAATGCTTTCCTAAATTACTTTTGTAGTTTGTTCTATATCCACAAGAGTCACATTTATAATTAAATTGCTTCAAATGTTTAGTTTTTATATGTTCTTCTAACAGATATTTACGATTTGTTCCATATTTACAAGAGTCACATTCATAAATAAATTGTTTCAAATGTTTAGTTTTTATATGTTCTTTTAACACATTGTTACGGTTTGTTTCAAATTTACATTTGTCACATTTGTAATGAAATTCCTTCAGATGTTTGGTTTTTAAATGGTTTCCTAAATTACTTTTGTAGTTTGTTCTATATCCACAAGAGTCACATTTATAATTAAATTGCTTCAAATGTTTAGTTTTTATATGTTCTTCTAACAGATATTTACGATTTGTTCCATATTTACAAGAGTCACATTTATAAATAAATTGCTTCAAATGTTTAGTTTTTATATGTTCTTTTAACACATTGTTACGGTTTGTTTCAAATTCACATTTGTCACATTTGTAATGAAATTCCTTCAGATGTTTGGTTTTTAAATGTTTTCCTAAATTACTTTTGTAGTTTGTTCTATATCCACAAGAGTCACATTTATAATTAAATTGCTTCAAATGTTTAGTTTTTATATGTTCTTCTAACAGATATTTACGATTTGTTCCATATTTACAAGAGTCACATTTATAAATAAATTGCTTCAAATGTTTAGTTTTTATATGTTTTTTTAACACATTTTTACGGTATGTTTCAAATTCACAAATGTCACATTTATAATCACATTCCTTCGGATGTTTCGCTTTTATATGTCTTTTTAAATGACTTTTAATGTTTGTTCCACATTCACAAGAATCACATTTATAATCAAATTGCTTCAAATGGTTAGTTTTTATATGTATCTCTAAATGACTTTTGTGGTTTGTTCCAAATTTACAAGAGTCGCAATTATAAACAAATTGCTTCAAATGTTTAGTTTTTGTATGATTTTTTAACACATTTTTACGGTATGTTTCAAATTCACAAGAGTCACATTTATAGCTAAATTGCTTCAAATGTTTAGTGTTTACATGTTGTCCTAAAACTTGTTTGTATTTTGTTCGAAACGCACACAGTGAACACTTAAATAATTTCATTGGATCTCGTGAGCTGGATTGTTCTACTTCTATATTTGTTATACTATAATCAGTCTTAGAATGTTCTTGGTCGTCTTTTCCTACCACACAAGCGTGTGTATTTTTCACGTGCAGTCTAAGGAATCCTTTAATCTTGAAACGTCTGCTACATATCCCACATTTATACATTTTCAATTTGTAATGCTGGTTGTTGGTGTGTTCCTTGAGATCTGCTTCATACTTCGTCTTGTACTTGCACTGCTCACATTTATATATTTTACGTAGACTTCTCTTCCGTCCCTTCAATGCTGTTGTGACTTGGTGCATCGGTGGTGTCGGTAGAATGCACTTTCTGAAAATAGATAAATATTTCTAATCTATCAGGCTAAACATCAATGTAAGGGTGGCATTAATTTTGCTAATGCGCTTTAATGAGGTAGATGAAGTCCCCGTCAGAAGTAAGGTTTCACATTAATACAAAAGTTATTCTCACCGTTGTCTTTGATTTGAATACTTTACTTGAACCCTTAGCACTTTACACTATGTCGAGTATGGCCCCACATTTTTTTTCTTTCAATGTCGAGCTAGAGTCAACATTATATAAACAATTACTAAAACAGATTAATATGTTAAAATCTGTTTGTTTTCAAATACTTTGTAATGCATAAAGCCTGAAACTGTCATGGTAATACATAAAAAAATAAATAATTAAGGAGTGAGTGCAAAGGGTTAAGTAATAATAATAATAAAATTCATCAATACTTGTGGCCACATGACAGAAGCGCATAATTCGGTTGATTTTCAATATAAAATATAGGGAAACCTGCCGGGGTGCGTTTGTGGATAGTGGTATTCTGCCCTTTCCATGCATATTAATATACAAAAGCGCAGTTTATGTGAAGCAACACGTGGGGGTGTTTGATGCTCGAAGGATTACGCACGATTATTCTACGAGGCAGGCGCATGATATACCTTCGATTAGACACAGACTGACACGAACAGAGAAATCTCCGTACTATACATGTTACAGACTTTATAATGGGTTGCCTCCTAGCTTGAAATCTATAAGTTCACTTACTCTTTTTAAGCACAAGCTTCGAGCATACTTGTCATCACATGCATTCTACTCCATCACCGAATATTTTAATTCTTAGTTATATTTTTATGTGTGTGTTTGTATATACATATATGTGTGTGTATGTGTGTGAGCATTTGTTGCATTTATTTATATTTGCATATGTGTATCTTGTTTCTATATCTTATTCGAAAATTTTAAAATTGTACATGCACTGTATTGACAATGTCTATACCATGTTTAGTGATCAATGACAATAAAGATTATTATTATTATATTATTATTATTATTATTATTAACTGGCAGAGAACATGTGAATGCAATAGAAATGTAAATAGAGCAAAACTTTCATTAGGATTCTGCAGTCTGGCCCACCCATCATATTCAGTCATGATGTTGCTCATATCCATTAATTTGGTTACTTCTACAAGAAAACCAAACTAAAATTTAAATATTTTGTTACTCCCTCGCCATAAGGGGGGGGGTAACTAGGGCAAGTTATTCACTAAAACGACGATCGGAAATGGCAGCACCTCCCATTAGATACTTGATGAGTCTCATGAGAGTGCTCTTACCTGAGAGGAAGAAAACGAAGGTTCACGTACTTAGCCACACTCGACAATAAAATATCCACAAGATTCATTAACAAATATTTTGACGATCGCGAAAAAAAACAAGAATCGACCGTAACATAATGAGGTTTTGCTGATACTGTTAAGCGAAAAATTCCATGGTAACCTATTTGGTAATATTTAAAATCACATTGTATAAATATGCAATATAATTTGATTATACAGAGCCCAGTAAACACTTAATTTATTACTGTGGTTGACATTTCACTAATTTAACATTTATTTTGTCTATTCCGTATTTTCTTCTACTTAAATTATTCTATTACTACACATATTCAGTCGCTTCATTTAATGTGTGCTGCATATTTACTAAAATATATTCTGGAAGCTACGGAGTGTACCAATAGGAACTATATCTAGTGTTTTCAACGAAAAAAACATGATGTCGTGGTCATTTAGTTCTTACCATTCGGTATTTCAGAAAATGAGAACTGATTATCCAAAATGTAGTATAAGGAAAATGCTTGCTAAATAGCCATTATTGTGTATTTTTAATATTTGTAGATATGCAAACAGAGCATTTTTTATTCAATTGAAAAACTGCCGGGCTGAAATGAAGCAACATTGGTACACTTTATCTGGTCACTATTATTAACAATAAGTCTGAACCTGTGAACTATAAGTTACTTAACAGCTGATTCAGTACAATTTTAATGAGGATATCAGAAAGGAAGTGTGTTTATTGTGAATATTTCTATACTATCAATTTGAGTTATGTAATTAGACTGCAACCTATTGGATAAATAGGGATGCTATACTTATAATTAAAATGCTGTAATTATTACCAATAATGCACCTTGCTATCATCGTAAAATTGAAATGTGCCAACTAGAAAGAGATTTAGCAAACTGTAATTGCGCCAAAGTGGAAAAAAGCACATCAAACATGTACAAAAATACGAAGATTGAATGAGTTCAGGAGATATAACGACATATCGGTTTTTGCGACGAAATTTCAAGGTACTGGCCAGAAACAATGCTTTCTAAACGCGCAACCTATAACGACATCGGATATTACGACGAAACTAATATAACGACGAAAAATGGCTTGAAATTTGGATCAAATTATCTTTTATAACGACGGACACGTCACATCACATAGTAAGAAAACGGTGGGCAAGTTTCGAATTGGCTAGGGGAATTACAGCGTTATGAAAAGGCAAGGTGAAATGCGACAGATAAAAGTATTTATTCAGTAGTTATCTAGGAATTGAAGGTACGTTGTCGACGTCGATATGGCGAAACGAAAGGCGTTTACAATTGAAGAAAAAGCATCAATTATTAGGCGCTTGGAGGCTGGAAATACTAATATTAATATTGCTAAAGAATATAAGGTAAGTTTTGTTTGATTTCTATCAGAATAACATACATACTAATGTATTGTATATGATTCTTGGGTTATCGGTCCGCAACTAATAAAATTACTTTACATCAATATTTCGCTACTGTTTCGTAGCTTCCTCAGGATATATGTATTTTCATAAACTATAAATTGTAAAACATTACATAAATAGAAGATTAATAAATAATATAAAAACACTTCTTACAAATGTAGTTGCGGACCGATAACCCAAGAATCATATACAATACAGACGTAAAACGGTCGAACAATTATTTCAAGAATGCATAATATTATTCTTGGTTATTTAGGTGCATTCAACAATCTCCACGATTTGGAAAAATCGGAATAAAATAGAGGATTTAATTAATAGATCTTCATCATTACAAACGAAAAAGATCAGATCTTGAAACGCGTATAGAGTAGACGAGGCCTTATATGAATGGTTCAAAATTCAGAGGAGCCACAACATTCCTATTAGCGGTCCGATATTGCAAGAAAAAGCAAATGATTTTGCTCGACGATTAGGGTTAGAAGATTTTAAATGCACAGTTGGATGGATTCAACGATTCCGAAAAAGACACAATATTGTTTTTTGGTAAAATATGTGGCGAAGCAATAGATGTACCTAAAGGGATTTGTGACGACTGGTTAAATAAAGTGTGGCCAAATTTAAGAAAAGAATATACAGACGAAGAAATATTCAATGCCGATGAGACTGGTTTATTTTTCAGAATGATGCCAGACAAAACGATGAAATTTAAAGGGGGAAAATGTATTAGTGGTAAACTCAGTAAGGATAGATTGACTGTTCTTGTAGCAGCAAATATGACTGGATCGGAAAAAATTAAACTTGTGGTTATTGGCAAAGCTAAGCATCCTCCATGCTTTAAAAATATAAAATCTTTACCTATTGAATATGAAGATAACCAAAGAGCATGGATGACATCAGCATTATTTGAAAAAATAATTGTAGGATGGGACAATAAACTCATTCGGCAAAAAAGGAAAATTCTATTGCTTTTAGACAACTGTCCAGCTCATCCAAATATTCAAAACTTAAAAGCTATAAAACTTGTCTTCCTTCCACCAAATACCACGTCAGTTCTTCAACCGATGGACCAGGGTGTAATAAAGTCCCTAAAGACACATTTTAGAAAGCTTCAAATTATAAAGCTTCTAAAAGATATTGACGAGAATGGTGTTCCTCAAAAACTAGATATCCTGCAGGCTATTTTTCTACTTTCCAAAGCTTAGGATCGCGTTTCTCATCAGACAGTAGCAAATTGCTTTGCACATGCTGGGTTTAATTTACACACAGCAGAACACCCTTTTGATGAAGATAATTTACCCTTAGCTGAGTGGCTTCGACTACAAAATGATACGGATGAAGATAACTTACCTTTAACTGAATGGGTTCGCACTTTACCTGTAGTTAACCTGTCAACACAAGAGGGTTGGGATATTTTTTCAAATGTTGATGAAGAACTCGAAACGGAGGAAGATATGACAGAAAATGAAATTTTAGCTGGGTCCAGTGCAAACTTGGAGTTAGAAATAAACAACGATGAAGTGGAAATGGACGAAACTACGGAATTCCAACCACCTATTATAAAGGATGCAGTTTCAGCATTTTGTCACATTTAATCAAAATTTGAAAGACGCTAAAACAGATTCTGCATTGCTCCATTTGGAAAAAATTATTGAAAAACACTTCCTAGAAAACAAAAAATTACAACAAACCAAAATAACAGATTTTTTTTGTTAAAATTTAAATATGTATGTATGTACAATGCAGTTCGTGCCTATGTATTATTGTATATGTTATGTGTTAAATTGTTAGTAAATTAAGTTGAGAAATGTTTTCTGTTATTTGTATTTTATAAAACTAGAATATTGTTTCCGTTGTTTAAGTGTATTTTCTAAGATAAATAAAATGTGTTTATATAATAATTTGGTATTTGGATATAGCGACCTACTCTTATAACGACCGAATTTCGTTGGTCCCTTCAACGTCGTTATAAACGATATTTACTGTATATGTATGTAAGAATATCAGTTTATTGTAATATTTGAGTATAGTGTTCAACAAACCATTCTTTTTGGGTTCGTTATTCTATTTCTTGTTGGCGTTACACTAGGGACGATATTTTGAGGTTAGCAGAAACAATTTCAACAAAGTAAATCGAAGTTACGTCACGGTTGGCATTCAGTTGGCCATGTAAAAAACAATAATAATAGTTTATTAGATAGGAAAGGTAAGTCCTGAGCATTTATGGCTTGTACCCATTGAATATTGCAAAAATATAACTAATAATAAATAAAGAGCTTCACAACAGAATAACTGAGGTATGCACTTAAATTATTCGGTAAAAGCATGTAATAAAGTTATTCTCTATTTTCAACAAGATTTATTCAGCTATCTGTACATAAAACATTTGTAGATGTTAAATGTAAGGAAATGTTTCATGTAATAAAGCAAAAAACACAGCAACTCAGTTCGCTATTTCCAAGGAAAACAAGTTCACTTATTTATTAATAATATTTGAATTGAATCATATTTAAAATTTGTGCACTGACATTAAATACAGTAGTCTTTAAAATATGTTAATTTTAACTTCTGCAGAAATTCAAATGTGACGACAAGTCCTCAGCATTTATAGCTTAAACCCATTGAATATTGCAAAAATATAACTAATAATAATGAAGGAGCTTCAATACCAGAAAACTGAGGTATTTAAATTATTCTCTCTCCTACTTATTTCAGTTCAAAGTGTAAAATAATAAACTGCTTGGTAAGAAAATGCCTTTTCTGTGACACTCTTTCCAACTATAATCATATAAGGAGTAATCGTACCTGTCATTCCTCTCGCAGCAGAAGGTCATGTGATGTTCCAAATATTCCATGAGATACAAGTGGATTTTGCAAAATGGGCACTGCTTGAGCTCTGGAATTGCGTGAAAAACACAACAATTAAATTACAATAGAAAAATCAATACAGACAAATTCACAAACATCAAAATGCAATATTTACAGTACCTTCAATTGAGTAGATTCCAGTTCTACCCTCAATACAAATGGTTTTATGTTTGGCTAAATGCATTTTTGAGCTGAATCCAAGGCTGCAAAATGTGCAGGCAAATATGTCCTTAGTAGTTTGCTTCGTAGTAGTATCAAAATCCAGTCTGACAATTTTATTTAGATTGTTTCCATATTCCCCACCAAAATACACCAATAATTCTTCACCGGCTTGGATTGGACGAGTGCTTTGATAATATATATTATTTTCAGATTGAAAGACTCTCAAATTTCGTTCAGAAGTATTCCTAGTAGGATTAATGTACTGCATCCAATTCAAATGCTTCGATTTATTTTTGTCCAAAACAAATTTCTCACCTTTCATTTCCCAGGGACATTCTGTTGTGGCGAGTCCAGTGAAAGGGCCAAATTTTACACCTTCAGGAATAATTCTTGAGGCATATATTCTGATTTGTCCCAAACAATCTTGAATTTCTAGAATATCATTTGGGATATCTTTTCGTGCTCCCTTATCTGCATTATTTAAAGTATATTTGTTTAAAATCTGGACAAGCATTCTACATTCAATACAATAGTCTATGTAATATGCTTCACAATCTTCACAGTCTGTTGGCAAAATATATACAGATTAACAATCGTAGCATTTACTACCACCTGGTGATTTTTCATATAAATACAGTGATGAAACATATATTTATACTGGTCTCAAAATAACCACATAATAATATGTCAAAGAATTAATTGACAATTGTACTATGTTAAACCTCAGTATTTCAGAGAAAAACAGATGTAAAACTCAAAATATTACACTTGGTGTTTGTAATGCGATGAGATTATGTTTTTCGATAAACAGTAAAAATACTAAATGCTCTCCAACTCTTCTGTGTTAGAGTTGTGTATTTTATATCTAAGCTGCAGATGTTTCATCATTCATTACAAACAACACAGTTAGAAACTTCTACTAGAGTTGCTTCTATTAGAAGTTGCCTTGCAATATTTACTTACAAAGTAGTCCATTATCAAAGTCAATTTTAATATCATCAGCGTTGATCCCTCTTTCTATTTTAACGTTATCATTTTGTTCTTCAGTTACTTCAAATGATAGCAATTCTATTTTAATATTGTCCAAACATGTGGACTCGTCATACTGCCTTATTTTGCCAAAGCGTATGGGGCCTTGTAATTCAGCATTGTCTGTAGTAATAGTAGTTTCAGATATACACACTTTATCCTCTACAAAACTGTCTTCTTGGCACTGTTCGTCCTTTACACTAAATGTATTTGCTGAAAAGATAGCGTCATACATATCAACTTGGTCAACATGATCGGCCATTTTTTTGTGATTGTTTGAGGGGTCTCTCGCCACTTCCTATGGCTGCCGTCAGGTCAAAGAAAATATTTGCGCGCTAATTTTAAAATCTATTGGGCAATAAGATATATTGCATGAGAAAATAATTCGTGTTTTGAATATCAATTAAATACTAACGGAAATAGATACATCATTTCGTTCAGGATAAAAAAAGAGGTTTTATAATGAAAATAAATTTATAATTGATTGAGGTCTCGCTAGGCACTTGGTGAAACATATTAAATAATAAAGGTAAAATGAAAGTTCTCACTTGGTTATTTGTTTCACTAAAATTTTATTTACAAAATACGCTTTGACAATTGTTTGGAACTTCTCAGTTCATTCTCAACCACGGATTATCGCATGATTCAATTAATAACGGGGTTTTGCCGCTTAATCTACATAATTCGGGGCAATATTAGATGGCGCCACGGTTTTAGAAACAAGGGACCTATAAGTAAATTTGAACCATGAGTTTAACGGAATAACTTGAGATGTCGCTACTATAGCGCTGTCGCTTTATGGAAACGCCTAGAAGAGTCACCAACAAATTTTGTGTGTATTGCTAAATATTATTTTTCCTATTGCTACTAGTTAGTGGTGTTATAATCGTACCGTAAGTTCTGTAAAGAGTAATATGATCATTTTATTAAGTTAACATAAGGCATTTTTAGAATTGAAAGATGAATAGAACCTGGTGCATCGTGTGTGGGGCGTACAAGCAGGAAGCAAGAACGATGCATATTTTCCTAGAATGCGAACAAGTAACTAACGGCACTAATAGTTGATATATAACCCGAAGGTGAGCTGGAGATTTTTTTGTTTGTAGTTCTGATTCCAAGAGCAATAAGGACCACCTGGTTGTAGCAAGGATTGTGTTGGTTCCCCGATTACACCAATTAAAGTTTAAATGGCAGTTAAGTAAGTAATTGGCAATTATTAGGAGTATAATATAATAATGTCAGGCGATTTTTGAAAATATGATTAGTGTATGTTATAAAGGACCTCTAATTGAACACCATTTTCTTATAAAATTATCAATGCAAACGTCGGGAAATGGAAATAAAAAATAAATTAGGTACTCGCCGAGTCAATCTTGCAGGTTACATCTCATGTGAGATGTCCCATATAGAGCATTGAAATAATGAAAATCACAATAAATGATGTTTATTTAAGCTCACAACACAACAATTACCTTTGATTTGTACGTTTTTTTGATTGAATTTTAGCAAAATTGTAAATACGAGATCACATGATATCAGCTGTTTTTGTTGACATTCGATGGTGCTTTTAAAATCACAGAAAAGTCATAAGAAAACATACAAATTGACCTAAATTGTGTGTGATTATGTGAAATACACATCAATTATCGTGATTTTCATCATTTCAATGATCTATATGGGATACCTTACATGAGATGTAAACTGCAAAATTGACTCGGTCAGTACCTAATTTATTTTTTATCTCCATTTGTCTATGCTTGCATTGATATTTTATAAGAAAAAGTTGTTCAATTAGAGGTGCTCTATAAGGTACACTAGTCGCCCCCCAGCCAACATGATCACGTCTGATTCACGTCATTTTAAGGTCATTTCTCGTCAACGACGTCATTCGCCCAAAAAGTTACGTAAGAATGACGTGATTTTTGAACCCAACTGTAGCCGTAAATTATGAACGTCAAAATGACGTTAAAATCTGGTCATCCTATTCACTGTTTTATAATGCGCCTTATATATATAATTACTTATAAATAATTATGTATCTCACTTTTATTATTTTCGTTGGCTTTTTTGGGTCTCTTTGACTTAAAATACCTAAAACTGAACGAAAATATTTGAATAGTGGTTAATCATAAAAAAAAATATATAATTACCTAAATACATGTTATAAATAGACTTTCCCTATCGTTTGAATTTAGTAAGTTATTATTTTTGTAAATTTTTTTGTAAATGTGTTTTAATAGTATTTCACCTGAAATATGGCAAACGCTGATAAGATTTTCTCGAACTTTTTGTCTTTCAGCTGTGTATATTTAAAAATCGCATATGTGAATTAAGTGACCAACCACCACACGTGAAGTTTACGCGGTTCCTCATCCAGCCAATCAAAGCTCAAGTTTACTTGTAATAAACCGCAATGAGAGCACGTATTTTCTTAGCCGTTTCGCTTCAGACGAACGGACACAGCCAGACACAGCCGTTTGCGAGTTTGCGATGAGTGTGGTCGTTTGTTATTACGCTTTTGCTTTGCGCCAGTGTCTACATTCAGCGTCAGGCGTTTTGTGTGTATTTGTTGTCTTCAAATTGTGCAAATTAGTTGTATTTTATAGTGTGACTTGTTTGGCTTTTTGGTAAGTACATGTTAGAGTGTTATTACAATATTGTTAATTTCTGATTTTTCGCATGCTTCATATCAAACCATTTTTTGTGTACCAAAACCTAACCTTAAAATTTGTGGTTTGATTATGTTTGATGATGAAATCATGTAATCTCGTCTTGTCCCAGAATTCACGGAACAGGATACCACTATATACGGTCTCACCAAGCATGTAAATCTTTATAATACTGCAAAAATTTTGATTTTTCCATCTACTTTTCTTGTAGAACACTGACCTTTGTAAGCAACTTAATTATCACTATAATTGTCCCGCGAATTCTTGGGCATCCTGTATTATTGGAAAATTATTTAAAAAGTAATCCAGTTAGGTCATATAAAATGGCCTACGTTGCAGTACAGTTCATAGAGGGTGATGGCAGTGGAATTGCACTAGTTTCCAAACAGTGGTTAACGCCAAGGAAAAAGGAGGTCTATTGGCCACCATACAAAAATCAATCGCGATATAACAAGGCTTTAAGATGTGGAGATACTCCAGATGAGGAATCATGGACATTATACCCGATATCAAAATGCTACTTTGAGAATGGTATGTATTTTACTTGTAAAGATTGTAACTATATACTACATAAAAAAGAGGTTTATATAAATATTGTTTGTATACTTGTGCGATCTATTATTTTCAATACTGTGGGGTTTTCATAAAAATTTTTCGACATAAAATTTCAAACTTCAGCATGCTGTATGCTGAAAAAGAGGTCGAGTGGCTAAATAGTGAGAGCCATGTGACAATTATGCTGAAAAATGAATATATTGTAACTGTGACGTAAAATGAAAACAATGAAAGCTTATACATATTTGTATTTTGTAGATGATATAGAAAAGTCTAAACGAAAATTAAAACTTCTAGAAGAAAGTTCTGATATTCCTTCATCAGATCTGGAAGTGCAAAGAAAGAGAAAAAGAAAAGTGCCTCGACGATTCTCCTCAGATGAAAATTCATCAAGCGCTGACGACAATCAAGATAATGAACTTTCACCTCCCCCGACATTGAGTCAACACAGAACTACATCAGATAGTTTATCAAGTTGTAAGTGTTCGGTAAACTTTTTTTTTCTATATTCTTTTAAATAATTTATTAGGTTCTAATGCGTTGAATAACAACAACACTAAGTTGTCACAAAATTATTATTCATCAGTGCAGTTAACCCCACCGAACCGATCTTTTGGATTACATCTGACCCCACCTCGAGAATATATAACTTCCACACCGTCTTCAAGCAGATCTAATGAATTTCCTTCAACACCGCAATCAGTGCAATCTTCTGAATTAGCTAATTCAGGTATTTAACCGTTGCTGTTTCATATAGTCCTGTACTATTTCTTACAGTAAATCTCTGATAAAATGTACTAACTTAAAATTATTTTATAGGAGTTAATCACAACAGGCTTATAATAATTCTTGCCCAGTTACAAGAACAAAATAAAGAAATACTGAAAATATTGAAACACCAGAATCATACACCACAACACATTTTAGCTGATAATATACCAGTGCAACTTCCGATAAAATCTGAAGAAGATTTAAAAAAGCTTGAAAGATTTCTTGAAAATCACAATGATCTTGTTGCTTTGGTAAGTAAAATGGTAACAACGATATTTTTCAAATTAACAACATTTTGTTTTAATAGAGCTTGTATTTCTCTTCTTTGGGGGGGAGAGAAATTACCTCACAAACAAATAGTATACTAAGACACTTGCTATCTGACGACGTTGCCAGTGGATACAGTTTCAAAGGGACTAGAAATGATAAACAAGCATTCAGAGATCTTAACTTGAATAAAGTTGTTATTCGTAAGTATTTTGGAGTTGTTTTGTTATTGTTTATAAATTACCATTTACTTTAGGAGCAGTTAAATTAAGTTCAACCTCAGCAACTGAAAGAGACATAGAAAATACAATCAAAACTTGGTTGAAGCATGCCCCACAACGAGCCAAAAAAGCAAGAATGAATATTAGAAATAATTAATGTAATTTTCGTTTGTAATACACTTTTAATTGGTAATGTAAAATGTCGCGACGCAGACAAAAAGAGTTTGTTGGAAAAAGGCAGTATTATCGAAGGTTGGCCGAAACTGCTAAAAATTTGAGATCAAGTTTAAATACTCGGGTGGAAGAACATCATTCAGAGAATAAAAATTCAAACATTTCTCAGATCACGTTTATTTCTTCAAGTACTGTAAGTAGTAATTTTTCTATTTTTGATGAAGATGCAACTTCTGATTTATCAAATAACTATTGTTTTAATGTACCTGAGAATGTTTGCGTTATTCCCTCTGAATCGCCAAGCAGTTCTGACACTGACTGTAACGAGACTAATCTTGCTGTACAACTTAGACATTGGGCTAGTGTTCAACATAATATTTCTCGCTCAGCATTGTCAGATCTGTTGAAAATTTTGTCACCACTGCATTGTGATTTGCCTACAGACAGTCGAACTTTATTGAGAACTCCTTCAAATCAAACTGTTCAGAAGTTGGATAACGGGGATTTTTTTTACTTCGGGTTTTTAAATAGTTTAATATGTTGCCTAAATAAACACAAGAACTTAAACTTGTCAGGCATTAGTTCTCTTAAAATCAGCTTTAATATTGATGGCCTTCCACTTTTTAATAGCTCGAAGGTGCAGTTTTGGCCAATTTTAGGTGTTATAAAAAATTTCAAAAGTAGTCCCTTTGTAATTGCTATCTTTTGCGGTGTAGCTAAACCTAAACCTTTATCTTCTTTTTTAAATAATGGTATCAAATTTAACAATAGGAAATATGATTTAGAAATACATAGTTTTTGTTGCGATATACCAGCTAAAGCTTACATTAAGTGTACAAAATCTCATAATGGATATTCGTCCTGTGATAAGTGTATTGAGCCTGGAGAGTACCATGGTAGAGTAATTTTCAAAAATACTTCGGCACTAAAAAGAACTGATTATTCATTCAGACTTCAGTTAGACGAAGATCATCACTTAGGTGAATCTCCTCTAGTAAGACTTCCGATTGATTTCATTGCAGATTTTCCAATAGATTACATGCACTGTGTTTGCCTAGGGGTTGTAAAGAAAATGTTAAATACTTGGCTTACTGGATCACTTAAAGTCAGACTAGGTAACAGAATTACTACCTTAATTTCTGAACATTTGATTTCCTTAAAAGAGTACATTCCTTTAGAATTTAATAGAAAACCTCGTTCGCTGGATGATTTGGCAAGGTGGAAAGCGACGGAACTGCGAACGTTTATACTCTATGCTGGTCCTTTAGTTCTTAAAAGTCGTCTTAAAGATGCTGTTTATAAACATTTTTTGCTATTGCACTGTGCAATAACAGTGCTCATTTCTGATCATCATATTGCAAAATTCTCTAAAGACGCCAAAGAAATGCTAGATATATTTGTTTCACATTGCGAGTTTTTATATGGATTAGAGTTCTTTGTAATTAATGTACACTTGTTATCTCATTTGTACGACGATGTTCAGAAATTTAATTCTTTAGACAATTTCTCAGCATTTGAATTCGAAAATTTTTTAGGTCAACTAAAGAAACTTGTCAAATCTCCAAACCGGCCACTTCAGCAAATTTATAATCGATTGCATGAAATTAATAACGTCAAAACAAATAACCAGGATCATTTATTACACAACGAAACATTACATTTTGAACATTATTTAGGACCACTACTGCATTCTCATACAGATAGCTTCAAACAGTTTAAAAAAGCTTGTTTTGAAGATTTTACCCTTACAGTTTATTCATATTCTTTTGCCAACTGTCATTGTCTCATTGATAACAAAATCATTCAAATACACAATATTCTAAAAAATGCCGAAGGTGAAATTTTTATTTTAGGCAAAATATATTTATCCTTTTCTAATTTTTACTCGTATCCGCTGCATTCTTCTTTGCTTAATATTTATGAAGTTAATGATTTATTGTTATCTGATTACCAATTGTATTCCGCTAGTTTAGTTAGGACTAAGTGTTTTTTGTTACCAGTTGACAAAAATAGATGGGTTGTATTTCCACTAATACATACTTTATAAAGTTTTGTCACCATTAATTACAATTTAATATATTGTGTTATTACAAAGACTGAGTTTTTGTATTTTGTATTTTTTAAATAAATTTTTTCACATAAAACTGGATTTTTATTCTTGTAATAGAGTAGTCACTAAATGGTACTTTTTTCGACATACATGACGTCTAAGATTCGTCTATAAATCACGTCATTGGGCTGTGACATTTGGCCGTCATTTTTACGTCAAATTAACGTCACTTTAGAAGGACATATGCCGTAATGTGTGACTAAATATTCACGTGAATTTGACGTGTCTTTGTTGGCTGGGCCGACACCTCAACTGCAGTTTAACCCTATAGGTGTATAGGAAAGCCTTTAAAGTACTTGAAAAACTTACTACTTGTTTTTAAGTTTCTATATTATGTTTTTTCACAAGCAATCAATCGATGTTTAGCAGTGTTAATAGAAACTTCAGGTTTCTTGGTACAGAAGCATTTATGGTTTTTTCTAATGATTTTCCTAGGCAGTTTCCTATAATGAAAACGTGCGTTTATACTATCGTTGATATTTGTTAGTATACAGTTGTAATTATTATATTTTATTATTCAGGAGTGAAACAACAGCAAATGGGTATGAAACCTGTGCTAGATGCCAGTACAACATGTAATAAGAAACTTTGCAGCCTACATTTTGACACAAACTGCTATGCACACCCTCATTCAGTACGCTTAAACAGAAATGCAGTGCCGACACTCCATCCCATGAGCCCACCCACGGAGGCTAAGGCAGCCATATCATTGGAAGTCACATTTGTTTTACGACAACAATAAATTAGTCAATTTGGTGTTAGTTATTGCAGGTTTAATTTTTTTGTTTTCTTCTATAGCTATGTAATTAACATTATTTAATTTTTAAGCCCTAATTGTCACTCTTTTAATTATATATTGATGAAAAGACGTCTACTAAATTTGTTAGGTATCTTATGTATCCATATTTTTATTTATGTCACCTTATTTTATGTTCATCATTTATGTAATACAAGATTTTGTAAATGGTGGTAGTAAACATGGGCGGGCTTAAGTCATTGTGTGTTTATCAGGTTTAATTACCTACTTTGTAGTATTTTGAGTAGGTACTTGTGCTTTTTCGACAGAAATTCTATCTTATTGTTAAAAATATGTTTGTTAGTCGAAAATTCTACTTTTGGTAGATTATGCTATTGTTCGTTAATTAATTTTTGTACTGGTAATTTAACTAAAACATACGTGTCAGATGTTACTTATTAATAATCATAAATGTACTTTGTACCTTTTCTACGTAACAATATTAAAATGTAATTATTTAAGTAATTCTTTTCTTTAAAACGTTATTGTGTGGTTACAGCATTGTAATTGAATATCGTACTGTATACTGTTTTCCTTAGAAATGATTCCTCATTACTACGAGAACTAGTAAATACACTCACCGGCAAAATAATCGATCCACTCAAAAAATTGGTGAAGTTTGTTCGTTAATAAGTTTGTTATTTTAAATTCGATTTGATTCATTTTTTTTGCATATTGTAGGTAAATTTAAATGTAATCTATCACATCTTTGGAACTTTAAGAAAATTTGGCGTACATCATTTTATACAGGGTGACACAGTCTGTTTTTTTAAATCAACTTTAAAACCACATATGGATTGTCAAAGTTGCTCCACCTTGTATTTTCTTATTTTGTTAACAAGACACACCATTTCTTTACAATTTCTTTTTTTATTTACTACAATTGCTTATTTTTTGTGAAAGGTACAAGGGTTTAAGAAAAATCTTACATTTTTACATTTTTCCTATGGTACTAACAATAAGTTTACGAATTTATCGTTTTTGCATAGAGGGCTATTGAAATACTGTCAGTTGTGAAATCTAAAACTTGTCAATTACGTTTTTGAACGTGTTTCTTGTCGAATAGTAATTTAAAATATGGATCTTTCTGTAACCGACTCAGCGAGAGCTGTTGCTTTGATTCAGGATGGTAGGTCACAGTATTATGTGGCCAGAGTGTTGGGAGTTTCAAGATGTAAAGTTCAAAGAGCTGTTAAACGGTTTAATGAATTTGGTGTATACACAAGAAGAAATCATTGTGGCCGAAAGAAATCTACTAGTGAGCGAGATAATCGCTTTATAACGTTAAATGTTTTGAGGGACAGAAAAGTTACTTCTGTGCAAATGAAAAACAGATTAGAGGACGTAAGGCAAGTTCAAGTAAGTGATAGAACAATAAGAAGGCGGCTGTTTGATATTGGACTGCGTTCTAGGAGACCTGCAACTGGTCTAGAGTTATTGAGACACCATCGAGTTGAACGCCTTAGATTTGCTAGGGAACATGTAAATTGGGGTAACGAAGAATGGAGCAACATCCTATTCACGGATGAGTCAAGATTTTGTCTTAGAACACCAGATGGACGTGAAAGAATTTACCGGAGAACTGGTGAACGTTCCTTTCAAAACCATTTTTTTCCTAGAGTAAGTTATGGAGGCGGTTCGGTAATGGTGTGGGGTGGCATAAATTTTGAACTCGGACGGACTTGGTTATAATGAACGGGGAGCCATGACAGCCGATAGATACATGAGAGAAGTTTTAGAGCCACATATTGTTCCTTTTGCACCGTTCATCGGAGATGATTTCATGCTGATGCATGATAATGCCCGACCGCATGTTGCCAGAATTGTACGCGAGTATTTAGCCGAGGTTGAAATCCCACTAGTAAATTGGCCTGCTCTAAGCCCAGACCTAAACCGAATTGAGCATGTTTGGGATGCACTTGGGAGGAAAATACGATCTCGTGTACTAACACCTGCAAATTTACAGCAGCTTAGTGACGTTCTAACTGAAGAATGGAATCAAATCAACCAGGCTTACATTCAAAACTTAATTGAGAGCATGCCAAGACGAATTGCAGCTGTTATCCGTGCACGTGGAGGAAACACTTCGTATTAAGTCTTTTATGTTTTTCATTTTCTTTTCATTTCCTTTTCATTATATTCGGTGTTAAATTCGTAAACTTATTGTTAGTACCATAGGAAAAATGTAAAAATGTAAGATTTTTCTTAAACCCTTGTATCTTTTACAAAAATTAAGCTATTGTAATAAATAAAAAAAGAAATTGTAAAGAAATGATGTGTCTTGTTAACAAAATAAGAAAATACAAGGTGGAGCAACTTTGACAATCCATATGTGGTTTTAAAGTCGATTTAAAAAAACAGACTTTGTGTCACCCTGTATAAAATGATGTACGCCAAATTTTCTTAAAATTCCAAAGATGTGATAGATTACATTTAAATTTACCTACAATATGCAAAAAAAAATGAATCAAATCGAATTTAAAATAACAAACTTATTAACGAACAAACTTCATCAATTTTTCGAGTGGATCGATTATTTTGCCGGTGAGTGTAGTATGCAATTTAATTACAGTGTTGTAATCATGTACCGCGAGATGAAAAATTATATTGATAAAGGTTTGCCATGGAATGTAAAACGCCTGTCTTAAGTTATATCATTAAGTGTCATACTGTCCATATTTGTCATTATATTATCTCTTAGAATGACAAATATTAATGACAGTATGACACTTAATGATATAACTTAAGACAGACGTTTTACATTCTATGGCAAACCTTTATCAATATAATTTTTGATCTCGCGGTATTAAACCCTAATTTGAAATAAACTTTATTTTGAATTTCCCGCTATCAAATACATTTTGAATCGCCCGCTATTTGCTTAGTGTTATTGAAAACTGTAATTTCTTGATGTCATCGCCATCTAAAATTGGCAATACAAAGCGCGGATAAAAATTTGACTTGACTTGGGGGGGGGGTAAGATTAGGTGGCGGTTCATGTTGGCAAATAGTCGAACTTAATTGAGAATGAGAGATGAAGAAATAGAAATGTAGATTGCTATTACAGAAACAAATTTATATCTCCGGCTTTTAAGGCTGCGTTTGATAAGGTTTTGGCGGGAGAGAAATGTACCCAAAAAATACCATTTTTATTTCCATTTTTACGGGCGTAAAATATCAAAACATGTAAATTTTATGCATTAAGCATGAAGATAAAGGTTAAACGAAGTGAACGGTCGAATTCTTTTTTAAATTAAGTTAATATATAAGCCGTAAATAAAATGGGAAGTTAGTGGTTTTGCAAGTACTAGAAAAAATGGCTACATTTAAAAATTACACGGTAAATTTATATGTAATATAGCAAGTACACTCGGTATTTATATTTGGAAGGTAAAAATAGTAACAGTAGCTAAATACATGTGTAATTTTTTAAGTGATCCATGAAATAAAATTTGTTTACATTTTTGGTGGGTCTTTACATACATTACAGATATCTGTTACATTTACGTCGCCTAATAGTGTAGCACATATAATACAGATGGCGTTATTATCTTGCAATTATTTAGAGGTTAGTTGTGTGTTATGCGATACTTTAATTATTCATTATAATTTAAAATTATAATTAACAACAATTTTTGCGGTTACTAATTATAAAATTTAGTATGTTACGAGTTATTTGAAAGTACGTAATAGACAATCAACAGTTGGCATCACTGGTTGGCACCACAAAACCAAAAAGTAACTACATAGTTTAATTTGCGAGTTTAATGAAATTGCAATATTTTAAAATATGGAGTTTTCTGTTATCCTTAATTGAAAGATGCCTATGCTTTTACTAATGAGATGAATTATGTAAATCAATTAAACTGGGACTGTTTACGCCGACAAAAGCCTAATAGCTGTTTTATATTTACGAAGTTCGCAAAGAAATTGTCGGCTAAGAACGTTTTACATTTTTCTTCAAAATTTGTTAAGGTTGTTGCTAATTACTTAAAATGTAAATATAGGTACATTTTATTTGTTAGCAGTTTTCAGAACTTTGAAATCGTTTATTTTTTAAATAGAAACTGCACACCATGTCTATAGTATTTTTGACATATTCATCAAATTTTATAGTTCAAACTATATAGCAAATTAGCAAATAAAAAAATTCCAATGCGCAACGTTTCAAAAATATCGATATTAGAATCGAATAATGTATCAAAAATTCAAAATTGATTTTAAACAAATATTGAATGAAGAATATCGATATACCTTGACATCGACATTTTTATCATGTTTATATTAAAAGTTCTTTGCTGTGGCTTTTCAAGCCATTTAGTAACAAATAATAAAATCTTTAACTCAAAATATATATTTACTCAAAAAATAAAAAAAATCCAATAAAAAGACAAACAAAATATAAATTTGTATCTATAACGTATAAGATAATCCAAAACTCAAATATATAATTCTAGTGGTATAAAACACATACATAATTACAATTTTGAGGAAATAGTAATTGTGATAAAGATAACACCCCATACGAGATGTCAAGTCTATGAAATGCAATATTCCGCTGCCGCTTCCCGATTATAATTTCTACGAAACAGCAAACATCCCAGTAGGCATTTTTCAAATTTCCAACTTCTTTCTTAAAAATATATTCTATTATATTCTGTATAATATGAACAGTTTCTTTTGTATATTAATGTGAAATAAATGTGTGAAATTTCAAAGATTGTTTACCAGGATACAAGTAAAATGGCATTTTTGATTAAATGATATTATCGAATAAAAAAATCGATAACAGTCAATATTATCAAATAAAAAAATATCGATTTCAATCACGATTATCGAAAAGAAAACATCGATACTTTTTTACAAATCAATATATCGTGCGCATCCCTAGTTCAAATCACATATGCCTGCCCACTCTTTCTTCCGGAGGTCAGTTCGCCGGTTTTCTAGTTTCGATTAATAACAATAAACTTTATAATAGCCTCATTATTTATAATATATTAACATTAAAATAATACCTTTACCTTACTTAGTTTTGAAGATTTTTATTACAATTACTGTTCTTTTCATTTTTGGTGTTTGTAGAGTTAAATCTTTGTACATATTTAAAACTGTTTTTATCATCTTTATTGTAAAAATACTTGAAGCTGTTTGGGTGGCGATTTTCACGGTTTGGTTAGAAAGTGCCTTATCTAATATATTCGTGACGTACTTAAACGTACAGATAGTGTATAATAACACAGTAAAATATAATAAGAGAATGTTCACAGCTTCACAAATTATGGCTAGGTTATGTTATAAAATATAAAGATATCGCATACTTATAATTCCTTGTTAAATTAACTTACATAGGAACCAATACATTCTGTTAAAAATGGTACCGTTTTGGCGCGATATTTGAATTGAAAAGTTATAATATAAAGTAACAACGTACCTATGACCAAATTTGCCTTAAAATATGTATATAGAATTTCTCTTATTCGAACTTAGTAATCTCACAAAAAAAATCCATTCTGAAAACTGTCCAGGAGCCAAATTACAAAATAGAAATAAAATAAAAACATGATAAAAACTGATCAACTGTCAAACTGGCACTTGGGATTTGCAAATACTAACTTTACATGTATTTTTAGCAGGTGAAACATGTTTATTAGAAATGTTCAGTTTTGCATATTATTATTATTATTATTAGACATGATCAACAAAGATGCAGGCTACGTACGAAATGTATCAGGTAACAGAAAGTGTTTTATTTTGCATAACACAAACACACTGCTGTTTATTTATTGTGTAAGTTAAATATTTTAAAAAAAGAATTTGATTTTTAAAAAATATTTATTGAGTAAAAATACATTTATCCCGCTCGAGAGGTTTATCTTACGAGAGCTTGTATCTAACTAACTTATACATCTTATTCTTAATATTATTACAATGGTTAAAAGTGCAACTACATGTTTTTCTTAGTACTATCTTAATTCTAGAGAAGCTTTCTTATCGTCGTGCATTGTGTCCGTTTCGCAAGGCCAGCGTCGTCCCACGACATGTAACTCCTCCCCTCGCAGATGGAAAATTACGTTGACGAGCTTCTCAACTGGTCAACGGATGATTTCCAGGAATTTCCGGCGCCTCAGCTACTTTTATATTTTCTTGAAATATTATTTTCTTCGACAATAAAATAATACCTATAACACACAGAATTAAAATTATTAATATACTCCAAATGGTAATTGGGTGATTGTGAGGTTTCCCGTTGTCCATAGCTTGAACTTCGTTTTGTAGTTCTTCAAATTTTTCATGTATTTTCGTGATATTCCTGTATTGGGTGTTTTTTACTCCACTTTCTTTCTCTTCTCGTTCTTCTTGTTTTACATGGTACGGGCGGTTGTTGATTTTCGGTAGGTTTATCCATTTATTGGCTGCATATGTTTGTCCTAGGGTCCCAATCGTTGTATCCTCTATTTTTATACGGCACTCGTCCGCTATTTCGGTTATATATGTCCCTCTGATAATTTCGATATCCTTTTCTTCTCCAAGTAGGGTACTTATACCGATTCTGGCGCCTCCTCCCCCTCTCACCCAGCTCCCCCTCACCCCCCTCGCCCTAGTGGCGCCCTCTGCCAACCCAACTGATGTGGCGCCCCCTCGCGGTCGCCAACCCAACTAAAAATTGCAGATTTCATCATTACCAACCCAACTAAAATTGCAGATTTCATCATTACCAACCCAACTAAAAATTGCAGATTTCATCATTACCAACCCAACTAAAATTGCAGATTTCATCATTACCAACCCAACTAAAAATTGCAGATTTCATCATTACCAACCCAATGTGGCGCCCTCTGACGGCCACCAACCCAACTAAAAATTGCAGATTTCATCATTACCAACCCAATGTGGCGCCCTCTGACGGCCACTAACCAAACTAAGAAATGGCAGATTTCATCATTACCAACCCAATGTGACGCCCTCTCACAGCCACTAACCAAGAAATGGCATCTCTTATGATTACCATAATGCAGCATCCTCTCACGGTCACTAGCCAAACTAAGGTGACGTCAGACAAATGGCGGACCATCAAGATGGTCTTTGTTTCTAGAGAATTCCTGAATAAATTACCAGGCTTGCTATCGCGCTTCTCAATGTACTTCAAATAGGTCTAAACATGTTTCCAGCGGAAACCGCAACGGCTGTCTGCTTCTGTGATAGCCGCATGCTTGAAATGTATATCTTACTTATAAAATAAAATAAAACAAACAATATATTTTTTAAGAAAAAACAATTTATTTATTATTATTTATAAATTAACAATATTATTTTAAATTAACAATATCTCCAAGCTTCATACCATCAAGATGGTCGATAAAAATATGAACTTTACATCTAAGATCGGCATACCATTTCAAAATTATAAAATAAATATACAGTATGCTACTGGACGAGATAGCAACCAAGTATGAATATACAGGACGTTTCAAAGGTAGGGATTTTTAGAAAAGCAAGATGGCGAATCCAAGATGGCCGCCAAAAATCTAATAAACTAAGGTGACGTCAGGCGAAATAGCCGACTATCAATATGATCGATAAAAATATAAACTATACATCTAAGATCGGCATACCATTTCAAAATTATAAAATAAATATACAGTATGCTACTGGACGAGATAGCAACCAAGTATGAATATACAGGACGTTTCAAAGGTAGGGATTTTTAGAAAAGCAAGATGGCGAATCCAAGATGGCCGCCAAAAATCTAATAAACTAATGTCACGTCAAGCATCCAATCTATCAAAACCATGCACTCGAACTCCTATGAAACATCATCTCAAAACCATCGCTAGAATCAGCTCACGTCATGAAGCGGTTCTGAAACCCCTATATTAAAACCACACATTCAAACCACTATCAAATCCATCTTTTCTCAAAAAGCCATCCAACCATCCATCAATCCATCCATCCATGCATCCATCCATACATCCATACATCCATCCATCCATCCAACCATCAATCCATCCATCAATCCATCCATCCATCCATACATCCATCCAACCATCCATCCAACCATCCATTAATCCATCCATCCATCTGGACGAGATAGCAACCAAGTATGAATATACAGGACGTTTCAAAGGTAGGGATTTTTAGAAAAGCAAGATGGCGAATCCAAGATGGCCGCCAAAAATCTAATAAACTAAGGTGACGTCAGGCATCCAATCTATCAAAACCATGCACTCAAACTCCTATGAAACATCATTTCAAAACCATCGCTAGAATCAGCTCACAACCGGATCATGAAGCGGTTCTGAAACCCCTATATTAAAACCACACATTCAAACCACTATCAAATCCCTCTTTTCTCAAAAAGCCATCCAACCATCCATCAATCCATCCATACATTCATCCATCCATCCATCCAACAATCAATCCATCCATCCATCCATCCATACATCCATCCATCCATCCATCCAACCATCCATCAATCCATCCATCCATCTGGATAACATAGCAACCAAATATTAATATACAGAACATTTCAAAGGTAGGGATTTTTAGAAAAGTAAGATAGCGAATCCAAGATGGCCGCCAAAAATCTAATAAACTAAGGTGACGTCAGGCGAAATGGCCGACTATCAATATGATCGATCAAAATATAAACTCAACTTCTAGAAAATACCCAACTCCATATCACGCATCACAACAACAACCACCACCACAACCACCCAACATAGTTTCAAACGCCACAACACCAGACCAACTTAGGAAGATACATCTAGGTCAAACCCCAACACAACATACTTTCAAACGCCACCACCGCGGATTTACATCTAAGATCGGCATACTTTGTCAAAATCATAAAATAAATATATAGTATGGTACTGGATAACATAGCAACCAAACATGAATATACAAGACATTTCAAAAGTAAGACTTTTAGAAAAGTAAAATAATGAGCCCATATTTTTAAGAAAACAATTTATTAAAAATAAAACAACTACACACATCAAACAAAACAATCAAATGCAAAGGCAAGGAATGTTCTCGAGATGACCCATATAGTGCAATATAACAATGCAGTAAAACGATAGAGGTGAGATACATGGTCTATCAAAAATTTTTATTACCCACTTTTTTCAGCAATCAAAACTTTTTTGACAAAACCCTATACATATGAAAATAGACATAACATTAAATATTTCCATTTTAGAGATACCCCAGTTTAATCTCAATTTTAAATAACATAAATTCTTAAATTGATTTAGTTAACTTTCTTATAATATTTAAAAAAAGGTTGAAAAAGAAAACATACTAAGTCCCACAACAGATAAAATATGTACTATCTTTTCACACTTCATGTTTAGTACCATCATTAGAAGAAATATGCTTGAGGTACAGCTTTTAATATGAAATTTAGAGGTTTTTATGCAAAATACATAGTTTATCACTAATAAAACTAATTTTGAAACACATTGTCCACATAGCAAATACCACTTCCTGTACATTTTAAAAAATAACAATTTTTATATATCATAAAAGAACCAAACAAAAAACTAATATAAAGACAGCATTAACGTTCTAGCCAAAAGATTTGCAAAAATATTAAATATATACTTGTTCTAAAAATGCTTCTATCTCTCTTTTTACAGTTTATGTTTTGTACAGCAGCGAATGTATTACATTCCCTTTGAAATTACATAAAAATCCATGCAATACACTTAAAACATTTGAAAAATCATGTTTGGTAAGCCCACTATATATCAATATTTAAGACAAAAAATTATTATTAATTTTCCATCTACAGATACCCCTGCTTAATATCAATTTGAATTAACATAAATTCATAAAATGAGTCTATCTTTTACAGTTCGTGGGTTGTACCATCATTAGAAGAAATATGCTTGAGGTACAGCTTTTAATATGAAATTTAGAGGTTTTTATGCAAAATACATAGTTTATCACTAATAAAACTAATTTTGAAACACATTGTCCACATAGCAAATACCACTTCCTGTACATTTTAAAAAATAACAATTTTTATATATCATAAAAGAACCAAACAAAAAACTAATATAAAGACAGCATTAACGTTCTAGCCAAAAGATTTACAAAAATATTAAATATATACTTGTTCTAAAAATGCTTCTATCTCTCTTTTACAGTTTATGTTTGTACAGCAGCGAATGTATTACATTCCCTTTGAAATTACATAAAAATCCATGCAATACACTTAAAACATTTGAAAAATCATGTTTGGTAAGCCCACTATATATCAATATTTAAGACAAAAAATTATTATTAATTTTCCATCTACAGATACCCCTGCTTAATATCAATTTGAATTAACATAAATTCATAAAATGAGTCTATCTTTTACAGTTCGTGGGTTGTACTATCATTAGAAGAAATATGATTGACGAGCGGCTTTTAATATGAAATTTAGAGGTTTTTACACAAAAACATAGTTTATGCCTAATAAAAAGTAATTTTGAAACACATTGTACACATAGCAAATACCACTTCCTATACATTTAAAAAATAACAATGTTTATACATCATAAAAGAACGAAACAAAAAACTAATATAAAGACAGCATTAACGTTCTAACCGAATTCGAGCCATACTTTCCCATGTTTTGTGAGCTGTTGCATTGTCCTGTTGGAAATAACCATGTAAAAGTTCGTCATCATGAAGATTTTGTAAAAACGGTTCAAGTAAATTATTTCGATATCTCTCAGCATTTATCGATCCTTCAAAAAACACAGGTCCAAATATACGCCTTCTAGAAACCGCTAGCCAAACACCAATTTTTCGCGGATGGAGAGGCGATTGAATAAACTCATGAGGATTCTCCGAAGACCAAATACGCATATTTTGTTTGTTTATATAGCCGGATAGGTGAAACCATTCTTTTTGTATATATTTGTAGAGTAAAAGCAGCATTCGATCGACTAAGAAATAGTAGCACTTAAAACATTTGAAAAATCATGTTTGGTAACCCTACTATTTAAGACAAAAATTATTATTTATTTCCATTTACAACAGATAGCCCACTATTTATCAATATTTAAGGGCAAAAAATTATTATTAATTTCCCCATTTACAACAGATTTCCGTGTTTAATCTCAATTTTTAAATAGCATAAATTCTTAAATTGATTTAGTTAACTTTCTTATAATATTTAAAAAAGGGCGAGAAAGAAAACATACTAAGTCTCACAACGGATAAAATATATGCTATCTTTTTACAGTTCATGTTTTTGTACTATCATTACAAGAAATAAGCCTCGCGATTAGCTTTTAATCTGAAATTTAGATGCTTCATAAAACCACCTCAGAGACACTAAAAAATTATGATTTTCAGCTCAACCAACCATTCAAAAAGTTGATACATCAAATTCGTGAATATTAATATCACTCTACACTCTTAATAAAAAATTTAGCAGAAGTCTCACATTAAATGAATACAAAATTTATATATGCACTACATTAAATGAAGATTGAATTTTATACACTGCTTATATCACCAGAAATTTTGTTACAAGATTATATGATTAGATAGACTCATGACTAAGCCTAAACGGACACCAGGCTTTCAATATGTAGTAAAGTTTTTTTCTTCATACATTTAATATAAACTAATGATCTATCTTTAGAAAGCATCCACAGGTCCATTAGAACTTGTGGGTGGTGCAACATCTACTTTAACCCTCTTCTTAGACGGTCCGGCAACATGCTCACATGTATCCACACCCTCCCTACAAATACCGCAAACAAAATTGCGGTGGAGGGTATTCACATGTCGCTTCATGTTATCACGCCGGGTGAAGGATTTTCCGCAAATGATGTAATTCATTCTATGAAAAACAAATTAAAAATAATTAATATAATAAATTTAAGAGAATAAAAAGCTATTGAAACCTAATTTTTAATATATCGAAATTGCTAATTTATTTGACTGATCAGCGTATATTTAACTAAAAATACCTGTATTATTCAGAATTTATTTAAATTATTAAAAAAAATCTCTTTAAAGAACCATATAAAATAATTAACTTAATTATATAAATTCACATACTTATACATTAAAAACAATTTAAAGAAAGCACTAAATGCAAAAAATACTTGTATTATACAAAATTTATTTAAATTATTGAAAAAATCTTTTTAAAGAACCGTATAAAATAATCAACTTAATTATATAAATTTACACGCTTAAACGTTAAAAACAATATAAAGAAGCTACTAAATGCATATAAAATACTTTGAGGCACCCTGGATTAATTGTATATAAAAATAATATTCAATAAAATATTCAATAAAATTTGCATCATTAAATTATTAAGAATAGCCTTATAATTGAAAAACAATTTTTAAAAAGTCCTATAAAATTTTAGAGCGGTAGAAAAACTAATGGAAACTATGATCCGCGTATATTTAACTAAAAATACCTGTATTATTGAGAATTTATTGATAAAACCTTATAAAATAATCAATTTAATAATATAAATTTACGCACTTAAGCATTAAAAACAATTTAAAGAAAACACTAAATGCATATAAAATACTTGAAACATATCCTGGATTAATTGTATATAAAAATAATATTCAATAAAATATTAATAAAATTTACGCCATTAAATTATTAAAAATAGTCTAATTGAAAAAACAATTTTTAAAAAGTCCTATGAAATTTTAGAGTGGTAGAAAAACTAATGAAAAATATTGCAAGTTAATATTATATAAATTAGGGTTTCTAAATACCTTATAGTAAACACAAACAAGCACTAAAAACGATGTTGACTGTTTAAAGACACTGGTTATAATAAAATTAAAGATGCCGATCTACGTATATATAGATACACATCTGCGTCAGATTCCCACGCAAATGGAGTGATGCATAAAGAGAAAGACCTTTTTTTTTTCCCGCGCATACATATATATACATATATACGTATGCGGCCAGATGCAATTAGCGGCGGGCACATTCCGATCTCACGCTCGAGCCGTGGTCTAAGGAATGCACTTAAATTTTTCGGTCTCATACCTGCATCCAATGAGGGTTTCGAGTCCGGGAATTTCGTCTTTCTACCTGTACAGATAGATCTGTCTTTATATAAAATTCGTATATATTAACTATGATTTTAGTTTTAAAATAAAAAATAATAAGAAGGTTAAAATAATTCGTTATTTTGTAGATAGTTGCATAGAGCTAAAACATTATTTTGCATGCATATACATTCTCCATTAGTTTTATTATTATGATAAAAACAATGATTGACATTTTTAATAAGCTTTGGTACATCATTAAAATATTCCAGTAAATTAAATGCTAATGATGTAAAAATACCTAAAAATATTTCGTAAAACAAGAGTATTTTAGTTAAATATACGGAGATCCATATGAAAAACTACGAAAGTTATATTAATGTTAAATATTAAATAATTTAATTAAATGAAAACACATCGTTTCACAAAAATTATGTTTTATTAAACACTAGATATACATTTCATTTACCATAACAGTACATTATAAACCTTTCTTAATATTGATGATACAGGATCAGTTAAATTAGTATGGTTGTTAAGAAATTGGAGGAGTATTTGATAGTATTTTCTTCATAAAAGTAGTATGTATTGTAATATAAGATAGTGTTATAAACTATACAATAAATATTATTCAGTATTGGAATACACAATGAATAACACAAATTTGAGTAGAGAAAGATAAATATTTCTAATTGCACATGTGTGAATTTGAATCTATCGGGAATATACAGAGTAATTATTTACATCTGATGGTGAAACATGGTCGCGTATTTTATATCATTCAGTAATTTAATTTGCTCTATAGCCAGACAATGAGGTGGATGCTAAGAATTAATGTGTACACACGTAATGTTATGATCGTCAGTGTAACATATATATTCAAGTCTAACACAAACTTTTTGATTTATTGAAACCCCAATAGAAATTATCACTATTTCGAGAAGAATAGTCATGTACCTGTACATATTCAAAGCCGCTGAAGTATGAGTACATTAACAGCTGTATACGCATGTCTTTATCATCCACTTTAATGTGTTACTGTAATTCCAGTTACTTTTTTTTTTATTTATACGTACATATATTGTGAATTATTACACTAATTATAAAACAAAATTAATTATAGATAGACAAACATTATGCAGGTATATTGCAAACATGTAATGCTAAGATAATCAGAGTGATATATACATACATGTAAAGAAATTTATAGTTTATTCAATCTCTTATTAAAAGAGTTATTAATATTTTTCAAATGAATACCTGGCAGTGGTGGAAAACTGTTGAAATTTGGATAGATTAATAGTTACATATGCGAGCTTCAGAATAGCTTCTGAACATGTTGGGGAGAGGTTTAAACTGCTTTCTATTCAACATGAACTCCGGTGAACTTGTTAAAAAAAAAACCGGTTCTGTATCGGTTCAGCTTGACAGGAGCGGCTTTTAGAATTCTAAGTCATGAATGGCGCACCACAGATAGGTATTTTTTTATTAAACTGTATTATCACACCCTCTTCCGATGCCGATGCTTCACCATTTATCTTAGGGATATCCTCAGGGCTATAGCTGGATCAGCAAGAATTGCAGAACCAGCACCAGCCGTGATTATATCCTTAAGATAATTGGTGAAGCATCGGCTTCGGAAGAGGGTATGATAATACAGTTTAATAAAAAAATACCTATCTTTGGTGCGCCATTCATGACTTAGAATTCTAAAAGCCGCTCCTGTCAAGCTGAACCGATACAGAATCGGTTTTTTTTTTAACAAGTTCACCGGAGTTCATGTTGAATAGAAAGCAGTTTAAACCTCTCCCCAACATGTTCAGAAGCTATTCTGAAGCTCGCATATGTAACTATTAATCTATCCAAATTTCAACAGTTTTCCACCACTGCCAGGTATTCATTTGAAAAATATTAATAACTCTTTTAATAAGAGATTGAATAAACTATAAATTTCTTTACATGTATGTATATATCACTCTGATTATCTTAGCATTACATGTTTGCAATATACCTGCATAATGTTTGTCTATCTATAATTAATTTTGTTTTATAATTAGTGTAATAATTCACAATATATGTACGTATAAATAAAAAAAAAAAGTAACTGGAATTACAGTAACACATTAAAGTGGATGATAAAGACATGCGTATACAGCTGTTAATGTACTCATACTTCAGCGGCTTTGAATATGTACAGGTACATGACTATTCTTCTCGAAATAGTGATAATTTCTATTGGGGTTTCAATAAATCAAAAAGTTTGTGTTAGACTTGAATATATATGTTACACTGACGATCATAACATTACGTGTGTACACATTAATTCTTAGCATCCACCTCATTGTCTGGCTATAGAGCAAATTAAATTACTGAATGATATAAAATACGCGACCATGTTTCACCATCAGATGTAAATAATTACTCTGTATATTCCCGATAGATTCAAATTCACACATGTGCAATTAGAAATATTTATCTTTCTCTACTCAAATTTGTGTTATTCATTGTGTATTCCAATACTGAATAATATTTATTGTATAGTTTATAACACTATCTTATATTACAATACATACTACTTTTATGAAGAAAATACTATCAAATACTCCTCCAATTTCTTAACAACCATACTAATTTAACTGATCCTGTATCATCAATATTAAGAAAGGTTTATAATGTACTGTTATGGTAAATGAAATGTATATCTAGTGTTTAATAAAACATAATTTTTGTGAAACGATGTGTTTTCATTTAATTAAATTATTTAATATTTAACATTAATATAACTTTCGTAGTTTTTCATATGGATCTCCGTATATTTAACTAAAATACTCTTGTTTTACGAAATATTTTTAGGTATTTTTACATCATTAGCATTTAATTTACTGGAATATTTTAATGATGTACCAAAGCTTATTAAAAATGTCAATCATTGTTTTTATCATAATAATAAAACTAATGGAGAATGTATATGCATGCAAAATAATGTTTTAGCTCTATGCAACTATCTACAAAATAACGAATTATTTTAACCTTCTTATTATTTTTTATTTTAAAACTAAAATCATAGTTAATATATACGAATTTTATATAAAGACAGATCTATCTGTACAGGTAGAAAGACGAAATTCCCGGACTCGAAACCCTCATTGGATGCAGGTATGAGACCGAAAAATTTAAGTGCATTCCTTAGAACACGGCTCGAGCGTGAGATCGGAATGTGCCCGCCGCTAATTGCATCTGGCCGCATACGTATATATGTATATATATGTATGCGCGGGAAAAAAAAAGGTCTTTCTCTTTATGCATCACTCCATTTGCGTGGGAATCTGACGCAGATGTGTATCTATATATACGTAGATCGGCATCTTTAATTTTATTATAACCAGTGTCTTTAAACAGTCAACATCGTTTTTAGTGCTTGTTTGTGTTTACTATAAGGTATTTAGAAACCCTAATTTATATAATATTAACTTGCAATATTTTTCATTAGTTTTTCTACCACTCTAAAATTTCATAGGACTTTTTAAAAATTGTTTTTTCAATTAGACTATTTTTAATAATTTAATGGCGTAAATTTTATTAATATTTTATTGAATATTATTTTTATATACAATTAATCCAGGATATGTTTCAAGTATTTTATATGCATTTAGTGTTTTCTTTAAATTGTTTTTAATGCTTAAGTGCGTAAATTTATATTATTAAATTGATTATTTTATAAGGTTTTATCAATAAATTCTCAATAATACAGGTATTTTTAGTTAAATATACGCGGATCATAGTTTCCATTAGTTTTTCTACCGCTCTAAAATTTTATAGGACTTTTTAAAAATTGTTTTTCAATTATAAGGCTATTCTTAATAATTTAATGATGCAAATTTTATTGAATACTTTATTGAATATTATTTTTATATACAATTAATCCAGGGTGCCTCAAAGTATTTTATATGCATTTAGTAGCTTCTTTATATTGTTTTTAACGTTTAAGCGTGTAAATTTATATAATTAAGTTGATTATTTTATACGGTTCTTTAAAAAGATTTTTTCAATAATTTAAATAAATTTTGTATAATACAAGTATTTTTTGCATTTAGTGCTTTCTTTAAATTGTTTTTAATGTATAAGTATGTGAATTTATATAATTAAGTTAATTATTTTATATGGTTCTTTAAAGAGATTTTTTTTAATAATTTAAATAAATTCTGAATAATACAGGTATTTTTAGTTAAATATACGCTGATCAGTCAAATAAATTAGCAATTTCGATATATTAAAAATTAGGTTTCAATAGCTTTTTATTCTCTTAAATTTATTATATTAATTATTTTTAATTTGTTTTTCATAGAATGAATTACATCATTTGCGGAAAATCCTTCACCCGGCGTGATAACATGAAGCGACATGTGAATACCCTCCACCGCAATTTTGTTTGCGGTATTTGTAGGGAGGGTGTGGATACATGTGAGCATGTTGCCGGACCGTCTAAGAAGAGGGTTAAAGTAGATGTTGCACCACCCACAAGTTCTAATGGACCTGTGGATGCTTTCTAAAGATAGATCATTAGTTTATATTAAATGTATGAAGAAAAAAACTTTACTACATATTGAAAGCCTGGTGTCCGTTTAGGCTTAGTCATGAGTCTATCTAATCATATAATCTTGTAACAAAATTTCTGGTGATATAAGCAGTGTATAAAATTCAATCTTCATTTAATGTAGTGCATATATAAATTTTGTATTCATTTAATGTGAGACTTCTGCTAAATTTTTTATTAAGAGTGTAGAGTGATATTAATATTCACGAATTTGATGTATCAACTTTTTGAATGGTTGGTTGAGCTGAAAATCATAATTTTTTAGTGTCTCTGAGGTGGTTTTATGAAGCATCTAAATTTCAGATTAAAAGCTAATCGCGAGGCTTATTTCTTGTAATGATAGTACAAAAACATGAACTGTAAAAAGATAGCATATATTTTATCCGTTGTGAGACTTAGTATGTTTTCTTTCTCGCCCTTTTTTAAATATTATAAGAAAGTTAACTAAATCAATTTAAGAATTTATGCTATTTAAAAATTGAGATTAAACACGGAAATCTGTTGTAAATGGGGAAATTAATAATAATTTTTTGCCCTTAAATATTGATAAATAGTGGGCTATCTGTTGTAAATGGAAATAAATAATAATTTTTGTCTTAAATAGTAGGGTTACCAAACATGATTTTTCAAATGTTTTAAGTGCTACTATTTCTTAGTCGATCGAATGCTGCTTTTACTCTACAAATATATACAAAAAGAATGGTTTCACCTATCCGGCTATATAAACAAACAAAATATGCGTATTTGGTCTTCGGAGAATCCTCATGAGTTTATTCAATCGCCTCTCCATCCGCGAAAAATTGGTGTTTGGCTAGCGGTTTCTAGAAGGCGTATATTTGGACCTGTGTTTTTTGAAGGATCGATAAATGCTGAGAGATATCGAAATAATTTACTTGAACCGTTTTTACAAAATCTTCATGATGACGAACTTTTACATGGTTATTTCCAACAGGACAATGCAACAGCTCACAAAACATGGGAAAGTATGGCTCGAATTCGGTTAGAACGTTAATGCTGTCTTTATATTAGTTTTTTGTTTCGTTCTTTTATGATGTATAAACATTGTTATTTTTTAAATGTATAGGAAGTGGTATTTGCTATGTGTACAATGTGTTTCAAAATTACTTTTTATTAGGCATAAACTATGTTTTTGTGTAAAAACCTCTAAATTTCATATTAAAAGCCGCTCGTCAATCATATTTCTTCTAATGATAGTACAACCCACGAACTGTAAAAGATAGACTCATTTTATGAATTTATGTTAATTCAAATTGATATTAAGCAGGGGTATCTGTAGATGGAAAATTAATAATAATTTTTTGTCTTAAATATTGATATATAGTGGGCTTACCAAACATGATTTTTCAAATGTTTTAAGTGTATTGCATGGATTTTTATGTAATTTCAAAGGGAATGTAATACATTCGCTGCTGTACAAACATAAACTGTAAAAGAGAGATAGAAGCATTTTTAGAACAAGTATATATTTAATATTTTTGTAAATCTTTTGGCTAGAACGTTAATGCTGTCTTTATATTAGTTTTTTGTTTGGTTCTTTTATGATATATAAAAATTGTTATTTTTTAAAATGTACAGGAAGTGGTATTTGCTATGTGGACAATGTGTTTCAAAATTAGTTTTATTAGTGATAAACTATGTATTTTGCATAAAAACCTCTAAATTTCATATTAAAAGCTGTACCTCAAGCATATTTCTTCTAATGATGGTACAACCCACGAACTGTAAAAGATAGACTCATTTTATGAATTTATGTTAATTCAAATTGATATTAAGCAGGGGTATCTGTAGATGGAAAATTAATAATAATTTTTTGTCTTAAATATTGATATATAGTGGGCTTACCAAACATGATTTTTCAAATGTTTTAAGTGTATTGCATGGATTTTTATGTAATTTCAAAGGGAATGTAATACATTCGCTGCTGTACAAAACATAAACTGTAAAAAGAGAGATAGAAGCATTTTTAGAACAAGTATATATTTAATATTTTTGCAAATCTTTTGGCTAGAACGTTAATGCTGTCTTTATATTAGTTTTTTGTTTGGTTCTTTTATGATATATAAAAATTGTTATTTTTTAAAATGTACAGGAAGTGGTATTTGCTATGTGGACAATGTGTTTCAAAATTAGTTTTATTAGTGATAAACTATGTATTTTGCATAAAAACCTCTAAATTTCATATTAAAAGCTGTACCTCAAGCATATTTCTTCTAATGATGGTACTAAACATGAAGTGTGAAAAGATAGTACATATTTTATCTGTTGTGGGACTTAGTATGTTTTCTTTTTCAACCTTTTTTTAAATATTATAAGAAAGTTAACTAAATCAATTTAAGAATTTATGTTATTTAAAATTGAGATTAAACTGGGGTATCTCTAAAATGGAAATATTTAATGTTATGTCTATTTTCATATGTATAGGGTTTTGTCAAAAAAGTTTTGATTGCTGAAAAAAGTGGGTAATAAAAATTTTTGATAGACCATGTATCTCACCTCTATCGTTTTACTGCATTGTTATATTGCACTATATGGGTCATCTCGAGAACATTCCTTGCCTTTGCATTTGATTGTTTTGTTTGATGTGTGTAGTTGTTTTATTTTTAATAAATTGTTTTCTTAAAAATATGGGCTCATTATTTTACTTTTCTAAAAGTCTTACTTTTGAAATGTCTTGTATATTCATGTTTGGTTGCTATGTTATCCAGTACCATACTATATATTTATTTTATGATTTTGACAAAGTATGCCGATCTTAGATGTAAATCCGCGGTGGTGGCGTTTGAAAGTATGTTGTGTTGGGGTTTGACCTAGATGTATCTTCCTAAGTTGGTCTGGTGTTGTGGCGTTTGAAACTATGTTGGGTGGTTGTGGTGGTGGTTGTTGTTGTGATGCGTGATATGGAGTTGGGTATTTTCTAGAAGTTGAGTTTATATTTTGATCGATCATATTGATAGTCGGCCATTTCGCCTGACGTCACCTTAGTTTATTAGATTTTTGGCGGCCATCTTGGATTCGCTATCTTACTTTTCTAAAAATCCCTACCTTTGAAATGTTCTGTATATTAATATTTGGTTGCTATGTTATCCAGATGGATGGATGGATTGATGGATGGTTGGATGGATGGATGGATGGATGTATGGATGGATGGATGGATGGATTGATTGTTGGATGGATGGATGGATGAATGTATGGATGTATGGATGGATTGATGGATGGTTGGATGGCTTTTTGAGAAAAGAGGGATTTGATAGTGGTTTGAATGTGTGGTTTTAATATAGGGGTTTCAGAACCGCTTCATGATCCGGTTGTGAGCTGATTCTAGCGATGGTTTTGAAATGATGTTTCATAGGAGTTTGAGTGCATGGTTTTGATAGATTGGATGCCTGACGTCACCTTAGTTTATTAGATTTTTGGCGGCCATCTTGGATTCGCCATCTTGCTTTTCTAAAAATCCCTACCTTTGAAACGTCCTGTATATTCATACTTGGTTGCTATCTCGTCCAGATGGATGGATGGATTAATGGATGGTTGGATGGTTGGATGGATGGTTGGATGGATGTATGGATGGATGGATGGATTGATGGATGGATTGATGGTTGGATGGATGGATGGATGTATGGATGTATGGATGGATGCATGGATGGATGGATTGATGGATGGTTGGATGGCTTTTTGAGAAAAGATGGATTTGATAGTGGTTTGAATGTGTGGTTTTAATATAGGGGTTTCAGAACCGCTTCATGACGTGAGCTGATTCTAGCGATGGTTTTGAGATGATGTTTCATAGGAGTTCGAGTGCATGGTTTTGATAGATTGGATGCTTGACGTGACATTAGTTTATTAGATTTTTGGCGGCCATCTTGGATTCGCCATCTTGCTTTTCTAAAAATCCCTACCTTTGAAACGTCCTGTATATTCATACTTGGTTGCTATCTCGTCCAGTAGCATACTGTATATTTATTTTATAATTTTGAAATGGTATGCCGATCTTAGATGTATAGTTTATATTTTTATCGATCATATTGATAGTCGGCTATTTCGCCTGACGTCACCTTAGTTTATTAGATTTTTGGCGGCCATCTTGGATTCGCCATCTTGCTTTTCTAAAAATCCCTACCTTTGAAACGTCCTGTATATTCATACTTGGTTGCTATCTCGTCCAGTAGCATACTGTATATTTATTTTATAATTTTGAAATGGTATGCCGATCTTAGATGTAAAGTTCATATTTTTATCGACCATCTTGATGGTATGAAGCTTGGAGATATTGTTAATTTAAAATAATATTGTTAATTTATAAATAATAATAAATAAATTGTTTTTTCTTAAAAAATATATTGTTTGTTTTATTTTATTTTATAAGTAAGATATACATTTCAAGCATGCGGCTATCACAGAAGCAGACAGCCGTTGCGGTTTCCGCTGGAAACATGTTTAGACCTATTTGAAGTACATTGAGAAGCGTGATAGCAAGCCTGGTAATTTATTCAGGAATTCTCTAGAAACAAAGACCATCTTGATGGTCCGCCATTTGTCTGACGTCACCTTAGTTTGGCTAGTGACCGTGAGAGGATGCTGCATTATGGTAATCATAAGAGATGCCATTTCTTGGTTAGTGGCTGTGAGAGGGCGTCACATTGGGTTGGTAATGATGAAATCTGCCATTTCTTAGTTTGGTTAGTGGCCGTCAGAGGGCGCCACATTGGGTTGGTAATGATGAAATCTGCAATTTTTAGTTGGGTTGGTGGCCGTCAGAGGGCGCCACATTGGGTTGGTAATGATGAAATCTGCAATTTTTAGTTGGGTTGGTAATGATGAAATCTGCAATTTTAGTTGGGTTGGTAATGATGAAATCTGCAATTTTTAGTTGGGTTGGTAATGATGAAATCTGCAATTTTAGTTGGGTTGGTAATGATGAAATCTGCAATTTTTAGTTGGGTTGGCGACCGCGAGGGGGCGCCACATCAGTTGGGTTGGCAGAGGGCGCCACTAGGGCGAGGGGGTGAGGGGGAGCTGGGTGAGAGGGGGAAGAGGCGCCAGAATCGGTATAAGTACCCTACTTCTCCACATTGCTTAATGATCTTTATTTCATATGGGGTAACTATTAGCCATTGATTCCGCGGTAATTTAATAATTTTCTTGTTTCTGTATTCCACTATTCCATGTTCACACCCTGTGTAGTTGTTCGAGAAGGTCAATAGTTGAACTTCGCATGGTGAATGTTTATTAATTTGTTGGGTTTCTTGAAATTCACATAGAAATTCTTCGTAACTCATTCCATTACATTTTATATTTGAATTTACATACTGTTTATCGTTTATAATCAAATATTGGGTCTTAGGGTTAATACAGTGAATTTGGTATCGTTTAGTTGGATAGGAAGCGGATACAAATGATAATATGTATATGGTTCGATTTCGACAAATGGGATTTGGATGATAAAAGTGATTGTATTTGCTTTTATATAAGCTTTTGTTTTTACAATGTTTTCTATTACATAGTTCACATTTTTTTATAAATATCGATACGGTTTCTTTTATGTTTTTCCAAAAATACTTTCTTTGTAATTGTTTTACTGTCTCGTTAATACCACGGTGGTTTCGCTTTCCCTCATGATTTTGTCTAATTACTTCAATTTGTTCTTCTATATTGTCTATGACCTTTAATTTTAGCATACAGCGATATAGTTTAGGACCGTTATTATTAAAATTTTCTACGTATACCTTACAAAAGTCTTTATATAATTGTTCTTGTTTAAACCATAAGTAGTGCTTGCCTTGGCTCATATATTCTCGTATAAATTGAAATATTTGTTCGTAATTCTCCGTTTTCGGTATTTGCACTTTATAAATTTTCTTTCCTTGATTCTGTTGAAATAGAATTTTGTTTTCTTGCACATATGTCCATTCCACGTGATACTGTGGTGTTCTTATGTCGATTGCTTCGTCTATACACGGGATGCTATTTTTTGGTTCATCATTGATATTTGAATGTCTTGTATTTGACGTAGTTGGTTGCGTTGGGCCTGTTTCGTCGGCTGTGTCTGTTTCTTCATCGGCTTCCTCAGATGTTTCAGCTGTTTTTGTTAGTGCTTGATCTAATACTTTATCTAATACTTGTAATTGATCGTCGTTCAATTCTTTCAGAAGTTTTTCGGTGTCATCACCTACGTTACCCTTCGTTGAACTGGTTTCCAATGTGTTTAATTTTATTCTTGATAGAGCATCGGCATTTGTATTGTATTTGCCCTTCTTATAAATAATTTCATAGTTATATTCTTCTAATTTTATCTTCCACCGGGATAACTTTGAATTTGGCTCTTTTAGTGATGATAACCAAACTAGAGGTCGGTGATCGCTATAGATTATGAATCTTCTTCCGTAGAGATAAGGGCGGAAGTATTTAGTAGCCCAAATAATGGCTAGAAGTTCCTTTTCGATAGTCGAATATTTTCTTTCTGTTTCGCTAAGGGTTCGTGAAGCATAACAGACGGGTTTGTCACTTCCTAATTTTCCCTGTGATAGAACTGCTCCAAGTGCGACGTTGGATGCATCAGTTGTTAAAATGAATGTTTTACTATAATCTGGATATTGTAAAATCGGTTTGTTGATTAATATATTTTTACACTTCTCGAATGCCGCTTTAAATTCATCATTAATAATTATTTTCTGATTTTTCTTTAAACAATTCGTGATAGGTTTGGTGATTTTAGCAAAGTCTTTAATAAATTTCCGATAGTACCCTACGAGTCCTAGAAAGCTTTTTATTTCTGTTGTGGTTTTCGGCAGAGGGTATCTTTTAATTGCATCGATTTTATCTGGATTTGGTTGGACTCCTTTTGGTGTAATAATATGTCCCAAATAAGCTACTTCTTTACGCAAAAATTCGCTTTTATCCAGTTGTATTTTAAAATTTGCCTTCTGAAATCTAGTGAATACCTTTTCCAACTTTACGAGGTGTTCTTGCAAACTTGTCGAGTAAATAATGACATCATCCAAGTATACGTGACACACATCATCTTGGAGACCTCGAAGGACGTTATCCATGGCTCTCTGGAAGGTGGATGGAGCATTTTTGAGGCCAAAACTCATTCTTAGGTACTCAAAATGTCCCTGTTCTGTGCTAAAGGCTGTTTTGGGGATGTCCTTTTTATCCATTTCTATCTGGTGGTAACCAGATGCGAGATCTAAAGTTGTAAAGTATTGTGCACGTCCCAATTTATCTAATATGTCAGATATGTTAGGAATTGGGTATTTGTCGTCAATTGTTTTTTCGTTCAATCTTCTGTAGTCGATTACCATTCGGTATTTTATTTCTCCAGACGCGTCCATTTTCTTGGGAACGATACTCACGGGCGCGGACCATGGGCTGTGACTTTCCTGTATAATATTTTGCTCTAATAATTTATTTACCTGTCGTTTAATTTCTTCACTTTGCCAAGGAGATTTTCTGTAAGGTTTGATATACACAGGTGTTTCATCTTTCATATACAGTTTATGTTTCACTTCATTGGTAAATGTTAGAGGCAATCGGTCATCATAACATATATCCTTAAATTTAATACATAAATTTTGTATTAATTGTCTTTCTTCGTCGTTTAAATGTTCTAATCTTAATTTGTTCATTACATTTTCAAATTGCATTTGTTCTATTTGTGTGGACGTTAAATGAACTGATTTTTCTATGATTGGTTTTTCTTGATACGTTTCTACGGGAATTGGATTTTGTATGTTTAATTCTACTGGATGGTCGTTAAAATTTACAACTTCTGTAATCGCTTCAAAGTCTTTGGCGGTTGATATTATAGATGGTATTTCTATACCTGGTGCAATAACTTTATGATTTATAATAACATCACAATAATTTCTTGTGACTGGTACTTTTACTATTTTACGCTCCCTAGGGCCTAATATAATTTTATTATCTTCAAAATGTATTTGAATCTTGCCGAATTTTGTCTGTAAAATTTTATTCGTGATATCAATATTTGCGCCTAGTTGTTCTAGTAAATTAATGCCAATAAGGCCATCGTATTTATCGGAAAAATCGAATACGTGAAATTTGTGTTTCTGTGGATTTGCTCTAAAGGTTTTCATTGACGGAATGTCAATTACATAGTCATGAAACGTTTTTGCATGAGCCGTTTGTACCGTAAAAGGTTCGTGAATTACATAATCTAGAAAATATTCATTCACCTTTTGCGTGCTTATCATTGATCTAGAAGCTCCGGTATCTATTAAAAATTTAGCATTGATTTCAGGTACAATAATATATGGTAATTTCGCCGTACTGTTTGTATTTAATTTAATTTCTTCTATCTCTGGTACATCTTCTTGTATATCTTCTTCATCTGGTTTTTCGTAGGCATGTTCTTGGTAGTATCCCCCATAGTCGTTTTCTGGGTATTCAATTGAATAATATTCTTCATTCTGTGTATTTTGCAGTTCTTCCTCTTCGTATGTATATTGCAATTCTTCTTCTTCTTCGTCCTGGTGGTGTAATTCTTCGGAAATCCATTGTGGTGGTCCAGTGGATTTGAAATAGGAGGATGGACGTGATGGTCCAGGTCTGGCAATCGTTGAACTTCCTAGGTCCATTGGAACTTGTCTAGGTTGTCGTTTTTCTTGTAATTGTCCAGGAGATTTGGAAAATTTGAATGACGGTTGGATCATCTTCGATGCGGGTTTCATATTTTGGTGATATGCAGGTGGACGATAATATTGTTGTTGAAATGCTGGTCGAAAATTATATTGCTGCATAGGCGGTCTCGTTGAACTCGAGGCTTGCGGTTGTTTAAAATTTGGACTAAAATTTTGTTTTTGTTGCATAGGCATGTGAGACATTATTGGTAACATTTGCGTTTTAATAGGTGTATGATACATTATAGGTTTAACCTCATGGCGATTTAAATTATACGGGCGTTTCGCATAATAATTTAAATTTTCTTGTTCAATTACTTTCGTCATTGCGTCCTCTAAACTTGCAGGGCTTTTAACACTTACGCGTAGACCTATTTCACCTATCATTTCTAAACCTCTTAAATATACTCTAAGTGCTTTCTTATTATAAAATTCATTTTTAAATTTACGTTTTGTCTCATCCGTATCTGACAATTTAAGTTTAGATAGTAACAAATTTCTAATATTTTTAATTCGCATACCAAACGCATATGGATTTTCACCTTTTTGTGGAAATAAATTTTGAATATCTTGTTCAAGGCATTCCTCTGAACGTTGGTCACAAAAATTTGTTTCTAATAATGTTTTTAATTCGCGCCAAGTTCCTATATTTTCATTTATACCTAGCAAAACTCCTGCTTTACCAGTTAATTTGGATTGAAATATTTGTAATAAGTGAGAATTAATAGGATCCGCATTATTTTCTGTTGCAAATATAGTAATCAGATGTTCGCATGCAGAGATATATCGGCTTAGCGTGTTAGGGTCGCCATCAAAGTTTGGTAATACGCATAAATGCGCTGGACTAATATCTTTGATACTATGTGCCATTATCGTGTTTGATTGATTATTGTTTAATACTACGTTTCTAAATCTACTTTCCTTAATAACTACTTTGTTTGTAAATTCTCTGGTTAATTCTTCGACGTTTGTATTTGTCTCAGAAGTTTCACTGTCAGAGCTAGTTAATGAATCGCTCATTTACTTAATATTATAATTTATCTTATATATTTCTTTCACTTAGGATATGTTGGATATTCAGGATTTGATTATAAATCTTAAATTGTAAATTCACTTACAGTATGTGTAGTAGTATTCTCATTTCTTTGTTTCTTCTTGTGGGGTCGATTTTGAGACTCCGTGGGACCGATGTCTAGGTTCCCTGGGTTGATCGATTCGAGATCCGGCGTAGGAGGTAGCACAAACCGTAAAAACGGAACACTTTCACAAAGAGTTTTATTCACAAAAGCGTCACTAACATCCTACTGACTGCGCCAGTTAAATATTTTAAAAAAAGAATTTGATTTTTAAAAAATATTTATTGAGTAAAAATACATTTATCCCGCTCGAGAGGTTTATCTTACGAGAGCTTGTATCTAACTAACTTATACATCTTATTCTTAATATTATTACAATGGTTAAAAGTGCAACTACATGTTTTTCTTAGTACTATCTTAATTCTAGAGAAGCGTTCTTATCGTCGTGCATTGTGTCCGTTTCGCAAGGCCAGCGTCGTCCCACGACATGTAACTTGTAGTTTTATATAATAGTAATAATAATAATAGTTTATTTCCAAAATAAGAGAACAACATTGTATTAATATAAATTACAAAATATAAATATATATGAAATAAGAAAATAAAAAAGTCGAATGGATGAGTATCACCTACCTTTAGCGAATATGTTTAAGAATAACTTAATTTATAAATAAAAGAAAGTAATTTAATTTAAATTTTTACAAATAAATTCAAATGAATGCTTAAAGTTCGCGCGTCTTTCTCCCTTCAGCATGAAAGTTGACTGTTGACAAGTATCGATTAGATTCATACGTATAAAATCAAATTGCAAAGAAAGTCTGCCAGACCAAATCCACGTTTAGGTAGAAATTCAATAAGCAGGTAAAATGACCTTGAAATGTTTTTAGATCTTTTCTTCAGAATTAGTTTAGTTTGTGGTTTAGAATTAACATAGTGGCGACATCCAACTATTACTAGTAGTACTTAAGAAACGCTAAAATCTTAGATACGAACCGAAATGAATTTGTCAAAGTTGACAAATCCATTTCGGTTCGTATCTAAGATTTTAGCGTTTCTTAAGTACTACTAGTAATAATTGGATGGCGCCACGATGTTAATTCTAACCACTATAACAAACTAAACTAATTCTGAAGATCTAAAAACATTTCAAGGTCATTTTACCTGCTTATTGAATTTCTACCTACAAACGTAGATTTGGTCTGGCAGACTTTCTTTGCAATTCGATTTTATACATATGAATCTAATCGATACTTGTCAACTTTCATGCTGAAGGGAGAAAGACGCGCGAACTTTAAGCATTCATTTGAATTTATTTGTAAAAATTTAAAATTACGTTTCTTTTATTTATAAATTAAGTTATTCTTAAACATATTCGCAAAAGGTAGGTGATACTCATCCATTCGATACTTTCTTATTTCATATATATTTATATTTTGTAATTTATATTAATACAATGTTGTTCTCTTATTTTGGAAATAAACTAATATTATTATTATTATATAAAACCACACAATAAATAAACAGCAGTGTGTTTGTGTTATGCAAAATAAAACATTTTCTGTTACTTGATACATTTAGTACGTAGCCTGCATCTCTGTTGATCATGTCTAATAATAATAATAATAATAATAATATGCAAAACTGAAATATAGTCATATTATTGTCTTCATAACGTACCTATTAGTTCAACATTCTAATAAATATATTTCACCTGCTAAAAATACATGTAAAGTTAGTATTTGCAAATCCCAAGTGCCAGTTTGACAGTTGATCAGTTTTTTCATGTTTTTATTTTATTTCTATTTTGTAATTTGGCTCCTGGACAGTTTTCAGAATGGATTTTTTTTGTGAGATTACTAAGTTCGAATAAGAGAAATTCTATATACATATTTTAAGGCAAATTTGGTCATAGGTACGTTGTTACTTTATATTATAACTTTTCAATTCAAATATCGCGCCAAAACGGTACCATTTTTAACAGAATGTATTGGTTCCTATGTAAGTAAATTTAACAAGGAATTATAAGTATGCAATATCTGTATATTTTATAACATAACCTAGCCATAATTTGTGAAGCTGTGAACATTCTCTTATTATATTTTACTGTGTTATTATACACTATCTGTACGTTTAAGTACGTCACGAACATATTAGATAAGGCACTTCTAACCAAACCGTGAAAATCGCCACCCAAACAGCGTCAAGTATTTTTACAATAAAGATGATAAAAACAGTTTTAAATATGTACAAAGATTTAACTCTACAAACACCAAAAATAAAAAGAACAGTATAGTAAAGGGGGGTAATTGTGTTACAGTTTTTTAGTAGTGTCACTTTGAAATTTTTTTTTGAGGACATCGATTGTCAAATTAGAATACTTTTTTGTATACAAGAGCGTTGTGATATTTTGTATCAATGACCGAATTTAAAAAGGAATACGTTTATGCATTTTTTTGTTTTAATTTTTTTTGAAAATTTGGCACATTGTGAGACATTTGCCCCATACAACGGGGCAAATGTAGCAATGGCCTGTAACAACCATATAAGTAAAGATAATTTGAACGGGGCAAATGTAAAAGAAATATAAACTCTTCTCAAAAATAATGCTGAAAGAAATTTAATATTTCTTGTAGAAATAAAAAGGACACACACTTTTTCTGGTGGCTTGCACAATGGAGTAAATCCGAATGCATTATTAGGTTGTGAAAATGTTTATTTATTCAATAACTAACATAAAAATAAACACATTGAACATAAGTAAACAAAAATATACTTTAAAAAATATAAACTGAACAAAATTTCGCAGCTTGTGAAAAAAATCTTCTGGTGTTTTCATTAGCACAGATGAAGACCATCAAATTTTACTGAGAATGTCATCCCAGAACCACGTCTGTCCATTTTGGGATCGGGAAGCACCCTTATTATTTGGTTTATGTTGACAATGTCTTCGTCGTTAATAACAGGCCAAAAAAATTTGTTCTTTTTCAGTCTTAAGAACTTCACAGTCCATTCTTCATTGCTGGGTTGATCAATAACTTGTCCAATAAAATGTTTGATACTTTTTTTAGCGAGTATTGCACGATTACCCACTTTTCTAGTTCAACCACATTATTTACATCAGTGTCTTTGTCGCAGTGGTCTTCTTCCAGTTCTTCAACATATGCAATACTGGTATCAGATTCGGCGTAACTAATTTCCGCCTCGCTTTCTTCAGATGAGCTAGTGTATGCTGGTGCTTTTTCTTTCTTCCCTTGTTTCATTTTCTTCTTTATCTCCAAATGTAACGCAGCATCTTTTTTAGTTAGTACTTCAGCTCCGGGGGCAACCTTTCGTCGAGTCTGTTTTGGGATTACTTTGTTTTGCCTCACACTTTCTAATAACAGATCCTCAAAGGAAATCTCAGAGGATGTACTGCCTGGTTGAAAAGTTGATGGTCCAGCAGTATCGCCGGCTTGTGCTGAATTTATACTAGTTGAAATCCCAGAAGCCATCGGTTCGTTACTGGCACAGTTGTCACCAGGGTTGTCACTAGGGTTGTCACCAGGGTTGTCACCAGGGTTGTCACCAGGATTGTCACTCTTATTTGGTGCATTCTCCGATGCAGTCTGTGGTTCTCGTAATTGCAACAAATGGTTTTCCCACCACTTTAAAGCATCTGGGTCAAACTTTTCTCTGGCCACAACGCTGTTGTTGTACGGAAAATACCAGCCTTTTTAAAACCATTTATCACAATGGTTTCAGAAGTATTTTTCCATGCTTCAGCAATGAATTCTGAAAACATCTTTTTGGGCAATTTGCAGCCCACATTTTTGCGTTGCCAAGCAACAAGTTTTTCGTCCCATCTAAGTTTAAGCGATTTAAAGACGCTGAGATCCAACGGCTGTAATAGGTGCGTGGTGTGGGCGGCAGTTTTAGTATAGTTACATTTTCCTGAATCGCTAATTCGATTAATTCTGGGGTTACGTGGGTAGCATGTCCGTCGTATATAATTAAAGCTGGTCTTTCCTCACCCAAGATAGGAAGTAGAGTCTTTTTAAAAAAATTGAAAAAAATGGATGATTCCATCCACCCATTCTTGCTCGCTGCATAGGCCATATCAGGAAAAGCAGAATCTTCAGAAGACATCCATTGATCCCAGATATTAATTCCTTTGAACACAATCAGAGGTGGTGCTTTTTGACCAGCAGCATTGGCGGCTATTAAAACTGTAGTATTTTCACGTCCTGGGCCACTTGTGATTCGACAGCACGACTTTCCTCTTGCGCCAACAATTTTTGTTCTTGCAGGATCGATTGCAAAACTGGTCTCATCCAGATTCCATATGCGGGAAGGCTTGTCGAGAAGATCTAATTCGTCTAAGGTCGATTTAAGGAGGTCAAAGTATTTGTATATAATAAACGGGTCGGTTGCCTTTTTGCGGGCGTATTCTAGTGATTGAGGTGCTTTAATACTCAGGCCGTGTCTTTTTTTAAAAGCAACAAACCAATCAGGGCCCGGCTTCCCATCTTTAAATGGCGTTTTAAGATGATTTTCATTTACGTACTTGGCCACAACGTTCATGACTTCTTTTCTGCTTAGTCCGTAACCCCATTTTTCCAACGTTTTGATGACATTAGCAAGTTTTAATTCTGTGTCCTTTTGAAGAGCAGTACATCTTCCTTTCGTTTCTTTCAGCTGCCCGCGTTTTCCTTTGACGTGACTAAATACAGTTGCATATGGAATATGGAATAATTTTGCCGCCCCATAGATGGTTTTGCGACCAGCTTTAACTTCATGAATGGCGGCTTGGAGGTCTCCCTGGCTGTAGTTTGGGTCTGGCATCTTTTTTTTGTAGTAGCGCACCATCTAAAAATAAAGGGGTAAATATAATACAGAGTGGGGTAAATGTATTATAGTCTATATTGCAAATGCCCCCTAAGCACTTTTTGCAGGGGCAAATGTGCGGTAGTCCTGAAGGATAACACACATTGAATTTTTGCCAAAAATAACTATAACAACACAATCAGCACCGCCAACTACCCTTTTAGAGAAAATTTTAATATTCTTACCTTTAAATTCAGCGCGTTACAGCTAGTTTGTCGCGCACACGCGCACTTGATTCTTGAGTGAAAACGCAACAATGAAATAAATGTCATCTGGTGTTTTGTTCGGTCGGTAAAATCGGAACCTATTTGTGGTGACGTAGTTCACACACTTCATACTTACATGTATTGTTCGTTGTAAACCTAGAACACGTACAATGAATGTTTTTTTATGGCGCTGTTACATTTGCCCCGTTTTGATAATTACCCCCCTTTACCTCTAATTGTAATAAAAATCTTCAAAACTAAGTAAGGTAAAGGTATTATTTTAATGTTAATATATTATAAATAATGAGGCTATTATAAAGATTATTGTTATTAATCGAAACTAGAAAACCGGCGAACTGACCTCCGGAAGAAAGAGTGGGCAGGCATATGTGATTTGAACTAGGGATGCGCACGATATATTGTTTTGTAAAAAAGTATCGATGTTTTCTTTTCGATAATCGTGATTGAAATCGATATTTTTTTATTTATTAATATTGACTGTTATCGATTTTTTTATTCGATAATATCGTTTAATCAAAAATGCCATTCTACTTATATCCTGGTAAACAATCTTTGACATTTTACACATTTATTTTACATTAATATACAAAAGAAACTGTTCATATTATACAGAATACAATAGAATATATTTTTAAGAAAGAAGTTGGAAATTTGAAAAATGCCTACTGCGATGTTTGCTGTTTCGTAGAAATCATAATCCGGAAGCGGCAGCGGAATATTGCATTTCATAGTCTTGACATCTCGTATAGTTCGCCGAATCGCCTACATGGGGTGTTTGTTATCTTTATCACAATTACTATTTCCTCAAAATTGTAAAGAAGATATGTTTTAAGATGTTTATTTTTTACTTGTATTTATGTATGTGTTTTATACAACTAGAATTATATATTTAAGTTTTGGATTTCTTATACGTTATAGATACAAATTTTTATTTTGTTTGTCTTTTTATTGGATTTTTGTTTTGTTTTTTGAGTAAATATATATTTTAAGTTAAAGATTTTATTTGTTACTAAATGGCTTGAAAAGCCACAGCAAAGAACTTTTAATATAAACATGATAAAAATGTCGATATCAAGGTATATCGATATTCTTCACTCAATATTTGTTTAAAATCGATTTTGAATTTTTGATACATTATTCGATTCTAATATCGATATTTTTGAAACGTTGCGCATTGGAATTTTTTAATTTGCTAATTTGCTATATAGTTTGAACTATAAAATTTGATGAATATGTCAAAAATACTATAGACATGGTGTGCAGTTTCTATTTAAAAAATAAACGATTTCAAAGTTCTGAAAACTGCTAACAAATAAAATGTACCTATATTTACATTTTAAGTAATTAGCAACAACATTAACAAATTTTGAAGAAAAATGTAAAACGTTCTTAGCCGACAGTTTCTTTGCGAACTTCGTAAATATAAAACAGCTATTAGGCTTTTGTCGGCGTAAACAGTCCCAGTTTAATTGATTTACATAATTCATCTCATTAGTAAAAGCATAGGCATCTTTCAATTAAGGATAACAGAAAACTCCATATTTTAAAATATTGCAATTTCATTAAACTCGCAAATTAAACTATGTAGTTACTTTTGGTTTTGTGGTGCCAACCAGTGATGCCAACTGTTGATTGTCTATTACGTACTTTCAAATAACTCGTAACATATTAAATTTTATAATTAGTAACCGCAAAAATTGTTGTTAATTATAATTTTAAATTATTCATTATAATTTAAAATTATAATTAACAACAATTTTTGCGGTTACTAATTATAAAATTTAATATGTTACCAGTTATTTGAAAGTACGTAATAGACAATCAACAGTTGGCATCACTGGTTGGCACCACAAAACCAAAAGTAACTACATAGTTTAATTTGCGAGTTTAATGAAATTGCAATATTTTAAAATATGGAGTTTTCTGTTATCCTTAATTGAAAGATGCCTATGCTTTTACTAATGAGATGAATTATGTAAATCAATTAAACTGGGACTGTTTACGCCGACAAAAGCCTAATAGCTGTTTTATATTTACGAAGTTCGCAAAGAAACTGTCGGCTAAGAACGTTTTACATTTTTCTTCAAAATTTGTTAATGTTGTTGCTAATTACTTAAAATGTAAATATAGGCACATTTTATTTGTTAGCAGTTTTCAGAACTTTGAAATCGTTTATTTTTTAAATAGAAACTGCACACCATGTCTATAGTATTTTTGACATATTCATCAAATTTTATAGTTCAAACTATATAGCAAATTAGCAAATTAAAAAATTCCAATGCGCAACGTTTCAAAAATATCGATATTAGAATCGAATAATGTATCAAAAATTCAAAATCGATTTTAAACAAATATTGAATGAAGAATATCGATATACCTTGATATCGACATTTTTATCATGTTTATATTAAAAGTTCTTTGCTGTGGCTTTTCAAGCCATTTAGTAACAAATAAAATCTTTAACTTAAAATATATATTTACTCAAAAAACAAACAAAAAATCCAATAAAAAGACAAACAAAATAAAAATTTGTATCTATAACGTATAAGAAATCCAAAACTTAAATATATAATTCTAGTTGTATAAAACACATACATAAATACAAGTAAAAAATAAACATCTTAAAACATATCTTCTTTACAATTTTGAGGAAATAGTAATTGTGATAAAGATAACAAACACCCCATGAAGGCGATTCGGCGAACTATACGAGATGTCAAGACTATGAAATGCAATATTCCGCTGCCGCTTCCGGATTATGATTTCTACGAAACAGCAAACATCGCAGTAGGCATTTTTCAAATTTCCAACTTCTTTCTTAAAAATATATTCTATTGTATTCTGTATAATATGAACAGTTTCTTTTGTATATTAATGTAAAATAAATGTGTAAAATGTCAAAGATTGTTTACCAGGATATAAGTAGAATGGCATTTTTGATTAAACGATATTATCGAATAAAAAAATCGATAACAGTCAATATTAATAAATAAAAAAATATCGATTTCAATCACGATTATCGAAAAGAAAACATCGATACTTTTTTACAAAACAATATATCGTGCGCATCCCTAGTTCAAATCACATATGCCTGCCCACTCTTTCTTCCGGAGGTCAGTTCGCCGGTTTTCTAGTTTCGATTAATAACAATAATCTTTATAATAGCCTCATTATTTATAATATATTAACATTAAAATAATACCTTTACCTTACTTAGTTTTGAAGATTTTTATTACAATTAGAGGTAAAGGGGGGTAATTATCAAAACGGGGCAAATGTAACAGCGCCATAAAAAAACATTCATTGTACGTGTTCTAGGTTTACAACGAACAATACATGTAAGTATGAAGTGTGTGAACTACGTCACCACAAATAGGTTCCGATTTTACCGACCGAACAAAACACCAGATGACATTTATTTCATTGTTGCGTTTTCACTCAAGAATCAAGTGCGCGTGTGTGCGACAAACTAGCTGTAACGCGCTGAATTTAAAGGTAAGAATATTAAAATTTTCTCTAAAAGGGTAGTTGGCGGTGCTGATTGTGTTGTTATAGTTATTTTTGGCAAAAATTCAATGTGTGTTATCCTTCAGGACTACCGCACATTTGCCCCTGCAAAAAGTGCTTAGGGGGCATTTGCAATATAGACTATAATACATTTACCCCACTCTGTATTATATTTACCCCTTTATTTTTAGATGGTGCGCTACTACAAAAAAAAGATGCCAGACCCAAACTACAGCCAGGGAGACCTCCAAGCCGCCATTCATGAAGTTAAAGCTGGTCGCAAAACCATCTATGGGGCGGCAAAATTATTCCATATTCCATATGCAACTGTATTTAGTCACGTCAAAGGAAAACGCGGGCAGCTGAAAGAAACGAAAGGAAGATGTACTGCTCTTCAAAAGGACACAGAATTAAAACTTGCTAATGTCATCAAAACGTTGGAAAAATGGGGTTACGGACTAAGCAGAAAAGAAGTCATGAACGTTGTGGCCAAGTACGTAAATGAAAATCATCTTAAAACGCCATTTAAAGATGGGAAGCCGGGCCCTGATTGGTTTGTTGCTTTTAAAAAAAGACACGGCCTGAGTATTAAAGCACCTCAATCACTAGAATACGCCCGCAAAAAGGCAACCGACCCGTTTATTATATACAAATACTTTGACCTCCTTAAATCGACCTTAGACGAATTAGATCTTCTCGACAAGCCTTCCCGCATATGGAATCTGGATGAGACCAGTTTTGCAATCGATCCTGCAAGAACAAAAATTGTTGGCGCAAGAGGAAAGTCGTGCTGTCGAATCACAAGTGGCCCAGGACGTGAAAATACTACAGTTTTAATAGCCGCCAATGCTGCTGGTCAAAAAGCACCACCTCTGATTGTGTTCAAAGGAATTAATATCTGGGATCAATGGATGTCTTCTGAAGATTCTGCTTTTCCTGATATGGCCTATGCAGCGAGCAAGAATGGGTGGATGGAATCATCCATTTTTTTCAATTTTTTTAAAAAGACTCTACTTCCTATCTTGGGTGAGGAAAGACCAGCTTTAATTATATACGACGGACATGCTACCCACGTAACCCCAGAATTAATCGAATTAGCGATTCAGGAAAATGTAACTATACTAAAACTGCCGCCCCACACCACGCACCTATTACAGCCGTTGGATCTCAGCGTCTTTAAATCGCTTAAACTTAGATGGGACGAAAAACTTGTTGCTTAGCAACGCAAAAATGTGGGCTGCAAATTGCCCAAAAAGATGTTTTCAGAATTCATTGCTGAAGCATGGAAAAATACTTCTGAAACCATTGTGATAAATGGTTTTAAAAAGGCTGGTATTTTCCGTACAACAACAGCGTTGTGGCCAGAGAAAAGTTTGACCCAGATGCTTTAAAGTGGTGGGTGTTTTGTTGTTTCTTATGTGGGTTCGTTTTAATTAAACGTTAACACACTTTTCATTTTAAAACACTTTATTAACAAAGCTACAGTAACAGATATTAAATCTTATACATATGTATGGCGCTACTAGAAGCCATCATCTCTGTCTCTAGTTCGTTGACAAAACTCCTATTCTAGTCTAAAACTACCAATCGCTACCAATCTTAAATAATAAAAACCCTTACACAACACGCTTTTTTTTTTTTTTTTTTTTTTTTTTTTTTTAAGTTAATACATTAATATAAGACATAGTCACTTAAGGTTTGAGGCGGCCGAGAAGTTCTCATACTTCTTGTATTTACAGGTTTATTTTGATTTCTTATAAATAAGTCATTATCATTTACATTCATAATATCATTATCTATAGATACATCATTGTCACTACGATTAGGATTTACATCATTATCAATTACACTATTTATTATAGTATCATCAAGATTAATAATAGTTTCAACAGGCACTACAACATTATCAGGGTTAACATCGTTAATATCTGTTTCACTAACCAGAAGGTCTTCGTAAACATAATGCAAGTTAGGGCAAAAATTACTTTTATTGAAGCTTATTTTTGTTTTGTTAATTAGCTTCCGATTACGCCTAAATTTATTATTATTTAAATCTTTAACAATATAGGAACGATCATTATACTTTTCCACCACTTTACCTTTTTCCCATCTTTTATTTTTTTGAAATAAAATATTTTCGTTTATATTCAAAGGAGGTAAATCTTTTGCTGATTTGTCATAGTGTTTTTTTTGTTTTTTAGAATTACTCCTTAATTTATCTGTAACAGTAGGGCTTTCTATAATTTTAGGCATTAAATTTTCTATAGCTGTAGGAATTTTTGTTTTTACCAATTTATTTAAAAGTAGTTGAGAAGGAGAATAACCTATGCTTGGTAATGGGATATTTCTATACTCTAATAAAAAGTTAGGCAAATCATCATAATTTTTCATTTTCTTTAACATTCTTTTTGCTATGTCCACGTATTTTTCGGCTAAACCATTTGATTGGTGGTGATGCGGACTAGAAAATTCAACTTCAAAGTTCCAGTTTCTCGCAAAATCCCGGAAACATATGCTATTGTACGGATTGTTATCTCCAAAGAATTTATCCGGTACACCAAATTTTGAAAATATTTCTTTACAAACTTTAACAACAGTTTCTGCCGTTTTGCTAGAAGTAGGAACCACTTCCATCCAATGTGAATAAGAATCTACGATTAATAAATAGTTTTGATTTTTATACTCAAAAAAATCAGAATACAAGTATTGCCAGGGTCGATTTGGAATTTCGTGTGTTATAAGATTCTCTCTTTTATTAGCTGGTTTATTTACTTGACATATTTCACATTCATTTATAAAATTTTCAATATCAGCTGACATTTTTGGCCAAAACATTACTAGTCTAGCGCGTAATTTAGATTTTTGTATTCCAAAGTGGGCCTCATGAATTAATTTTAACATTTCCTTTCTTAATTGTGAAGGTACAATAATTTTAGTATTATAAAACAATAGATTATCTGAGAGAAATATATCATCCCTTAAAGCAAAATAATATTTTAATTCTCCAACTAGAGCTCTATTGGACTTAGGCCAGCCTGTAGAACAAAAATGTTTAACTCTTGACAGAATTATGTCCTTATCAATAGCATTTTGTAAAGTTACTTTCTTTTCTGGAGTCATAGGGACATTTAAGGAAAGTGAATGCACCATATACTCCAATTCTTCATCTACTGGTGTATTTGTCTTAATGTAGGATCTACTTAAAGTATCAGCTACGTACATTTTCGATCCGGGGAGATATTCAACATTTAACTTATATTTTAATAACTTTAATAACATTCGTTGTAAACGAGCACTAACATTATCCAAACTCTTATTAAATATCGGGATTAATGGTTTATGGTCAGTCTGTATAGTTATCTCTCTGCCATAAATTAGAAATTTAAATTTTTCACAAGCAAATGTTATGCTGAGGAGTTCTTTTTCAATTTGAGCGTATTTGACTTCTGCGTGATTCAAAGATCGAGATGCAAATGATACGGGATATCCGTCTTGTAACAGAACACAACCCATGCCCTTACTAGAAGCATCAGTTTGAATAGTAATTTTTTTATTTTCATCAAATAACTTTAATATTGGTTTGTTTGTGATCAAAGTTTTTAAAGTATCTAATTCGGATTGATGAGCATCTGTCCAAATAAATTTGATATCATTTCTACTTAAATTTCTCATATGAAAAGTTAATTGCGTTAAGTTCGGTATAAACTTAGAAAAAAATTTAAATAGTCCTAAAATTCTAAGTAAATCTTTCTTATTTTCTGGTATTTCTAGAGCTAAGACAGCATTAATATTTTTATTTGAGGGTTGAACACCTTTTTTTGAGATATCTTGGCCCAAAAAATTTACTTCTTCTAGTTTATATTGTAATTTACTAAAGTTAAATTTAATTCCGTATTTTAAAGCTCTTTCTAGGACAGTTTTTGTGATGTTTTGATATAAATAAAAATGCCCTGTGTTTGTTTTATTTCTATTTATAACACTTTAATTAATATAACTTTAATATACATTATATTGCGTTTGTTTTGTTCTGTTACAACTTTTAACCATAGAGAAATTAACAGTCAATCTCGTGTCTGTGTGTGTGTCAAGATGTTTTGTTTAGAGGTGTGTTTGTGTGTGTGTTGCTTTAGAGGTGTGCATGTGTTCAGATTACTACATTTCCTCCCTTGCTTTTTAAAATGTTGTGTAGTCTTCTAGATAGCCTGGTCTTCTTCTAGTTCGCTTCGGTTGGGGTGGTACATCTCTCTCTTCGTGCTCTTCTTCGTGTTCTATATCTTGTGTTGTAGTATCGTCCAGTGTTGTGGCTGGGTGTCGAAAGTCTTCATCCTGTTGTCTTTGTTGGACATTTATGCTTGGATGGTAAAGGATATCGGGTAGGGGTATTTGTGTTTGGTAGTGGTTTGATGTGTTAAATATTTTAAAGAATGAGGCATTTCTTGTTATCGTGTTAGTGTGTCTTTTAGCTGTGATTCTGGTACCTTCGATTCTTATTATCTCGTACGGCACTGGATCATATGCTGGAGTTAAGGAGTTCTTCTTCTGCTGTTTACATAGCACTAGATCTTTGATTTTAAAATTGTGTGGTTTTGTTCTGCGCTTTAGGTTTGCTTTCTCGTTCCATCTCCTTCTTTTCTCTTCATCTTTTGTGCTTTTTGAGCTTTCTGTGTCTATGCTAGGTAGATGTGTGTTAACCGTGCGACCAAACATTAAATTGAACGGGGGATGTCCTGTTGATTGGTGCGGTGCACTTCTGTAACTGAATAGAAAATCTTGTAGTTGTGAGCTGAAGTTGTTTGTCTCTAAGTGTGCACATATCAGTGATCTTTTCAGTGTTTTCACGAATCTTTCTGCTACACCGTTTGCTTCTGGCCACATTGGGGTAATCTTCATGTGTTTTATACCACGGATGTTTAGGTATTCTGAAAACTGATGGCTGTTGAAGGGTGGTCCATTATCAGTCTTTATTCTTTTTGCTAGACCAAATGTTGAAAATATCCTCGATAATACATTTTCCGTAGCTTCAAAGTTTGTAGATGGTACTACTTCTGCGAATGGAAATCTGGAATATTCGTCTATGATTAGTAAAATATACTTTCCATTGGGAAAAGGTCCTGCAAAGTCCATATCTAATTGTTCGAATGGTGTTGTTGGAAGGGTTCCTGTAGTTATAGGATCTCTGTGGTGTGTTGGTATTGTTGCTTGACATGCTGGGCAGTGTTTTATTAGTTTCTCGACTTTTTCATTCATGTTTGGGAACCATATTTTTGATCTGAGGAGTTCTTTAACTTTTGTTATTCCTAAATGTCCTTTGTGTGCAAGTTTCATCGCTCTCTCTTGGAGTGTTGATGGCATGATGATCCTGCGGCTTTTTAATAGCACTCCTTTGTGTTCTGTAATTTCATCTCTTATGTTTTTATATGAGGTTAACTTGTTTTCGTTCCACATGTTTCTGTTTCTTAGTGCTTTTCTAAGTAACTGTAACGTTTCGTCTTTTTCTGTTTCTTCTTGTACTTCTTCCAGTGTTATTGAGGCGTATGTGTTGTTGTTAACGATGAAGTTTACATACTGCTCAATTTTATCTACTTTGGGCGTTTCTGTCCAAGTCGGGTATCTCGACAGATAGTCTGAGGGGTTGGTTTCTCCTTTTTGGTGTTTTACTGTGAACGTATAAGGTTGTATTCTTAAACATAACCTCTCAATTCTTAAGCTAGGTGACGATCTTGGGTTTTGAAGCATGTGTACAAGTGGCTTGTGATCGGTAAATAGTTCGAAATTTGTTCCGTACAAATGTATGTGGAAGTGTTGTATGGCCCATGTTACTGCTAGTGTTTCTTTTTCTATCTGGCTGTATCGTTGTTCTACTTTGGTTAGTGCTCGGCTTGCATATGCAACAATTTCTGGTTCTGACGCATTTGGATTGCACTGGGACAGTATTGCTCCTAGTCCATGTGGTCCTGCATCTACATGTAGTTTCGTTTGTTTGTTTACGTCAAAGTATGCTAGCTTGGTTACATCTAGTAGATCTTGTTTTAACTGTTTGAATGCTTTTTCGTGTTTATTTTCCCATTTGAATTTGTTCTCTTTTAAGATTAATTCTCTGAGTTCCTTTGTTCTGCTTGCTGTGTTTGGAAGAAACTTTCCTACAAAGTTGATCATACCTAATAAACTTCTTACTTCTGATTGGTTTGTTGGTGTTTTCAGATTTAGGAATGTTTTCACTTTGTCTGGGTCCGGACTTACACCTTTGTTGTCAAAGACGTGTCCTAGGTATTTTATAGTTGTTTGGTTTAGGATGCATTTGTGTTTGTTGATTGTTAGACCAGCTTCTTCTAGCCTGCTCAGTAGCTGTTTCAGGGATTCGTTATGTTCGTCCTGATTTTCTCCAAATACTAGAATGTCGTCGCTGTAATTGATTGTACCTTTGATGTTCGCTATTATTCCACGTATTGTGTTTTGGAATATTTCGGCCGCTGAGTTAATTCCGAAGAATAATCTTTTGTATCTAAATAAGCCTAGGTGGGTAGAGAATGTGGTGATGTACCTGGATTCTTCATCTAGTGTTAGTTGGTGGTATCCATCTTTCAGGTCAATTTTGCTAAATATTTTTGCTCCGTTAAGTGCTGAGATTACGTCGTCGATGGTGGGTGTTAGGTGTCTTTCTCTTTTGATTGCTTTGTTTGCTGAACGCATGTCTATGCATAGGCGAAGCTGCTGGTTATCATGTTGTTTTGGTACTAGTACTATTGGTGATATCCATGGTGTTGGGCCTGTTGCTTCTTCTATGATGTCTTGTTCTTTTAATCTGTTTAGCTCTGTTTCTAATGATTTCCGTAGATGAAAAGGGATTCTTCTGTGTTTTTGTGCTATTGGTGGTATCTTTTCATCAATGTGTAGTTTAACGGTTTGTTGTCTCAGTTTTCCTACGCCTTTGATGATGTTTGGGTGTTCATGTGCAATGTATGTCATATCTATTTTGTTTGTCACGTTATATGCGATGTTAATTAATTTCAAATTCTTGCAGGTCTCGTAGCTTAAGAGTGGGTCACCCTGTCCTTCTATTACATACACATCTGCTTTTGTGTAGTTTCCTTTGTATTCAAAATTGCCAGAAAACTTACCAATTACTTCTAAATTTTGAAATGTGTTGTATGGGTATATTGCACAATTGCTTGCATACAGCTTGGTGTTAGGGATGTTTTCAAATGTTGTTTTGTTTATGATATTTACTGAAGACCCTGTATCTATGATGAAATTGAGATACTTGCTATTGAGTTTGACTTTTGTTGTAGGTATGTTTGTTCTATTTACTGTTAGACTGTATGATTGTTCTGAATCTGAGCTCACCTGCTCTATTTTATTGCTATGTTTAACATTTTGTTTTGTTTTGCTTTGTCGGTTGTTGATTACAGGATTAGGTGATTGTTTATTTGGGTTATCTTTTGAACTGAGGCAAACTTTGGCAAAATGCCCTATCTTAGAACATTTATGGCACTTGGAGTTGCTAGCTGGACATGTTTTCCTTCCCTTTTCGTGCCAATTATTTCCACAGTTTTTGCACAGCATGTTTTTGTTGTTTTGTGTTTTATGGTAGCTGCTAGTTTTGTTTGTGAATTCCTTTTTGTTTTCTATAGCCTCCATTTGTATTTGTGTTGTTTCTAAAGCCTTTCCATGCTGTAACAACTTCTCGAGACTGGGTTGTTCAGTGAGTCCGAAGTGTCTCAACTTTATGTTGTTGGTGTTTAGAATAATTTGAGATTTGATCTCATTTTCAGTGTTACTAAATTCACATGTTTTTGACAGCTTTAAGAGTCTTGCATAAAATTGATCTGTTGTTTCACCTTGCTCCTGTTTTGCCTGGCGAAATTTGTATGTTTCGAAGTCTTTGTTAATTTTTGGACTAAAGTATTTGTTTAGTTTTTCTTTCGCTACGTTATATGCTGAAGGATTGTCGGATGGGGACTCGGTTTCGGGTTTGAGGTCGGGTAAGGATTGATATAAGTCATAAATGTCCTCACCTGCATAATGCAGCATCATGGCCTTTTTTCTTTCTTCGTTTTCTATGCCAACTGCCAATAGGTAGTTTTCGAATCTGTTGATCCATCTTTCCCATCTTTGTCCTGCATTGTTTCCATTTTCTTTGATGTTGAACGGTTCTACAGGGGTTGTGTATGCTAACGCCATTTTCTCTGTGTTGATGCACTTGATTTTGTTTTCACTGATTGTTTACTTTTATCTTTGTTTCCTTTTGTCTTTTATCTTCGTCGCCAAATTGTGATGTTTTGATATAAATAAAAATGCCCTGTGTTTGTTTTATTTCTATTTATAACACTTTAATTAATATAACTTTAATATACATTATATTGCGTTTGTTTTGTTCTGTTACAACTTTTAACCATAGAGAAATTAACAGTCAATCTCGTGTCTGTGTGTGTGTCAAGATGTTTTGTTTAGAGGTGTGTTTGTGTGTGTGTTGCTTTAGAGGTGTGCATGTGTTCAGATTACTACAGTTTTGAATGCTTTATCATGTTCTATTTCATTAGAACCTGTAACGATTAAATCGTCAAAATATATACTTACACCAGGTATATCACCAAATATTTCCATATTTTTTCTTTGGAATATTTCAGGTATTGAATTTAAGCCAAAGGGTACTCGATTAAATTTATATCTACCAAAGGGGGAATTAAAAGTACATAAGTTAGAACTGCTTTCATTAAGTTGGATCTGCCAAAACTCATCTTTCATATCTATGACCGAAAACATGGTCTTACCTACCAAATTGTTTAAAATATCATCACATTTGGGTATTATAAAATGTTCTCTGCAAATAAATTTATTTAGTGGTTTGGGATCAAGACATAAGCGAAGGGAACCATTGGGTTTTTCTACTATCATTAAAGAATTTACCCATTCAGTAGGATAATTTACTTTTGAAATTATACTTTTTTCTTCTAATTCATCTAGAGTTTCTTTAAGTTTTTTATGTAGTGATAATGGTACTTTTCTCTGAGTCTGAATGACTGGAATTGCATTTTCTTTTAATTTTATATCTACGAATCCTGGTATACAGCCAAGACCATTAAATATTTCCATAAATTGTTCATAAAGGTCATTTTTGTTATTTGGTAATAACGTAAACTTATCAAGTAAATTATTCTCAATTGCATTTAAGCGACATATTAATTTGAATTTTATACAGTCTGTTAATCCTAATATCGGTTCAGAATCAAGATCTACAATTAGAAATTTCAAATTGCAAGATTTATCTTTATAGCTACATTTTAAAATTAATTCACCTAGTACATTAGTTTTGAAATTTCCATAAGAAAGAATAATACTTTTAGTTGGAATAATAGAGGATTTCTGAATATTTAATTTGCTGAGAATTTTTAGTGGTAATACACTTGATTCTGCACCTGAATCTAATTTAAATCTAATATTATGATTATTAATTAAAACATATTCATACCAACATGATACATTCAAAGAATTTTCTTTATGTTCATAAATTTCAACATAGTTGTCTTGATTTAGTTCGGTTTTTCTTTGTAGAATATTTGAATTGTCTTCATTCGATGTCTGGATTTCTTCTATTTTTTCTTCGTATCTTGGGTTTTCATTTTTCTCTTTTTTATCTTTTGCATCCTTTCTAGAATTTTTGAAATCTGATGTGGATAGTTGATTTTTATCTTTCGAGCGACACATTTTTGCAAAATGTCCTTTCTTCTGACATACAGCACAAGTTTTGTTGTATGCAGGGCATTTCCCTCTCGTGTGTTCAAAGCCACATCTTTTGCATTTAATTAGTGCTAGTGAAACTGCATTGACTCGCTCTTCTGGAGTTAATAATTTTATATGCTGCTCGGATAATTCTACAGATTTACAGTATTCTTGTATTTTTTCAAGGCTCATGTCAGGTTCTCTAATTAATCTTTGTTGTATTTGTTTGTCATTAATTCCTAGAATTACTCTGTCTTTTAACATTCTGTCAATATATGACTGTTTACAGTTGTCCTTTGAGCACATGAATTCGCAGTTAGCAGCTTGCTTTTTTAATTCAGTTATAAACGAATCAATGGTTTGATCTTCCTTTTGAATAATATTATTGAATTTAAATGTTTCCATTGTTATATTTTTCTTGGGTAGAAAATACTGGTCAAAACAGTGTAGGACATTTTCTAGTGTTTTTATATTATCCTTAGGAAAGGTATTGTATATATCCAGACCTGTTTCTCCTATTGTATGTAACAGTAAGGCAATTTTTACATCTTCCTGTTCTTTACTTTTTCCTGATGCTAGCATAAAAATCTCGAACCTTTGTTTCCATTTCGGCCATTTACTAATTGAATCTTCCATGGAAAATTGTTCTGGTGGTTTGCACTCCATTTTGTTTTCGTTACCTATCTGTTGGCGGGAACTAGTATGTTATCAGGATTGTTATCACGTTTTAATTAATACTTCTGACACCATGTTTTGTTGTTTCTTATGTGGGTTCGTTTTAATTAAACGTTAACACACTTTTCATTTTAAAACACTTTATTAACAAAGCTACAGTAACAGATATTAAATCTTATACATATGTATGGCGCTACTAGAAGCCATCATCTCTGTCTCTAGTTCGTTGACAAAACTCCTATTCTAGTCTAAAACTACCAATCGCTACCAATCTTAAATAATAAAAACCCTTACACAACAGTGGGAAAACCATTTGTTGCAATTACGAGAACCACAGACTGCATCGGAGAATGCACCAAATAAGAGTGACAATCCTGGTGACAACCCTGGTGACAACTGTGCCAGTAACGAACCGATGGCTTCTGGGATTTCAACTAGTATAAATTCAGCACAAGCCGGCGATACTGCTGGACCATCAACTTTTCAACCAGGCAGTACATCCTCTGAGATTTCCTTTGAGGATCTGTTATTAGAAAGTGTGAGGCAAAACAAAGTAATCCCAAAACAGACTCGACGAAAGGTTGCCCCCGGAGCTGAAGTACTAACTAAAAAAGATGCTGCGTTACATTTGGAGATAAAGAAGAAAATGAAACAAGGGAAGAAAGAAAAAGCACCAGCATACACTAGCTCATCTGAAGAAAGCGAGGCGGAAATTAGTTACGCCGAATCTGATACCAGTATTGCATATGTTGAAGAACTGGAAGAAGACCACTGCGACAAAGACACTGATGTAAATAATGTGGTTGAACTAGAAAAGTGGGTAATCGTGCAATACTCGCTAAAAAAAGTATCAAACATTTTATTGGACAAGTTATTGATCAACCCAGCAATGAAGAATGGACTGTGAAGTTCTTAAGACTGAAAAAGAACAAATTTTTTTGGCCTGTTATTAACGACGAAGACATTGTCAACATAAACCAAATAATAAGGGTGCTTCCCGATCCCAAAATGGACAGACGTGGTTCTGGGATGACATTCTCAGTAAAATTTGATGGTATAATTAATTAAAGTATCGCATAACACACAACTAACCTCTAAATAATTGCAAGATAATAACGCCATCTGTATTATATGTGCTACACTGTTAGGCGACGTAAATGTAACAGATATCTGTAATGTATGTAAAGACCCACCAAAAATGTAAAAAAATTTTATTTCATGGATCACTTAAAAGATTACACATGTATTTAGCTACTGTTACTATTTTTACCTTCCAAATATAAATACCGAGTGTACTTGCTATATTACATATAAATTTACCATGTAATTTTTAAATGTAGCCATTTTTTCTAGTACTTGCAAAACCACTAACTTCCCATTTTATTTACGGCTTATATATTAACTTAATTTAAAAAAGAATTCGACCGTTCACTTCGTTTAAGCTTTATCTTCATGTTTAATGCATAAAATTTACATGTTTTGATATCATACGCCTGAAAAAATGGAAATAAAAATGGTATTTTTCGGGTACATTTCTCTCCCGCCAAAACGTTATCAAACGCAGCCTTAAATGAACCCGAACATAGACAGAGACAAAAAACTAACACGCACAAAATAGTTATTTACGAACCAAGTGCGGAAAAACATATTTCGCGAATGAGTGGCCATTTTTAAAGCGCGAGCCGAAAGGCGAGCGCTTTATGGACACAAATTCGCGAAGTGTTTCACGCACGAAGTTTGTACAATATTTTTTGTAACGAACAAAATGTCAATAATTTTATTAATATAAATTATATCGGTACTACTTTTTTGTGGAGTAATGCAAAAAAGAAAGACTCCTAACTGTCATTCATTGCTGTCAGGTGTATTAAATAATTTGCATACATACCTATTTTAACATATTTCTGGAAAATATTTCCACATAATACTTTTGAAAAAACGAAACTTTGTAAATACTATAATAGATTTACGTAGGCCAGAGAAATAGAGTAGGGGAGAACGCGCTTAAAGATGCGCCAACTAAGTTAAATTGAATTCCGCCATTTTGAAGGTTATATTTATACCTAGCTCAACAATTCGCATGTAAAGTTCATTGACTTAGAAAAATGTAAACAAACTTACGTGTGAAAAGAAATGCCTTCCTGCAAAATGGCGACCACTATAGCGTTTGCTTAAAACTGGATGCGCACTCGTCGAAGCGCGTTCTCCCCTACTCTATTTCTCTGACGTAGGCACTATTTTCTTGGCGGAGTAATCAGCAATTAATAATATAAGTATGTAATAGATGGCGTCATTGATTTTTTAAAAGTTTTTAATTAATTTTATTAAATTTACAAGTTGTAATACACCAAGTTTATTTAAAATGGACATTTTTACAATTATACTTTATTACTGTAATAATGATTTATTTATTTAATGCAATTTTTACTTCCCGCACTAGTGCGGGAAAGCTTATTTCCAGCACTCAAATGCATGCGCGAAATGACATGTTTTGATAAGCGAGTACAAAAAATGATTAAAGAAACGCTTTCAACACGTTTTTGTTTACATAGTATTTTAAATTTATGCTAGTATTTATTACGAACCTGACTATATAGAAATAATCTCAACAGTTAAGCATTCATTTATAGCAATTTTATAAAATAAATAGGAATAAAACGATTCATGTTTGGAAAAAAACATTTTTTGAAGTAATAATAATAACAATATTTAGTAATTCATGTGACTATAAACATGGTAAAGAACAAGTCAGTGATATATGTATAAAAATTAAATAATACAAACATTTTATCCCAGTCACCTTTCGGTATGGGATACATAAAAACAGCATAATAGTTGTACATATAAAAAAACTGTTTGATTACATGGAGGAGTCATTGAGATACTCATCCAAAGAGTAGTAACCTTTTAAAAGCCGAACTTTTTAATATCATTTCTAAACCTTCTGTATGGCATCATTTTATATTTGTTTGGTAATCATTTATTGCAGATTCTTATAGACTAGTACATTGGACTTATCTCACTGAGAGCGCATTTGGCCGTGGTATCTCTAATAATAGGTTATTCCGTGTACTCTATGTATGAAAGCTGCTCAATTTAGTGTGCTTGTTTGCATTTTTCTTTGTATATAAAAATAATTGAAATAAGTAAATGCAGGGTAGTCATTATGTGCATTCGTATGAATGCATCTCTACAGCTTGTTCGTCGACTGACACCACTCATTATTCAAAACCTATTCTCATGACGTTTCTAATCCATGCGTCATCATTTTCACTAGGTGATTGAAGTATTCTTTCTCGTTTAATTTGTAGTGTGTTTAATGAATTTTGGATTTTAAACATGGGTCATTGTAAAAAGAATGATGGACAATGCCATCAACCTTCTATTACCGCACAAAAACTGTTAAAAACTAATGAAAATAAAATCTTTATAAGTGACATTTTGTGTGATGTGTTACAAAGGGTAGAAAAAGTAGAACAGTCGACCATAGACTGCAGTTTTATTCTAAACATTGTGTAATGAATGTAGACCGGAGGTATGAGGCCGAAATTACGACGGACAAAAGAAATAATGTATAACATCACGCAGTTATTGAATAGCACTATTCGTATGGTGATGCAACATCTGGTTTCGTCGAGAAAACGGACAGCAAAAAAGTCGATTTTAATGTTAAATTCCTTTCTTCTATTTACCTACCTTATCTTTCGGGAGATTAATAAAGTACGGAGAATTTACTCGATTTGAACTACAATATAAACAAATAATAACGTATTTTGTATTTTATAGATCACCACCCATTTGTTATCCAATTATATAAATAAAATTAAAAACTTTTTAAAAATACAAAATTTCAGCCGTGCGCGTATGTGATGAGTCATCGGCCGCTCGTGTCCGGTCTCTGAACATATGAACTAAAACATACAGCTTATATTGTGATTTTCGTAACTTTAACTGTGTGTATAGGAGATATGATTCAGAATGTAACCAGAAAAGATCAATAGGTATTAATTACTTACGTTTGTATTTTAGTCCACAAATTAATTTTCATAGTAAATCTGTTTAATTATTATAGGTTGTCTATAGGTGACACTAGTGTTTTTGGCAAAAATCAACTGCGCTTCTGTACTTAACATTAGTCAAATTTTATTATCTTCTTAAATAATATTGGAGATGCGCAACATTCAGAAGTGAAAGTAATTATTTTAGATGTTAAACGTACCTAAATATATTTTACCGAACTGAAGTAAGTTTGCCAAAATAAGGTTTAGATTTTTTATATTATCCAAAGATGACATATCTACTATTATATTCTTTTAATAGACTTACCTAATATTTCACTATTAATGACAACATAAAGAATTTTTGGTATAAACCACCGAAAAAGAACCTACCTGACGAAATGGTTGAACATGCAGAACACATAATTTAAGCCTATTGTGCTATATTTTTATATGGTCTACCAAATCTAGTACCTTCAAGAGATATCTAAAACGTAGAATATTAACTTTCTGTGATAGAAACACCGCCGATGTAATATCCTTGGAGAATATACATATAGCCCAGTCAAACTATACCAAAAAATCTCGCATGGTTACATTAATTAGGGTACTTTTGATTTTTTGATATGGTGTATGGATTGGTATACTGTTGCAAAGTCCCAAGTTTTCTTATTTCCCCCACCACCGCAGACGCCGCCATCTTGAAGAAACCGCTAATTTTTTTAGCCTCTTTTTACAAAATATCTCCTAAAGTATTAGTTTGATCAAAAAAGCCGTTTACGTTCTTATTAAACTAGAGAAAATTTTCTACAATTTAATACAAAAACGGAATATTTAGCTTCAATACTTCACGAGATAGACCTCTTTGAAATTAGAGATTTTTTTTTAAAAATTTCAATATAAAGATTTATAATCGGTTTTTGCTCGATAGTAAGTAAATGGTGTATTCTCCGCTAAAGTCTGACATAGCATTTATAGTAGAGGTAGGTAGCTAAAGTTTAAGACCAAACTGATTCTTCTAGCTCGTTTAGACTATGATACAATCTTTTGAATATTTTTGTAGTTTTTTAGGAAGACACGTTACGCAATAACTTAATACTGACAAAATCAATGTATCTATTTATTAAAAACAAAAAAGGTTCATTTATTGTTAAGTTTGTATATCTCATATATTCAATAGGTCTATGAATTATATATCAATAAATTTGTAAGTAAATAAATAATTGATAAATAATTATAAATAAATCATATACTACATAAGTTTCATCAACAAAAGTGTCAGATATACCACAACTTTACATTATAAGAACCAAATGGTGATATTTTGTTATATAAGACAAAATGTGTCTGGATGACAAGCCACATTTGGAGCTTCGGAACTTTAGCTATTTACCTCTACTATAAATACAGTGTCAAACTTTAGCGTAGGATTCACTATATACTTACTATCGAGCAAAATTCAACTAAAAATCTGTGATTTTTACATTTTTAAGAAAAAATCTCTAAATTCAAAGAGTTCTATCTCGGGAAGTATTGGAATACTTTGGAAGATATTTTGTAAAAACTGGTATAGTGCAAAAATTTAGCGGTTTTTTCAGATGGCGGCTCATAAGCTAACAAGTTTTCAAAAAAGCTTGTTATATTTATCGTGTATAGGTATTATATTTAATCCTTTCTACCAATTATCAATCGGAATCATAGCAAATTAGACGTATAAATATTATTATAGTCTATTTTTAAACTAAGAGGAGCGTTTAAATTAATCGCGCTAAAATCTGTATCTGTGATTGGTTGTTTCACAGATAGGTTTATACAGTCGAAATGTGGAATAGATGACGTTTGACGTATCGATGTCAAACGGTTGTGTTTCGTCTTTACTTTTCTGTTCCCGTTGTTCTATTGCTCTTTAAAACATAAATAAATCCGTTCTTTTTAGAATTTGGTTTGCGTTTAATGTACCATCCTGTTGTTCTTGATATGGATACTGCATCAACGTCAACTTCATCAGCAATTTCGCCCCCGAAGAAGCGCAAGCGTTTTGATTTAGGTCATTTATCGCTTGCTGAAAAGCAGTGTACTTTAAATATATATAAACAGCTACGAACTGACACACCGGATCTTAGAAAAACAGCTATCATTTCTAAAATTAGTAACATCGTGGGTAAGTTTAACAAATAATTTATAACAATAATAAATAATGTATAATTTTCTGCTTTTAGGCGTTGCAAAATCGACAGTATATCGAACTATAAAGGAATATAATGAAACTGGCACAGTTACTGCATCTAAACACAGAGGTGGACGACCTGTTAGTGTTGTTGCATATGATGAAGTGGTCAAACACTCTGTGCGGCAAATAGTGCATGCTTTCTTTTACAAGAACGAATTACCTACTTTGGACAAAATTTTGATAGAAATAAAGAAACATCCAGATTTGCCACAAATGTGTCGTTCATCACTTTACAAGTTTATAAAACAAATTAACTTCAAATACATGAAAAGAAACAGTAAAAGTATTTTGATAGAACGAGATGATATCGTAACATGGAGACGAAAATATTTAACTAAAATTAAGGAATTTAGAAGGGAAGGTAGACAAATTTATTATTTAGATGAAACTTGGGTTAATGAAGGTCATACAAAACAAAAAATATGGATAGACAACAGTATAAAAAATCGACGTCAAACATTCATTGAAGGGCTATCTACAGGACTAAAGAACCCTTCAGGAAAAGGGAAGCGGCTTATTGTTTTGCATGTTGGATCTGAACATGGCTTTGTCGATGGAGGGTTGTTACTTTTTGAAGGTAAGAAAACTGGAGAATATCATGAGGAAATGAACGCAGCAGTTTTTGAAACATGGTTTGCCAATCTGTTACCAAAACTACCTAACGGTGCAGTTGGCATCATGGATAATGCTTCTTATCATAGCCGTAAATTGGAAAAAATTCCTACAACAGGATCTAAGAAAAAGATATGCAAGAGTGGCTACAAGCTAAGCACATTGAATTCAGAGAAGATATGGTACGAGCTGAACTACTGAATTTAATAAAAATTAACAAGGAACAGTATAATTTATATGTGATTGATGAAATGGCAAAACGTAACAATAAAATTGTGTTAAGGTTGCCACCTTATCATTGTGAACTCAATCCTATAGAATTGATATGGGCAAAAATAAAGAATGAAGTGGCATCCAAGAACAACACATTTAAATTGAGAGAAGTGAAAGGACTTTTATTGCAAGCTATTGATAATGTTCAAAATGTTTATTGGAAAAGTTGTATTGAACATATAATTAAAGAAGAAACAAAAATGTGCACACTAGATGGAATCGTAGATGATCTAATTGAACCATTTATTATTTCTGTTAGTGCTGATAGTGACAGTGATACTTTTTCAGATGGTTCAGATTTAGAATAAGCATCAAAGAATAAAAAGAAACAATTCAATTTATTTATATATTATCACTAATGTTCTTTCAGTGTATATGTATTCAAAAATATTTTTCTGTATGTCATTCTTGCTAATAAAACTACAAAAATCTTATAAACTATTTTTATTACTTGCATAATATAAAATTTCTACGTATATGTTTAAAATAAAACTTGCATTATTCATAATAAAGAGAATTAAATTGCTGGGCTGGTGTAATAAGTTGCTTATATAATTGTTCATTACATTTCAATACCCTTTGTATATTCTTTTCCCGTTTAATTGCGATATCAAAGATCCTACTTTCATTAAAATACTTATTAAAGTTTCTAAATAGTTTTCGGTATTTTTTTCTGCTTCCTCTATGTAATTTCTTGGCTTAAACTACCAAGAACATCTTATATTTATCTAAAAATAAATAAATATAGTTTACTTTACCTTATCATTTCTTTATTCATGTTATTTTTGCTGTTTAATGTATTTAATTTTTAATAAATATTCAATTACGTTTGACCTTCTTAAAGTAGGGTTATAAATACTATATATGTCATTGATCTAGTAACTTTTACAGTGTAAAAGAGAGTTTTCTATGTACTCCTCCTAGTTTAAAAACAGACGGAATAATATAGATTTTGTTATGCTCTGCAATAGTAAATCTTGCTTCTTTGTTGGTGTGTACGTGTATAATATAAAAATTACTTTCGTAAGTTATTGATGTAATTCAAGCTATTGTACATTTACATATTTCAAATAGACTCTTATTAATAAATACATAGGTACATATTTTTTAATTATTTAATCATACACTATGAATAAATGAATTAGTATTTATTTAGAGTAATGTATACAATGATAATTTGCGTTAACCGGTAAATCTCAAAATTTATTGAATTAGTAAAAAATGTACCTATATATATTTATAGGTATCAAAATGCCTTTGTAGTCCCGTCGCAGAATTCAATAAATTTGTGTATCAAGAATTATTTAATTTTCTGAAGTAGACTAAATAAAATATACCTAGAGTTGGTATACCATCTTCTAGTTTATCCATGTTTATGTGTTTGTTTGGATATTATATTCTGATAATAGTACGAGCAGAAGCATTGTTTAAGTCTTCGAGATTATCAAGATATAAGGTGTACCACTGCAGATTTTACTTATTTCAGTACAATTATTAATACACATGTAATCGTAATTAGATAACATTATAAGAAGTTAATTATATCATATATTAAATCACGAAAGGTTTTCCCTTTTCGTCCAGTTATCACAATATACATATTTCAAATAATGTCAAACATTCAAAAATTGCTATAAATATACATCGCTCGAAAGTAAGTAAACAATGTGTAAGATTATTATACCTATAGCAAATTTATTATCGTTTTTGTTTTTTATAGGTATATATTTTATATTACATTCCGCAAAGTGTTAAACTGTTGAATATATAATAATAATAATATATAACTGTTATTATTATTAGACGAAGTATTGTGAGCAATTGTACTTGGTGATTGCAAGAGTAATCCAAGAGTTTTTTCTTTTATAAGTTTTAATGCATGTGTATTTACATTCTTCCATTGTGTACAGTAAATCCTGGATGAAACACTGTGTTGCATCTTCTGAGTTTCTGCAACGAATGATTTCCGCCCAGTCTTTATTTTTTAATTTGTCTTTGAGTTTGGTAATGCTTAAGTTTGTGTTGTCACACATTGTGATTTCTGGTGTTTGCTGTTTTGTGCTATATGTATTATTAATACTTAATATTATAGGGAAATGATCGGTTATGTCATGATTGATTACAAATGAAGAAAAGACGTTACTATTATCATGTCTCACAAAGATATGATTAAGGCAGGTAGCTGAACTACTTTGTGTTCTGGTTGGGTGGTTTATGTATGGTAAAAAACCATTGGAGTTCATTATGTTAAGGTATTCATTTATGATTTTATCAGTTCTGTTAAGCAAATTTAAGTTCAAGTCACCAATTAATATTTCTGTGTGCTCTGTACACCCAAATATGTAATCATTGAATTCTTGCAGAAATATATCATTCTTTATTGAGGGCGATTTATATAGTGCAGTCATACCTATTGTTTTCTCGTTGAATTTTGTTAAAATTCTAGTTATTGTTACTTGACTAATCGGAAGTTTGTTGTGTGTAACTTCTGCTTCAACTGTGTCCTTAATATAAATTAATACTCCATCATTTTGATTATATGTGGCCTTGTTATAGTGAGTCTTGTATCCATTAATTTTAAACAGAGCACATGTAGGTAATATCCCTGTCTCACTCAGAACAATAATTTCGTAATAAAGGTCGTATGTCTCCAAGAACGCCAAAAATTCATCAAAGTTTTTTCTAATACTTCTTATGTTAATATGTAGGATTCTAAAACTGTTAGTATGGTCATGATCAACATTATCTTTTATGTCATTAGCCATAATCGTTTTACAGCTAATATCTTCCTCCTGTATGATGTCTAGAATTTCAGCTTCCATTTTATTCTTCTTCGGTGTACTTTACTTTAGTTTTTAATATTTCCATATGGTAATTGCATGATGGGCATTGCTGATCTGTTGTTTCGTGATGTACATCATATTTCTTTTTGTACTTTATATTGGCTATGTCGCAGTTGTTACATCTTATGTGGTGTCTTGGACAGTCCTTTTCTTCATGCTCCTCAAATTGTGGGTTACACTTATATTTACCGTTCCTTTCTCATATGTAGACGCACTTGCCACTTTAAGCTTAATTGACGGTTTTAAAAATGTAAAAGCATATTGGGATATTGAATACAATTTGGTACACAACACTTGAAAGGCATTTTACAACGATCTTCAACAAAAATTAAGAACAAAAGCAATGTCTTTAAGAATTAAAACAGCAATACCGTACTATAATATCATGCAGTATGATAATTAGGCGGCGTATTTCTAGTGATGAAACGCGCGTGGATTCATCAGCTGTTAGGCCTTGTTATATAAGGTGGTGTTGATTTAATTATTTTGTAGAAGTTTCCAGATTTGACATGAGAATATGTAAGAAAGAGTTCCTATCAGTACATGGATTGCAACACTCTCAAAAGGGAATTCAGCTATTACAGCAGCAACTCAACAAAAGCTGCAAGATATGTGTTTTTCAATATGATAAAGAGATATAAATCTAATGAAAAGAAAGCACTACGGATTAATAATTTTAAAACGATCAATACTGGCAAAAGAAGTTTGAGAAAATTCTTATTAACCAATAATTTAATACAAATCCATACAGAACCTGCTAAACTGAACAAAAGAAAAAGGAGAATTCGTTTCTATTAAATACTAGAAGTAAGTCACAGTTTTCACAAAACAATGGGTGCTTGAGAAATTGATCCCAACATACCAGTTTTTCTAATTACAACACGGATGCAGATAAATCTATTTGAGTTTTCCTTTTTATATAATGTCTCACTACTACTAAAGTTTCATTTGCCAAAATTAAAAATCAAGTGTGGCATATAGGCTTTCTGCGCAAAGGTCTTCAATTGAGGTGTGTTCCAAATGTACAAGAGTTACATTGCTATTCAAATTACTTCAAATGCTTAGTTTTTATATGTTTTTCTAAATGATGTTTGATGTTTGTTTCATATCCACACTTGTCACATTTGTAATCACATTTCTTCAGATGTTTAGCTTTTATATGTACTTCTAAATGACTTTTGCGACCTGCTCGATATTCACAAGAGTCACATTTATAATCAAATTCATTCAAATGTTTAGTTTTTATATGTCTTTTTAATTCAATTTTGAAGTTTGTTCTATATTGACAAGAGTCACATTTGTAACCAAATTCCTTCAGATGTTTAGCTTTTATATGTACTTCTAAATGACTTTTGCGACCTGCTCGATATTCACAAGAGTCACATTTATAATCATATTCATTCAAATGTTTAGTTTTTATATGTCTCTTTAATTCAATTTTGAAGTTTGTTCTATATTGACAAGAGTCACATTTGTAACCAAATTCCTTCAGATGTTTAGCTTTTATATGTCTTTCTAAAACACTTTTGATGTTTGTTTCATATTCACAGGAATCACATTTATAATCAATTACCATCAAATGTTTGCTTTTTATATGTGTTTCTAAATGAGTTTTGTGGTTTGTTCCAAATTCACAAGAGTCACATTTATAATCAAATTCCTTCAGATGTTTGGTTTTTATGTGTATTCTTAAATTACTTTTGATGTTTGTTCCAAATTCACAAGAGTCACATTTATAATCAAATTCCTTCAGATGTTTGGTTTTTATGTGTATTCTTAAATTACTTTTGATGTTTGTTCTATATTCACAAGAGTCACAATTATAATCAAATTGCTTCAGATGTTTATTTTTTATATGTGTTTCTAAATGCCTTTTGTTATTTGTTCGAAATTCACAAGAGTCACATTTATAATCAACTTTCTTCAAATGTTTAGTTCTAATATGCCTGCTTATAGTTCGTTTATGTTTTGTTCGAAACACACACAGCGAACACTTAAATATTCTCATTTGATCTCGTGAGCTGGATTGTTCTATTTCTATATTTGTTATGCTATAATCAGTCTTAAAATGTTCTTGGTCGTCCTTTCCTACAACAGAAGCGTGCGTATTTTTCACGTGGAGCCTAAGGAATCCTTTAGTTTTGAAACGTCTGCTACATATCCCACATTTATACATTTTCAATTTGTAATGCTGGTTGTTGGTGTGTTCCTTGAGATCTGCTTCATACTTCGTCCTGTACTTGCACTGCTCACATTTATATATTTTACGTGGGGTTTTCTTCCGTCCCTTCAATGCTGTTGTGGATTGGTGGATCGGTGGTGTCGGTAGAATGCACTTTCTGAAAATAAATAAATATTTCTAATCTATCAGGCTAAACATCAATTTAAGGGTGGCATTAATTTGGATAATGCGCTTTAATGAGGTAGATAAAGCCGCGTCAGTAGTAAGGGTTCACATTAATACGAAAGTTATTCTCACCACTGTTTTTGATATGAATACTTTACTTGAACCCTTACCACTTTACACTATGTCGAGTAATGGCTCCACATCATATTTCTTTCAATGTCGAGCTAGAGTCAACATTATAAAAACAATTACTAAAATAAATTAATACGTTAAAATCTGTTTTTTTTCTCAAATACTTTGTAACACATAAATACTGAAATTGTCACGGTAATACGTAAAAAAAAATAATAATTAAGGAGTAAGTACAAAGGGTTAAGTAATAATAATAATAAAATTCATTAATTCTTGTGGCCTCATAACTGGCGCAGAACATGTGAATGTAATAGAAATGTAAATATACCAATACTTTCATTAAGATTCTCCAGTCTGGCTTATGAGTATCTGAATCTGTCGAAACCCACTCGTAACGCTTCTATATTTGCCAAGTATAGTAGTCAACAATCATCATTTTTAGTCATGATGTTGCTCATATCCATTAATTTAGTTACTTCTACTAGAAAATCAAACTAAAATGCAAACATTTTGCTACCCTCTTGCCATAAGTAGGGGCAAGTATGGCAAGTTATTCACTAAAACGACTATCGAAAATGGCACCACCTCCCATTAGATGATGAGCCTCTTGAGATGAAGAAAAAGAAATTTCAAGGTATTCAACCACACTCAGCAATAAAATATCCACAAGATTCATTAACAAATATTTTAACGACCGAGAAAAAAAAACAAGAATCGATCGTAACATAATGATATTTTGCTGATTCTGTTAAGCGAAAAATTCCCTAATAACCCATTCGGTAATGATCTTTAAAATCACATTGTATAAATATGCAATATGATTTGATTATACAGAGCCCAGTCAACACTTAATTACTGTTATTGACATTTGACTGACTTGACGTTTATTTTGTATATTTTTTTCTACTGAAATTATTCTATTACTACACATATTCAGTCCTTTCATTTAATGCGTGCTACATATTTACTAAAATATATTCTGAAAGGTATGGGAGTGTACCATCAGGAACTATATCTAGTGTTTTCAACGGAAAAACATGGATGTTGTAGTCATAACTTTTCTTAATATTCAGAATTCTCAGAAAATGAAAACTGATTATCCGAAATGTAGTATAAGGAAGGTACAGTTCGTCTAATGGATCATTAGACGCACGTCATTAATTTTTATGCGTACGAATCAAATAGGTACTTCCAGTTCAAGTTAAGCACTATATACATAATGCATTAATATAAACTTCACATTTTTTAATTTTTCAATTGATTAATGCAGTAGTCTAGATATGATTTGTATTGCAGACATACGTATTTTCCGCACTTGAATATTCGACACCGATATTAAATAAGGATAGATAGACTGACCGACAATCTTTGCTTATGTTATCAAATAATTACGTGCGTCTAAAGATCCATTAGACGAACTGTACTTGCTAAATAGCCATTATTTTGTATTTTTAATATTTGCAGATATGCGAACAGGAACATTTTTTAAATTCAACTGAAAAACTTCCGGGCTGAAGTGAAGCAGCATTGGTACACTTTATCTGGTCACTAGTATTAACAATAAGTCTGAACATGTGAACTCTAAGATACTTGACTGCTAATTTAGTACAATTTTAACGAGGATATCAGAATGAAAATGGGCTTATTGTGAATATTTCTACATTATCAATTTCAGTTATATAATTAGTTAGACTGCACCTATTGGATAAATAAAGTCGCTATAATTTATAATTAAAATGCTGCAATTATTACCAATAATGCACATTGCTATGATAGTAAAATTGAAATGTGCCAACTAGAAAGTGATTTAGCAAATTGTAATAGTGCCAAAGTGGAAAAAAGTACATCAAACATGTACAAAATACGAACATTGAATGAGTTCAGAAAATATTACACATTTTTAACCAGTGTTGTTTGGAAATATTCTAACTTTCTTTTAATGAACGTATCATCAATAACAAAACCTCCAATCTTATGCTGTGTTTACACGGTCCAATAAATTCACGAAGTTTTCGACCTTGAATTTATTGAACCGTGTAAACACTCAACTTGCCGTCAATTTTTTCTTGTCAAATAAATTCAGGAATAAATTGTCGAATTAGAACCCGCTCTAATTTTTCGTCAATTTTCTAGTGAATTTTGGTTACATTTGAGTTTAAAATTAACTACCAACTTTTCTGTTGTGTAGTAAGTGGATGATGTGTTGTTTGTGTATATGCAAAGACATCGGTAAAGGTTGCTAGAAAACAAATGTCACTATTCGATGGTTGGCATTCATGATTATTGTCAATAAAATATTGGACGAACTTTTGCGTTTACACGGTCCAATAAATTGATTTCTTCGTGAATAAATTCGTCAATTTATTCATGAATTTATTTGACCGTGTAAACACGGCATTACATGAAAAAAAAAACCATTCAGTGAGGCATTGTTACCATTGACCCCTCCTCTCACAAACACAGAACGACGCTGTTCGACACGACCTCGAGATACAATTTTAGTTGTTAAAGGGAGTCTTGGAAAATGCTTTCTGTCAGTTACTTCTGTCAGTGAGTTCAGTCAGAGTTGTCAAGTGACATTTTTTTTCGATAAATGCGCGTCATCCATAGATGCGCAAAAGCACACCTTGTTTCCTTGTACCATGACTACGGCCACGATTGGGAGTTGTTGCCGGTGTGCCTAGTATACATACCGCATGTGTAAAATCCTATTGGGGATAGGATATATGTATACTAGGCACACCGGCAACAACGCCCAATCGTGGCCGTAGCCATGGTACAAGGAAACAAGGTATGCTTTTGTGCATCTCTGGACGACGCGCATATCGAAAAAGATGTCACTTGACAACTCTGACAGAAGTCACTGACTGAACTCACTGACAGAAGTAACTGACAGAAAGCATTCTCCAAGACTCCCTTTAACAACTAAACTTGTATCTGGAGATCGTGTCGAACAGCGTAGTTCTGCAAATTATTAAATGGTACTATAGTGGTCATTCTGCAAAGGATTGCATAAATTTATTTCCGCAAATATTTGCAGACGGACCCGTACCCTGTGAGAAAAGCATATTACATATTTTGAATAGCTTTGAAAAATTTCTTTGTTTAAATAATTGCACAAAGTGTAATCCTAGAGAGGTAAATCCACTAAAAGCTGAGGAACGAGAAGAGCGGGATATAATGATTTGTAGCACTCTCGAAGTAGAGATACGCTATCTACCAGAAGTGTTGCTGAGGAATTGGGTGTGAGTAATAAAACCGTCGCGAACATATGGAAGCGAACTAAATTAAAATGTTTCAAATACTTGAAAACGCAAGAAATATTTCTCGATGACAATTCTAGAAGAATGGAGTTTTGTGAAACCGTAATGGAAAAGACAAATGAAAATGAGAATTTCATCGCAAATATTGTATTCACAGATGAATCGTCATTTCCATTAAATGGAAAGCACAATCCTTCTGTTGTTCGATATTGGGCTCGGGAAAATCAGCACAGATATTTTGTTAAACACACCCAATATCCCCAGAAAGTGAATGTCTGGGCAGGTATTTTGGGTGACCATTTGCTTGGTCCATTTTTTATTGATGGTACGTTAAATGCGGACAAATACCTCGATATGCTACAGAATCAGATACAGATTTGATAATACCGGAATAGATCGGAATATTATTTGGTTCCAAAAGGACGGTTGTCCTGCACATAATGCTGTCAGAGTAAAGCATTTTTTAATGAATACTTCTCCTGATCGTCTCATTAGTGGAACAGGAAACATTCGTTGGCCTCCGAGATCTCCTGATCTATCGCCAAATGATTTCTTTTTGTGGGGATACATCAAAAACAAAATATACAGTGCACAAGCTGGCAGGCTAGAAAAGATATTTTGAGAAGGCTAATCATAGAGGCTTTTGAATCCGTAACAGTCGATGTGATTCGTAATGTGCGAGAAAATTTTTATGATAGGCTCGGACAATGCCTTGCTGCTGAAGGAGGCATTTTTGAACCTATGCAATAACATTTTATTTTTTAGTATTGCTTAGAGTATATTTTTTATTTTCATTAGAATTCCGTTCTTAATAAATTTATATAATAATTTACTAAAAATTAATGTTTAATTAGAATAGTGCTTTTATTTTCTGACTGTGTTGTATTGTATTTCTGTTAAAAAGGACTTTATTGAAATAGTGTCCTGTGAATTAACAACTTTATTGAACTGGTAGTAGTAGAGGTCGAATGCGCGTCATCCAGAGATGCGCAGAAGCATACCTTGTTTCCTTGTACCATGACTACGGCCACGATTGGGCGTTGTTGCCGGTGTGCCTAGTATACATATATCCTATCCCCAGTATGATTTTACACATGCGGTATATCCTATCCCCAATATGATTTTACACATGCGGTATATACTACCTAAATCTAACGGGACCATATAACGGTACCCTAAACCGTGACAGACTAATCCCCTAAACTTACAATAATCCGTACAAGTTGGACTCGGTACAGGTTCATTCTCAGAATTCATTAACTTACATATATTTCTATGCATATAAATACTTTCGTAACTGTCTAATTCTCTAAAATTATTTAGTTTTAATTAATCTTAGACTATCTGTAGGCATGCCGTGGCCTGTGTGGAAAATATGTCGAACAACACTAGATTTTTCTGGTCTGTTGTATCTGAAATGTGCAATGTGTTCTTTGTAACGAGTTGAAATTGAACGCCTAGTTTGTCCTACATATTTTTGATTGCAACCTTTACAGGCTATTTCATAAATACCAGATTTTTCATCTACCTCAATTTTATCTTTAGCGTTCCCTAAGAGTGATTTGCATACAGTACAAACAATTTGTTTTAAATATCTATTTTTTGGGATCAAGAGTTTATAAATACTTAAGTAAAATACTTCAATTGGCAAGCGTAAGAACATTACAAAGATTAACACAGAATTGGAATATAACTCCACGAGTGTTGATTTTGTGTATTCTGCAATTGAAATGAAAACTGCTCATTTTACAACAGAAGCACGTGAATGCATTCTACGCATTGATGAAATGTGACTAAAAGCTAATTTATTTTATAATATAACTGTAGGATTTCATAAAATAAATGGTCAAACAACATATAAACCAGCAAAATTTGCTATGGTTCTCTTTGCTAAGGGCATTCATATGAATTGGAAACAGCCAGTTGGTTATGTATTAGTCAGCAGCACATGTAGTGGTAAAGCTTTAGAGGAGGCTGTAGATAATACAATACTAAAGTTATTTACAGTTGGGCTTTCTGTCCAAGCACTAGTATCTGATGTCGGATCAAATTTTTGTAAATATTCAAAAGAAAAAGGAGTTACTCCAGAATCACCATACTTTTACTTAGAAGAACATAAAATATTTTATTTTTTTGATGTACCACATCTTGTTAAAGCAACTAGGAACACATTCTTTACATATACAATACAATTTGACAATTTTACAGCAAACAAAACATTTCTAGATGAATTTTATAATAAAGATAAACTCATGAACACCAAACTTCAATGAATTAGTTATTAATCATTTTGCTAATCGTAAGGAACGGCGAATGGATTTTATTTTCAAACAAATTAATTAAATAACATATTGAGTTTATTTTTACTTTCTTATACGTAGTATAAGGAAGTATTGTGATGACGAAAATTTTCGACCTCGAGATTTTTGCAGATGTCCACGTTTTGAAGTCCCCTGATACCAAAAAAGTGGTTTTTAAAAAATGCCTCTCTCTCTGTGTGTGTGTGTGACCACAATAGCGGTCAAACTCCTGTAGATATCAATTCCAAATTTTGTATTTACGTGTATAATCTGCCTCTTGAGATCTGATTAGTTTTTCAGTAAAATCGGTAGACCGGAAGTAGTACTTTACTTCAGTGAAAAAATCGAATTTTGCAAATATTTCGTCAACTACTAAGTTTAAACAAATTTATAGAGAATTCATATGTTCTTAAAATTAAAATTGAGAACCATTTTATTTAAAAAGTTTTTCGAAATTCCAACCGGAAGTAGGTCTTTTACTCTTATAGAAAATCAGTTTCTTGCCAATATTTTGCAAGTCATGCTTTTTAGACAGGTACGCTACGAATATAAAAGTATTTAGAACTTAATTTCCAATATCTTTTGTATAAAAAAGATTTCAAAATTCGGACCGGAAGTATCACTTTTACTCTTACCAAATAACGATTTTTTGCAAATATGTCGTAAACTATGCATTCTATATATTGTACTAATCGCAGGTGTAATAAAATACCCAAGTAAAATCAAACTATGAAATTATCATACACTCATAATATCCCTTAATTACACGTTAGGTTATACATTTTTAATGAACAAGTATGACTAAAGTTCTTTATCTTATATGGCAATCCAGATGAATTGTCACACGTTGGGTTGGCCGATAAAATAAAGTAGTGTGTTTTCAATATTATGCATTACTTTTATATACAATATAATATTTATTTGCCCGTAACTAACTCAGTCAGAATAACTTTAAATTCTTGATATACTTTTCTAAATACAATTACACTTCTTTATCATGTACTTCGAATATCATAAACCACATTTTTACGACAATTAAATTTATTTCTTTGTAATTTATATTTTTATATTTTCTTTACTAATATAAAATTTAATCCGGACCTGTCTCTTTAATTTTATCTAAGATATATTATAGTCCTAGTACTATTCACTATATAAGTTGGTAATTCGTAACTAAACCGATCTTACCGCTTTATGTGAGAACTAACCTGATCAGTTTGCTAAATATTTAATTTAATCGATAAAAAATCTTTACAATAAGTTCAATTTCAATTCTACACCTCTTATTTTATTACAGTATGGTAAGTTCTTATTTTACAAATACTATAACTTCCTTATACATTAATCTTTTCATATACTTCTATTTTTTAGGAGATCCAACACCCATAAATGATATAATGTTTACTTGTCAGAATACGTCAACATAAATTAAAACCAAGATGGATGTATAACAATAAATATAATGTATTAATCAAAGATATTACACAACTTTAATGTACCTGATGAAAATGCCCATAATATTAACAATTTCCTATTCAAACTCGTCCAATATTTACTTTCATATGGTTATGATAAGAATTGAATATAATTTATATATATTTGAAGGTAGGTTTGTTTATTTCATGTGTAAAACTTTTTATAAATGAATATTATTAATTTTTAAATACAAATAGTACTATAATACCGTTATTCATGACTGTAATTTATGACAGAAATATTTTGTAATATAAATATTTTATCGATAATAATCCAATTCATGGAATAATAGAGATTTTCAAATAAAATATAAACAATTAACAAATACAACCTTATTTTACATAGGTGTTCCTTCTTGATAAGGAGTTTCTTTAAATTTACTGATTCTTGTCTCCTTGTAGAATCGGATGGACTGGAATGCCACAATAAAACAGCTGTTTGTGGTTCGTGGAAATTATTGCAAGTGTTCGAACTGGATTTTATACTGGATATGCACGTACTTGTTTTCTAGCATTCGATGGCTTCGTCCCAGGAAAATCTTTTATACCTATGGTCGCTCGCTAATTATACTTGCAATCCTCCTACCTCGGACTAGATTTTATACTGGATATGCACGTACTTGGTTCCTAGCATTCGATGTCTTCGTACCAGGAAAATCTTTAATACCTATGGTCGCTTGATAATTAAACTTGCAATCCTCCTACCTTGGACTGGATTTTATACTGGATATGCACGTACTTGGTTCCTAGCATTCGATGGCTGCATATCAGGATATTTTATAATGGACTTCCTACAATGAATATACACTTCTTCTATCCTTATAGTACTGCGACTTGCTTCAGGGATTTTACGATAAATAACTCCTTTAATGGTGAGTATTTTTTATTTATTTAATACCTTTATTCACTTAAATCTTCTTTTTGCTTTTCTTAATCACTGTATACTGCTTACTTTACAGTAATGATGTACTAATACTTCGTTTATATGACAATTAACGTTACAAAGTATTAGAATATTAATTTCCTACCCACAATATGTTCTTTAATCACTTTTATATATAAAAATTCGGCTTAATTTCTTCTTACCGAATTTTTATCAACTCTCTTCTCATAATTTTTAAAGAAGTTTTTTTTTTATTTACCCTCATTTCCTTAGTGATAATTTTTATTTTTGAATTGACCAATCTCTATTAAACACCTCTTAATTATATTCAAAATACCTTCTATTATTTTACTATTTTCTCGAAATCCTTTCTATACAACTATACTTATATTTTCACAATTTTAACCATTAATTTACCAATAAATTTAAGCATTTAGAACAATTTGAAAACATATTCTATTAAAATTTTCTGTAAGTGTCAAAATCTGTCATCCACTGACATTTCCTCTAATTAAATTTTACGCGGGAGTTTTTGATCTATTTTGACGTTACATTTAAACAATATTACCCTCTTAAAATCAATTCTCATCATTAAAGACTATTGAACAAGTTTTTACAATTTTATATTACATATCAAACACTCAATTAATTTCAAAATCTCTACTTTACAGGTCTTGGTATTATTTGAAGAACTATGGACCTTATCCACACGACTTTACAACAAAAATAAATATACCATAGTAATTATAAAAACTAGTACCAAAAATATTTCTCTTCATAACTTCATTTCTATTTATAAGTTTTTCAATCTTTTAACATTTAAAATTAAATATAAATCATAACCATATATAAATATTAATCGTAGGTATCTAGCACTACCTCAATATATATTTATTAAGAGTACAAAAGTATTTAGAATTGGATTTGCAACATTTTTTGTATACATGAAATTTCAAAATTCAAACCGGAAGTAGCACTTTTATTCTTAGCGAGTAGCACTTTTTTTCGAATATCTTGCAAAGTATGCATTCTATAGCGATTTATTAAGAGAATGACAGTACTTAGAATAGGATTTTGAATAAGTTTTGTATAAAAAAATTCTTAAAATTGTATAGTTTGAAACGCTCATACGTATAAGAAAGTCGTGTGGTGGCCACACCTCATTTTTTTTGTCTGTACTTAATTTTTGATATTAAACACTCAGGACCCCCCCCCCGGTGCCCTCCCGTCACAAAAAAATCACGGGTCGCCACTGATAAAGTGTATTATAAAATATTTCACAAGCCCCATTAACATCATTACACCCATCCAACATCGTCCAGTGCACATTCAAGAGATACAAGTAAAGATCACTGAGATCACATTTCCCGAAATTGTAAGATCTATAGAGTCAATTCTAGGAAAACCAGCGCAGCCGCTACTTCCAGCATCGAGTTGTATTAAAAGGGCCGGATGGTGATCATCCTCCGTAACAAATGCAGAATCATCCCTCAGAACTACGCACTGAATGTCACACACAACAAGATCCAGCAGACGATCGTTGGCATTACACACAGAATTGAATTGCTTAAAATTAGTAAAATTAAGAAAATTGTTAAGTATTTGAGATTTGAAATCATTTACGGAGCTACATGCAAAATGAGTACAATTGAAGTCGCCAATCACGACCACATTGGAAAAGTTACTAATAAGGTGTTAAAACATGTCAAAAAAAGATTCAAAATTAATTAGTTGAATGTCTGGCGGTATATATAATACCACAGACAATACTATACAAACCGTCCTTATGTAACAAATGGCAACTCTAAATGTGGTTTAAAAATACGCCAAAAGAGGCCACTAATAGCGCGACACGCAATTTAAAATTAGTTCTCATACGTAGAGCCCGATTTTTATAAGAAGTACATGTACGTCATAATGCGCTATGAACGAAAACGCGTTCAGACGAGTCGCTTGCAAATTTGTGCTACAGACTAAATATTGAATATACGCAATTCTAGAAGTAAACATTGACAAATTTTTATTGATTACTTCAAAAGGCAATAATTAACTCATAACCATAATGTAGGTCTACTTAATTTTTCTAGGTTTTGCAATTTATGTTTACATTTTATACCCCTTTTTAAAATTTATTACGACGCCAATGGTAAGCACTTTTCGCGCATCTTAGTACTTCTTATAAAAATCGGGCTCTACATGCCGATGAGTTTGGTAAATTTCTGCAATGAAATAGTTCGCACTATCGCACACGAGATGTCGTTAGTAATGTGGTTTTACTTTTTTATGATAAGTTTTGTTTTCTTTTCTTCTCTTAATTACAACATACGATTTAATTCTGTTTGCTAAGGGTTTTATAAGTTATAAGTTATAAGCCACCGAATGAATTAGGAGCGTATCTTGTTTGTTATGTTTACTAATAGTGATTTAGTTAATTGTATACGTATGCACATTATCAAATTATCTGCTAACGAAAACAAATACATATAGTAGAGATGGTCTTAACGGTGATTTTTCATTCACCGTTCTAAAGCAAACGGTGATTTCAAAATCACGGTGATTTTAAACAGTTCTTTTAATCACAGCGAAAGCAGGAGCCGTTTATTTTCACCGCGAATGGTAAAGAGTTCCTCCGAGCTGTTTACCGTGAGCGGTGAAAATAGACGGTGAAAATAAACGGCTCCTGTTTTATTCGCCATTCGCTTTATTTGAAACAGCTCTTTGAGCTGTTTAACTATGGTGGAAACGCGTTACATTCCGTTGCACGTCATACTAGATCCATGACGACTCGCCTTGTATGTGTTGCCGAATCTATTTTTATTTCTGTCAGTGACATTTGATATAACCAAAGAAAAAAATTATTCACAATACAATAACTATAACGTAATATATCTAGTAATTGAAGTGCTCTAAGACTTCAGTCTTTCTCAACTTATTTATTATATTGAATAAGATTGTCGAAAAACCTTAAATGTTTCATAACGTCTCCATAATAAAATTTAAAATAAACATTACTTACGCTATTCTCGTTAATCAGATGATTATAGAAAAGTTTGTAAAAAGCATCGACTGTTTACAGAAACCTTTCGGCATTATATTCAATGGGCGCAAATAAATAATAAATACACTTCTAAGAAGCACTGTTTTTAAACAATTTATATCAAAGCAAAAATAAACATGAAAAATTTGACAGGAAGAATATACACAACGCACGTCTTTTTGACAGATATTATTTATCTGTCAACACCGAATTAAACTATTAGTCTATTAAAAATATGTAATAAAGAAATTTAATATTGAAAAGGAAATTATGTGTTTATTTGCCATGAATGCGTATATTACGATCAATTTATAAATCTTCTATTTAAGCTAATGAAATAAATGCCCTCAAGTATAATTTAACAAAGTAACTTTTTTAGTTTCTCTAATACAGTTATGACAACATGTAAACGTCATCGATGACGTGCAACGGAACTTAACGCGCCTCCAGTATATATGCGCAGTGAAAAATATTCGCGGTGAAAATGAATATCTTAACTCAAATTCGTGTTATATAATGGAAATTATTGATTTGTTGATAAACCACATAGGTTATACAATATTAATATACACATATTAGGTATACCTATCAGTAGGTATTTGCCTTTAAGTTATGTTTTATAAAATATAGGAATCTGCAAAAAGATTTAAATTAACAATATATAGTAAGTAACATATATATGATGAATTGTTTTTAGTTTATAGATGATCATGTACGTACATAAATATATGTACAAAATGTGTATGGATAATAATTTAAATATAACTTACAAAACAGAAAATATGTAAAAAGTAACTCCAAGCAATGAAGTATATTTTATTTATTATTTGTTCAGTTTAAAGTACCTATATGTAATAATTAAATACATTTCAGTTTCTCCTCTAATATTATATTTATGAAATATAAAGTTTACTTGAGAAATTTTTAATTACTAATATATTAAACTACATTATTAATGATTATGAAAATATAAGTTTACTAACTTTGTTAGAACGTAATCGATTTCGCCTATCCGATAAGTAACATTGAAAATAATAATAATTGCTTTGTTACAGCTATAGTGAAACATATTCATGTCAAATTGAATATATTATTTAAAGTTAGTAAATCTTAGAATCGCAGACAGAAATATTTCTTTACATGAAAAAGATATTTATTTTCCCCTATTGAAAATAACCCTCTCCATCATAATAAATGCGAAAGAAATCACTGTGATTCCACGAAGTTGCAAAGGGTGAAAACAGTGATTAGGAAATTACTGTGAAAAATCACTGTGACCAATATTTGCTCTCATCACTAACATATAGTATAGTAATATAAATACAATTAACTTCAATATGAGTGTGATATATTCTTAGATATACGTAAATACTGACATAATTATGAATATGATTCAAATATTAACTAACGTCATTAAGGCTGGGGAACTCGGTATGGTAAAAGTTTAACACACTACAAAAAGAAATGGTAGAAGTTAGGAAAAAATTGTTGATAGCATTGTATGCAGAATTGTTGAATGTATTATACCTGCTATTTTAAAAAAATAACAGTTCGTTTATTCTAAAATTTTATTTTCCTACTCACATATGGTGGCATATATAAGCGAATAAAATAGCAGGTATACTAAAGAATATAGTATAGATAACAATATCGAATGAAAAAATCAAATCGGTTGTGTATTTTTAAAATGCAGTTGTTTAAACAAAAACAAGAATTATAGTTCACCAATTCTAAAACAGATGTCGACGCCGGTAATATAAGCAAGTACTAGAATTTGTTTAGCAAAATTGTATTCTACTGCGTGACCGATGTTGATATAAATATATATTGCGTCAATGACACAACATAACATAACATATATTATACACATAGTATATATGAATACCACTGGAATTTGAAGAATTTCCTTTTGGAAAATGCAAACCAAATTATACATAATGTAAATACTCATTAGTTTCTTTTTCGTGTGTAATTTAATTTTTATACCACTTATACTTTCGTCTACTGAATGAATGAGTAGATTATAGTCATTCAAGTTATTCTGAATTTTGCATTCTAACAACCAGAGACATCTAGCGACTTAAATACATTTATGTTTCGAATTCCCCATCCTTAAAACGTTTTGTTAATTTCTTTAAAAAAACTATTTTCTATTAATTTTTATCTTCGTAATTTCGTACTGAAACTAATATTTTTTGCAGAAAGTAGTACTGACGTACTGAATTTTAACATTTTGTACTGAATTCAATACAATTGTACCGAAACGGCAGCCCTGATGTGTTCTTAGCGTATAGGACTGGTATCGTAACACAGCTTTTTGGGAAAATGATATGAAACCCACCTTAAAAAACCTTTATTTAAAATGTTTTATGCCAGAACTGATAGACAGCAGACGATTCAGAAAAATGCTTATTCGTGTTATACAGGGTGAGTCATCTCCGCGGGTAAGGCTCATTGTGATATTTCAAAGCGGTATTTTCTTGTGATAGCTGCTCATTAGGAGCACATTCTAAAAATATTTTGTATTATACCGAGTGTTCCATTACTTTGTGGCTGACCATAGTTATAGTTTTTTTAATGGAATATCCTATATATTATTACATTTTTGTATTCCCCGTATAATTTTTAGTCAAAAAGTAAAAAGACAGTATAGGCCTAAAGTCTAAAGTTTTCGACCCGTTCCCATTTTTCTGAAAAATTCGATGGTTGTATAAAATTATATTTCTTGGAAACGACGTATTAGATGGACACAATTTTTTGTAGTATTGTTCATAATAAGAAGTCTTAATAGAATATATTTTATTTTTTTTCAGTTACTAATTGCATGTGCAGAAAACTGGATTGAAATTACATTACCAGTTTTTGTACAAAAGTCAATTTTTTCAAATGGAACATCCTGTATATCAGTGAATTTTTGAATTGCTTATTTAATTTAACATCAGAAACATGTAAGACGTTAATACTTTAAAAGCGACTATTACAGAGCTCTTGTCGTTGTTTGATATAATTTTGCCAACTTTATGTTTTTTATTTGTAGACGGTATAGTGCGCCATGATATTTATTACAACATTAATAATTGAATGGATGCCATTTAATAATTTGTTACTTAGTTGATAAGCACGATTTTATAATGAATTTTTCTAAAAATTAGCATAGAGATATGATTTTTATAAGTATTGAGAGAATGACAAAAGAAATGTTTACTAGCTCAAGATTTGCAGTTGTTTACAACACTGCATTCCAAAAATATATAATATAGCATTACTCTTCTTTTTTCTTTTACTTCTATAATCTTGGCAAGTGTGTAATAAACACCTGTGGGTAAATGTATTACTTCAGGTCCGAATTTTGAAAATTTTTATTATACAAAAATTATTCAAAATCCTATTACAAGTAATTCTAGTCTCTTAATAAATCTCTACAGAATGCATACTGCGAGATATTTGCAAAAAAGTGCTATTCGATAAGAGTAAAAGTGTTACTTCCGGTCCGAATTTTGAATTTTTTTTATACAAAAGATATTTGTTTTAAATACTTTTATACTCGTAATGTACCTGCCTAGAAAGCACGACTTGCGAGATATTCGCAAAAGCTGATTTTAAAAAATGAACTGATATACAGGGTGTTCCAGCTGAAAAAATTGACTTATATAAACAAAAAAAACGTGTCATGTAATTTTAATCCAGTTATCTGTACATACAATTAGTAACTGAAAAAAAATGCTTCTATTAAGACCTCTTATTATGAACAATACTACAAAAAATTGTGTCCATCTAATACGTCGTTTTCGAGCAATATAATTTTATACAAACATCTAATTTTTCAGAAAAATGGGAATAAGTCGAAAACTTTAGACTTTAGGCCTATACTATCTTGTAATAACATATAGGGTGTTCCATTTAAAAAACTACAACTATGGTCAGCCACCAAATTATGGAACACTCAGTATAATATAAAATATTTTTAAAATGTGCTCCTAATGAGTAGCTACCACAAGAAAAAAAGCCCTTCGAAATATATTTACTCGTAAAGGCACAATCGGTCTTACCCGCGGATATGACAGCCTGTATATCTGTAAATTTATAACAATAATAAATTATTAGGGTTATCGGTCCGTGTATTCTGGTTAAATGAAACTCAATTCGTTCATTCTTCTCTCTATATTTCGATAATGTTTATTATCTTCATCGGGAGAGTGCTATCAAAAATCGTAATGAATTTGTTAAAAAGGAAGCATAAGAAGTTAAAATGTTACTTACATCAATGAGTTAGCACTGGCAAAAACATCAATATATTTAAAATAATAGTGGAAACATTAAAATGGTAATGATGTTTTTAAAAATTTTGAATTTTCTGTCAGAAATGACATTTAAAAAAATATATTGATATCATCACAAAATTAGAAGTGCCTTGTACTATGTAATATAATATACAAAATTATTTAAATCTCTTTAGATGATCTAAAGTACAAGAATTTTTATGAATTGAAGCAGAAAAATTTAAATATTTTAGGAACAATATAATTTATTCACAAATGCGTAATAGGTTGGAATATATCACACTTAAATTATTTGTATCAGTTTTATAATTTATTGTATTAGTCTCTTTGTTAATATAAATCATTTCAAGAACTATTCTGTTTTTATAATTACGTTCTTTACTTAATATTTTAACATTATCATAATCGAAGGTATGTTTGAAATCTAAAAAATGCCCAGCTAACGCACAAAAACTCATTATTACTACATGTAAATTTATACATATTTTTTTTCCTATTGTTTTAATTCAATTTTGTTCTCGTTAGGTTGAATGAAATTATTTTTTATAGAAATGTTTTTCTACTTTTTCGCAATGATTTTTACATTAGTTTATAATATTGAATTATTTGAAGATAACCTCTGCGGAAATTATATAAATTTGTCACTAAAATTAATTGAAAACATAACTGAATTCTAAAATTTTTTTTAGCAACAATAGAAAGAACAATTTTGTTTCTTTACTTTTGTCCGACAGTGTATATACACCGTCTAATATCGAAGTCTTCGATATCAGACGGTATCTCTGAATCGCTGTGACTAGTGAAAATTATTCTTTTGTTTATTATTTACAGTAACTGTTATCGTATCAGACATTTTTTTTGTCGGTCATAAATTACTACTTTGCGGACTGACTCTGTCTGATAGACGAAGTAAGTACCATCCATCTATCTCTATCTATATTAGCCAGTTATTTTATTTCTGTTCTGCCCATTAAAAATGCTGTATAAATTTATGTACTTAATTTAATATTATTTAAATATTTATATTGGGTAATATTTAAAAGTGTCTAAAATCGAATATTTGAATTTATATTTTATAAAACTCTCTAATTTAAATATTCTTTTTTTAATGTTAAATAAAATGACATCTATCGGTTAAAAGTAATAAGTCAGTATATCCCTCTTTGGTGGGGCCATCAAAAGTTTCCTCTTTGAATTTAAAAAATACAGTGGCGACGTCTAACGCTTGCATTCTTTTTACCGCTGCCTGATAATGCGTAAACACGGTTTGTCTGTATAGTATTGTCTGTGATAATAATACGAACACTCCCGGAGTGAGATCGAACTTGTAAGCAACGATGTCGATGCAAGGAAATTCCTCATGGATACCCGATAGATCCAGTCCAGGATCCAACAATAAACAGCTCCTGGCAACCATGAGAACTCCACCCCCACGCGATCGTCCGATTTCTTCAAACTTTCTGTCAGATCTACAGAGTAAGTAACAGGGAAGTATTCAGTACTCCTAATCTCTTCGGATAACCAAGTTTCAGTCAGGCAAATGATGTACACAGGTGAACAAGCAGATACATAAAACTCCCACCAAGCCGAGAGACAGCAACAGCGCTCACAACTGACAGGTAGTCTAATATCTTCTTAGCAAAGTCCAGGTCCGAAACAGAGCCAGTGCTGCCGGAATCCGTCATCTCAGCGGCACCATAGACCGTCAAATTGTACTTCCTTGCTTCACGATTCTGAACCTCCCGCACAATTATCTACACAGACTCATCGGCCAACTCAGCAGACTCCCGTGCGCACAGTTCAGAAACCTCTCTCCTGAGTTCAACCATCTCATTCTTCAGATCAGATATCTGACCACAGAAATCTACAATTGACGCATTAAGGCTAGCCAAATCACCACCAAGCCTGCCACACCCACTGGATAACCAGGCAAAGCTCGACTTCGACTTCAATAGGCGCATCTCAGTAATGCCAACCCCAACACACTCGTGGTTGAAGCCCTTCCTGCATATGGAACAGTATAAAACTTTATGTTCTTCAAAGTTCTTCCTACAATGAGTACAGGAGACTGACGGTGCCATAGTAAGAATAAGAAATAATAACGGGGCCTATCGCGCTGAATGAATCAGGCAAACAAGATGGCCACTAAATAAAGGTTAAAAAAACAGAGGAAAGAATAAGGATTATGAAATGAACAACAAAATAAAAGGAAACACCTGTATAGTATACAATAATAACTAGGGAGCGGAATCGAGCGAGCCATGACTCATCGCTCATGGGCGCATTATTGAAATGTTGTATTTTTAAAGAGGTTTTAATTTTATTTATATAATTGGATAACAAGTGACTGGTGATCTATAAAATACAAAATACCTTATTATTTGTTCATTTTCTCTTCTGTAAGACTTGTTCTCTTTGAATTAAGTACATCCTTGTAGATAGAAAACGTCCTTTCTACATCGCAACTGGTTATATGTGCGTACTAGATATATTCTTTTATGTCAGCGTATTTAGCATACACAATTGCCGCAATGTTATTAAATCTGGATTTCTATTAAAAACCGTCTAACTTTTGCATCCGAAGTCACTTGGAATACTTTTGAAATTATCAATAGCCACATCCAATGTGGTTAATCCATGTTTTAATTTGAGATTCGATTTTCAAAATATGTGATTAGTTTAGGCAAATTTCCAAAGTGTTCCTGAAGGAATAACAACTGATTTTTTATTACTTTCTTATATGTAGTATGAGGAAGTATTGTGATGACGAAAATTTTCGACCTCGAGATTTTTGCAGATGTCCACGTTTTGAAGTCCCCTGATACCAAAAAAGTGGTTTTTAAAAATGTCTGTCTGTCTGTCTGTCTGTGACCACGATAGCGGACAAACCGCTGTAGATATCTATTCCAAATTTTGTATTTACATGTATAATCTCCCTCTTGAGATCTGATTAGTTTTTCAATAAAATCGATGGACAGGAAGTAGTAGTTTATTTCAGTGAAAAAATCGAATTTTGCAAATATTTCGTCAATTACTAAGTTTAAACAAATTTATAAATAACTCAAATGTACTCAAAATTAGATTTGAGACAAATTGTCTTAAAAAAGTTTTTTGAAATTCCAACCGGAAGTAGGTCTTTTACTCTTATCGAAAATCAGTTTTTTGTGAATATCTCGCAAGTCATGCTTTCTAGGCAGGTACATTACGAGTATTAAATTATAATTTTAAATATCTTTTGTATAAAAAAAATTTCAATATTCGGACCGGAAGTACCACTTTTACTCTTACCGAATAGCGATTTTTTGCAAATATGTCGTAAATTATGCATTCTATATATATTTATTAAGAGTACAAAAGTATTTAGAGTTGGATTTGCAATATTTTTTGTATACATGAAATTTCAAAATTCGGACCGGAAGTAGCACTTTTATTCTTAGCGAGTAGCACTTTTTTTCGAATATCTTGCAAAGTATGCATTCTATAGCGATTTATTAAGATAATGAAAGTACTTCGAATAAGATTTTGAATAAGTTTTGTATAAAAAAATTCTTAAAATTGTATAGTTTGAAACGCTGTGGTGGCCACACCTCATTTTTTAAATTTGAGATTTGTGTTAGTTCCTTGTACTAATATTTCGAGCATCATTATTTAAACATGTAACGAAATTTTGTAAACTGTCGAAATTCTCTGCATAAAAACTATTTATGTGTATGTTTTAGCAAAGCTAAGTGACGAACGTGCTATATTTTGGCATTCTGTAACGATATTTTACAGACTTTGTAATAAATTTCGGAATCACTGACAATTCATTTTCATATTAGAAAAAGGAACATAAAGAACGTTCTAGATCTAAATAAATGATAACTAAAAATGTACGCGTAAATTATTGAAACTAAATAACAGTAAGTATATATTACATATTTACATTATTTCTCTTGCGAAATATAAGGTAAATATAATAAATTTTTTGTACTCGCCGCCTGTAAAATGACATTTGGTGCACGTGTAGCTCGACTGGGAAATACGTTTTCCCGGTTGAGGCGACTGTAAAAATTGAAAAAAACACTGGTACTTTGGGACATTTAAAAAAAAATCTAACTTGGTAGTAGTAAAATTTAGTCTATAAAATGCTACTTCCCTCCACTATTCTTCACTAAAAGTTGGGGAAATAGGAGTAATAATTAAAAATTCATAGAAAAAAATTGTGGCACCATCTATTTGACGATATTTTAAGCGATATCTTAAGCAAGATTCTAGCGCCATCTATTTGAACCACATCGACATTCATATTGGCAGTTCGGAATTGTTTGTATTTAAACCAAAAAACGCAATAAATGTACTATAAATTTATAAATATAAGAATAAATACCTCATGTTTGCCATGCGTAAGAATGTAATAACTTAATTTTAGGGAAAGGTGAGTAATAGTTACGTACATGAAATGCTTAAATTAATTCGGTAATCTATTTTAGGTTAGGTATGATACTAATGACATTAATCAATAATATTTCTTTAATTTAATGGTCGTACAAAAAATATTGTACAAACCACTTGCGTGAAGACATCTTCCACGCATTCGCGCAATTAAAAGCACTCGCTTCCTGCGGTCGCTCGTGCTTACAATGTGCGCTCATGCGGGAAAACAGTCTTCCCGCACTTGGTTCGTAAATAACTATTAAAAACCCCTCACTCTACTACCTACGCCGATGAAGAAACGAATTTTACTCATAAATTCCTTCTTTTATGGCAGTTTTTTCTCTGATTCTCGGGCGTAAACAGATGTTGCAGTTCGCCCTATGAATTAGTGCTATTGAGATATAATGTAAACAACACACAGTTGTTGACATTATTTCTTTGCTCGGTTGTAGCTCCGTGATAGTTTAGCTCGCTCGATTCCGCTCCCTAATAATAACCGAACCGAGATACTACACGCACAAAAATTGTATGCAAAGTAATCGTGCAAAAAGTTGTTACAAGAACTCAAGTGGATACAAATAAATACCAGCACTTTTATATGTAATTGACGATTACGCGTTAATAAACCAGTGTACGAAATAAAAAGCTAACCCACGATAAGGATAACGATTTTACGAACAGTTTGATATAAAATCGGTATTTGTACTCACAGAATGCTCCGCAAAAAAACAATAATAACAGGAACACACATAAAACGTGTCACTCGCTTAATACTTCAATAGAAAATTCGGTGATTTCCACCACGTTTCTATGAAATTGACATCAGTCCTCGTGTAAATAATTTTAGATTTAGACAGTTAGTCTGACACGGTTTAGGGTACCGTTATATGGTCCCGTTAGATTTAGGTAGTATAATTATATAAAATTCAAACGTGACAACAAATCCTGAGCATTTATAGCTTGAACCCATTGAATATTACAGAGATATAACTAATAATAATAATGAAGGAGCTTCAACAACCAAAATAACTGAGGTATTTAAATTATTCGCTCGCCTACTTATTTCAGTTCAAAGTGTAAAATACTAAACTGCTTGGTAAGAAAAGCCACATTTCTGTCACACTCTTCTCATGTATAATTATAGAAGGAGCAATCTTACCTGGCATTCCTCTCGTAGCAGAAGGCCATATGATCTGCCAAATATTCCTTCAGATCCAAGTGGATTTTGCAAACCTGGCACTGTGTGAGTTCTGGAATTAAGTGAAAAACACACCCATTAGAATTACAATAGAAAAATCAATATAGACAAATCCACAAACATCAAAATGCGATATTTACAATACCTTCACTTGAGAAGATTCCATTTCTACCCTCAACACAAATGGTTTTATGTTTGGCTAAATGCGATTTCGAGCTGAATCCAAGGCAGCAAAATGTGCAGGCAAATATGTCCTTAGGGGTTTGCTTCATAGTGGTATCAAAATCCAGCCTGACAATTTTATTCAGGTTGTTTCCGTATTCCTCACCAAAATACACCAATAATTCTTCACCGGCATGGATTGGACGAGTGCTTTGATAATATATATTATCTTCAGATTGAAAGACACTCAAGTTTTGTTCAGAAGTATTCTTGGCAGGATTAACGTACTGCATCCAATTCAAATGCTTCGATTTATTTTTGTCCAAAACAAATTTTTCATCTTTCAATTCCCAGGGACATTCTGTTGCGGTGAGTCCAGTGAAAGGACCAAATTTTACACCTTCAGGAATAATTCTTAAAGCATATATTCCGATTTGTCCCAAACAATCTTGAATTCCTAGAATATCATTTGGGATATCTTTTCGTGTTCCCTTATCTGCATTATTCAAAGCATGTTTGTTTAAAATATGGACAAGCATTCTACATTCAATGCAATAGTCTATGTAATAAGCTTCACAATCTTCACAGTCTGTTGGCCAAATATATACAGATTAAGAATCATAGCATTTACTATGGTGAGTTTTTAAATAGATTCAGAGTGATGAAACATATATTTATACTGTTCTTAAAATAGCAAAGTAATATGTTACATAAGGATGTTTGAGATTTAATTGGCAATTGTTAAACTTCAGTATTTGAGACAAAACAGATTCGAAAATCAAACTATTACAGCTTGGTGTTTGTAATGGAATGGCATGCTGTTCTTCGATAAGCAGTACAAATACTAAACGCACTTCAACTTTTCTGTGTTAGGGTCGTGTATTTTATATTTATGCTGCAGATGTTTCATCATTCCTTACAAACAACACAATCAGAAACTTCTAATGGAGTTGCATCTATTAGAACTTGTCTTGCCCTGAAACAGTACCAATGTAATGTCGGAAGCAACAAGAATTTTCTTAACATTCCATAACAAATTGGTGATGTAAGATTATCAGCAGTATTACCAATGATGTAGTTGTAAATATACATTTACATACATATAGTAATTCAAGTTATATTAAGAAAACAATGTTCATAAATATGATTATGATAAAAATTTTAATTTATTCTCAAAGAACAGCAATAGTTGACAGTGACGCACACAAATCATATTTAAATACAAGTAAAACACTGAATAATATGTATGCACATATGTGTAAATAGAAGGCTTACGTTGTCCAGAATTTAAAAATGTAGGTTTCATTGTAAACATGTGGGTAGATAATATCAATTTTTCATTGTAAAAAAACATATTTCTAAGTTAAAAATCCTGACAAAGAATCCAACACTACATTTCTGTAGAATGTAAGCTTTTTATTTACATATTATTCAATATTTTGCTGGTATTTTTATATTATTTGTCTAAGCATCATTCTATAGCTTAGCGTTACAGACATTTGCTGATATTTACTTACAAAGTAGTCCATTATCAAGTTCTATTTTGGTATCATCAGCATTAATCCCGCCTCCTATTTTAACGCTGTGATTTTGTACTTCAGTTACTTCACTTGATGGCAATTCTATTTTAATATTGTCCAAACATGTGGACTCGTCATACTGCTTTATTTTGCCAAAGCGTATGGGGCCCTGTAATTCAGCATTGTCTGTAGTAATTGCAGTTTCAGAGATGTCCACCTTATCCTCTCCAAAACTGTCTTCTTCACACTGTTCTTCCTTTACACTACATGTATTTGCCGAAAACATAGGGTCATACATAATAACTTTGTCAACATGATCAGCCATTTGTCGTGATTTGAGGAGAATCTCTGGCCACTTCCGATGGCTACCGTCAGCTCAAAGAAAATATTTGCGCGCTAATTTTAAAATCTATTGGGCAATAAGATACATATATTACATGAAAAAATAATTCGTCTTTTGAATATAAATTAAATACATACGGAAACAGATGTATCATTTCCTTTTGGATAAAAAAAGACAGGTTTTGTAACGAAGATAAATTTATTCAAAATGTAAATATTATTATTATTACATAAATATTAAATAGCATGAATGGTCTTTTATTAAGGACATTATTGTCTAAAAGGTACAGACAAGGAAATAATAAATAAAATATGTACTTACAGAGTCGATTTTGCAGGTTACACACTGAGGCAGTGGAAAAAGTGAATGAAAATGTTTCCAAGTTGCCGATTGAATAAAAAAAAGAAAGTGCTAAATGGCAATATTTAAGTGAATTAGAGTTACTCTTTATTTGTAGTAGTATGGGTGTTGAAAATAGGCAACCAGTCTCATCCCTGCAACTAGAGCATACTGCCGTATGTGGCGCTATATGTATTAAGCATTGTAATTGATTGTAAACATGTATGTATGAAATGTATAAAGTTTGTAGAGCTATAAAAGGCAGTAATAGACAGAATAAACTAATGTGTAGAAGTGTTGTGTTTTATTATTAAGAAATTATTTTATCAGGGTTATGGACTCAGACACGTTTTAGTTAAAAATATCTGGTTAAGAATACAACGAACCTCCATTTTTGATTCCGAAAAAAAGGACGCCACACGAATATAAGTATTGTGTAGAGTGTAAAATATAAGAAAATGATGTCTAGAGATAAATTTGCAATTGTTCAATTTGCCGGCGAAAACTTTGATGCGTGGTCGTTTCGCATGAAAGCAATATTAAGAGAGGCTGGAGCACTTAAGGCCGTAGAAGAAGAAACTTTCGCAAACATAGATGCAAATGAATCATTAGAGGCAAAGGCCCAGGCTATTATAATTAGTGGAGTGGCAGATAGTCATTTGGAATATTTAAAAGAAAAAACAGCATATGAGATGTTTAAAAAATTGAAAGATAATTTCAAGACAAAAGGAGTACGTAGCAGAATATATTTAAGAAGAAAATTAACAGAAGAGAAATATTGTGAACGGAAACCGTTAATGGAGCATTTTATTACAATGGAGGAAATGTTTTCGCAATTGAAGGATGCAGGAAACGAGTTAACTGAGGAAGAAAAAATAAATTACATCTTATTGTCAATGCCAAGAAGTTATGAAAGTGTCATTACTGCATTAGAAACAATAGAAGATTTAAAATTAGCCTTTGTAAAAAATAGACTACTCGGTGAAGAAGAAAAAAGAAAGAAATTACTACGAAAAGATACAGAAAAACTAGAAAGCTCATTTTTGTGTTATACATGTGGCAAAAGGGGGCACAAACAGTACCAGTGCACAAGGCATAATACTTCTACATACAGTCAAGGATATGGCCGCGACTATGGACAGGGATCAGCTCGTGGAGAAGGATTAGATCGAGGAAGAGGATTTAATCGAGGAAGAAGGCCTGATCGAGGAAGAGGTTCCAGTAGAGGCAGCCGCAGTCACAATAGAGGTTATCACAGTCGAGGATTTCAGTATTCAATGGATAGATCTATGTTGGCTGAAACAGAACAGGTAGAAGATCAAGTTTTCCTTTGTGATCAGGAAGGTAGGTGCAATATGGAAGATCTAAATTTGGTATGGTATTTGGACTCTGGTTGTTCTGACCATCTGGTAAATACCAAGGACTATTTTGATGAATACATAGAACTAGGAATCCCAAAGAAGATAAATGTGGCCAAGAATGGAATTAATTTAGAAGCTGTGGGAGTTGGAAATCTTAGGGTAAAGTATTTAGTTTATAATAAATCCATTTTTGTAACAATAACAAATGTATATTATGTTCCTGAGTTAAGAAAAAATTTATTATCTGTATCGAAAATGAGTAGTTGTGGTTATAAAATTGTTTTCCATAAAAATAATGTAAACGTATATGATAAGTTTGGTGAATTAGTACTTTTAGGCTATAAGGATGGATCTTTGTATTCTGTAAATTCAATTATAAGAAATTTAGAAAGTAACTATGTATCTAAAAATGACAGGGAACTATTGCAGTTGTGGCATAGACGGTTTGGTCATTTGAATTATAACAACATAAAATTATTAGTGCAAAAGAATTTGGTTGATGGATTGAATGACATTAAAAACAGTAAAATAGAGCAAATACTATGTGAAAGTTGTATATTAGGTAAAATGACTAGACAGCCATTTAATAATAAAGGTCATAGAGCAACTAAACCATTAGAATTAGTACATACAGATGTTTGTGGACCAATAGGCCCATCTACTTGGAACAATTGTAACTATTTTGTGACATTCATAGATGACTATACACATTTTGTAATGGTGTATTTAATAAAAGAAAAATCTGAAGTGTTTGAAAAATTCAAAGGGTATTATAATTATGCTACTAGACATTTTAATATGAATTTATTAAAGTAAAGGTCAGATAATGGTGGGGAATATGTTTCAAAGGAATTTAAACAGTTCTGTAGTGATAAGGGTATTCAGTTACAGAACACAGTGGCATACAACCCAGAAATGAATGGCATGGCTGAGAGGATGAATAGGACATTAATGGACAAGGCACGCACAATTTTAATAGAATCAAGGCTACCTAAAAGCTTCTGGGGAGAGGCTGTATATTATTCTGCGTATGTAACTAATAGAAGTCCAACAATATTGAAAGAGAAAACACCTAGTGAATTATGGGAAGGACGGAAGCCGAATGTGAAAAATATGAGAGTTTTTGGCAGCATTGTATACAATCATGTACCAAAAGAATTAAGAAGAAAATTTGATGCAAAAGGAAAGAAGATGCTTATGATAGGATATTGTACAGGAGGATATAAACTATGGGATGAAGACAAGCAAGAAGTTGTAGTTGCGAGAAATGTTATATTTAACGAGGGACCAGAGGAAAAAGAAGAAAGAGTATTGGAGGGATTAGAAAATAGACAGGAGTTCCAATTGATTGGAGAAAACAATAAGGAAAAAGGAGAAACAAGAATTGAAAGAATTGATAAAGAAACTGACAATGATGTACACGAAAATAATCCTATGAGGGATTCAGTTGAAAGACAACAAGAAAATAAGGAATTCAGAGATAATGAAAGAATAAATGATGAACCAACAAATGAAGAAAGACAAGAAGATAATATAAAAGAAAGGAAAAGAAATAAGCCTAAATGGCAAGAAGATTATATTATGGATTTTAATGAAGAAAATGATGCAATGTTTGCTTTGTATGTAGGACAAAGTGATAATCTGCCGACCAGTTATGAAGAAATTGAGACAAGAGAAGACAGGAAAGAGTGGATGAATGCAATACGAGAAGAGATAACTACACTACAAGAAAGTAAGACATGGGTAAGTGTACCAAAACAAGATGAGATGAAATTAATTGACACAAAATGGGTATTTACAAACAAGGATGGTATGGATAAAACCATATACAAAGCAAGACTGGTTGTTCGAGGATATCAACAACCAGACACTTTTGATAATGTATACTCCCCTGTATTGAGATTACAAACTCTAAGAATTATGTTATCAGTAGCTGTTCAAAGGAATTATTTTATTCATCAAATGGATGTAAAAGGTGCATTCCTATATGGAAAAATAAATGAAGAAGTATATTTGAAACCACCTCAAGGAGTCGACATACGAGATGGACATGTTTTAAAGTTAACAAAGTCACTTTATGGTTTGAGAAAATCCCCAAAGTATTGGTACGAGTGCTTTACAGATACAATAATAAACTGTGGGTTTGAAAGATCTGAGAATGACTATTGTTTATATTATAAAGATAATTTGTATTTAGTACTGTATGTTGATGATTTGTTAATTTTGGGAAATAATTTGCAGAAAATAGATGAAGTAAAAGAAATGTTATTCACTAAATTTAAGATGAAAGATTTGGGAGACAACAATTTAAATTACTTGGGTATTTTAATTACTAAACACTCAGAAGGTATTTTTATTAATCAGTCAAAATATTTGAAAAACATTTTAAAACGTTTCGGTATGGAAGATTGCAGGAGTGTAGAGTCACCTATGGATGCTAATTTTAGATTTAATGAAAATTGTATTATTGATGTGTCATATGAGAAACAATGTAGATCTTTGATAGGTTCATTGATGTATGCAACAGTAGGTACTAGACCAGACCTGGCTACTTCTGTGTATTATCTTGGTAGGTTTCAATCAAAGCCAAGCTTTGAATTATGGCAAGCACTTAAAAAAATTTTACGTTATGTTAAGAGAACGGCTGATTTTCAGTTGCTGTATAAAAGAGATTGTTCAAATGTCCCACTAGTGGGATTTGCTGATGCCGATTGGGCTAGAAGTAGCGACAGAAAATCAACTACAGGATATATATTTAAGGTTTATGAAAATACAGTAGTATGGAGGTCAAGGAAACAGACTACAGACGCTTTAAGCACTACAGAGGCAGAATTTATGTCTCTTTGTGAGGCAACAGTTGAAGCCTGTTGGATTAAGAAACTGTTATTAGATTTAAACATTAATGTTAGTGTTATAACCATGTATGAAGATAATCAAAGTACAATCAAATCTGTGAGAAATCCTGATCAAAAACGATTAAAGCACATGGATGTGAAATTCAATTTTGTGAAACAAAAGTTAGAAAAAGGTATTATACAAATAGAGTATGTTTGTGGTCAGGATCAGTTAGCAGATGTCTTAACAAAGCCGCTGGTTACGAAGCGTTTCAAATCGTTTCTTTCTATGCTAGGTTTGGTTTGCAGGAATGAGATCGTTGAGGAAGAGTGTTGAAAATAGGCAACCAGTCTCATCCCTGCAACTAGAGCATACTGCCGTATGTGGCGCTATATGTATTAAGCATTGTAATTGATTGTAAACATGTATGTATGAAATGTATAAAGTTTGTAGAGCTATAAAAGGCAGTAATAGACAGAATAAACTAATGTGTAGAAGTGTTGTGTTTTATTATTAAGAAATTATTTTATCAATGGGCAAATCGGAATTGTTTCAACAGCCGAGTCTGAACAGCAATACATTAAAGAAATTCATTCTGCTCTCAAATTCACTTGTGTATTTATATATACTAGTGGTCGCCCAGTGGTTGAAATTCGACCTTAATTTAATTTAATGTATTTGTAACACATACATAAATTTTATCTTTCTGCACTCCGCAATATGACCTTAACTATGCCAAATCTCACACTCCTCCGTACGCGCAATATACTTAAGAAAGGGTTTCTTCAAGTATTAATATATAGACATATAAAACACAAAACTATTGATTAAAAACTACTTCGAATATCTTAATAAATTATTATATATGTACAAGATAAAGAATTTATAATCTAAAGTTATATTTAAAAGTGGTCTGTGTAACCTGCAAAATAAATTTATAATTAGAAAAAAAGACGAATCACTTTGAGAGCACTACCAACCAATTAATTTGTACACAAGTTCTTTGGTAGTTTTTTATACTTTAATGCGCGCCCAATATCCTTAAAAAGGGGTTTCTTTACATATTAATATATAGATATTAGATATATAAAACATAAAACTACTGATTAAAAACTACTTCGAATATCTTAAGAAATTATTACATATGTACAAGATGAATAATTTACAATCTAAAGCTATATTTTAAAGTGGTCTGTGCAACCTGCAAAATAAATTTATAATTAGAAAAAGAGGCAATCCCTTCGAAAGCACTACCAACCAATTAATTCCTAGAAAAGTCCTTTTGTAGCTTTTTATACTCCAATTCGTATATTTTCATTTTTATATCATGTTCTTCCTCTCTTCCTCACGCACTGCCATTTCAAACCTCTGCTTCTGTGCCTCGGTTTCACCCTTTAAATATTCAATTTTTGAGGCATAGTACTCCGTCTTCAATGTATTTACAGGATTGGGTACTGTAGCCCTCAGTTTCTTGGATACGGGTTCTTTCAGTTTCCAGGGCACATAATTGCTCCAGTCAGAGTCTACTTTCCTCTGTAACATACATAGCTATAATTTCATGCACACTAAATATTACTGCTTACTTTTAATGATGTCGCTTTTGGGGTTAATTCTACTGGTTCCCCTTTTATCACGGTTTACTGTGTATTGCCCACCAGCTCTGTATCAGGTCCTTGGGATGTGCCCTGTTAAAAAATGTATTAGCATACAGGCATACTTATAGAGAACAGCTTTACTTCAGAATCTATATCCAATGTACTAGTTTCACTGATGGATACCACATTGTAGGTGTCGTCTACTGTCACTACTATCTGTTGATTCATCAAATAGTTATAAACTGAACAATATATCTCCAATAATACTTACAGGAATGGATTCTTCGTGGTTAAAACTACTTGAAGTAGAGGTATCATCTAACTGTGAACTATTTAATGTGGTCACATATTCATTCTAAAAATAAAAATATAATTATGTATATTGTTTCTATTAGTATTATTATTAGTTACAGAAAACCCATCAGAGTCACAAGAATAATTTATTCCAACCACCGTCTTAATATTTATGATCTTTAATATAGCCTCTATAACTGGATCTAAATTATCCCCTAAGAAAGGACCACCACCTGTACCTTTACAATAATTACGTTTACTAGCAACAACTTTCCGTGCCAATGTTTTTAGATTGTCATACTTTGACTTAAGCTGATCAAAGCTTCGGCATTGAAAAGTTTTGCTATTATGCTTTGCAGTAATCCTCTCCCATGCTTTTTCCTACAAAGCAAATAACATTTTACAAAGTATAATAACTACAGTCTCTTAATTATTTTTCAAACCTTTTCGGCACTTGAAATTTTATTTGTTGTCTTGCACTCTATGTACACTTTTTCTTTTTCTACTTCCAGCACGAGCAACAATTCTTCCTCTTTTGTAAAATTAGCTCCTCTATTCTTTTTCTTTCCCTTTTCTCTCTGGTCACACATTTTGAACAATATTTTACAATATATTTAACAATACCACAAAATTGCCAAACATAAAACGCGCGTAAAACTACCAGGAAAGCCAATATAAATTCGTAAAATTGAAAAAGAAACTATAATACATTGCAACCAACACAGAAACATTAGATGGAAATTTATGCCGCGTTAAGTATACGGTCGGACTAGTTCATTTCGTTAAGTATGAGGGCAGACCAGTCAAATTCCCGATCAGCTGTTTGGGAAAACCGGTCATGTTATAAATCGCGCCCGCTGGCTGCCTGAGTTGGGCGAAATCGTTAAGTGTGTTGTTTACCTGCAATACCAACTTCGATTTGTTTACAATTTAAAAACATAACCTCTTGTCTCTTCTAAAACATTTTTGTTTGTTTCATCATACAATCGTTAACATTAATTATGGAAGCATCTACTTCAAATACTAAAAAAGTTACATTAAAACATCAGAATGGAATGCGTTTTATTTGTTTTTTAACAGATTATGAATTGGATTAAGCTACCACAGGTATGGAATAAATACACTTATGTAGAATAGTTTCTGTATAGATTAATTTTATTTAGATGGGGATTTTAAGAACAAATTAATAGAGAAATATTATAAATTACATACCAATGGAATAATATATGGTCAAAAATCAAATGCAAGTGAGATAAACAATTCTATTACTTCCTGTTCATTTCCTTATAGAGGCAGTGAAGCGAATAAAGAAAACAATAAAGGTATGTAATGTCTTGTTTATATTTTGGTTTTATATGCAATAAAATTGAATATTTCAGATTCTGATCGAAATTTATGGCCACGATCAGCTGTGCTACTCTTACTAGAGGAACTATTTAAACTAAGAATGTATTGCTATTGCCTCACAAAAAAGGAAAAGTGTTTAGTGTTATATGACTAATTTTATTAAGCCATGGATATAATGTCAGGTGGGAAACATGCGAAAGAAAATGGCGTGTCCTCCAGGCAATGTATAAAAAAATTAAACATGACAGAAATTGGAGTGGTAATGCAGCAGTGACATGCGAATATTTCGATAAAGTTGATAATATTTTAGCAAGAGATCCTGCATATAATCCAGCCACTACAGCTCCCTTTGGCATTTCGGAAGAGGTAATATCTAATGATGAACAAGAACTGAATCCAAAAAAAAAGGAAAAGAGAAGAATGGGAGTGGTTTGAAACTCACTTTTAAGACATAAACAAAAATTTATCTGAAGTAAAAGAAACAATGGCTGAATTTGTTAATATCCAAAGGGAAAGAAACAATATTTTTAATAGAGTTGCAGCTAGCCTCGAAAAATTAGCAAACAAATAGTAGCCTAGTCAGAGCATGTGGAAGCCCATACTAGTGAATGTTATGTTGAAAATTCAGAAATTCTATATTTATTTTGTTTTATTCTTAACTATATAAATATGTTAAGGGGTTTTATTTGAAAATTTAGAAATTCTATATTTATTTTGTTTTATTCTTAAATATATAAATATGTTAAGGGGTTTTATTTGAAAATTTAGAAATTCTATATTTATTTTGTTTTATTCTTAAATACTTATTTAATAAATAAATCTGTTAAGTGATTTTATTGTTTTATTTAATATAAATATAAAAAATTATATACAACACACATTATTTTCAAATCACTTCAAATATAAATAGGAAATAATAGGAATGTTCTCAACAATTATAACGATACCAACATAACTGACGGAATATGTGAAATGTCACAAATAAACACCAATCAGCTGATTGGTCAGAATGAATTGGGCAGTATCCGTTAAAATTCATGTTGACCAATGTGGTCAAACGAGATTGGGCGAACCGTATACTTAACGCACCCTTAACTTTAGCTAAAGTCCTTGTTTATAAATACTATAGTTCTATAGTTATACAACCTAGAGAAAACTCATGGTACAAATATATATATTTGTACCATGAGAAAACTGTAAATTTTTCTTATGTAGTAAAGTGTCGTCCTCTGATATCTTTCAAATGGATTAATACGAATGAATGAAAGTGCTCAGCCAATGAAATATTCTCAACGCCACTCCCACAATTTAATCCGGAAGTTTATAAAAAATGTAAATATATTTTGATATTTTCTATTAAATTTTACATAAGAGTATATTTTCTTTGATTTGCTTTTCACATCGTTTGCCCTTGAATTACATATCAACATAACCTATATAGCTTAACTGTGATAAAGTAGATTTAAGTAAATGTTTCATTGAAGAATCGTAGGATTACTATTTTTTTCTCTTATTATACTCACAATTACCCTTTTATAACATAATAAAAAAAAAAGACACAAAAGGCTTTTTAAAAAACGTATTCATGTTTTTTAAAGAAATAAATCTAAACAAGAAAACGGTATTAAGAAGTCAGCATTTTTATTAAATACTCACCTACATGAAATGTCAGTCTGTTTCGGGTTCAGAGTTTGGGGTTATTCTAATTTTTTTCTATGTGTTCAACAGGTGTATCGAAAACAGTCTTCTATATATTTGGTATGACTAGATATAGGTATTATGTAAAAGAAGAAAAAGTAATTAAAAGCTATCCGAACCACAACATTTATTAAGTTGCTTTGCATGGTTTCATCAACTTGACTGGTTTATGTGAGGCTTTCAAACCAGTAATGTAGTACGTTTTACAAAGAAAATGCATTATAAAGACCACATTATTTTAAGGTTTTGGTATCTTCAGAATTTAGAAATTTAAATGGTTCACAGCCAATCATTTATCACTTAACCAGGATAAATGTGAGACAATTTATTTTACTAGTAAACATAGATCAAACATATATTCTACGAATTGAAAATTCCTTGATATTAGACTAAACACAAGATTAACATGGAAGCCGCAGATTAGTTAAATTAGTCAAACACTTATCTTCTGCTACTTATGCAATTAGACATATCAGATTTATAACTGATAGTCTACTGGAATAACGATATACTATGGACTATCAAATCACATATCAACAATGTTTAATCAATATGGGGTAAGTAGGCCTATGTAGAAAAGGTGTTCATCCTGCAGAAGAAGGCTGTTCGAGCAATTGTCTGTGTTTCACAAACTATTCGCTGCAAACCTCTCTTCAGAGAACTTATGACAAGTCCATTAGCCTAGACACATATTCTGCAACAACTAAGGAGGCCTTTGAAAAAGCTGTCACACCTCATGACTACGGGTGAGATTACAGAAGTCTCCACCCCTCATCACCATTTGCTGCACATCCCGCATTACATAGGACAAAAGCCACTTCAGTACAACACGTCACTGGTAATTATTTAACAAAATCAAAGTTATGTGTAGACATCTTTCTACTTTCGTATCTAAAGAGAAAATAAAGGACATTCTCCTTCAAGAAGCATTCTACAATGTCAATGACATAAATTAGCCCTGTGTTGATGTTATCATTACATTTTTGCTTGATGTGCTATTGTGTAAACTGTATGTATATCTTATTATTGATATAATAAATTTATTATTATAATAGAAACACTATCCTTCTTACTGTAGAAGTGTTATAATTAATCCTGCTTTTACACCCACAATACCTCAGCTCGTCAGGGAAGTCGCAGCAACTTTCATTATACATTTACATTCTTGGTAATTATCAATACAGTAAGTACTGCCTACACATGGTCTGTATATGGACGTTTCTTCAATTTGTATTTACCTGCGATTTTAAAAATTGCTTTTAATAATAGTAATTCCTAATAATTGAAGTTACGTAGGGGTTATCAAACAAAACTAGTTTAAAATATGTAACACTTTCGGCTGTTACTTATACATAAGTAAAATAAAACACTCAATTAAATTTGAATAACTTCACTTTATTTTAATCACTATGTGACTGCAGTTTTGACATTACACGTCATTATCAAACTATACTCCATTCAGTCTAAGAATAAAGTAGATGGCGCTACAATTTGAGCACAGTTTACACACGATGAACTTTGTATTTTGAAAACAAGTAAAACATATGTTTACTGTCAGATGGATAGCAGGGATATACATATCTGATATCATTATATTTTGACATTTACGTAAATTTTTGTACAACTTGGTAACTCATTCCTCAAGAAAAAGGAATGCACATGTCGTCTAATTGTACTTTTTTGTGCTTCATCCAATTTATTGTAAGTATGACGATAATTTCTTTTTCTTGGAGGAGAAATTGGAACTCCATATAATTCCATTTCTTTAATAATGCAGTACATTGTATTCCTATTAATACCCACTTCCTCTGCTGTTTGATTGACTGCAGCTGTTTTAGACATATTGTCTTTATGCTTAATGTACACATTATAAGCCATTTGCCTTTGTCCAGATCTTATGTGTTTCCCTTTACGATTTTTTGAAGGACCTGGTAAAATGCTTCCGCCGTACTATAGAATATTAGCGATTACGAAATAACGAAATTGATAAAATACCTTCCCACTAAACAAAAAAACATTTAATAAATGTTATGCTAATATTTCTATGTCACATGTAATATTTCGTTGCATGTGTACGGTGCTGTAAAAGTAACGTTACGACGATTGTTCTATGTCCGCCTAAGCGATATTACAAAGTAATGTTTCTTTCAAATGTAAATGTAATATTCAAAAAAAAAGTTACTCTTACATTTCATTGAAATATTTACGGCATAATACTAGAATAATGTTGTTAGAATATTACAATGTAACATATAAGAGATCACATATTGTAATATTTTATAAATGTTTCATTGAAATGTTACAGTATCTTTTCTAAAATAATGTTGCTGAAATAATACAATACGATATATCTTAAATGTTACATTGTAATATCTTAACATCATTCTAGAATTTGTTGCGTGCTTTTGGCACTTCACAAGTAATAATTAATTTAATATCAAAATAATAAATAATATCTATTTGCTTAAATTAACATTTAGTAGAGTACACGCGAATTTCAAATTAATCATAATATTTTTTTCTTTTGGCTCACGCTGTATGCAGTTATTATTTCGGCTACGAAAAATTATATTTTAATCTTAAAAATAAATGTATTGCAATGTCCACAGCCAAGCTTATTTTTCCTTTTTGAATAAATGGCTCTTTATAATGTATTTGCAACTCCGTATTAAAAATTCTTCTAAAAGCATTTTATCCAAGGTAAAAAGAATATTTACCTTGAAGACAAAAATTTGGCGTCACAAATCCGAGTATTTTATCAATAGCCCTTTGTATGGGGAATGGCGTGAGAATTGAAATGGGCCCGACTTTGAGACGCCTTCCATGCACGCGTTACCAAATATTCCAGAACGTATGACGTATCATCTTCCGTGCCGGGGATGAATCTTTAAGAAGGGCAAGCGCTACCAGATTACATTGATTATCCATCTAAAAGTACCCTAAGAGAGTCAAACTTACCCAGTGGCCGAGGGTTAGTCTTCGCGGTTCGAATGTTTAAATAAAATCTAAAGTATTCCGCGGGAAGCAAAAATTGTGTTTAGCTAGAGCACATAATTAAAATTCCATTAGTGAATTCGTCACAAGACGATCTAAGTGCTCTTGCTGTGTAACCTCGGTTGGGGAAATCTGCTGATCTTTGGGACAAGCAGTACCAATCCGAGCCACCCATGTTGGGGATATAATTCACATTTTGATCTTTACCCGACGGGAGAAGTACTCCATAGAAAACCAAGACCTCTTCGACAAGGACCGCTGACAGCCCTGGCCAGGCCGCTTTTGAAGCTACAAATCAGTTGTCTCAAAGGTATTTACGCTTTGTTTTTCTACTGAAACACGACCAAGACCTGTTTGGTTATTTGTCACTTTATTATTTGAACATGTTACTCATTGTAATCCGACGGAGAAAGTAGGATCAGATTTAGAAGTTTATTTGTTCTTCTTTTTAAAGTAATTAGTCATTGATTACCGAATATTTGGAGTATGTGTTATGTAATAGTATCAGTCATAATATTTGTCATATAATATTCATCACTTAGTAATTGTACATTAGGTTACTGTAATGAAATTAGACATATATTTGTGTGCTAGAAAACGCTGGCGTATTGAATTATAAATTTAGCAATGTAATATTATTTATCAATGAGTTGATTATTTTAACTGAACCCGCCCTTTTGTATGTACTATTCTACCTGTTAAATGTTTGTGTAACTTTCAACTAGTGTGTAGGATATTCTTACTTTATTCTAATGTAGAGAAATTCACAGTTAGGAAAATTACCAATTATTTATTTACTGTTATAAATTACCTTTATTGCATTTGACGTATGTGTTAGTTTGGAATTTTGCATATTGTATGTTACCCATTTTTCTTTTATTGTTGTAATAAACCTTGTTAACTTTTCCTTATATCTGTGTTGTCAATTTGATCCCTCACCGTTCATTGTGGTAATAATAATAAGCTCAGTGAAATCTTCTCGCTTCTTTTCATTGACAGCCCTTTAATTGGGAATTACTAATTAATGTGATACTTCATTAACATCTTATAAAACGAAGCGAGTGGCGCCCTAAGATAACAGCTTACTTTACAATAAAATCAGTGAAGCAATTATTCATCAACCACCTAGAGAGTTCAATTAGTAATTTCAAATTATCCATATCATCTACCCGACGGGCGAGGAACGAGTGACAGAGCATAAGGCTCTAGGACCGTAAAGGTACGTAAGTTTTGTCACCTTCTTTTTTTTTTTAACAGCACACATACACACCTAATTAGTCAATTAGTAATAAGAGAAATCCCCTTATTGTATTAAGTTTAAAACGACCCCGAGATCACTGGGTGCAGCGTGAGCGGCCGGCATAAGTAGTTTTGTTCTCTGCATCCAGTACTGTTGCGGATTAGTGGAAGTTATTTGATCTTCGGTAATTATCATCGTTAATTAAATTTGTGGTAATTACCCCGCGACAAATTATGCCATAGATATTTCAATTAAATATCACAGTAACTTTTCTTTTAAATATTACATCTACATTTGAAAGAAACATTACCTCGTAATATCGCTTAGGCGGACATAGAACAGTCGCCGTAACGTTACTTTTACAGCACCGTGTACATGTAATGCAATATTACATGTAATATAGAAATATTAGCATAACATTTATTAAATGTTTTTTTGTTTAGTGGGATGGGTATTTATTGAGATTCCCTTTCTTGTCTAAGTTTTGCATGCCGGAACCATTCCATCAATGTATTTTCAAATTCTTGGTCAGTGATATTCACGTTTGTTCTTATCCCTTCTAAAAGCAAACATAATCCATAACAGTAACTAGTAGAAATTCATACACCATTACTTTGTTCTTACCTTTAATATAAATGATTATATTGTAATCTTTCAGTTTAATATTATGTTTTTGGCCAGTCCACGAACATTTTATTGCCAAACAATTTGTGAAAACGCTTTTAAGTGCTCTTTGCACACAATATTTTTTTCAGTTCCACCAACACGACTAATGAACTGGATGAATGCACATTTATTACAATCACTTTCTGTTAAATGTTCTTCAAATTCTTTCAATTGTTCATAGGTTTGTAAGGGAAGATCTAATAGTATTTTCTTTGCGTCCTCTGTAATTGGAGTGTCCACGATATCTCTCAATATGTAGCGCACTAAATGAGTAAATCTCTCACTTAAAATCCGTTGTTCTGCTAAAATCTTCAGTACATTTTTCAGAATTGTATGTGTTAAATCTACTCCCACTCCTAAAATTATGTTACCACATAAGTATGTTGGTAAACACAAAATTATTTTTATGTAACATTTGTTATTAAGATAAGAAATTTATGTACCTATAGATCTAACATGAGTGCAAAAAATAGATAAAATGTTATATAACTGGTCTAATAAAGTAACAATAATAAAGAACAAGAGAATTATATGTATGTATGTAATATTACAAAAACAAATAGTTCCTGAAATATCAATAATTCTTAATATTAATAATTTATGGCAATAAATTCGTAATTTAAGTACTTCTTACAATGCTGCAATATTGCAATATCGGAATTTTTAAGAACACATGGAGTCACTAATGTACGTCTAATTCATGTTTTAAATATACCTATGTATTTATACAAAAGTCATACCAATATTATATTCTTACCCGAAGTTCCTTTTTCAATAGATACATTTTTATTACATGAAGTACTTTCAATAATTTTGACCGCCTTTAAATCGCTCTCACATCAATTGTTCTTTCTTGGTCATTCACATCGCAAAATTCTAAAATGTTGTAGAGGTAGTTATGCTAAAAGTGGTTGTTAAATTATAAATAACATTACTGACTTTCCATCAATTTTTCAAAGTTTTAACTTGATACACTTTCTGTGTCAATTTTGAAATATTTAGAAGGACAAACATTATGAGTTAAAAATAAAAAGTTCATCTACCATGTATTTAGATTTCTTTACAGCAATATTAACTTACAAGGTACCTCTTTGTTGACACCTCTTTCACTGCTAGTATTAGAATCAGTAAATCTGAATCAGTACTAGGTACATTCGTTCTTTGCTTTTTTTGTTAATTTTCTTTTACGTTGGCCTTTTCCATAGCAAAGATGTGTTTCCGAATCCGATGTTTCTGCATATTGTTTTTCTCTTATCTTAGCTTCCTCAAATGTGGCTCCATAAAAACATAACAATATTATTTTTGAATGTATATAAAAGTAATGTATATTCATACTAATCTTACCAAAATTTCCTCTGATTTTCACTTGAAGCTGCTGCCATCCTTTCTCGGGAGATTTTTGTTTTTCAATAGATGACGTATGATTTTTTTGGGCTACTTACAGTAATAAATCTCATTACTTTTCACTATCCAAGTAGCAGGAACTACTCCAATACTATTTTTTTCATTTGGCTTTGTCGCCTCAAATTCTACTAAAGTAAATATCTGAAAGAAAGGACGATAATGTAAAGTAAAAAATAATATATGCTCTTATGCAACTTACCAAAATACGTTTATAAACAAAAGCTAGAGTTACAAAAGGTCAATCACAATGAATTATTGAAATTAAATATTCGTTATATTTTATATATTTCCATTCTATCTTGTCTATACTAATAACTAACGATTTTTCAGTAATATCTCTTATGCGAATACGGTTGAATGTTACTGATTTTACTGGCTGTTTAAAATATGAAGCTGCAACATTGACTTCTCTACACTCTATCTATCTATCGGGAAACCTGTGTATAAAAGAATAGAATTCAAACAATGTCTCTTTATATGGTGTTAAAATCCATTGTAGTTTCCATATTGGTGGTCTTAGGTCCCGACAAAATATTTTGCACCAACTGTACAAAAACGGTAATACATAATCAAAGTATATTACATTATTTTCTCATTAGATATATTTTTTTTATATCGTCATTAAGATTGATAATACTACTGTATGTGTATTATCAATATTAATGGCGATATAAAATTTCTTGCCAAATGAGTATCTTAATATGCATAAATTCACCAAAACAATAATGAAATATCAAACAAGTTTAAATCAACATATCCAATTATATATCTATACATTTTAAAATTTAAGATATTATTTAAGGCAGGTGCATTTATATGTTTGCCATGTGAGGCCACGTGGACGAAGAACGAATGCTGTATTTCACTCGCAGATGAACAATTATCATACCATAACTCTTTCACATCAGGCAACTACGCAGCTTGGCGTTACTAGTAATATTAACGATAATGTAAATAATATTATTTCTCGTAATCAAAATCACAATTTACCTATAGTATATATAGTATTTATGTCGTCATATTGAATAAATCGACTTAAAATTAACAGTTCAATACGAATTTTCAAATTAATAATTAAACATGCATAAGTTAAACCAAGAGAAGCATCATGCAACTACGTAAAAAATATTATTTGAATATTCATTTTTTATTATTATATCTAGTTAAAATAGTATTTACTTACTTGGGGTGATTCCACAGTAATATAGATTAATATAAACCACAGTAAGGTACAGTATCCAATAAGAAAAAGGTAATACAGATTATTACAGATGCACTGACGGAATGCGAGTCAAGAGCAGTGGTGCCAGGAGTAGAGAGTTGGAAATCCCCAGAAGCCCTTCTAAAAATTCCCTAGATTTCCCTAGACATTTTCTTTCGGATAATTTCCTCGATTTCTTTATTTTTTCCACTACTTTTGTTAATAATAATATAGAAAATACTTATAACTTTATTAACTTCTAATAACAAATTTAATTATAAACAAAAATAGGTATTTAATAAAAAGAAACTACTTATATAAATTTTTATGCGACATAAGTTCTAAATATTCTTTATGTACGTTAACAGATTGACAACAATTATCTTTATTGCTAGAAAATCTAATCACAGAAACTGCATTTAGAGCCTCGCCACTTAATGTATTTTCTTTTTGGTTTTAACGTCTGAGAATACTCTTTCAGTTTCTGCGTTGCTGTGTGGTAAACTCATGCACATTTTGGCCAATTTTACAACATTAATGAATTCATATTCATCTTGGAAATTTTTGCACGTGTCTAAAATATGCCAAAATTGCTCAACTGAATATTCCAAAAAAATCGTTTTCTGATCATCGTACTCGCTAAAATAAACAGCAATTTTCTTCCATTCAAAATCGATCTTATTCCCATCAACGCCATCAACAGATGCAAACTTACTCCACACTATATTAAGCGACTTTAAATTATCAGGTTTATGTGTACTCAGCGCAACGGCCGGTTTTTAAAAAAATAGGCAATCAAAAAAGGATCTGTCAGTGGCAAACGTGACTGTAAATCGGATGATGCTATCATCAGAAATTCTAATCAAGATTTTCGAATGGAAATTTGGATATCTTCAAGCAAATTTGTAAGTACAGAATTACATTCGTGTCCCAAATTTAAGTCAATAAAATTTGTAGGATCTTTACAGTTAATATTCAAGTCATTAATATGTTCCGGTTTAATAAAATGTGCAATTATGTTTCTAAAAATTTTTCTTGACTCAGATGACAAATTGTGAATTAACAACTTCTTGGCTTGAAATAAGCCATTAAAACTGTTGAAATAATTTAAAATATAGTTTCAAAATAGTAATATGGCTTTTGTACAAGTGATCAAAAATGAATTGTGCTATTTTGCTCTTGTCTTTTACAGTAGTCCGTCTAAAATAATGTATTAAAGCTTCCCAGTTGTAAAGAACCCTTTTTATAGCATGTTGCATGCTTAGCCATCTTGTGGCAGATATTTTCAAAATTTCTTTCTGAGCAGCATTAGAAATTAATTATATATATATAATTAATTAATAAAATATGCACCTATACAATTTACTAAATACCCAGAAATTGTCGTTGTTCGAGTGAGAACTTTAGCGTTAAGACTAATTTTTAAAAAATATATTGTGTAAAATTTCGAAGAGGGGGGATATTGAAATTGCGGGGTCGGCTATAAATCACGGCAATCAAGTCGATAGTCTTTCGCTTCGACGAAAAAAACACGAGAAAGAGGGACGGGATGACTTATGTGCAAATATTCCCGTGAATACCCTATGCTCGTATTTCAATTTGAAAAAAATACCCGCTTCTTACGTACTTATCAATTAGTTACCTACCTTGAGTTTTATACTTCATACAAATCTAACATTATAGTACACTAGATGGCACTGAGCAAAACAGAAGAAAAGTATAAAAAATCGAAAAATTTAGACAGAATAAAACTTGATTTGTTTTTTATTTTCTTCAAAGTTTGTCCAAAATTCCCTAAATTTTGAGTAAAATTCCCTTTTTCCCTATTTGATCAAGAAATCCCTAGATCTAGGGAAAAATTCCCTAACTTGGCACCACTGGTCAAGAGTCAAGTCAGACGTCAGTGCAGCACGATTTAACATGTTGACGCCGGCGTACTGTAAAAGGTTCTTCTTGCGCAGATGTGTATATCACATTACGAACATTACCATTTTGTGATTATGATACAGAAATATTTATTGCAATAAGTTCCTCACTATAGTAATAAATAATACAAGACCATTACTTTGAAATATTACTTTCATATATAATAATAGATATTACTTAAATGTTTTGTGATATTTTATGTTTAATATAAGGTACCTGTTATGATGCAAGAACATTATTTTAAATGTTACTTTCGTATACAGAAATAAATATTACATACATATCTTGGAATATTTGATGTTGAGTTGGTAATGATACAAAAACATTATTTCAGAATATTACTTTTATATAGACAAATAAATATTACATAAATATTTTGTAATATTACATGTTTAGTGGGTAATAATACATAAACATTATTTTCAAATATTGCTTTCATATACGCCAATAAATATTACATACATATTTTGGAATATTTGATGTTTAACTGGTAATGATACAAAAAGATTATTTCAAAATATTACTTTCATATAGACAAATAAATATTACATGAATATTTTGTAATATTACATGTTTAGTGGGTTAACAAATGAATATTTCACTTGCGAGTTCTAAGAAGAACTATTTTTTAAGAATATTAACAACAAATAACTATGTAAAATACGGAAATCGACAAAATCTTTGAACAAAACTGTCAGTAAACAAATTTTTGACAGAACGAGCTAAATGCGATTATTTTGCCGGTGTAAATGCACACTCGATTTCAACCAATCACAAACGTTTATTTTAAGCCCTATCTTTCCCAATGCTTTATTCTTAGACTGAATGGAGTATAGTTTACTTATATTCCTACTATTTAATTTTTCTTTCACCCACGTTTAATTGCAATTGTTTGAAATCTTCATGGATTTTATTGTGTTATATATGTAGAATTTTAGCCTTCATACTGGTTGAAGTGAGGTATATCACTTCATAAAAGTTAATTAGATACACACTTAAATGTACTTGGCTTTGACATTACTTATTTTATTATGGTTCGTTATTTTTATTTTATCTAGGCCTGAATCGTAACAACAATTGCCATGATACAAGTCTGAATGAATAATCATCAATTATTGTTGAGGATAGTACATACCCAACAAGTTATACAAACAAACTAATTCATAAGCAAGCAAAGATTTTATTAAAGGTTAGTACTTTGAACCTTTTTCAGCTTGTATAACTGCAATATCCATTGTCAATTATAAGATAAAATATATAGGAAAAATGACATTTCTTCGTTACATCGTCTTGCAATATGTATTTTAGAATAACATTTAACATCCACAATCACATCATCACTTATTTTTGGAATTTGAAAAATTAGTGTCGGTAGACTTATCATATCCCTTAATTCAAAATATTTTAAGATATTTAAATCTAAAGCAAAACGCCTACAAAATTGTAACAAACACGATTGGTGTAATTGGATAATTGCGTCACTTCCTTTAAGCTCCCATTGGCTTCTCTTTACTACTACGAGAAGACTGCTTTTACTACAACAAATTTAGCGGGAAAACTTAGGAATGGGCACATCCTACTGCCCAACCCCTCTGTTGGCTACCTACCCGAACTAACCTTCAGTTGTATAACTATAGTATTAATAAACAAGGCTAAAGTGATATCCCAATACCATTATGAAACGCATTTACTTTAAGTCCACCTTGAAGTCAGCTTTAACTCAAAGTAGACTTTGGTTAAAAGGACTTTGGCGCATGTATTATGAAACCGGGCGTTATAGAAATCATTCCAAGTGGATTACACGGAACGTTCTTAATGCCAAAAGTGTGTTGTCAATGTATTGCGATCTAAGTAGACAGTACCCGGTTTTTAGACCAATATTTCGCTAGTATAATAATAATGAGTGTTTGTTAAATTTTTTTTTTTTTTTGTATCTTATACCTTATTAGCGTTCTATACTTTTTGTTGCATTTCTTGCGAGTGACGCTGAACATTTATCTTGACTACTTTCGCGCGAAGTCAGGTCACGCCTAGAATTAATCTTTTGTTTACTGTTGGAATTACGTATAATTATTTGCTGCGGGATGTGGAATTTTTATCTAATTTATTTCTATTTAATTACCTCATGTAATTACGTGGTTTCCTTCATTTTTAATTAACTCAGGTTATTTTTCCTTCAATTTGCAGCGGTAGCGCCATCTCGTGTGTGTACCATTGGTTATGCTATTAGGAAGCATGAAGATTGTCCTTCCGTTTAATGTTGTTATATTCCTTACGTCGATGCATAATTATCTGCGATTATTTCTATTTAATTATTTCTTGTTTGGTTCTTATTAATCTGTCCCTTATCTTTTAAATATTTTGTGTAACAATTCACCTGCAACTTGCTGGATGTCGCCTTGACATCTTGTAACCCGGCCTCGTGTTCTTGTCTATTCATTCTTCCGTTATCGATCGAACTATTTAGTTGGATTAAACAAGCGATCCAATTACTTCATTCAGTGCTCACTGTATAATTAATGGACTGGATTTGTCTAATCACTGTACAAGTCGCACGTTAAAATCGTGGATGTTTAACAGTGGCAATATATTTTTGGTAGTTTCTTAGTTTTTTTGCTGCATTACGCAGGATTTAATTAGTTTGAAGTACATATATATATATGGATCGGTAAGATTTCTAACTTTTCGTAATTTCTTTCTAGTGATTAATGCTTGTTTCGAGTCTTTCTTTTTTTTAGCTATTTATTCTATGTCGTACTGTACACATTTTTGTACGAACACGTTTGTGGGTTCCGGAAGTATTGCCGCCATCACGTTAAACTTTCTTCTGCTAAGCACGTGGGCGTTTATATATATGGGAATATTTGGACCATCTTCCGCCCTTGTTGGCATATTTCCATCATTTTGGACCCGGAATTAAACTATTTCTTGTGAGGGTGCCTGTGGATCTGATGTCTGGAGTGGCTCAATTACACGGTCAAGATATGTATATAGATAATTGTTTTGATTGGAAATTTATTTATCTGTTTTGTTTTAAATTAATTTCATTGGCATAAGTTGCACTGTTACCTGTAATTTAAATTTCTTTAACGTTATAAGTGGATCTTAAGATTCGATAAGTTTTTTTTTTGTGTGCGATGCCAAACGGATCGGCTTGATTAAAGATTTCTAATTTAATTGACTTCAATAATTTTTGTTTTCATAAGTTTCATAGTTAGCTTATTTGTTTTTTTCAATACGCATATACAGTGTGCAATGTCTATAGAGGCATTAATGTAAAACGAGATCTCGTTCCACCTTAATTTCTTTTGTAAGTTATTTAATTAATCAGGATTTGAATGTATACAAGTTTTCTTTAAAAAAAAAGATTCAATCTTTCACATGTTCGCATTTACAGCTGATACATATCATCACTAGATGATTTTAAAGAGTCATTTAGAAGCATCTTATTGAAAATATTATTATACGTATGAGCGATTCAAATTAGACAAAATTGCCTCAAATATTTTATTTGATAGAAAAATAAATTCTATATAGAAGTATGATGACTGGCCACTCAATTGCCATTCCTTTCTCCTTGGTATGCAAGAAGAAATTTTTTATACATTTACTAGCGTGTGAATAACCCCACCATACAAAATATAAACATCTGGAGATGTTTTTTACATAATTCAACCCTCGCCTTGCATGGGCAAAACGCCGCCCTACGCGATAGTTACACCGGACAGCAGCTTATTTATTTCTTCGTCGCTACATATCGCCAACTGCAAATGTCTCGGTATGATACAAGTCTTCCTGTTGTCCCTGCCTGGCGGCAGCACTCGAGTTGGCCGGCAGCCAGGGACAACAAGAAGACGTGTATCATATCGAGACATTTGTGGTGTGGGTAGATGGAGCTAGACAATTTTCGCGTTTTGATCAACAAATTGGCGCACAACCAGTTCAAAGTAAATAAAATTGTAGACTAAAAATTACTTATGTCGTATTTTGATTTTAAATTCGACTTGCATATGTACTTTTTGTTTTGTTGTTGTTTTTTTCTTTTGTGTACCAGCTTTAGTTAGTATACATTAATCAAGTGTATGCATTTTTGTGGTTGTTTCTAAAATACATAACTTTTTTATGAAAATATATTAATACAAAAACTGACCTTGACATTATAAATGTATGCCTTTTGCATTGCTAACCCAAATCTGAGATTCTAAAATTACAAAATAAATCTAAAAAACGCCAAACGGCGATGCCTTACGGAGCCATAGTTTTCGATAGGTAAACGCTCCTTTTAAGTGTATCTTCATGAATGTATTTACCTATTCATCCACGTCAAAAGTCTGTTGCTGGAAAGATTGACTATTTCATTCATAATAAAGTTATAGCTCGACTTACTAATATTAGACAGAATTTATACTTTAGATTGCCAACCTTATTGTTGGGAGGACTGTACTTACCGAGTCGATTTTGCAGGTTAAACACTGGCGGTGGAAAAAGTGAATGAAAATGTTGCCAACTTGCCGACTGAATAAAATAAAAAGCGCTAAATCGCAATGTTTAAGTGAATTACGATTACTCTTTATTTGTAGCAGTGATAGGCAAACCGGAATAATTTCAATAATCGATTATTCATACTCACTGCTCCGATGATAATAATCGGATTATTATTAGTATACACTGCAAATGGCAGAGCCCTGATAATGATTTAGGACTATCTTTATATACAAATACGTATAGTCGTTGGTGCGGCTCTTAGCGAACATGTAACCTCTAAACGACTTGACCGATTGTGGTCATAGCTATGCTAGGATCCGATAGGTGGCGCTGTAGTTAAGTTATTAACAAATTCTATATTTATGCACCGGAATGATTCATATTCACAGTATACGTTGGTTTGATGCCAAAAAAGAAATTCTCAAGATCTGAACTCGATAGGTGGTGCTGTAGTCGAGTTGTTAATAAATTTTATATATATATAAACCAATAAAATAATAAACAAAATAGGTTTAGTTAAAAATACATGTATTTAATTTAATAGAATATTGACAATCTTATCAATTACTACATCTTTACTTCAACAAACATGAAAACACAATTATTGTACAAAAATGATTTACATAAATATAAGAATAAGTTCTTTGAACGACTTTAGTAATGTTTCTTTTTTTGCTTCAATACAACCGCGATATCTTAAATACATTAATTGTCGTGCAGCTTCATTCTTTTACATTGGGGCATGTTATTTTTATGATTAATGTCATATCAAGAATGTGCGCCAGCAATTCTTGAATATAAAAACTCTTACTTTTCTTTATTTAACAAATTATTTCTAATGCATTTGAGAATATTCAATGTGTCAATTACAAAATACAAAGGACTGCTACTATCTGTAAGGTGGTGGCTGTATGTAATTTTTATTTTAGGCGTGTCACTAAATAAAAATACGGCTTTTTTATTTACTGTGTGATTAATGATTATCGGACATCAGCCACAACACATCAAATCCTATACTGTGTGGACCTGTCATATTTTTTTCTGAGATGAATGTAATGTCTCACTTCTTAACTTATTTATGGGTAAGATATGCACAGCATCTTTATAAGGAGATTTTGAACTTGCAATCATAAAAGGACGAGCACTGGTAGCTAATGCTTCATTATTGTCAAATGTTCTTTTAAACGTGTCTCATTTGTAAGTAATAGAACAATCTTATGGTCTGGAGATAACAAGCTAGATTTTGCTGATAAATAGGACAGTATGTCTTCTGTGTTTTGCTCAAATTGTGAGTTACACTTACATTTACCGTTTCTTTCTAATATGTAGACTCCCTTGGCACTTTAAGCTTAATTGACGGTTTGAAAAATCTAAAAGCATATTGGGATATTGAATACTGTAACGAAATATGTATGAGGCAGACCGGGCGACGTTAAAAAAAGAGGTTGTAAATCATTTCGGCGCGACTGGTAGACATCATAAAGCAATAAATCATCCATTTTATATGTCGCACAAAAAAGAGGCAGACCGGGCGATGTTAAAAGGCAATGTAAACAGTGGTGAATCATGCAGGCTGCACGCCGTACGGCGTAGCAAGGGAAAAGACTAGAACGTTTCTCGATTTATGAAGAAGAATTCCCGTATCCTCTGGATCTTCGTATGTGTATATAAGGCGGCTGGGTCACCGATGGATGAGTAATTCCGGAATAAGAAGTAGCCGTCGCGCAGACCAGTAGAAATAAATAAATAGTTCTAAGTGGTAGCCGAACAGTGACATAAATATACGGACTTAAATATTAGTAATAGAAATAAATACGGTGCAGTTTTTATTATAGTGCAATAAAGACATAAATATTACCGTGTCATATAAATAGTAGTGGTAAATAAATACCTGCGTTAAATTAGATTGTAGTATTTTAAATGTGATACATTAGTTTTATATTTTTATATTGTTATATAATTTTAAGTGTATGAATATACAGACCGTTTTAAATAAATAAATTGCACGAGTTGTTAATTGCGAACCCGAAAACGTTACAATACAATTTGGTACACAACACTTGAACGGCATTTTACAATTAAGAACAAAAGCAATGTATTTAAGAATTAAAACAGCAATACCGTACTATAATATCATGCAGTATGATAATTAGGCGGCGTATTTCTAGTGATGAAACGCGCGTGGATTCATCAGCTGTTAGGCCTTCTTATATAAGGTGGTGCTGGTTTAATTACTTTGTAGAAGTTTCCAGATCTGACATGAGAATATGTAAGAAAGAGTTTCTTATCAGTACATGGATTGCAACACTCTCAAAACGGAATTCAGCTATTACAGCAGCAACTCAACAAAAGCTGCAAGATATGTGTTTTTCAATATGATAAAGAGATTATAAATCTAATGAAAAAAAAGCACTTACGGATTAATAATTTTAAAACGATCAATACTGGCAAAAGAAGTTTGAGAAAATTATTATTAACCAATAATTTAATACAAATCTATACTGAACCTGCTAAAGTGAACAAAAAAAAAGAATTAGTTCCTATTAAATACTAGAAGTAAGTCACAGTTTTCACAAAACAAAAGGTGCTTGAGAAATTGATCCCAACATGCCAGTTTTTCTAATTACAACACGGATGCAGATTTTGTTCTTGGCGAAGACTTTAGTTGACAATAATTTTAAGAACGTTTATTGTTAAACTTAGAATTATTATTTTTTTCTGTAACAGAAATGCAAGCACCATATTTTTGCAAATTAAAGCATTTAAAGGAATGTGTGAGTCGCTTTTACTAGGAATCTTGGTCAGTGTAAATCTATTTGAGTTTTTCTTTTTTATATAATGTCTCACTACTACTAAAGTTTGATTTGCCAAAATTAAAACATCAAGTGTGGCATATAGGCTTTCTACGTAAACGTCTTCAATTGAGGTGTATGCACAAGAGTTACATTGCTAATAAAATTACTTCAAATGTATATTTTTTATATGTCTTTCTAAATGATGTTTGATGTTTGTTTCAAATCCACACTTGTCACATTTATAATCAAATTGCTTCACATGGTTAATTTTTATATGTCTTTCTAAATAACTTTTGATGTTTGTTCCATATTGACAAGAGTCACATTTATAACCACATTCCTTCTGATGTTTAGTTTTATATGTCTTTTTAATTCAATTTTAAAGTTTGTTTTATATTGACAAGAGTCACAATTGTAATCAAATTGCTTCAAATGGTTAGTTTTTATATGTCTTTCTAAATAACTTTTGATGTTTGTTTTATATTGACAAGAGTCACAATTGTAATCAAATTGCTTCAAATGGTTAGTTTTTATATGTCTTTCTAAATAACTTTTGATGTTTGTTTTATATTGACAAGAGTCACAATTGTAATCAAATTGCTTCAAATGGTTAGTTTTTATATGTCTTTCTAAATAACTTTTGATGTTTGTTTTATATTGACAAGAGTCACAATTGTAATCAAATTGCTTCAAATGGTTAGTTTTTATATGTCTTTCTAAACTACTTTTCATGTTTGTTCCATATTCACAAGAATCACATTTATAATCAATTACCATCAAATGTTTAGTTTTTATATGTCTTTTTAATTCAATTTTGAAGTTTGTTCTATATTGACAAGAGTCACAATTGTAATCAAATTGCTTCAAATGGTTAGTTTTTATATGTCTTTCTAAATAACTTTTGATGTTTGTTCCATATTGACAAGAGTCACATTTATAACCACATTCCTTCTGATGTTTAGTTTTTTTATGTCTTTCTAAACTACTTTTCATGTTTGTTCCATATTCACAAGAATCACATTTATAATCGATTACCATCAAATGTTTAGTTTTTATATGTCTTTTTAATTCAATTTTGAAGTTTGTTCTATATTGACAAGAGTCACATTTGTAATCAAATTCCTTCAGATGGTTAGCTTTTATATGTATTTCTAAATGACTTTTGTCGTTTGTTCCAAATTCACAAGAGTCACATTTATAGGTAAATTGCTTCAAATGTTTCGCTTTTATATGTCTTTTTAAATGACTTTTAGGCGGCAGTCCCACTGATAAAGCGATGTCCACCGACGGTCATCGATTAAAATTAGGTTATGAGTAAAGTATCCGCAGCAGTCCGACTGCATCGATTAACGGCGATCGTTCAACAACAACCGGCATGCATCGGTTTATAATTTTCGACAGGTTCTAATTTTAGTTGATGATCGACGACTGGGCACATGCGCAGAAAGGCTGTTGATTGTGTTTTGGTTTATTTTTTTAAAATATAAACAGAAATATGAAACAATGGTTCTACTTTTGAAATTAAGATACGATAACATTGAATATTAATTCTATAATAATTGTAGAATTTTTCTGTATCATTTAAAAGTTGAGGGATTAAACGGTGAAATTCTAAATCCTCTCTATTTGCAAATATTTGACGTACCCACACTTTTCTATGCTTTTTACAGTTTTTCTTATACCAGTGGTAAGCTGTTATGCTTTCAGTATCAGAAGAAGAAGAATTAGTTGACATTTGTAATTAAAGAAGTAGGAAAAAGATCCTAGTTATGACGTCTGAGGTTATGTTTGTGTTTATAGTTTATGTCCTGCCAGTTTTGTTGAATGAAATTTTTGCGCGCGAAACTTAAATTTTGTTTGAATACTTTTCCCAGTGAGACCGTACCACAAAATTTTAGTCGATGTATGTCGATGTCAGTTACTGGCGCTCAATGGTTGTGTATGCAGTGGGACTGCCGCCTTAATGTTCGTTCCATATTCACAAGAATCACATTTATAATCAAATTGCTTCAAATGGTTAGTTTTTATATGTATCTCTAAATGACTTTTGTCGTTTGTTCCAAATTCACAAGAGTCACATTTATAGGTAAATTGCTTCAAATGTTTAGTGTTTACATGTTGCCCTAAAACTCGTTTGTATTTTGTTCGAAACACACACAGTGAACACTTAAATATTTTCATTGGATCTAGTGAGCTGGATTGTTCTACTTCTATATTTGTTTTGCTATAATCAGTCTTAGAATGTTCTTGATCGTCTTTTCCTACAACACAAGGGTGTGTATTTTTCACGTGCAGTCTAAGGAATCCTTTAGTCTTGAAACGTCTGCTACATATCCCACATTTATACATTTTCAATTTGTAATGCTGGTTGTTGGTGTGTTCCTTGAGATCTGCTTCATACTTCGTCCTGTACTTGCACTGCTCACATTTATATATTTTACGTGGGGTTCTCTTCCGTCCCTTCAATGCTGTTGTGGATTGGTGGATCGGTGGTGTCGGTAGAATGCACTTTCTGAAAATAAATAAATATTTCTAATCTATCAGGCTAAACAGTAAGGGCGGCATTAATTTTGCTAATGCTCTTTAATGAGGTAGATAAAGTCCCCGTCAGAAGTAAGGGTTCGCATTAATATAAAAGTTATTCTCACCATTGTCTTTGATTTGAATACTTTACTTGAACCCTTACCACTTTACACCATGTCGAGTATGGCTTCACATCATATTTCTTTCAATGTCCAGCTACAGTCAATATTATAAAAACAATTACATACTAAAATAAATTAATACGTTCAAATCTGTTTTTTTTTCCCAAATACTTTGTAACACATAAATACTGAAATTGTCGCGGTAATACGTAAAAAAAAATAATTAAGGAGTGAGTACAAAGGGTTAAGTAATAATAATAATAAAATTCATTAATTCTTGTGGCCACATAACTGGCAGAGAACACGCGAATGCAATAGAAATGTAAATATAGCAATACTTTCATTAAGATCCTGCAGTTTGGCTTATGAATATTTGAATCTGTTGAAGCCCACTCGTAACGCTTCTATATTTGCCAAGTATAGTAGTCAACAATCATCATTTTCAGTCATGATGTTGCTCATATCCATTAATTTGGTTACTTCTACAAGAAAATCAAACTAAAATGCAAACATTTTGCTACCCTCTTGCCATAAATAGGGGCAACTATGGTAAGTTATTCACTAAAACGCCTATCGAAAATGGCACCACCTCCCATTAGATACTTGATGAGCCTCCTGAGGGTGTTCTTACCTGAGATGAAGAAAAAGAAATTTCAAGGTATTCAGCCACACTCAGCAATAAAATATCCCACAAGATTCATAAACAAATATTTTAACGACCGAGAAAAAAACAAGAATCGACCGTAACATAATGAGATTTTGCTGATTCTGTTAAGCGAAAAATTCCCTAATAACCCATTTGGTAATAATCTTTAAAATCACACTGTATAAATATGCAATATGATTTGATCATATAGAGCCCAGTCAACCTTAATTACTGTTATTGACATTTGACTGACTTGACGTTTATTTTGTCTATTCTATATTTTTTTCTACTGAAATTATTCTATTACTACACATATTCAGTCGTTTCCTTAAATGCGTGCTACATATTTACTAAAATGAAAGTTATGGAGTGTACCATCAGGAACTATATCTAGTGTTTTCAACGGAAAAACATAGATGTTGTAGTCATAAATTTTCTTATCAGAAAATGAAAACTGAAATGTAGTATAAGGAAGATGGTTGCTAAATTGCCATAATTTTGTATTTTTAATATTTGCAGATATGCGAACAGGAACATTTTTTAAATTCAACTGAAAAACTTCCGGGCTGAAGTGAAGCAGCATTGGTACACTTTATCTGGTCACTAGTATTAACAATAAGTCTGAACATGTGAACTCTAAGATACTTGACTGCTAATTTAGTACAATTTTAACGAGGATATCAGAAAGAAAGTGGGCTTATTGTGAATATTTCTACATCATCAATTTCAGTTATGTAATTAGTTAGACTGCACCTATTGGATAAATAAAGTCGCTATAATTATAATTAAAATGCTGCAATTACTACCAATAATGCAAATTGCTATTGAAATGTACCAACTAGAAAGAGATTTAGCAAATTGTAATAGTGCCAAAGTGGAAAAAAGTACATCAAACATGTACAAAATACGAAAATTGAATGAGTTCAGAAAATATTACACTTTTAACCAGTGTTGTTTGGAAATATTCTAACTTTCTTTATTACAGTCGTATAGAGTGTAAATTAATTAAACAAATTTTAACAAACAAAAAAATGATTTAATCCGTGGCTGGGGGTGAACATAAAATTTAACAGCATGCCAAAACAATTGTACCCATGCAATTAAAATTGTTGTCGGATTTATGTCAACTACTTTTCTAAGCTTTTCTTATTGGGAAGTGTTTGTAACTACGATCATGATGATTGATCGGTACACAGACATACTCTATTTGGTTTATTTTCTAATATAAAATCTCACTGGGAAAACCGAAAATAATGTTTGAATTTATATAACTTGAAATTGAAGAATTCCTAATTTATATTTCATAAGTATAGTAAGTGTTTACATATATGCTTTTTTGTCGTTCACTAACAAAAAGTGAATTCGCTTTTTGTCGTCAACTCAAGGCTAAATGTGTTTGGGATGAGATGAATAAGGAGATTGTATTCTTGTTAAATATTAAAAATAGAAAATAGATCTTAATTCAAGTTCCCCAATATCGTCATCTGGTGTCGGTTAGTTAAACTTAAAAGATAACTTATAGCAAATCATAATTTTATTTTTCCTGGAGACATGTGGTTCAAATATAAAATGATGGTAAATTCTAAATCGTAGTGTCCTCTATTTTCCTTAAATGAACCAAAACTGATGGGCTACAATAAAACCTATCTCATGGGCTCTCTCTGTTTCTTTCTCTGTGGTTCAAGCTATAAATGCTCAGGATTTGTTGTCACGTTTGAATTTTATATAATTATACTACCTAAATCTAACGGGACCATATAACGGTACCCTAAACCGTGACAGACTAACTTACATCTATTTCTATGCATATAAAGACTTTCGTAACTGTGTAATTCTCTAAAATTACTAGCTGACCCGGCAAACGTTGTTTTGCCATATAAATTATTTCTAGCGAATATTTTGGTAGTCTAATAAAAAATAAGTAACTTATTGTAAGTGTGAGGGGATGTGGTATATGCCTGAAAGAGGAATGGAGCGCTGTGAACGATGACGGCTCATAAAAATAACAAAACACCAAACATTCATTTTTTGAATTCATTGTAGTTTTATTATCTTAACTAATAAATTTCTAGTTACATCTCTATCACAAATAATGACAATTAAAAAGAAAAACTTTATCAGTCTCTTAGTGCAATGGAGTGTACGATTATTTAGAGAGTCCATCTTCAGCCAACACAAACAAACTGGATGGTCTACCCACGCGAGAACATGCCACTTATAATTGTACGTGTGACAAACACGGTGTGCCCAAATCTAAGCCTCAAATAGACATCGTTTGGCCTTGATGAGAATATACTTAATGTGAGAGTTTCACTGAGAAAGTAGAATGATAAGTATAAGCGTCACTGCTACGATCGGCGACGCACAAACAATAATATTGGCCGAAAATGGTTTAGGCCCTAAACTTTAGTGAGTGAGAGAAAGCTTACTGTGTGAGAAAGACAGGAGACCGGCTTCGTTCGCATCCCTACTCTGTGCTGTTTACGTGGTGAGAAGTGACACCGGTAGACGCCTGGCGGGAATAACTGATCGAGTGGTAACTGATCAATTATCGACCGCCGAGAGTAGAAAATTATTAAAGTACTATCGCTATTAAAAAAAAATGAGGTGTGGCCACCACAAGACTTTCTTATACGTATGAGCGTTTCAAACTATACAATTTTAAGAATTTTTTCATACAAAACTTATTCAAAATCCTATTCTAAGTACTTTCATTTTCTTAATAAATCGCTATAGAATGCATACTTTGCAAGATATTCGAAGAAAAGTGCTACTCGCTAAGAATAAAAGTGCTACTTCCGGTCCGAATTTTGAAATTTCATGTATACAAAAAATATTGCGAATCCAATTCTAAATACTTTTGTACTCTTAATAAATATATATAGAATGCATAATTTACGACATATTTGCAAAAAATCGATATTCGGTAAGAGTAAAAGTGATACTTCTGGTCCGAATTTTGAAATCTTTCTTATACAAAAGATATTGGAAATTAAGTTCTAAATACTTTTATATTCATAGCGTACCTGTCTAAAAGGCATGACTTGCAAAATATTGGCAAAAAACTGATTTTTGATAAGAGTAAAAGACCTACTTCCGGTAGTAATTTCGAAAAACTTTTTAAATAAAATGGTTCCCAATTTTAATTTTAAGTACATATGAATTCTTTATAAATTTGTTTAAACTTAGTAGTTGACGAAATATTTGCAAAATTCGATTTTTTCACTGAAGTAAAGTACTACTTCCGGTCAACCGATTTTACTGAAAAACTAATCAGATCTCAAAAGGCAGATTATACACGTAAATATAAAATTTGGGATTGATATCTACAGTGGTTTGACCGCTATCGTGGTCACACACACAGACAGACAGACACACACAGAGACATTTTTTAAAAACCACTTTTTTGGTATCAGGGGACCTCAAAACGTGGACATCTGCAAAAATCTCAAGGTCGAAAATTTTCATCATCACAATACTTCCTTATACTACGTATAAGAAAGTAAAAAAATGAGGTGTGGCCACCACACGACTTTCTTATACGTATGAGCGTTTCAAACTATACAATTTTAAGAATTTTTTTATACAAAACTTATTCAAAATCCTATTCTAGGTACTTTCATTCGCTTAATAAATCGCTATAGAATGCATACTTTGCAAGATATTATTAAAAAATGAGGTGTGGCCACCACACGACTTTCTTATACGTATGAGCGTTTCAAACTATACAATTTTAAGAATTTTTTTATACAAAACTTATTCAAAATCCTATTCTAGGTACTTTCATTCGCTTAATAAATCGCTATAGAATGCAGACTTTGCAAGATATTATCATAAAAGTGCTCCTCGCTAAGAGTAAAAGTGCTACTTCCGGTCCGAATTTTGAAATTTCATATATACAAAAAATATTGCAAATCCAGTTCTAAATACTTTTGTACTCTTGATAAATATATATAGAATGCATAACTTACGACATATTTGCAAAAAATCGCTATTCGATAAGAGTAAAAGTGGTATTTCCGGTCTGAATTTTGAAATTTTTTTTATACAAAAGATATTGAAAATTATGTTTTAAATACTTTTATACCCGTAACGTACTTGTCCAAAAAGCATGACTTGCGAAATATTCGCAAAAAACTGATTTTCGATAAGAGTAAAAGACCTACTTCCGGTAGGAATTTCGAAAAACTTTTTAAATAAAATTATTCTCAATTTTAATTTTAAGTATATATGAATTCTTTATAAATTTGTTTAAACTTAGTAGTTGACGAAATATTCGCAAAATTCGATTTTTTCGCTGAAGTAAACTGCTACTTCCGGTCTACCGATTTTACTGAAAAACTATTCAGATCTCAAGAGGGAGATTATACACGCAAATACAAAATTTGGAATTGATATCTACAGCGGTTTGGCCGCTATCGTGGTCACACACACACACACACAGCCAGACACACAGACACACAGACATTTTTTAAAAACCACTTTTTCGGTATCAGGGGACTTCAAAACGTGGACATCTGCAAAAATCTCGAGGTCGAAAATTTTCATCATCACAATACTTCCTTATACTACGTATAAGAAAGTAAAAAGTGCTCCTCGCTAAGAGTAAAAGTGCTACTTCCGGTCCGAATTTTGAAATTTCATATATACAAAAAATATTGCAAATCCAGTTCTAAATACTTTTGTACTCTTGATAAATATATATAGAATGCATAACTTACGACATATTTGCAAAAAATCGCTATTCGATAAGAATAAAAGTGGTACTTCCGGTCTGAATATTGAAATTTTTTTTATACAAAAGATATTGAAAATTATGTTTTAAATACTTTTATACCCGTAACGTACTTGTCTAAAAAGCATGACTTGCGAAATATTCGCAAAAAACTGATTTTCGATAAGAGTAAAAGACCTACCTCCGGTAGGAATTTCGAAAAACTTTTTAAATAAAATTATTCTCAATTTTAATTTTAAGTATATATGAATTCTTTATAAATTTGTTTAAACTTAGTAGTTGACGAAATATTCGCAAAATTCGATTTTTTCGCTGAAGTAAACTGCTACTTCCGGTCTACCGATTTTACTGAAAAACTAATCAGATCTCAAGAGGGAGATTATACAGGTAAATACAAAATTTGGAATTGATATCTACAGCGGTTTGACCGCTATCGTGGTCACAGACACACAGACATTTTTTAAAAACCACTTTTTTGGTATCAGGGGACTTCAAAACGTGGACATCTGCAAAAATCTCGACGTCGAAAATTTTCATCATCACAATACTTCCTTATACTACGTATAAGAAAGTAAAAAATGAGGTGTGGCCACCACACGACTTTCTTATACGTATGAGCGTTTCAAACTATACAATTTTAAGAATTTTTTTATACAAAACTTATTCAAAATCCTATTCTAGGTACTTTCATTCGCTTAATAAATCGCTATAGAATGCATACTTTGCAAGATATTATCAAAAAAGTGCTCCTCGCTAAGAGTAAAAGTGCTACTTCCGGTCCGAATTTTGAAATTTCATATATACAAAAAATATTGCAAATCCAGTTCTAAATACTTTTGTACTCTTGATAAATATATATAGAATGCATAACTTACGACATATTTGCAAAAAATCGCTATTCGATAAGAGTAAAAGTGGTACTTCCGATCTGAATATTGAAATTTCTTTTATACAAAAGATATTGAAAATTATGTTTTAAATACTTTTATACCCGTAACGTACTTGCCTAAAAAGCATGACTTGCGAAATATTCGCAAAAAACTGATTTTCGATAAGAGTAAAAGACCTACTTCCGGTAGGAATTTCGAAAAACTTTTTAAATAAAATTATTCTCAATTTTAATTTTAAGTATATATGAATTCTTTATAAATTTGTTTAAACTTAGTAGTTGACGAAATATTCGCAAAATTCGATTTTTTCGCTGAAGTAAACTGCTACTTCCGGTCTACCGATTTTACTGAAAAACTAATCAGATCTCAAGAGGGAGATTATACACGTAAATACAAAATTTGGAATTGATATCTACAGCGGTTTGGCCGCTATCGTGGTCACACACACACAGAGACAGACAGACAGACATGTTTTAAAAACCACTTTTTCGGTATCAGGGGACTTCAAAACGTGGACATCTGCAAAAATCTCGAGGTCGAAAATTTTCATCATCACAATACTTCCTTATACTACGTAGAAAGTAAAATAGGGGTTGGTGGTAGAAGGGTGAAAATTTAGGGTTGTATGTATTTTTTAAAGCCGAATCATAAAAAAAAAGAGGTGTGGCCACCACACGACTTTCTTATACGTATGAAAGTGTTACTTCCGGTCCGAATTTTGAAATTTCATTTATACAAAAAATATTCCAAATCCAACTCTAAATACTTTTGTACTCTTCATAAATATACATAGAATGCATAATTTATGACATATTTGCAAAAAATCGTTATTCGGTAAGAGTAAAAGTGATACTTCCGGTCCGAATTTTGAAATTTTTTTATACAAAAAATATTGGAAATTAAGTTCTAAATACTTTTATATTCATAGCGTACCTGTCTAAAAAGCATGACTTGCGAAATATTCGCAAAAAACTGATTTTCGATAAGAGTAAAGGACCTACATCCGGTAGGAATTTCAAAAAACTTTTTAAATAAAATTTTTCTCAATTTTAATTCTAAGTATATATGAATTCCTTATAAATTTGTTTAAACTTAGTAGTTGACGAAATATTGGCAAAATTCGATTTTTTCGCTGAAGTAAACTGCTACTTCCGGTCTACCGATTTTACTGAAAAACTAATCAGTTCTCAAGAGGGAGATTAGACACGTAAATACAAAATTTGGAATTGATATCTACAGCGGTTTGACCGCTATCGTGGTCACACACACACACACACACACACACACACACACACACAGACAGACACACAGACACACAGACATTTTTTAAAAACCACTTTTTCGGTATCAGTGGACTTCAAAACGTGGACATCTGCAAAAATCTCGAGGTCGAAAATTTTCATCATCACAATACTTCCTTATACTACGTATAAGAAAGTAAAATAAAATACAAAATTTTGTCCAAAAAACAAACAAAAAATTTTTGGGGTGGACCACCCTTATCACTTATGGGTATGAAAATTAGTTTACGTCCTATTTTCAGACCTGCTGAATATACACACAAAATTTCATAAGAATCGGTCGAGCCGTTTCGGAGGAGTTTTGTGACAAACACTGTGACACGAGAGTTTTATATATCAGATTTAGTTTTAATTAATCTAAGACTATCTGTAGGCATGCCATGACCGGTATCAAAAATATGGATAAGAAAATTAAAAAAAGCCATCTTTTGCTGAAAACTATGATTTGAATCTGCTGTTATAATCTTGTTGACGTTGGTTTCTTTTCGGAAGTATCTATTTCTATGTTCTTATTATTTTTTATAACCAAAACATCTGAAAATGGTAGTTGGTCATTGTTTTCCCTTTCTAATGTGAAATTAATTGTAGTGAATTTCGAGTTTAATTCAAATAAGAAGTCATCCAAATCACAAAAGTCAACGTACCTAATCCATACTTTAGGGAAATACCGCGCGATCATTTAAATTCTAAATTAGAGCAGGCTGTGAAATTTAAATAAAGTTGGTATATAAGTACTATACTCCATTCACGTTAAGAAAACAGTGTTAGGTAAGATAGGCGATTATTTCTTGGATTCTGATTGGCTAATAGCCCAGGCAAATTTACTCCACACCTACACTTTCATCCCCTGGAGTCTTCAATTTTTTGAACTATGTGTAAAATTTCTTTTTAGTTTTCAAATAAAAAGATATGATAAAAAATGTATCGCATAATATTTGTTAATGTATTTGTATGTCAAAAATTTCTGACAGTTGATGTTACAGACAAAAATTTTTCGGTGTGATACGGTCGCCGATCGCAGCGTTAACTACTGTTTTCTTAAAATGAATGGACTATAATTTACAATTTGAATTGTCAAAGTGACGTTTCATTTGATTTAAATCGATTACACATAAGATTCACAAATGTCACAAAGTATAACATAACCGCAAATTTCAATTAATCAATAATTGACATTCTGGACAACCTAATAAAAAAAATCCCGCCTGCTATAATTTAGAATTTAAATGATCGCGTGGTACTTAGAGTTCCTTTCAAATTCAGTTTCAAAGTGACTCATGAATAAATTCGCTATAAATGGAGACAAGCTGTTGCCCACCCATTGCTGTACCCTGTCGCTGTTCATACAAGTTGCCTTCAAACCAGTGGCGGCTCGTGAGATTTCTGATAGGGTGGGCAAGTCGAATGGGACATTTTGAATAAGGTATTCTACATCTATTAAAATTTATTGGAGCTCTATATTGGTCGGAATAATTTCCTAAAGCAAATATACCGTTCAGCAAGAACCTCGTGAAGGTCTAGAGCTATATCTTACCAGCAGAGGAAGGGGGAGGTTATTGTTAGTACGCGAAAAACAGTTAGCAAAATAAGTACATATTAACAAAAATAAAACAATATTTTCTTAACAAAACCAAATAATAACAATATAAAATGCAAAATTCGTTAATAAAACGGAAAAAGAAATTCTCAAACAATATGTGCAAGTAAATAAAATATTCAACAACAAATAAATTAACCATAATATTCTATTAAAAGAAGACATACACGGACCTTAACTAATTTATGTACTGGTGATGTGTTTGTAGTTTAACTCAATTCGTCTATTTTTTTGTAGCGCAAAGTCATCTACAATTTTTTCATAAAACTGAGTTGATTCATGATTTTCCTGAAGATATTTGACTAAATTTCGATAGCAATCTTTAATAAGTGACATAATCTTGACTGGCTCATAGAACTCCTAGCAAAAGTTTTTACTCTTTTCAATGTCGAAAAGCTTCTTTCTACGGACGCCGATGTGGAAGGCAGACACAAAGCAATACACAACAATTTATGTATTTCCGAAACATCATTTTGTAGATCATTTGAAAAAATAAAATTTAAAATATCAACACAATTTGACGAATCTCCTAATATATCAGCATCAGTATACCAAACGCGCAGCTGGCTTTGCAATTTTGGTTTATCAAACAAATTCTTGTAGGTAAGTCTTTAATAGCGAATCAACCAACTGTTGAGGAAATGTACTTTTGAAAGTTATAAATTTGTTTTTATCTAAAAAATCTAAAGAAGCCATATCCTTGAACCTGACCTCTATTTGATTAATTATTGTGTCAATAATTTAATTGAAAACTCTTTTGAAATAGGTACATTTTTGGATCGTCCATTCCATCATAATCGGATGTACGTTTTGTTAACATGATAGGTGGTTCGGAAATACTGCAAACGGTGTTATATATATTGTCAAAATAATTCTGATCATTTCTAGTTCTTTAAACTTAGTTGCAAACTTTCGATTCTCTTCTTACAGTATGCTATGTTTGAAGATTTAGATTGAACAATATCGAAAATCAACTCTGTTTGCTCAAAAATAATACTGAAAGTGTAAAGTAAAATTAAAAAACTAAAATTCTTCAACATTTTTTTAAATCCAATCGATTCTCTAATTGCCTCACAATCTCTAGTAAAAGCCGCAGAATTAATAATTCTTTCAAAAACATTAAACAATTTTACTCTTTGTTGGATAACAATATCAAGACGCGATTTGAAATTCCATCCAGTGTCGGATCCGCTAGGTATTCTTCGCGCACCTAATTGATCTAAAAGATTTGTTCTTTTCGCAGATTTTGAAAAAAATGCAGGTAACCCACTAAGACTTGCAAAAAAAAATTCTACATTTTTTAATTTTGGTTGAGGCATCTTGCAATATGAGATTTAACCTGTGAGCATAACAGTGGGTAAACAGTGCTTGAGGAGCTATCTGTTTAATTTTTGATTGTAACCCATTTAATTCACCAGCCATTACAGAAGCCCCGTCATAAGTTTGACCAACTTTCGAAAGCAACGAGGCTAATTCCTTGAAATTTCCTTGATTCAGAGAATCTTGTGATTCATCATGCCCACGAAAGGCTTGTTCTTGCGTTGCTAAATAAATAACCATATCAACATATAACATAACGAGATCGTTAAACAAAACACAGAAATAATAACAAATGGATAAAGACCTGAATGAATACAGAGTTCAAAAATTTTCGAAAAATTTGAAAGGATTGCAATGGGCCTGTAGTTTGTGATAACTGTCTGATCACCAGTCTTGAAGACGGGCGTAATTCTGGCAATTTTCCAGACGTCAGGAAAAATACACATTTCGTAATGCGCATAGGTCTAGGCGATGTATGCACCTGGTTTCTCCCAGCAAGCCGAGAGACAGCAACAGCGCTCACCACTGACAGGTGGCCTAATATTTTCTAAGCAAAGTGCAGGTCCGGAACAGAGCCAGTGCTGCCGGAATCCGTCATCTCAGCGGCACCATAGACCATCAAATTGTACTTCCTTGTTTCACGATCCTGAACCTCCCGCACAATTATCTCCACAGACTCATCGGCCAACTCAGCAGACTCCCGTGCGCACAGTTCAGATACCTCTCTCCTGAGTTCAACCATCTCATTCTTCAGATCAGATATCTGACCACAGAAATCTACAATTGACGCATTAAGACTAGCCAAATCACCACCAAGCCTGCCACACCCACTGGATAACCAGGCAAAGCTTGACTTCGACTTCAATAGGTGCACCTCAGTAATGCCAACCCCAACACACTCGTGGTTGAAGACCTTCCTGCATATGGAACAGTATAAAACTTCATGTTCTTCCTACAATGAGTACAGGAGACTGACGGTGCCATAGTAAGAATAAGAAATATTAAAAACTGGAAAATACAGGGAGACAATGCTTCACAGCGCGGGGCCTATCGCGCTGACTGAATCAGACAAACAAGAGGGCCACTAAATAAAGGTTAAAAAAACAGAGGAAAGAATAAGGGTAATGAAATGAACAACAAAATAAAAGGAAACACCTGTATAGTATACAATAATAACCGAACCGAGATACTACGCGCACAAAAATTGTATGCAAAGTAATCGTGCAAAAAGTTGTTACAAAAATTCCAGTGGATACAAATAAATACCAGCACTTTTATATGTAATCGACGATTACGCGTTAATAAACCAGTGTACGAAATACAAAGCTAACCCACGATAATGATAACAATTTTACGAACAGTTTGATATAAAATCGGTATTTGTACTCACAGAATGCTCCGCAGAAAAACAATAATAACAGGAACACACATAAAACGTGTCACTCTTACTTTAATAGAAAATTCGGTGATTTCCACGATGTTTCTATGAAACTGACATCAGTCCTCGTGTAAATAATTTTAGATTTAGACAGTTAGTCTGTAACGGTTTAGGGTACCGTTATATGGTCCCGTTAGATATAGGTAGTATAATTATATAAAATTCAAACGTGACAACAAATCCTGAGCATTTATAGCTTGAACCCATTGAATATTACAGAGATATAACTAATAATAATAATAATGAAGGAGCTTCAACACCAAAATAACTGAGGTATTTACATTATTCGCTCGCCTACTTATTTCAGTTCAAAGTTTAAAATACTAAACTGCTTGGTAAGAAAACATCATTTCTGTCACACTCTTCTCATGTATAATCATATAAGGAGCAATTGTACCTGGCATTCCTCTCGCAGCAGAAGGCCATGTGATGTTCCAAATATTCCATGAGATACAAGTGGATTTTGCAAAATGGGCACTGCTTGAGCTCTGGAATTGCGTGAAAAACACAACAATTAAAATTACAATAGAAAAATCAATATAGACAAATCCGCAAACATCAAAATGCGATATTTACAATACCTTCAATTGAGAAGATTCCAGTTTTATCCTCAACACAAAGGGTTTTATGTTTGGCTAAATGCGATTTCGAGCTCAATCCAAGGCAGCAAAATGTGCAGGCAAATATGTCCTTAGTGGCTTGCTTCGTAGTGGTATCAAAATCCAGTCTGACAATTTTATTCAGGTTGTTTCCGTATTCCTCACCAAAATACACCAATAATTCTTCACTGGCATGGATTGGACGAGTGCTTTGATAATATATAATATCTTCAAATTGAGAGACACTCAAGTTTTGTTCAGAAGTATTCCTGGCAGGATTAACGTACTGCATCCAATTCAAATGCTTCGATTTATTTTTGTCCAAAACAAATATCTCACCTTTCAATTCCCAGGGACATTCTGTTGCGGTGAGTCCAGTGAAAGGACCAAATTTTACACCTTCAGGAATAATTCTTAAGGCATATATTCCGATTTGTCCCAAACAATCTTGAATTTCTAGAATATCATTTGGGATATCTTTTCGTGCTCCCTTATCTGCATTATTCAAAGCATGTTTGTTTAAAATATGGACAAGCATTCTACATTCAATGCAATAGTCTATGTAATAAGCTTCACAATCTTCACAGTCTGTTGGCCAAATATATACAGATTAAGAATCATAGCATTTACTATGGTGAGTTTTTAAATACATTCAGAGTGATGAAACATATATTTATACTGTTCTTAAAATAGCCAAATAATATGCTACATAAGGATGTTTGAGATTTAATTGGCAATTGTTAAACTTCAGTATTTGAGACAAAACAGGTTCGAAAATCGAACTATTACAGCTTGGTGTTTGTAATGGAATGAGATGTTGTTCTTCGATAAGCAGTACAAATACTAAATGCACTTCAACTTTTCTGTGTTAGGGTCGTATTTTATTTACATTACATTACTTACTTATAGTAAGTCAAGTTATATTAAGAAAACAATGTTTGTAAATATGATTTTGATAAAAAATTTAATTTATTCTCAAAGAACAGCAATAGTTGACAGTGATGCACACAAATCATATTAAAATACAAGTAAAACACTGAATAATATATATGCACATATGTGTAAACAGAAGGCTTACGTTGTGCAGAATTCAAAAATGTAGGTTTCATGGTAAGTGTTGTGTATCATAGATGGCTCTGTCATGCAGTACACGGAGTTAGTAATAAGTTAATAATAGCTGTAACATGATGTCAAAAAGATATACTAACGTTTAATAAAGATATATATTTAAACAACCAGTCTTATATTAATATAGACAAATATAAAACATGGCGCTGGTCTTTTCGTTTGTTTTAAAAGTGTACACCGTTGTACACCAACTACACATTTTTAATGATTGTTCATTCGTTTGTTGTTGTGCGTAAAGTGTGCACTACATTTATGTCATAACACACATTCGTTTGTTTGAGTGTTTTTAATTTTTGGGTGAAAAAGTGTACAATTTATACACCTGGTTTGAAGCCGGTGGAAAAGGTGGCCACTCGTGGAGCATGCGCAATAAGTTTTATCACGTATTATAGAAACCAAAATAAGAATAGGTTAAGTAAAACGGTACGAATCGATTTTTGTTTTAATTCTGCCAGTATTTATTTTTGTTTTATTATTTTTTTATCAATGAAAATGGAGGAACTTTGAGAAATAAAATTCATTATAGAAGGCGTTGTGATCTCGTTAAGAGATCATGTAGAAGTAATAGATCGACATAGAAACGGTATAATAAGTCTTTCGATTATCACTGCGGTATTCTACTACTATTGAATAATTTTTTCAGATGACCAGTTTGCAATACAATTCTTCCATAAAGCATTACGTGAGGATAAAATAATTCCCTACGGATTACGAGGTGACCCAGAAATTTTAGAAATTACGAGAATATCTGAGACCCATGAAACAGAAGTTGTAGAAGTTTTGCATCAAAATAATACAGAAAGTAAATTCTTGTTTCTTTATACATATTAAAAGGTTGTCTTTTTTTTCATTTTAACATTGCAAGAACATTTCAAGTGTTGGACAGTTAGCTAGTAAGTCTTATAATAAAATTTAAATAACATAACTAAATGCCAACATTAGCTGTTCCAAAATAGTTCAAGTAGAAATGCAAAACTATTAATTTATTGTCTTAGATACTTTCAAAAACACCTGGACTTATGAAGCCACAAAATTCCTCTTATCGTTATACAAGGAATATATTGGCAATATTGGAAAAACAATAAAACTGAAAAATAATAAATTGCTATGGAAATTGATTGAAAGTAAGATGAGAGAGAAAGGATTTACTTTTAGCAATATACAAATAGAAAATCGATATAAAACCCTAGATAGAAGATGTAAATGCAAATAATAAGCGAAGTTGCAGGGGAAAACTTAAATGTTCATTTGAACAGTATGTGTGTTTTACTATCAGTGTTTTGAAAATACTTACCATTTTTTTTCCAGAGAATTAGTTGGAATAAACTCCGAGAGAAGGTCTGTTTTCCCTGAATTTTTATCAGATTCCGAAGGTGGTGGACAAAGGAGGGAAGACATTATTCAGAAAATAAATGTGAAAGAAGTAGTAGAAGCTGAGGGTGCATTAAATACTGAAAGAAACACTGATGACATAGAAGATATTCCAGCAACTACGAAGAAAAGAAACCCAAGAAGAAAACCCTCACAGTCAATATTGCAAGAGCTAATAAAGATTCGAGAATTACAAGAAAAAGAAAATTCTAGGATCACCGAAGAGGGTAGGAAACGGGAAGAATTTATGAATAATATCCTTAAGCTAGAAGAAGCAAAATTAAAAGCATACAAAGGAAGGACTGACATTTTAAAAGAATTATCTTAAATAAATTTATTAATTGTGATATATGAGTGCCATTTATTTGAAGTGAATTGTTTTTTAGTTTATTTAATTATGTTTCATTATATGTCAAATGATAATACTTTTTTATTTTTGTTATGTAAATTGTAGTTTATTTGGAATATTTATTTATATTACAATAAATTTGTTATATTAATGTTGCTGCAATGGTGTCTCTTTTTTGTTCTCCTGCTATCGAATCCTCCACTTCGTTGGGTATGTCGTCATGTTCTGCATACATAGATTATATAACACACAACAAGCACGTATAAAGTGGCATAAATATTCAATGCCTTTTAATTTACAATAATAGAGCTGTCTAAATCTTTGTTTAAGAATGCCAAAAGTGTGCTCTATATCCACCCTTGCCTGAGACAGCTTCTGGTTAAATAACTTTTGGTTGTGTGTCAAATGACCATTATCACAGTAGGGACATAATATTTTTGAAATAAAGAAATTATATTTGCTATATCAGCATCACTTTCGTGAGGATCCAATATATTTAAAATGTCCAGTATGCCAGTATAGTATCATATATGAGCCTCTTTGTGAAAGTTCATTTTCGTTACATTCACACATATAGCCCGCCATTATGTATAGGTACACAGTATAGAATTAAAAAAAGGCTTTATGAAGTGTACAACTAAACCACTCACAAAACTTTTCTAACAAATACACTCACTTTTAAACTTACGCCGCCCGCCACATACGAGTGTTCATGGTGTAATACACCGAAAATCAGCTGTTTTTTAGTGTATTTTAATTGTAGTGTATTGTAACACGAACTACAGTACACCGAAAAACAAACGAAAGAACCTAATAAGTGTGAGAATATAAGTGTAAGAATAAAAACAAAAAAGTAATAAAAGGGCTAATAAGAAGTGCCACACCCATATTAACCTGGAAGGTCTAACATAATATAATATTAATAAAGTAAAATGGAGTCATCATATAGAATCCCGAAACCATTAGAAATTAATGAAAATTTATGCACAAATTGGAAAAAATTTCAACAGCAGTATAATATATATTTAACGGCATCTGGTCATGATGATTCAGAAAAAAAGACGAAGGCGGCCATTTTACTTAATTTTCTAGAAGAAGGATTGGAACTGTTTAATACGTTTAATTTATCGTTGACGGATCAACAAGACCCAGTAAAAATAGTAGATGCGTTTGATAAATATATTTCACCCAGGAAAAATATAATATACGATCGTTATTTATTCTACAGCCGTAATCAAGCGGAGGGAGAAAACTTCGATAATTTTTTAACAGATATTAAAAAATTATTAGTATCATGTGAATTTAAAGAAGAAAAAGATGATATGCTAAGAGATCGTATCGTTTTAGGTATAAAAAGCTCTGAAATAAAAGAGAGATTATTAAGAACACATGATTTATCATTGTCAACTGCTATTAATATATGCAGATCATCAGAAATTAGTCGGAGTCAAGTTCAAAGTCTACAAAGTGAGAAAACAATTGAAGTAGTTAAAAAGAAAATACAAAGGAGTAACCAAAGTAATAATGACAATGGAATTTATTTATGTAAAAAGTGCAACACAAAACATGAACCAAGAAAATGTCCAGCATATGGAAAGGTGTGCCGAAACTGCAATAAACCGAATCATTATGCAGTGGGATGTAAACTAAAAACAAATAAAAGAAAATATGTTCGTGAAGTCAATGTGCCCAGTACAGAAAATATAGAAAATACAGATGTCCAAGTAGAAAGCCTGTTTGTGAATATAAATGAAATAAACTCTGAAGCAAGGGACACATGGAAAGAAGAATTAATATTAGAAAATAAATTTAAAATTAAATTTAAGTTAGATACAGGGTCTCAGGTAAATTTAATACCTTTACATATATATAATAAATGTAAATTTGATAAATATGTTCAGAATACTAATGTTAAATTGCATGCATTTGGTGGGTTCCCAATAGAACCATTATTTGCAGTAAATTTGGTAACAAAAGTAGGTAATAATCTGGATAATGTAGAATATATTATAGTGAATTTGGATAATACAGAACCAATTTTAGGGTTAAGTAGCTGTATTAAACTAAATTTAATTAATAAGAGAGCCAGTATTAATGAATTAAGTATTAATGATAGTAAAATTAATTTTATTAATAATAATAAAATAATATTTGAAGGGTTAGGCGTATTTCCAGATAAATATAAAATTAAAATTAATGAAAATGTTGAAGGTGTTATAAGACAACCTAGAAGGTTACCACAAACTTTAATGAATAAATTAAAATGTGAATTAGAAAATTTAAGTAAGAGTAATGTTATAGAAAAAGTAGATACACCTAAAAAGTGGTCGAGTAATTTAGTATTAGTAGAAAAGCCCAATAATAGTTTACGTTTGTGCCTAGATCCTATAGATCTAAATAAAGCTATAAGTAGAGATTATTATTTAATACCGAAAATAGATGATATCAGAACAAAATTATTAAATAAAAAGTATTTCACAGTACTTGATATCAAGCAGGGATTTTGGCATATTAAATTAGATGAGGAATCTACTGATTTGTGTACATTCACAACACCATTTGGGTATTATAAATTCAATAGACTTCCGTTTGGCTTGTCTTGTGCCCCTGAGGCATTTATAAAGTTAAACCAAAAATATTTTGAAGACATAGATAGTAAAGATGTAGTAATTTACTTTGATGACATCTTAATAGCAACTAAAACAGAAGAAAAGCATGATTTATTATTAAAAAAGTTAGTTGAAAGGGCAAAAAAATATAATGTGAGATTTAATAAAGATAAATTGCAATACAAAGTCAAAGAAGTAAAATTTTTAGGTCATGTATTTAGTGAATCTGGGATGAAATTAGATGCTGATCAGGTAAAGTCACTATTAGAATTAAAAGAACCCCAGAATGTGAAAGAATTACAACGAATCTTAGGAATGATAAACTTTTTAAGAGATTTTATTCCTAATATGTCTAGCATTACTAGTCCGTTAAGAGAGTTATTAAAAAATAATGTAATTTGGTCATGGGAAAAAAGACATTCAGAAGCTTTAACTAAATTAAAACAATTAATAGCAAACTCTCCTATTTTATATCAATTTGATCCTAATAAACAAATATTAATACAATGTGATGCATCGAAAGATGGATTAGGATGTGTTCTTTTGCAGGAGGGTAAACCGATTTCATTTGCTTCAAGATCTTTAAATAATAATGAGGTTGGTTATGCTCAAATTGAGAAAGAACTTTTAAGTTTAGTTTTTGCTTGTAAAAAATTTCACTATTATATTTATGGACATAAAATTATGGCTCAAACAGATCATAAGCCATTAATTAGTATAATGAACAAGGAGATTAATAAAATTCCTAATAACAGATTACAAAAAATGAGATTAAAATTACTTAATTATAATATAGACCTATCATACTTACCTGGTAGGAAGATGATCGTAGCAGACCTATTGTCTAGAAATTATTTAAATACTACCTGTTACGATGATCTAGACTTAACTAGTATAGTACATTGCATTAACAGATATGACGCATCATACAATAAATTGTACGATATTAAAAAACATACTGAATTAGACCCTATTTTAAAACAAGTTTGTGAGTATTATTACACAAACTGGCCAAAAAATAAGAAACTTATTAATTCAGAATTGCGTTATTACTATAATATTAGAAATGAAATTATTGTTGAAGATGGTATTGTGTATTATGGTCACAGAATAATAATTCCAAAGTCTTTACAATTACAAATTTTGGGACTGCTACACGAAAGCCATATAGGCGTAGTAAAAAGTAAATTAAGAGCCAAAAATTTATTCTATTGGCCTGGTTTTTGTAATGATATAGAATGTTATATCGGCAGGTGTGGAATTTGTGAACAGTTTAATAGTAATAACAAAAAAGAACCTTTATTACCACATGAAATACCAAATTTACCATATAATAAAATTGGTGCAGATGTTTTAACATTTGCCAATGATGATTATTTAGTAGTAATAGACTATTACTCAAGATGGATTGACGTTAAAAAACTAAAGTCTAAAACTAGTTGTGAATTAATTAATGAATTCAGAGAAATCTTTAGTATACATGGCATTCCTAAAATAATTATTGCGGACAATATGCCATTTAATTCATTTGAATTTAATCAATTTGCCAATAATTGGAATTTTAAAATTATCACATCAAGTCCAAGATACCCCCGAAGTAATGGCCTTGCCGAAAAAGCAGTTCATATAGTAAAACAAATGTTACGTAAAAATACATTGGAAGGTAAAGATATAACTGTATCTCTATTAGAATATCGTACTACAGAAATACCAGAATTAAAGGCATCACCATCTTAATTATTAATGAGTCGGGTATTACGCTCAAAATTACCTGTTAGTGACTTTCATTTAAAACCCAAAATTGAAAACGATGTCAAAAACAGACTTTTAAGAAATCAAGCCAAATACAAAACTTATCATGATAAAACAGCAAAGAGAAATATCAAATTCAATGTTAATGATAGTGTGATGATAAGATACAATAATACATGGATCAGAGGTAAAATTATAGGACTACATAGTTCGCCAAGGTCTTATATTGTAAAAGATCAGAATAATAGAATATTACGTAGGAATAGTTACCACTTAAGAAAAACTTTTAATGAACCTGTAAATCGTTATGATTATGATTATAGTAATGATTATGATTATAATGTTGATGATAATATAACTAATAATCAAATGTCTGCAGCGACTGAATCATCCGTGCGCACAAAGTCAGGTAGAATCATTAAGAGACCATCACGATTTGATAATTAAAATAAAAATAAGCATTGTAAAAAGGGGAGATGTTGTGTATCATAGATGGCTCTGTCATGCAGTACACGGAGTTAGTAATAAGTTAATAATGGCTGTAACATGATGTCAAAAAGATATACTAACGTTTAATAAAGATATATATTTAAACAACCAGTCTTATATTAATATAGACAAATATAAAACAGTAAGCATGTGGGTAGATAATATCAATTTTTCATCGTAAAAAAAACATATTTCTAAGTTAAAAATCCTGACAAAGAATCCAACACTTTACAATTCTGTAGAACATAAGCTTTCTATTTACATATTGTTTTGGTTTTAATTGTTTTATTTATTATAACTCAACTCACATACAATATACAATACAATTTAAAATTGACAGCTTAGGATTCCATGTCTATATATTGTAATAGGGTGTTTAGTTACCCTTACAATGCCCTAATTTGCGTGGCCAAGATGTAATAGTGAATGGAGAGCTAATGAGACTTAGAGCGCTTTATTTACTTTATCCAAAAAAAACTGCTAAACACAATAATATACTGAACTATTTACTTAGTCTGACGTTGACTGGCTAATGTCCCTAATTGATTATTTAATTACTTTTCAATTATAACTTGGCCGGCTAGCTAAAGGGGGTTGCATTCTATAAAAACGGAGATAAATTATATATTTAGTTTATGTATCATTTAGTATCTCAAAAATTATCCTAATAGATAAATACAACGTTATTAATAATTCAAAAATTTCGCGGCATTCAACGTATGACTGCGCAAGATCGGGATAGACTTTATCCAAGAGGTGGAACAAACACTGAATTACGCGCGAAGTCGCTATAACTATTGTGTACGTGTAAATGTTGAAGTGACCAAAACGAAATTTAAAAGTTATGTGTTTATCTAGGTGGGTGATATCTAAGTGACTCTAATTGTGTTATCTACAGGGCGTTAAGGAGGTTCGAGATTTGATTTACCTTAGTCCGGGATACCATACTTTCCAGTTGTCGTGTGACGATCTTGAAGAATCTAACCTGTAAGGCCTACTTGGAGTAACAGCTCTAATGCTGGAGCTCCAAACAGAATATGTGTACCTCTTATAAATGAAGAATGGGTTTTAACAGTGATGAAAACAAACACTTTATACATGAAAACAACAGATCTGAATTTATTTAAAACATATCAATGAACTTCTACAACAATGAAAGATTACGAGAAATAGATAAACAGATCCCATAAACAGGATGACAATCAACAATGTCTATAAAATTTTGATATCAATCAATACACTTTTGTTGTGTACATGAACAGCAGTTATTTAGGCAAAAGTTCTACTAATTTGAAATATTGAAATCAAGGCAAAGTATATGAGTTTGACCCTTATGTACAAACTATTAAAATGGATTGCATAACAATGAGATAGGATAAAATTTAAATGTAAGTATATTCTGATATTTAAATAAGCATTATATTGTTTGAAATTTTAAATTGATTTTCCAAGTTTTACATTAGCTATATTTCAAGATTTGAATTTAATTAATTTATAGAAATGATCGAATTAAAAGATGTTGCACAAATGTGACATAGATTTAGATTTGACCCAAATTTGTGTCAAGAAAAAGGTGCATATACTAATAAACAGACTTGGTACCTTCTGTGTACTAATTCCTTGTATTGTTTAAGGACAGGTATTTCGTCCAAAGGGGTGTGGTTTTCCCGTCGTTGCAGCTCGTGTCCTAGTTCTACGTGGGCCTCACAGTTATCTGGTAAGTCGGCGTACGGTATGTCCTTGACCTCGTTCGGTAAAGTTTAAGGCGGGTCAGTAATATCTCCAATGTTTCTGGTTATGTTGCAGCTTGAGATTGATTCGTCTCACCCTACTGATGTCTAGCTCGAACGTCTTCAATTGGTGACCTTCTAACTCGCACGTGGAAATGACTCAGCAGACAATTTATGGCTTAATTGAATGTATCACAACTTTGACGGCGACTGGATATCGATATGAATCGATAATGAATATTAATGCGTCAATCACTAATGAAAATTGAAATCGAATGCGAATATCAATATGAATCTGAATCGAATATGAATGTGAATCTTATTCGAATCAAAAATGGAATAAAAGTGAATTTCAAAATGAGTAAATCCAAATGAATCACCCAAAATGAATACTGATATCTGAATCGAATATGAATGACAATGGATGCCGCTTCTCGTCGGATGTGCCTTTTTATATTAATCTTCTGTTGTGGACGTCGTAACCATGGAAATCCAAAAGGTAGCATTTTACAAAGTCTTTTTTCGGGCAAGTTTATTTTTGAATATTTGTGGAATCATGTTTTATCTTAGTTAAATTAAATCGTCTTTCAATCGGTACAATAAAATTACTTTAATTCGTTTTCTCTTAGAAAAACACATTTTTTAAAAATTAAAGGGCAAATTTAGCATTTCGACTGTCATATGTCGATGACGTCATAGACGCTAATAAAATAAATTAAAATATCAGAATTTTGGCTTAAAATGCCTTTTTAGTAGAACTTTACCTTTACAAATTAAACTTATAAATACATATAATATTTTTTCATCTTTTAATCCTTTTTAAAATCTTTCTTTATACAAAAAATTAGTGTGGTTAGTTTTTGAAGTGTAATAACTAAATGGTCTTTTAATTTATTTACGAATTACTGTTATAACATGAAACTATGACCTTTTCTTAATCTTTTACCACCTTTTTTAAATTATCTAAATAGCTTGTAATTACTATTTTAAAACTTTTCTTTTACCTATGTTGACAACTGTCAAATTATTCAAAATACTTATTTAAATATCTGGACTCAACTTGTAAATATGACATTGAAAAATATTCCAACGTAAATGCGTCTCGATAGACTTTGTAACTGCTAGAGTTAATTTATAATTACATTAATCATATATATGAAATATTTGAAATTAATTAAGCTTCTGACAATATGGCGCATCGAAATTTGAAAATTAAAATGATGCTTAACTTTAATTGTGCGCATCTAAGAGTTTTATTGTTTGTTACCATGTTTGTAACTTGTAAACTAGTTTATGGTTTAAATGCTCTTTTGTTCAGTTTGCGATTCTCTTTCCAATCGCCAAAAAATATACAGGGTGTTCCATTTAAAAAAAAATTGTTTGGTCGAATATCTAGAGAACCCGACGTTCAATTGTTTTTCTATTTTCACAATTGTAACCGCCATAAAAAATGGTACTACTTTGCCCATTTGACCGATTCTGCACCTCCAAAGATAACAGAGTTATCAATAGTGCGCACTTAAGTGTGGACACCCGGCATAGAAATGATGCCTATGCTGCAATCGCACTAACGACCTCTTCTCTCCATACCGTCTTATAGAGGGATTTTAACAAAATTAAACTCATAACGCCATCTACCGGTAAGGGCAAAACAACGTCTGCGAGCCAGCTAGTCCTTTATATAATGTTCTCGTATTTCACAACACCACTTATTATTATTAAAAAATGTTGCACAAAAGCAAAATGTACTTTCAAAATCATAAATATACAGGGTGAGTCATTAGTAGCAGCTCTCTTTTGTGTTTTAAATAAAAGAAAAAACAATTAGTGGAAGAGCCATGGTTGCTTGTAGCGCATATTGTAAAAATACCTTAAGCTATGACGCACATCCGGTTTCACCGGAAATGCAGGGAACTTAATCTTTTTTACGACTCGCCTTATATATTTTTGGATTTTCTTGTACTGCTTTAAATTGTCTGTTCAACTGTTTTTTCTTTTTCAAAATTGTGTCAATAGTTTTTGGGTTATTAATTTTTTTTGAAAATATTTGACCAAAACACGTGTTCAGATAAAAATCATTTTCACATTGTTTTTAAACGTAAAATCATTAACTTTGGTGGTGCTTGTAGCGTTGTAGCCAAGAAAATTCTGCATCATTTTGTAAAGTTGCACTCGACAATACCTCAAAAAACTTTGTTTTTTCAAAGCCTACTTCTTCCTGAAATTTTCACATACCAAAAACTTATATTTTTTAAATGGAACATCCAGTATTTTATTGAGGTATCTTGTTCCCTTTTTATTCTCTTTCATTTTTGTTAACAATGTCCTATACCTATCTTTTGTAATTTCTGAGATAATTACTATAGGTACAATTAGCGGCCAATTAAAGAACTAGGAGCGCTGTTGTTCTATGCACCAAAATATTCGTTCAACCAAAGGCAGGAATGGCGCCCGACTTCCTTAGTTAACTGTCAAACAAAGTAAACGTTAAATCCAACTATCCCAAATGTAATAATTTTAGAGAATGAAGAGTATCGCATTTCAATTATTTAATTCGGCAATGTCCAGTTGCAGTATTTCATTTTTGACACTGTTGGTTAAGATCGGAATAAAATAAAGGTTACGTTTACTGACATATTTGAAGATATCCCGTCCATAGATAGCGAAGATACTCTCCTCCATTAACATTTTGAACAAATAAATAAGGTCCAATTATGTAACTACCCACTATTCCTCTCCATAGTTTTAATGACCAACGATTTTGTAATGACCAGGTGTGATAAAGTGGCGGGTCTTAAGTGTTATAATAACGGAAATTGTGACGATGAACGTATTCACATTAATAAAAGGTGGCTTCGTTGGTAAGCAACAAAAAAATTGAGAAAGCCTGGATAATTTATCTGCTGCCAATTGACAAAAATGTAAGCGATTCGAAAATTTCTTTCATCTAACCCTGTGCATGAATATGCTACGGGTGAATTTCATATTTCCTAATTATTCTGGATTCTCAAAATTGACTTAATCTAACTGACGACTAATTTTCGTAGTACTAGTAGGGGGTTGTTCGACTACACTCGCAAGTACCATAAACGTATCCTCACCAGTTATTGCTTTTTCCGCTGTTTCTTTCATATTCAATACCTTCTGTTCACTCAAAGCGTCCACTTTATACTTTCGAAGGTTTCTGGCTTCGGTTGACTTCTACCAGGGATCGCTGTGCATAAAGTCTGGATGTTAGCAAAGAGTTTCTTTCAGATTCACCCAAAACGTCCCAAAACGTCAATCATATCTATTAACTCTTCATAAGAATAATTCATTTGGATGATAACTAATAGCGATGCTTTTATAAGTTTGACATAAATGTATACAGACTTTCTTTAACAGTTGACTCAGGCAGTCAGCCGCATTCCAGCCTTTATTGGACGAATATTTGGATGCATAGAACAGCGCCCGTAGTTCTTTAATTGACCGCTAATTGCTCCTATAGTGATTATCTCAGAAATTACAAAAGATAGGTATAGGACATTGTTAACAAAAATGAAAGAGAATAAAAAAAGACACAAAATGCCTCAATGAAATACTGGGTGTTCCATTTAAAAAAAATAGATTTTTGGTATGTGAAAATTTCAGGAAGTAGGCTTTGAAAAACAAAGTCTTTTGAAGTATTGTCGAGTGCAACTTTACCAAATGATGCAGAATTTTCTTGGCTGCAAGCACCACCGAAGTTCATGTTTTTACTTATAGAAACAATGTGAAAATGATTTTTTTCTGAACACGTGTTTTGGTCAAATATTTTCAAAAAAAATTAATAACTCAAAAACTATTGGCTCAATTTTGAAAAAGAAAAAACACTTGAACAGACAATTTAAAGCAGTACAAGAAAATCCAAAAATATATTAGGTGTCTTTTAAAAAAAGTAAGTTCCGCGCATTTCCGGTGAAACCGGAAGTGCGTCAGACCTTAAACTATTTTTACAATATGCGCCACAAGCAACCATGACTCCTCCACTAATTGCTTTTTCTTTTATTTGGAACACAAAAGAGCAATCGAAGAAACGGCTACTATTGACTCACCCTGTACATTTTTAGATAGTTCTTTATTTAACAAAACAATAATGCGTGCCAGCACTCTCAGTTTTATTTCGTATCTTTCAAGGTCTTATCGACATGATAAACTGATTGCGGCAAATCGTATATTTAAGTTACGAACTAGTTCATTAGTCGTATTTTATCGCCCGTTGCCTATTAAATATTCGACACTTGCATTAAAACACCGATTCCTAGTAGTAATGCGACAACTGAAGTAAAAAATAACCGGATATGGTCGATTATTGAATGCAAGTGACTTGTCAAAGCATTTTTTTATTCGTGTCCTCGATAGGCAAAAAGCCAAATGTAGATGGCGCTGACATCAAAAATTACAGTTTTCAATAATAGCAACAAAAAACCGGGCGATTCAAAAAATGTATTTGGTAGGGGGCAATTCAAAATAAATTTTATTACAAATTAGGGTTTAATACTTACATGATCACAACACTGTAATCAAATTGCGTACCATTTACTAGTTTCCTCTGTAATGAGGGATCTTTGCTCAGCAAAACAGTATACAGTACGATATTTAACTACAATGCTGTAACCACAAAATAACAAGAAAAAAATGACAAATAATTACACTTTAATACTGACATGTAGAAAAGGTACAAAGTACATTTATGATTACTACATTTGTGATTATTAAAGTTAAAGCACGATTAAAGCTTAGTTCACAGAACTTCGACGGTCGCGGGCGACACTTCCCCCGCCAACGAAATTTGGTAGTGCTGCAGGAGTCTAATATCGCTTGCGACAGTTTACCATATAGCCTAAAATTCAAAGAGATTTATATTTAAAAATAATAAATAAACGAATTTTGTTATACACTCTAACTTATTTGTGGTGGAGAAAAAGAAAACACGTAAAGAAACAAAAAAAACGTTTTGTTGCATGATTTTTATTTATTTTAATGAACATAACCTCACTAATTTGGGCGACAGTAGTTGTGTAGTTCGCAAATTCCAACTTCACAGCGACAGAGGGGAATACGAAACAACAAACAACGGTATTGGATGATAGTTGTGTGGCGCGCGACCGTCGAAGTTCTGTGAACTAAGCTTAAGACTTGCAAAGTATGAAAACTCAAAGGGCAACTAATTTAAACGGTCGTCACAACAATAGTTATTTATTGCGTAAGTCTTTTTTGGATAGCATTTTTTCCACGCAAAGAATGTTAATTTTCTTTAAGTGGATAGAATGCCACTAAAACACGTATTGCAATGCAACGGTTTATGCGCAACCACAATAAGCCAAGGTATTATTTTGATCACTATTGATTTTGATTAGTCTGGCAATTTTGACAAGAGTGGAATAAACTTGGTTTATTCCACATTGCTAATGTAACACCGTTAGCAACGTGTGTCAACACAAAAGCGATAATCAACAAAATTATAACTAACATCTAACACCTATGTTTTAGTTAAATTACCAGTAGAAAAATAAATTAAAGAACAATAGCATAAACTACCAAAAGTAGAATATTCGACTAACAAACATATTTTTAACAATAATGGAATTGCTGTCCAAAAAGCACAAGTACCTACAAAAAATACTACAAGGTAGGTAATTAAACCTGATAAACAGACAAACAGTGAATTAAACCAATGTTTACCACAACCATTTACAAAATCTTGCATTAAAGAAATGATGAACATAAAATGAGGCGATATAAATAAAAATATGGATACATACGATACCTAACAAATTTAGTACACATCTTATCATTAATACGTAATTAAAAGGGTGACAATCTTGGCTTTAAAAACAAAATGATGTTAATTGCAAGCCTATAGAAATAAATATAAGAAAAAGTTCTCTGAACGATATTAGTAATGTTTACATTTTTATTTCAATACACCCGCAATATGTTAAAAAACATTAATTGTCGTGCAGCTTCATTCTTTTACATTATTTACATGCCAGTTTTTCTAATTACAACAAGGATGCAGATTTTGTTCTTGGCGAAGACTTTAGTTGACTATAATTTTAAGAACGTTTTTTGTTAAACATAGAATTATTATTTTCTTTCTGTTACAGAAATGAAAGCACCATATTTTTGCAAATTAAAGCATTTAAAGAAATGTGTGTCTTTTTTACTAGGAATCTTGGTCAGTGTAAATCTATTTGAGTTTTCCTTTTTTATATAATGTCTGACTACTACTAAAGTTTGATTTGCAAAAATTAAAACATCAAGTGCGGCATATAGGCTTTCTACGTAAAGGTCTTAAATTGAGGTGTGTTCCAAATGCACAAGAGTTACATTGTTAATCAAATTACTTCAAATGTATATTTTTTATATGTGTTTCTAAATTATGTTTGATGTTTGTTTCAAATCCACACTTGTCACATTTATAATCAAATTGTTTCACATGGTTAGTTTTTATATGTCTTTCTAAATAACTTTTGATGTTTGTTTTATATTGACAAGAGTCACAATTGTAATCAAATTGCTTCAAATGGTTAGTCTTTATATGTCTTCCTAAATAACTTTTGATGTTTGTTCCATATTCACAAGAATCACATTTATAATCAATTACCATCAAATGTTTAGTTTTTATATGTTGTTCTAAATTACTTTTGTTGTTTGTTTCATATTCACAAGAGTCACATTTATATTCAAATTGCTTCAAATGTTTATTTTTTACATGTCTTTCTAAATGACATTTGTAATTTGTTCTATATTGACAAGAGTCACATTTATAATAAAATTGCTTCAAATGGTTAGTTTTTATATGTCTTTCTAAATTACATTTGATGTTTGTTCCATATTCACAAGAATCACATTTATAACCACATTCCTTCTGATGTTTAGTTTTTATACGTCTTTCTAAACTACTTTTCATGTTTGTTCCATATTCACAAGAATCACATTTATAATCAATTACCATCAAATGTTTAGTTTTTATATGTCTTTTTAATTCAATTTTGAAGTTTGTTCTATATTGACAAGAGTCACAATTGTAATCAAATTGCTTCAAATGGTTAGTTTTTATATGTCTTTCTAAATTACATTTGATGTTTGTTCCATATTGACAAGAGTCACATTTATAACCACATTCCTTCTGATGTTTAGTTTTTATATGTCTTTCTAAACTACTTTTCATGTTTGTTCCAAATTCACAAGAATCACATTTATAATCAATTACCATCAAATGTTTAGTTTTTATATGTTGTTCTAAATTACTTTTGTTGTTTGTTTCATATTCACAAGAGTCACATTTATATTCAAATTGCTTCAAATGTTTATTTTTTACATGTTGCCCTAAAACTCGTTTGTATTTTGTTCGAAACACACACAGTGAACACTTAAATATTTTCATTGGATCTCGTGAGCTGGATTGTTCTACTTCTATATTTGTTTTGCTATAATCAGTCTTAGAATGTTCTTGATCGTCTTTTCCTACAACACAAGGGTGTGTATTTTTCACGTGCAGTCTAAGGAATCCTTTAGTCTTGAAACGTCTGCTACATATCCCACATTTATACATTTTCAATTTGTAATGCTGGTTGTTGGTGTGTTCCTTGAGATCTGCTTCATACTTCGTCCTGTACTTGCACTGCTCACATTTATATATTTTACGTAGGCTTCTCTTCCGTCCCTTCAATGCTGTTGTGGATTGGTGGATCGGTGGTGTCGGTAGAATGCATTTTCTGAAAATAAATAAATATTTCTAATCTATCAGGCTAAACATCAATGTAAGGGTGGCATTAATTTTGCTAATGCGCTTTAATGAGGTAGATGAAGTCCCCGTCAGAAGTAAGGGTACACATTAATACAAAAGTTATTCTCACCATTGTCTTTGATTTGAATACTTTACTTGAACTCTTACCAATTTACACTATGTCGAGTATGGCTCCACATCATATTTCTTTCAATGTCGAGCTAGAGTCAACAATATATAAACAATTACTAAAATAGATTAATATGTTAAAATCTGTTTGTTTTCAAATACTTTGTAATGCATAAAGCCTGAAACTGTCATGGTAATACATAAAAAAATAAATAATTAAGGAGCGAGTGCAAAGGGTTAAGCAATAATAATAATAATAAAATTCATTAATACTTGTGGCCACATAACTGGCAGAGAACATGTGAATGTAATAGAAATGTAAATACAGCACTAAGAGTCTGCAGTCTGGCCCAGCCATCATTTTCATTCATGATGTTGCTCATATCCATTAATTTGGTTACTTCTACAAGAAAACCAAACTAAAATATAAATATGTTGTTACTCCTTCGCCATAAGGAGGGGCAACTATGGCAAGTTATTCACTAAAACGACGATCGTAAATGGCAGCACCTCCCATTAGATACTTGATGAGCCTCATGAGAGTGCTCTTGCCCGAGAGGAAGAAAACGAAGGTTCAAGATGTTCAGCCACACTAAGCAATAAAATATCCACACCATTCATTAACAAATATTTGGACGATCGAGAAAAAAAACAAGAATCGACCGTAACATAATGAGGTTTTACTGATTCTGTTAAACGAAAAATTCCATAATAACCTATTTGGTAATAATCTTTAAAATCACATTGTATAAATATGCAATATGATTTGATTATACAGAGCCCAGTAAACACTTAATTTATTACTGTTGTTGACATTTGACTGACTTAACGTTTATTTTGTCTATTCCATATTTTCTCCTACTTAAATTATTCTAACTAGTCATTTCACTAAATGTGTGCTGCATATTTACTAAAATATATTCTGAAAGCTACGGAGTTTACCAACAGGACCTATATCTAGTGTTTTCAATGGAAAAACATGTATGTTGTGGTCATTTAGTTCTTACCATTCGGTATTTCAGAAAATGAGAACTGATTATCCAAAATGTAGTATAAAGAAAATGTTTCCTAAATAGCCATTATTTTGTATTTTTAATATTTGTAGATATGCAAACAAAACATTTTTTAAATTCAATTGAAAAACTTCCGGGCTGAAGTGAAGCAGCATTGGTACACTGTATCTGTGGTCACTAGTATTAACAATAAGTCTAAACATGTGAGCTCTAAGATACTTGACGGCTGATTTAGTGCAATTTTAATGAGGATATCAGAAAGGAAGTGGGTTTATTGTGAATATTTCTACACTATCAATTTTATTTATGTAATTAGACTGCAACCTATTGGATAAATAGGGACGCTATAATAATAATTAAAATGCTGTAATTATTACCAATAATGCACCTAGCTACCATAGTAAAATTGAAATGTGCCAACTAGAAAGTGATTTAGCAAATTGTAATTGTGCTAAAGTGGAAAAAAGCACATCGAACAAGTACAAAAATACGAAGATTGAATGAGGTCAGAGAATACTACATTTTTAACCACTGCTGTTTGGAAATATTCTATATTTATTTTAATATATGTATGTATATGTATGTATGAATATCAGTTTATTGTAGTATTTGAGTATAGTGTACAACAAACCATTCTTTTTGGGTTCATTATTCTATTACTTGATGGCGTTACATTAGGGACGGTATTTTGAGGTTAGCAGAAACAATTTCAACAAAGTAAATCGAAGTTACGTCACTGCCTTGGCATTCAGTCGGCCATGTAAAAAACAATAATAATAGTTTATTAGATAGGTAAGGTAAGTCCTGAGCATTTATGGCTTGTACCCATTGAATATTGCAAAAATATAACTAATAATAAATAAAGAGCTTCACTAACAGAATAACTGAGGTATGTACTTAAATTATTCGGTAAAAGCATGTAATAAAGTTATTCTCTATTTTCAACAAGATTTATTCAGCTATCTGTACATAAAACATTTGTAGATGTTAAATGTAAGGAAATGTTTCATGTCATAAGGCAAAAAACACAGCAACTCGGTTCGCTATTTCCAAGGAAAACAAGTTCACTTACTTGCTAATAATAATAATAAAATTTCATATTATCATTTTCATTTATATCATATCTGAATTGAATCATATTTAAAACCTGTGAACTGTCATTAGATAAAATAAAATATGTTAATTATAACTATTGCAGAAATTCAAACGTGACAACAAATCCTGAACATTTATGGCTTGAACCCATCGAATACTACAAAGATATATCTAATAATAATAATGAAGAAGCTTCAACACCAGAATAACTGGGGTATTTAAATTAATCTCTCTCCTACTTATTTCAGTTCAAAGTGTAAAATAATAAACTGCTTGGTAAGAAAAAATCATTTCTGTCACACTCTGCTCATATATAATCATATAAGGAGCAATCGTACCTGGCATTCCTCTCGCAGCAGAAGGCCATATGGTCTGCCAAATATTCCTTCAGATCCAAGTGGATTTTGCAAACCTGGCACTGTGTGAGTTCTGGAATTAAGTGAAAAACACACTCATTAGGATTACAATAGAAAAATCAATATAGACAAATCCACAAACATCAAAATGCGATATTTACAATACCTTCAATTGAGAAGATTCCAGTTTTACCCTCAACACAAAGGGTTTTATGTTTGGCTAAATGCGATTTCGAGCTGAATCCAAGGCAGCAAATTGTGCAGGCAAATATGTCCTTAGTAGTTGGTTCGTAGTGGTATCAAAATCCAGTACGACAATTTTATTTAGGATGTTTCCGTACTCCTCACCAAAATACACCAATAATTCTTCACCGGCTTGGATTGGACGAGTGCTTTGATAATATATATTATCTTCAGATTGAAAGACATTCAAATTTCGTTCAGAAGTATTCCTGGTAAGATTCACGTACTGCATCCAATTCAAATGCTTCGATTTATTTTTATCCAAAACAAATTTCTCACCTTTCATTTCCCAGGGACATTCTGTTGCGGTGAATCCAGTGAAAGGCCCAAATTTTACACCTTCAGGAATAATTCTTAAGGTATATATTCCAATTTGTCCCAAACAATCTTGAATTTCTAGAATATCATTTGGGATATCTTTTCGTGCTCCCTTATCTGCCTTATTTAAAGCATATTTGTTTAAAATATGGACAAGCATTCTACATTCAATGCAGTAGTCTATGTAATATGCTTCACAATCTTCACAGTCTGTTGGCAAATTATATACAGATTAACAATCGTAGCATTTACTATCATCTGGTGATTTTTCATATAAATACAGTGATGAAACATGTATTTATACTGGTCTCAAAATAACCACATAATATACAACATAGGATGTCAAAGAATTAATTGGCAATTGCACTAAGTTAAACCTCAGTATTTTAGACAAAAACAGGTGTGAAAGTCAAAATATTACACTTGGTGTTTGTAATGGAATGAGATGTTTTTCGATAAACAGTAAAAATAATAAATGCTCTCCGTTGTGTATTTTATATTTATGCTGCAGATGTTTCATCATTCGCTACAAACAACACAGTCAGAAACTTCTAATAGAGTTGCTTCTATTAGAAGTTGCCTTGCAATGTTTACTTACAAAGTAGTCCATTATCAAAGTCAATTTTAATATCATCAGCATTGATCCCTCCTTCTATTTTAACGTAGTCATTTTGTTCTTCAGTTACTTCAAATGATGGCAATTCTATTTTAATATTGTCCAAACATGTGGACTCGTCATATTGCTTGATTTTGCCAAAGCGTATGGGTCCTTGCAACTCAGCATTGTCTGTAGTAATAGCAGTTTCAGAGATACACACTTTATCCTCTAGAAAACTGTCTCTTTGGCACTGTTCTTCCTTTACACTAAATGTATTTGCAGAAAACATAGCGTCATACATATCAACTTGTTCAACCTGATCAGCCATTTTTTGTAAATTCCGGAGAGTCTGTGGTCTGGCCACTTCCGATGGCTGCGGTCAAAGAAAATATTTGCGCGCTAATTTTAAAATCTATTTGGCAATAAGATATATTGCATGAGAAAATAATTGGTGTTTTGAATATACATTAAATACTAACGGAAACAGATGTATCATTTCGGTTGGGATAAAAAACGGATTTTGTAATTAAAAAAAAATATAAATATTATTATTATTAGGTTATTACATAAATATTAAATAGCATGAATGGTGATTGTTGCAAGGGTTCCCTGAATGATCAGCTGTTTAACTTTTCAAATATGTTAATGCTAAAGTTTCTCAAGTTTCTAATTTGTTATTTGTGGGTGTTGTGCATAGTTTGTTAATTAGAATAATTGCAGTTTACGGGTACAGACGATTTTTCGCTTTAAAAAAAAAAAAAAAGAAGTATTGCCCTTCTATTAAGTGTGTATCAAATTACCTTTTACAAAGTGATATGCCTTACTTCAGTGAGTATGAAGGCTAAAATTCTACATACCGGGCTCTTTTTTTATCATTACACATAGCATTTTCCCTATGTGTAATGATAAAAAAAAAATTGTCAATGCATTAGCGATATAGTCACTGTATAGTAGACAACCAGTTATACACTCGTATTTTGACAAGCAGGAACAGTGAGCTGTCATAAGGTTTTTATCAGTCAATTTTCGTTAAACTTTTTATTAAAATTTTAAAATAAAAATTGAGTTTGTAGCAGAAACACTGTACGATACACGTGTTAAAATGTTATTTTATTTTGCTTATTTTAAATTGCTCCAGTTCCTAATCACCCTCGTGTCGCAAATCTTACTCGCAAAATAAAATAGCACTTTTAACAATTATATCGTAAATAACTAATTTTGTACAATTTTAAAATTCGAAATATATCACGTCGTCAACTTCATAATTGCTACATTAAGGATTTCCCGCTATTTCCCACTGGCCGCGTAACGTTGATACAAATAAAATAATATTCTGGAAATCCGTTTCTCTTACTTCTACCATAAATTATTTGTACGGAAAAATTAAACTTTGCAGCGTACATAAAACCTTTTACATTTCTTACGAAACTGTTAAAATTTAGCGAGAAAGTATTTGATTCGCAATAATACTTGTACTGGTAACACTGGGCGATACAGAGCAAAATAAAGCTTAGAAGAATTAGGTTGTATTTTTAATAAAGAAAATGCAGAATATCACTTGGAACAAAATAATTAGTTTATTATAACAATTAAACGAACTTAAATGTGAAGTCTAATATCATAACAAGTTCTCGAAATGTCCATCTTGTCTTTCAAGGCAATAAGCAAGGCGATCTTGAAAGCAACGAAGTGTATTTCTAATAAATTCTGGCCTTATTCCATTACATGCAGTACGTATACGCTCTTTTAGTTCATTCAAGTTGCGTATTCGTACATTGTTGTAAATTTTACATTTTAGGTAACCCCAAAGAAAATAGTCATTTGGAGATAAATCAGCTGATCTTGGAGGCCATAGTATGGGACCAAATATACCAATCCACCGTCTTTGAAATAAGTTATTTAAAAAATTCCTGATTGCGTTAGTAGAATGTGGCGGGGCCCCATCCATTTGGAACCAGGGTTCATCAACATTCATCATCTCAATTGATGGAATGATATGGTCTCTCAACAAATTCAAATATTTCACTGCAGTGAGGTTACCGTCAATAAAAAATGGGCCAATAAGTCTATCGCTTATTATTCCAATCCAGACATTAACATTTTGAGGGTACTGTGTTCGGGTCAGGTTTTGAGCGTGAGGATTTGTACGGGACCAGTACCTAATGGATTAATGGATAGGAAATTTAATAATTATGTTTCATGGATAAATGTAGGGTACAAACCGAAAGTTCTGAGAGTTGACTTCACCGTTTATGGTAAATGTAGCCTCATCAGTAAAAATTATTTTATTTAAAATTTCTTGGTTTTCATTTAACATGTTAAACATTATTTCACAAAACTCAATTCGTTTTATCTTCTCCTCTTCGAAAAGCTCTTGATGATTTGATATTTTGTATGGCCTATATTTAAATTCTTTCAGAGTTTTGTATACCGAACTGTACGATACTCCAAAATGTTTAGCTACATCTAAAAGCGATCCTACAGCCCGTTCCTCTACGTAACACAGGATATTTAATTTCATGTCTTCTGTTCGAACATGATTGGTTCTATTTCTTTTTTTGTGAGAATTTAGAACACAACCATCTTCTTGAATTTTTTTAAAAAAGTTCAGAATTGTTTTTGCACAAGGTATAGGCCTGTCTGGATAATTGACGGAAAACATGTCTCTAACTTGCCTTAAACTATTATTTTTCTGGTACCACATTACTATTGCCACCTTTTCATTTCTGTTGTATTTATCCATGATTTATAAATAAATTATCTATTTTTTAATAAAATTTATTTAATTTATGACTTATGTTTGAATAAAAATTCAGAAATATTAGACATAAAAAATGTTTTTCCCGTCATGGCAACCTGATTTAAAAATTAAGGTATGCTATACGTAAATTCTTCATTGGTGTATAACTGGTTGTCTACTATACAGTGACTATATCGCTAATGCATTGACAATTTTTTTTTATCATTACACATAGGGAAAATGCCATGTGTAATGATAAAAAAAGAGCCCGGTATACAACACAATAAAATCCATAAAGATTTCAAACAATTGCAATTAAACGTGGGTGAAAGAAAAATTAAGTACTTAGTAGAAGTAAATTAGTCTTGTTTGATAACCCCAATGTAACTTCAATTATTAGGAATTACTATTAGTGAAAGTGATTTTTAAAATTTGAGGTAAATACAAATTGAGGAAACGTCCATATACAGAGCACGTGTTGGCAGTACTTACTATATTGATAATTATCAAGAATGTAAATGTATAATGAAAGTGGGTGCGACTTCCCTGATGAGATGAGGTATTGTGGGTGTAAAAGCAGGATTAATTATAACACTATACATAATTAGAAAGCTATTGCAAGAAACAATACAAATATCAGAGGAGCAACAGGGGTTCAGAAAGAATCGTAATACAACAGATGCTATTTTCTTCAAAATTCAAATTCAAAATCAATCGAATATAACCACCCGCTATTGGTCAATAATATTAACACTAACACGTCGACTAGAATCAAAACATCTGATGGAATTATGGAACCAATCAAAATAAACATTGGCATAGGGGAGAAGGGGGCAGGTTCGGACACCATTTTTCAAAATGGTATATCTCCGTCGCTGCTTAACATCATCAAAATGTATAAATATCCTGCTTGGTATATGGCTTTTCTATATCATATACATACAAATTTCGACTAGTTTTTCAGAAAAAGTGATATCAGTGAATTTGAGGAATTGTCCGGAAGTGCCCCAAGACAGGGCACTTTCGGACATGAATAGGGTAGGTTCGGACGATTTAAAAATTATTGCAATGTTTATTTACTTTCCAAATAACATTGTTGATAAAGTATTAATTAACATCATAACTAAAAAAATTTACATTGAACTTTAGAAAAGATGCCATTCTTGAAGTCCCCGGTGTTGACATGGGCTTAGGTAATTTTGATACAATGTCTTTCCTCTCAATGTATGAAATATCCTCAACTTTTGGATAAACAAATCCTTTTATACACTTTTTCAAAAATGTAACTTCGAATTCCCCATTTTCCGTTACATCTATCACTTTTCCAACATAGTGTAGGGATCTTTTTTTTGTTGTGAACTTCACTAATAAATAATCATCTTTGATGATTTTCTCGTCATCTAATAGTTCAAGAAACTCATCAGCATGACTGTCATAATCCAAATCCATATCAGAGTCGGATACATCGTTTCTACATTTTTTCGTGGATATTAAAGGTAAATCAATATCAGAATCTGATGATGAAATATAATCTGAAAGTGCTTTCTTCTTCTTTCTCCTCTGTGGTTGCTTACTTCTTTGTATTTTCTTCGGTTTAGATTCAGATACCAATTTTTTCGAAACGTTTGTTTTTTTCCCATTCATCAATTTGGCTTTCTCCAACTCTTCGATTCTTTGTTTCTCAGGAGTACTGGTGTAAATTCTCGATTTTCCCTTTCTTGATTTCCTGTTAGTGTTTCTAGGACAAGCCTTCGGTAAGGGTTTCACATCTGATGGTTTGACAACAGATACAACAGATATTACATTAATTTTGGGTTTGGTAGCTTCATATAGTATTATATTCAATATTTCCCTTACGATATCTTCTACTTCATGATTTTTTGAGGAGCATGGAATGTTTTCATGGGAGTGAGGCTGAGCAACGATACTTGTGTCGACTATCTTTTGGGAAGACTCCCCATCTGTATTTTCAAGAGGACGGTCCGTCGCGAATGAGGCACAGAAATCATCGTCTTTATAAACTAAGGAGTTAATAGGCCATAAGCCAGTACTGTTGAAACTACTTATAATGTTACAGGGAGTGAATGTTTGCAAATATGGTTGTGCTGACAACTTGGCAACATCATAAATAGTTATCGGTTTACCAGGGTTCGACAGAATGAAATCATTGAAAGAAACCTTGCATTTGGATTTGAGTGGACCATACACTGCCTTATCCAGTGGCTGCATTTTATGCGTGCAATGTGGCGGGAACGACAATAATACAATTCCGTGTTCTCTTGCATACAAGATGGCATCAATAGAAACGTGTGTCTCATGATTGTCCATCAGCAGCAGAATTTTATTTGAGGAGCTACTGTTCGTATGTTTTCTTATATGCACCAACAGTTTAAGAAACACCCTTGTCGATATCCATCCCGATTTCTCAGCATACCCAATAGCCCCAGGAACAGCACCGTATAAAAACTGATCCTTCATCCTCACACGAGGAAAGATATAAAGGGGTGGAATTGAAGCCCCAACAGCAGATATTATTCCACACATCGTGACAAGAGCTCCTCGTTCAGCAGATACGCATTGTCCTACAGCTTTTGATCCTTTCTCTGCTATCACTCTCGGTGCTTGAAGGACTGTGGTTATACCTGTTTCATCAGTGTTCCATATACGATCTGGTGAGAAATTATATTTGGCTTGCACTGAGGTATAATTATTGAAAAATTCCTCCACATTGGCTCTGTTGAAAGCTGATGCTCTTGCTATACTTGTATTTTCCGGTTTGCGATTAGAAAGCCTTGGATGGCGCTTCATAAAACATTGCATCCAGTCAATTCCTGCTTTTTTGTTGATTTCCCAATTTCTCGGAATTTTCTTATTCAGTTTTGAGGCATATTGGAAAGCCAGTCCACGACAGAGATCATATGTCAAGCCGTAACATATCTTTGAACAGTTCTTGAGATATATCTCCAGCTCGATTTCTTCCTTTTGTGAAAACACTTGCCGTGTTGCATATTTTGAGGAAGCGAGCTCTTCCTCTGATTCACCACCTTCATTTCTAGAGTCTTCCATGTTATTATTGGAACGCTTTCTAGCTCTCACAACTCTGTCAAATAAAGTTGATTTAGGTATATTAAATCTCATTGCAGCAGCTCTCAAAGACATACTCTTGTTGATGACATTCTTCACCGCATTTTTCAAGATATCTCTAGGAATTTCTGGCTCAGTAGGACGTTTTCTTTTGTATGTTCGCACCATCCTACAAAACATTAAGAAATAACTAAAAGAAAAACATCATGGGGCACATCCGGACAAACACGTAAATGAAACAGGGGGCATCTCCGGACAGTCCGAACCTGCCCCACATATGTTGTCCGTATGTGCCGCAGCTGTGTATAGTCAAGTTTTATTCACACAATTCTCTTAAACTGAGCAATAACTATTCTGTTTTGAGGTTAGATGCATAGAAGTATGCGTTCTTTCTGATAGTCATCATTTCTCACCTGAATTTCACTCCTTGAGATGTACGACCTTACAAGTAGATAGCTCAACCTAGTATCACAAATCGGTTTTGGGAACTTTTACATTTATATTCACTTTTCAATGAAATTCGAGATCACGACCCGGCGTCAACGATTTCAAACATATAACACAAGCACCTGCCAGTGATTGGTAAATCTGCAGTGAATGCCTGGCGGTAGATTTGAAATGTCCGGAAGTGCCCCATGTCCGAACCTGCCCCCTTCTCCCCTACGGCAAGCAGATTCGTTGAGTCCCTTATTCAATTTAATAATGGACCGTATGAAAGATTCAATAAAGGGAAAAGATGGTTACCTTATGGGAAGACACAACGTGAACATGGTATGCCACACCGATGGTTTAGTGCTCCTAGAGACAGCGAAGATAACATCATTTCGATAATTATTTACTTTTGACAAATTCTAGAAGCAGGTACATTTTTAGTTTCAAGTCTACGTTTTTCCATGTTGTCTATGGAAATAAATACATTAATTTTCTTTTCTTTATGTTATTGAATTTTTCTTATTGATACATTCTGAACTGTATACGATATTTTGATTCCTTATTTAGTTCTTGATTTGATAGCTTATATAAAGATATAATTAAGAATACTAAGAATATATATACTAAAAATTACAATTACAACATTATTCTTATTGGAAGAAATAGCAATATGACAATAGTTGCCATTACCATGGCAGCTCTTATTTTTTTCTCACCACTCGTCTAGATTAAGTAACACATACAATGAATATGTGCTTCTTTTACTATTTTTTAGCTAATAAAGTGAATATAACAAATCTGTATTTGATGTTATTTTTGTGAATATGTTTTTTATGGAAGCAGTCAAAATAGTTATACTATCATACAGGTAAATAAATGAGGCAACAAATATAAAATACAGCTTACCGTTATCACTAAAAATATGCCAATGACATTATTTAAGCGCATGAAGTGCACCAGGCCAAGTTATCGCAACAAAATATATTACATACTATTTGAGGTAGATGACTGGTTTTTATCAAGGTGCAGTTGTTCCCAAAATACGAGCATCCAAGCATCACTATTTTGAGCACTCACTGATTATATGTCTCGTTTCTTTCCACTAAGTAAGATCTTAGAAATGCCGTCCATAGTGTCGAAGGTGCTGACGAGAAAAATCGAAAATTAGTAAAAATCTAATTAGTATCATAATTATTTTTTACTATTTCGATGCTATAAAGTTCACTCTGCGACATTCGTTTTGGTTGCATAAAGCATTATTTCATCGCACGCTATTTTATTTTTTTGGAGGTTGGTAGCAAAAAAAAAATGGAACCAAATTATATTTAAATGTCAAATATAAGCCTTTAATGTAACAAACATGTGCAACAGAAGTTGTACAAAGAATAAAAAACACACATGCTAACATTTAATTTACTAATTAACAATATAAATTGTTAAGTAGAGTTGAATGATAAGTTTTCAGATGCTACTATTGAAATTTACTTCCCATGTTGAACACTACAACCGTTATAAAAGTTTACCATAACACTAGAAGATTCGTGTGCACTAATGGATATTCCAGGCAGATTTTGGAAGCACACTACGATTTGTCTGAATTCCTGTTGCTTCGCATTGATTGACACGTACGGTAATATTCGCTATATTATTTTCTTTAGACCAACTTAAAAGTGCTGGACTTGTATAAATTGTCTTCTGCTATTTTACGAATCTCTGGGGACGTGCAATTATTTATTTCGTCCTTTTTGTCGATAAATTGAAATAATTTATTGCATCAGTCTAAATTTTAAACAAAATTACATATAACACCGCCGATATTCAAATATTTAAAATGTTCTACTTAAAAACCAGAGTAACCAACTTCATAAAAACAAAATTTCTAAAATGTTCGATCAAAACTTGTCTCTCATTTCAAGCTTTTTTGAACTTTTAATAACCGAAATAGAAAAATAGTATAAATTACACGTTTAATAAGACATTTTGCGCACTTGTCCTTTATTATACCTACTACGCGGCAATGAAGCGGCACGCAGCCTAAGGAATAGAGGCGGTGCGTGGGCAAAGCCTTCATTAGAGATGTTAACTTTATCGAACACTGAAAACTTGCCAAATTTGATCTGGAGGTTTATCAATTTACACAGGATTTTCTGTGGTTATCAGGACAATGCAAGGCAAGGCAAATTTCAGGCAAGCAATTTGGTGCAGTTTCTATATTTCATATATTTTTTAAAGATAATATAACACACATGTCTGCGCGAACTCGACCTGTTTTTTTTTAGATGTATGTTGGTTGGGTCACATTTAAAGGAATCCAGAGCCACTTCAAAAAATGCAAAATTAGAGTTGAATATTTTACTTTCAGAACATAGTAATAATCATGACATCACTATTTCTATGCCCAATTTCGAATTACATTATTTATTTTAGTCCAGTTCTGCAACGAACCACTGACTACCGATCCTTACTTATAGCTGTGCAGGTTATATAGATTTAAACAGTACGTCTGTTTGTTTTTATCTTTATATATTTTATTGTAGAAAGCAATTTTATTAAAGAACTAGCATTAAGTAATCCATTATTAATTAGATCCAACTTATAATAATAAGAATAACTCTCGTTTTTTTGGTTAAATTTTCTCTTATGTTTTATAAAAACACAACACGTACAACCTCTTTCTTTTGGATTGTTGGGGCTTTTCATGTAATGGAGATCTTTCTGCTAGGTTTTCATTTTGAAAGGAAATTTCTATATCATTATTCTTGTCATTATTAATATTTTCATTATATTCACATATTTATATCATTTTTGTCTATACATCACGACTATTTACATTTATATTTTGCAGCATCATAAGAAACATACAAAATTATTACAATTATACACTATTACCACTTCGTTAGAATCATGAAAAATTAACTACGTAAATTTTCTTTCAATTGCTTAAACATTGCAATACTTCGTCACCCTAGAATTATCTTGTTCTATATCCAATTTTGCCTAAAATGACATTTTTACATGAATTTAATTGTCAAAATTAGCTCGTTCTATATCCAGAAAAATTACGAAGCTAAAGTGAAGAGAAAAAAAGTTTTCAGTAATTATTTGTACTATATCCTAAGATTTCATAAATTTATCAAGAATTATCCTGTTCTGCAGAAATCGCTAGAATTATCTTGTACTATTTCCAGGTTTAGTTTTACGATTGTGCAATATCCAGTATAATACAGCAATACTTTGAGGAAAATTATGTTGTTCCATATCCACTTCTCTCCTGTGCGTTCGAAGTTATTTGTGTTTTCTTGTGTTATGAGACGGTTTTTTCGGTTATATTATAATGAGTTTGAGTGTTATTAGTTCGGAACCACCAGAAAAACCTATTGAATGCCCTTCTGAAGTTTGGAAGTAAGTATTATTTCTTATAGAAGAAAAATGTTACCATAACCTCAAACAGTAATCGTAGGTTGTACAGGGTGTTTCATCGGTTGGGGTATCGCGAATTAAAGTGCCTAAATATAAAAATATCGACTTCAAATTTTAACCACTTATAGAGCTTTTAAACCGCTACCAGCAGGTTAGGTTGTTTTTGATAATATTATTTTAATTAATGCGTAAATTAAAAAAAACGTATTATCAAAAATTAAAAGTGCTCAAAAAATGTTCAAATTTGAATGGTGATACGTGGAAATATCACCCATATTAACTTCACAATCAGAATTTTTATAAACGAAACCGTTTGTCAAATAAAGTCAATATTAAATAATGTCGTTTTTCTTACGACAGATTTATGGTACTTAACTTTCTAATTGTGCTGTCCGCAAACAGGTAGTCCTTTTAAATTTATGACGGATAATAAATAAAAATTTATGACGGATAATATTCAACGGCATTTTGAAAACAGAAAACACTAGCAAAACACAGCTTAAACAAATGAAGTTGACTCCGTGAAAATAGAATCACAACTAACATCACAAAGTACCTAAATGTAAGTTCAGAATGCCCTTGGAAACGCTTCCCGATTAGTAGAACTACAACAACAACTGAAGGCTTCAGGGTTGAATATTATCCGTCATAAATTTTTATTTATTATCCGTCATAAATTTAAAAGGACTACCTGTTTGCGGACAGCACAATTAGAAAGTTAAGTACCATAAATCTGTCGTAAGAAAAACGACATTATTTAATATTGACTTTATTTGACAAACGGTTTCGTTTATAAAAATTCTGATTGTGAAGTTAATATGGGTGATATTTCCACGTATCACCATTCAAATTTGAACATTTTTTGAGCACTTTTAATTTTTGATAATACGTTTTTTTTTAATTTACGCATTAATTAAAATAATATTATCAAAAACAACCTAACCTGCTGGTAGCGGTTTAAAAGCTCTATAAGTGGTTAAAATTTGAAGTCGATATTTTTATATTTAGGCACTTTAATTCGCGATACCCCAACCGATGAAACACCCTGTACAATATAACTCACAACATACTCTACTATTTTTGTTTATTTATTTTTTAATTTGTTGCAGTGCTCTTGGAGAAATAGTAGCTGACGGTATGCAGAATCATGATGATACTGTTGTGGCCGAAGTGATTTCTGAAGATGTCAACATAAATAACTACCACAATTTTATGTAAGTTAAATAAATATTTGGATATTAAATATAAAAGAAAGTAGATACCTGCCGTCCTATTAACTCAACGAAAAGTATTTGGTTTTTATATCTACTTATTGTATTTTTAATTGTTGCAGTGTTCACGAACAAATGGCCAATGACAATGATACTGTTGTTTCTGAAAATATGCCTATTGTAAATGAGGATTTGTAAGTTACATTAACTACTTCATTAGTTAGGTGGGTATAGGTACGTTTAATTTTTTTTTAGTATACACAAAAGAGTAATGCTTCAAATAACGGATATTGATGAAAATGGTTTGATATCTGAACAAGAACAGGAAATTCCGTTAATTTTTGCTTCTACTTCTGCAACTGAAATTAGCAATAATGGACTAATCATTTTGGACACAGCAAATGGTTTGAATAATAACCCAAGCAACACGCAAACAGGCATTATTGTTTAATATACGTGTATTCAATCATATTTTGGTTTTATTTTGGATATGGTGTATTTATTTAACGTATATTTAAAACGTATATATTTTTACCGGTGAAATAAATGTGTATGATATACCATTTCTAAACGAACACTGTGTAACATTTGTATTTTTTAAGTACAGTTGCCAAATCAGAGTTTTTTTTTAAATTATGTGGCATTAGTTGACCATTAAATGGGTGCAAATGATTCTTAAATACATTCAATATAATTCATTTTAGTATACGATATACTTAATTTAGACGATACTCTTCAACGAGTAATACACGTGTATAGTACACAAAATTATCGCTATTACTCGGCTCTTTCCGTTTGTCTGAACCAATAGTATTTCAACGGTTTCATCACGTGATCACTTACGCGATGGTAATAAATAATTGATGCCTAAATTTATTTGAGGTTAGAGGTGGTTTTGTTTTGTACTAGTCGCAGTTTCATTCCGGCTTGATCAACTTTGTGTTAAATCGTATTTATGTAGGTATATATCATAAGTCTTTCTCCTTGTTACGTCCTGAACCAAATCAATAAAAATTTGAAACGAAATATAACCTAACTATACTATAAAAATGGCATTGTCCTGTTTATATTTATATATTTTTTCTGGTAATATTGTATAGAACTTTGAACATTAATAACAATTTAAATAATTTTAGACTTGTAACAAATAAAAACATAAACTTGACTGAATTTAAAAATGATTATTACATTTATAAAAATTGTTACACCCGCAACAACGTCGAAACTTATTTATGCGGCATAAGGTCGTTAGAACAGGAGGTCCTCTAGTGAGGTAGAATGATTTGGAAAACGCAGGGCCGAGCTAACTCAAGTCGCAGACGGCGTGACGGTTCAGGTAACTAAACTTATAAAGTACGCGTCGGATCGGCGACGACGCAAGCGACGTTGTCCGGGCACCAGGACACTATGCTACCTTATGGTAACCTACCTGCGTTCCCTACAGAACTGCCACTGGCTGTGTCCCTCCAGCAGGTTTCCTACGGATCACCCTGTATACTCAAATGCACCAAACCTTATGCAAGTGCTTGTCACAAGTTATATGAGATATGTAAAGGTAAAATAAAAGATAGATATTCAGGTAGAAGCAAAGTTTACTTTTCTAAATAGTTGTGTGTATTCTTTTGAAATAAAGGAGCAGCTAAAGTTTGACAAGTTACAAAAAAAAACTATTCTGAAATCTTAAAATACGTTGAGCAAAAATTTGATATAAGTGAGAAGGTAAACTGAACAATTGAAAAATTGGGGAACAAATACGTTTGGCAAAATTAAAAATAAAAAAAAAACAAGACAAGTCTTACCACTAATTCACAGTTTCTGCACTACAGTAACAGACGGTTGGCGGAAGAAACGTTTCTTTACCTTACATGAATTTTATTTACATTGGTAAAATTCAAAAGTGCCACTAAGGCGATGTCAACAAATAATGTGATTTAAAATAACGTTTTGAAAATTTGATACTTAGTTAGTACCTAAGACTTAATCTATTTAAAGGAACACTTGCCAAACTACCAAACACAGTGTTGGATATTATGTTTAAAAAAAATTCAATATATAATTAAAAAAAAAAAAATGAAGGTATCTTCTTATCTAATGACAAGTAATTAAAGTTACAAACAAAAAAAACAAAGGTAATGTTATAAATTATGTATAAAAAAAAAAAAAATAATTCACTGAGCCTACCGCACAGTATTTTACATTTGCAGAAATGGATTAGTTAATCCAGAAATTAAGGCAAAAAGTCTGCAAGAAACATCCGTATTATAATGACAAAATCTACTAGATATTATGCAAAACAAAATTTAGCTACATCTGCGAGTACCCTTAAAAATAACTACTACGTAGGGACACTCGGTATATGTCGAGGCAAATTTACAATTCAACAAAAGAAAATAAATTTTAATAATAAATGTGACCACACTTGATCTAGGCGGTACGATAGGTATCGTAAGATCACTCGAAAGTTTCAAATCGTGAGCAAAAATAATTGGTTAATAAAGGAAAAATCCAGTGTCCCTGGCGCTAAATTTCCAACATATTAATCGGACGCATATCGAAAAATCTTTGTACTTAGCTGGTTCAAGATGGTGGGCACGCCGACTGTAGACAAAATGGAGGACGTCTACCACGAGGACGATGAATATCCTCTCAGGAGTCAAGATGGACCGGTAGGCACATCTTCCACATCCAATATAGCGGTTAATAACAGCATCAATACCCAGGCATCACGAACTAAAGACTTAGGCCCAATTTAACATCAAGACCGGTATTATAAGTGGCCGGTACTACAACATGGCCGGTACTACAACCTATATTAATTCAAGACGAAGAAAAGCAGAGTTAGAACTCCGTAAAATAACAAAAATTAACCCACTTACCCCTTAGTTAATGGGGATGTCGGAATCGGCTCCAAAAGTCGCTCAGAAGCACAAGATAGACTTTATAGCCCTCCAGGAGGGTGATATGTCGATATAAAAACGATAAAACGATAAATCGCACGAAATTCACCTATTCTTGGTTAACGATAAATTCTGCTCATTCATATAAGCCGCACACATATGCGATAATATCCACTCCGGACATAGTAACGTATACTAAACAGAAAATGAGCAGTCTTAAGCAACTGATCTTAACAACGACTGACTTAGATGTGTCAATACCGCGACCTCCCTCTCATCCCATGCGCCTCACGACGCGCATCGGTTAAAAAGGCAAAGCAACTCGGGAATACTACATATTAACAAGCGGGAGAATCGAAATATATGTAACGTACACAAGACTAAAATTCGACAATAAAAGGCGATAACGCCATGACTTAAATAATGAGACATATATTCTTACGAGAATTATATATATACTAAAATGAATTTTAGAACGTAACAAATTCCCCCCCTTTCCAGTGAAAAGAAATTGATCGCAGAGCAATTTCTTGCACCGAGAACATAAGCTGACGGGATAAAGATAGAGAAAAGGGTAAGCGAGAGTACTAAAACGGACGTAAATCAGCACGCGAGCACACACAGCACACTCTGTCACAGCAACACCAAACAGCTTGGCCAAAACCACCACGTGGCCCTTCGGCATTCAACCGGTACGGGATAATAACAACAAAAAATAAAAACAAGGGTGTCGAGATTCTGCACAGACGCGCCCCGAGACCTGTCCAACCGACAGCCCAGCACCATTGATAGCATCAAAAAGGAAGTGGAGTAGACAGGTTATATTACGGTGTGCCCGGCCGGCGGTGATCCTTACGACGGTCGAAGGCACAGGAACTAGGAAGAGATACTACCAACAGGCCAAGATGCGGGAAGGGCAACCCCCGAAACGACACTCTGCAGACACGCGACGGTAAAAGAGAACTTGGGGTGAGGCCCTCGGTATCTCAAAACAAACCAGAAATAAAAGGTCAACTAAAAACGGGTTTATTACTACAGATACGGGATACAAAACGGAATAAGGAAGAGGTAATAAAAGATAGGGTAAAGCTCAGAGTGGCGCAACTGCTCAGAGGCACGGATATGCCGTTGCGACAAACGTAACATCCGATAACAACAAAACGAAAGATAATCGCCAAACAAAAATAGATAATAGGGAGCAAAAGTTTAAAGTCTGGACCGGCGTTGTCCCGACTGAAACGCTGAAGGCGAACGATATACCATAAAGGCTGAAGTCATAAACAATTCCTGGAGGTAACATTCTGACAGTAAAAATAGCAAAGAAAGTCGCCAGGACACGACCCTTGGAAGGCTGAGGATTATCACCCATAAAGGGACCGTCACTCTTTATACCTTCTCAGATAAATTCGTCTAATCCGGTAAGTTGTGAAAAAAACATTCACAAAGTCAAAATAGGTACAGAACTACCGTTCCTCTCTTAGCTAATCCGTATACATTGTGAGTGCCAACACGTGATTAAACCACATCACGCAACGGAAACGGTAAGGAAAGCGAGAAAAAAACAAACACGATATACACGGACTGCGCCGTGCAATGAGGGGAACGAGAACGTCAAGTCCAAAAAAAAACCACTTTAGTCGCCTCTTACGACACGCAGGTATCACGTTAGGGATATTCTTATAGCCTCGCCTACAGGCTAAACATAACGAAACGGTAAGCGATAACGAGACGATAAAGTTGACAAAACGGGTATTCAGCCAACTGAATACGTGAGCGGTAAGTTTAATCATCACCCGGCTGAAGTTTTAAAAGACTCGCATGCCAGGCACCGGGCAGCAACTTGCCATCACAAGACTTAAGCTCGTAAATATCAGATGAAATACGCTTACTGATCAGGAAGGGACCGATATACTTATCTGCCAACTTAGCAGTATAAAATTTGGCTGCATCAGACAAAACAAAATTCTTACGCCAGACCAACTGGTTTACCAAAAACTCCTCCCGCCTACGACGAAGGTCATAGCGAGACTTAGCACGCTCATAAGCTTTTTGTAAGCGGCTCTTAATATCACGATATAGTTTGAAGAAGCTCTCAGAACGTTCTGCTAGTTTTTCGGGATCACGGACCTCTACCAGAGGCGTTCCCTCAGGAATAGGAGCGTCAGAAATTCTGTCACCAGTGAGGTTCATCTCACGGCCAAAATTAACAAAATAGGGAGTATGTCCCGTGACATCATGTCTAGCAGTACGTAGGGCACAAGTGACTTTGGGAAGGTAGACATCCCATTCTCGATGATTATCGGACACATACGATATCAACATGGTCTTAATAACCCTATTTACACGTTCCACAGGATTCGCTTGAGGATGGTAAAACGCAGTATATCTAGGACGTACTTTATACTCTTTTAACAAAGAACGATACTCATTAGAACGGAATTGCACGCCATTGTCTGAAATGACGGCACGAGGTACACCAAAAAGTAAAAATACATCATCTTCAAGATGTCGGACAACATTTTTAGAGGAAGCTTTACGTAACGGAAAGGTCAAAACAAACTTGCTAAAAACATCAGAGACCACCAAAATGTAGTTGTATCCTCGCTTGGAACGCGGCAGAGGACCAACAATATCAATACTGAGTACTTCCCAGGGTTTAGAGATATTAGAATGTCCACCCATGCGACCAACAGGGGCTCTTTGCAGAGGTTTCGCTTTAATGCAAGTATGGCAAGCTTTGATGTAACGAATCACATCACCTAGCATCTTAGGCCAATAGTAATGTTGAGAAATGCGAGCGAGCGTCTTTGCAATGCCTAAGTGACCACTTGTAGGCTCATCGTGACACTCTAAAAGGACTGCTCGGCGTTGATCCTTCGGAACATATATTCTCCAAGAATCCGAGTCCTCAGAGGGAAAAGTACCATTTGGCGGAACATATCGACGAAGCAACCCACCAATAACCTGAAATTGGGGATACTTCTCGGGATGGCTCTGAAGTTGTTGCAAAATTCGGCGATAACATTTGTCCTGACTTGTAGGGATGACTTGTACAATTTCCAATTTAGGAACGGAGCGAGAAAGTGTATCAGGGACGACATTAAATTTACCTTTACGATGGACGATGGTAAAGTCGTATTGTTGAAGGCGTACAGCCCATCGAGCTAATCTTCCCGATGGAGAATTAAGGGAGTTCAGCCAGCAGAGCGAATAGTGATCAGTTATCACGGTAAAGTGAGAACCCTCTATGTATGCTCGGAGTTTCTCTATGGCCCAAAGGACCGCAAGGCACTCTTTCTCCACTGATGAGAACTTCCGTTCAGCGGGAGTCAAAGAACGACTGAGATAGCTGACTACCTTCTCCTGTCCCTCCACGTCTTGAGTCAATACGGCTCCAAGACCGTAGTCACTAGCATCTGTCTGTATAGTGAATTCATATTGGAAATCAGGGCAAGTCAATATTGGCGAGGAAACTAAGTATTCTCGCATAGATGACCAAGCTTCTTCACAAGACGACGTCCATGCAAAAGGACGATTCTTCCTTAATAGATCAGTAAGGGGCGATATGACTGTCGAAAAATTAGGGACGAAACGTCGATACCATGAAGCCATACCAACTAAACGTCGGACTTCAGTGACATTCTTGGGAGTGGCAATACCAATAATCGCCTTAACCTTATCAGGATCGACCATCAAACCTTGGCGATTAACTACATACCCAAGATACTTTAATTCGTCACGGCAAAACTGACATTTCTCCTTATTCAAGGTAAGACCCGCATCGCGCAGGCGAGATAAAACTTGCTCTAAGATGGACATATGTTTCTCAAAAGTAGGGGTGACGATTATAATATCATCCAAATATACGAAAACAAAGGGCTCTAATTCAGGACCCAAAACTCTATCGATGAAACGCTGCCATGACGCAGGCGCGTTATGTAGACCATACGGGAGACGACAGAACTGGAATAAACCTCGATTAGGCACAGTGAAAGCCGTATACTGGCGAGAAGACTCGGCAACAGGAATTTGCCAGTATGCACTCTTTATGTCGAGAGAAGTGAGATATTTTGCGTCTCGCAACTTATCCAAAGTGTTCGACACATAAGGGAGAGGGTAAGCATCACGTTCAGTGACCTGGTTAAGTTTTCGGTAGTCCACACAGAAACGGTAGGTTTTGTCTTTCTTAGGTACGAGAAGGATAGGTGAAGACCAACCACTTTGGGACTTTTCCACCACTCCGAGAGCTAACATCTTTTCCAACTCGTCATCCACTACCTTTTGCATCGCAGGGGAAATAGGGTAGTAGCGTTGTTTGATAGGACGGCTACTAGTGACGATTGTATGCTCTACTCCCTTAGCACAACCTAACTTTTCCTGCTCTACATTAGGGAAGCTCTTATTTATGATGGTTTCAAGCTGACGCTGACGTTCATCGGTCAACACAGGAGTTTCGGTGCTTACAGACGCTACTTGTGGTTCGTTAGAGAAGACCCACTCACCGCGGCGCAGATCTGGGACAATACCCATGACTCGCCAAAAGTCTGCTCCCAGAATTAACTGATGAGACAAATCGGGAACTATCAACACATCGATGATTTTGGACTGAGTCCTAACAGTAATAGGTATAGAGACTTCACCTGAAATTTTGCAGCGTGTGCCATCAGCAATCGTGCAAAAAGGCATGGAGGATTTTAGGGGAACAAAACCTTTTAAAACAGACCAACCAGATCCACCCATGATAGTGCGAGATGCACCTGAGTCTAAAAGACCGAGGAATTCCTTACCGAAAATCTGCACCTTCAAGAAGGGACGCTCATCTCCCATGGCACTCGAGAGGATAAAATCGAGACGGACCTTATTCTGACGGTAGGCCGCTGTGAAGATGGTACGCACGGCACGGCCTGTCAGTGCGCACGTCGGGCGTTTCCCGAACAATGAGGACAATTCGACACTAAGGTCTCCGGGCGACCACAACGGTAACAGAATCTCTTCCGAGGCAAAGTGCACTGCGAAAATCGGTGTCCTGACTTCCGACAGTTCCAACACACAACGGGGTTCGCAGAAACTGAAGCCACACGGACACGAGGACGCTCTGGGGTAGATTCAGTATTCACGTACGCCAAATCTGGCTCAAGGGTCCTACCACGCAGAGGTGGGGGTACGTATGCTTCCGCAGATGCTTTGCGGGATTCCAAGACTTTACCGAACTTTAAGAGCTCTGCGACAGTGTTGACTTCTGTCAACCCTAACTGGGTCTGGTAAAACGGCAGAATATTGCGCAATAGTATTCTCAATTGCTGCGCTTCGGGAACTGGATCGGAAAGACGTGTAAATAAATTCTTCATGACAGAAACATAAAGGCCGATAGTCTCATTGGGACCCTGAGTCCGTTGCTTAATTTCGTCGAGAAGTCTATCATCATAATCGATTGCTTGAAACTCGTTTCGCAGACCAGCGGCTAACTCTGACCAATTGGAGAAATATCCTCGATTGGCACGATACCAAATCAAGGCGGGACCAACAAACAAATCAATGGCCGAGTTAAATACTAGCAGGTCCGAAGAGTTACGGGAAATTTTTAGTTTCGCTACTCGTTCAAGAAAAGCGCTCACGGAAAAATCCTTCCTTAAGCCGGAAAATTTGATTCCCCAAGAAGAAACGGGGACTGCTTTGGGAGCGGGACTAGTGAAAGTCGAATTAGCGGTAGCACGAAAAACATCTCGAGGAGACTGAGGGATGGGATCCTCGTCACTTGATTCCTCTTCGCTGACTGGAGGGCTACTCACACCAGCAGTTACATTCAGGATACTTCGTGTCGAAGCACGCTCAAGACCACGAACCCTAGTTCGAAGCTGACTTCCCAAAGAAGCAGTACGCACAGAAAACTTCGTGCGTTCTTTCTTTTCTTCCGCGGTTTGTGGACATGACTTATCAATACGTCCGAAAACAAATGCCAGGGCGGTGGAAATTTTCTGAAAATCCGAGGACGTACGAGTTCCCGCGAACTGAGCTATAAGTCCCTGAATAAACACAAATTTAGCCTGAATGGCTGTGGAATCTTCGGCAAAAGAGAAGGGGTAGTCTGGCTTAGCATAAGACTTAGACGTCTTAGCAAGCTTCACCAACTGTCGATACAAACTGCGCATTTCCGCTACTGAAGATGGTACATCGGCTCCATAAACAGCCAACTCATACTCAAGGTCTTCCTTGGTAAGGCGGTTGATATGCAATTTGAAATCCATAGCGGGAACTAAAGAAAGAGAATGTCAAGCAACCAAAGACAGAGGGAAGAGAAAAAAAATGGCGGAAGAGAAATTATTTAAGCAACACTTATTGCCCCATATTTGGATGATAACGGAAATTCAAAATATACTACGGTAAATCTCACGGTTAATTTTCCGAATATTACCGTCAAAATCTATTAAGTATTTACTTCACTAGTAGAAAGACGCAACTAGCAAAAAAAACTAACAATGTCTCTTTTAAGACACGAGAAAGAGATACAATGAGGAAACAGTAACCCTGAAGATGATCAGGAACTGTTGAACCCTAAAGGCAAGGTGGTAATTTAAAGATAGGCAGGGGGAAAAAAATGTATTCCTGAAGATGGCCCACAAAAAAAAAAATTACCGAAACGTTGGTTGTTACTGACAGGGCGATAATTTGCAAGATTCAAGAAAATGTTCCGGAAGATGGTCAAAAAAAAATTTTCCGAAACGTGGTCCACCAAGGACAAGGCGATAAATTTGAAAATCTAAAAAAAAGTTCCGGAAGATGGTCAAAAATTTTCCGAAACGTGGTCCACCAAGGACAAGGCGATAAATTTGAAAATCTAAAAAAAAGTTCCGGAAGATGGTCAAAAATTTTCCGAAACGTTGGGTACCAATTTTGTTCTCCTATTACCAAAAAGAAAGGCCCAGACGTTAAGGCACTAACTTGTTTACTTCTACCAAAAAGAAAGGCCCCAAAACGTTAGGGCGCCAATTTTGTTACACCCGCAACAACGTCGAAACTTATTTATGCGGCATAAGGTCGTTAGAACAGGAGGTCCTCTAGTGAGGTAGAATGATTTGGAAAACGCAGGGCCGAGCTAACTCAAGTCGCAGACGGCGTGACGGTTCAGGTAACTAAACTTATAAAGTACGCGTCGGATCGGCGACGACGCAAGCGACGTTGTCCGGGCACCAGGACACTATGCTACCTTATGGTAACCTACCTGCGTTCCCTACAGAACTGCCACTGGCTGTGTCCCTCCAGCAGGTTTCCTACGGATCACCCTGTATACTCAAATGCACCAAACCTTATGCAAGTGCTTGTCACAAGTTATATGAGATATGTAAAGGTAAAATAAAAGATAGATATTCAGGTAGAAGCAAAGTTTACTTTTCTAAATAGTTGTGTGTATTCTTTTGAAATAAAGGAGCAGCTAAAGTTTGACAAGTTACAAAAAAAAACTATTCTGAAATCTTAAAATACGTTGAGCAAAAATTTGATATAAGTGAGAAGGTAAACTGAACAATTGAAAAATTGGGGAACAAATACGTTTGGCAAAATTAAAAATAAAAAAAAAACAAGACAAGTCTTACCACTAATTCACAGTTTCTGCACTACAGTAACAGACGGTTGGCGGAAGAAACGTTTCTTTACCTTACATGAATTTTATTTACATTGGTAAAATTCAAAAGTGCCACTAAGGCGATGTCAACAAATAATGTGATTTAAAATAACGTTTTGAAAATTTGATACTTAGTTAGTACCTAAGACTTAATCTATTTAAAGGAACACTTGCCAAACTACCAAACACAGTGTTGGATATTATGTTTAAAAAAAATTCAATATATAATTAAAAAAAAAAAAAATGAAGGTATCTTCTTATCTAATGACAAGTAATTAAAGTTACAAACAAAAAAAACAAAGGTAATGTTATAAATTATGTATAAAAAAAAAAAAAATAATTCACTGAGCCTACCGCACAGTATTTTACATTTGCAGAAATGGATTAGTTAATCCAGAAATTAAGGCAAAAAGTCTGCAAGAAACATCCGTATTATAATGACAAAATCTACTAGATATTATGCAAAACAAAATTTAGCTACATCTGCGAGTACCCTTAAAAATAACTACTACGTAGGGACACTCGGTATATGTCGAGGCAAATTTACAATTCAACAAAAGAAAATAAATTTTAATAATAAATGTGACCACACTTGATCTAGGCGGTACGATAGGTATCGTAAGATCACTCGAAAGTTTCAAATCGTGAGCAAAAATAATTGGTTAATAAAGGAAAAATCCAGTGTCCCTGGCGCTAAATTTCCAACATATTAATCGGACGCATATCGAAAAATCTTTGTACTTAGCTGGTTCAAGATGGTGGGCACGCCGACTGTAGACAAAATGGAGGACGTCTACCACGAGGACGATGAATATCCTCTCAGGAGTCAAGATGGACCGGTAGGCACATCTTCCACATCCAATATAGCGGTTAATAACAGCATCAATACCCAGGCATCACGAACTAAAGACTTAGGCCCAATTTAACATCAAGACCGGTATTATAAGTGGCCGGTACTACAACATGGCCGGTACTACAACCTATATTAATTCAAGACGAAGAAAAGCAGAGTTAGAACTCCGTAAAATAACAAAAATTAACCCACTTACCCCTTAGTTAATGGGGATGTCGGAATCGGCTCCAAAAGTCGCTCAGAAGCACAAGATAGACTTTATAGCCCTCCAGGAGGGTGATATGTCGATATAAAAACGATAAAACGATAAATCGCACGAAATTCACCTATTCTTGGTTAACGATAAATTCTGCTCATTCATATAAGCCGCACACATATGCGATAATATCCACTCCGGACATAGTAACGTATACTAAACAGAAAATGAGCAGTCTTAAGCAACTGATCTTAACAACGACTGACTTAGATGTGTCAATACCGCGACCTCCCTCTCATCCCATGCGCCTCACGACGCGCATCGGTTAAAAAGGCAAAGCAACTCGGGAATACTACATATTAACAAGCGGGAGAATCGAAATATATGTAACGTACACAAGACTAAAATTCGACAATAAAAGGCGATAACGCCATGACTTAAATAATGAGACATATATTCTTACGAGAATTATATATATACTAAAATGAATTTTAGAACGTAACAAAATACATTAGAGTATGATATAGATAAGTCAAAAGTAATTAAATTTTTTAATTAATATACCTTAATTTTTATATAAAAAAAAACAATTATATGTATTTTATGTTACAAATTTAAATAAAATTTTATTATGAAAATCCAAAAAATTTATATTTCAAATTATAAAAATATTATAAATTACTAACCAGGATCACTAATATTCCATACATATGTTGTTGAATATTTTAATACTGTTAACTAAAAAGAATATTCATTTTGGCCGCCTAAATCGACAAAGAAAAATATTTTTTTATAAAATTGAAACAAATATTAAAATACAATAAACAATAGCCTACTAATTCCTAAAGGAAAGATTCTTTTAAATATTTGTTTTGTGATATGGTGCAAGAATATTTTGCGTGTGTTTAAATGGATTTTATAATCCGCTGAAAGAAAATGTGTTCACACAATCTTGCACTCGTAGATGAACTGACTACGTGTCTTTGTTAAATTTTGACAGACCGGTTTTGTAAATTTTAAATGGCAACGGGGTCGAGTAACCGCTTGTTTTAAAGGTATTTGGAGATCTAGAATTTTTATTATTTATTTAAATTGCATTTTATAGTAGTTTTGTTATATTTTTTCAAATTTTTGTTCCCTTTGGTTCAAAAGCTAACAGATGAAGATTTTTGTCACGCACTGTATATAGTATTTGAAATTAAACTCTATACCTAAACCCAAACTTTATAAACCTCTAATTTATGTATGTGTATACTTCAGAGAAATAGAGTAGGGGAGAACGCGCTTAAAGATGCGCCAACTAAGTTAAATTGAATTCCGCCATTTTGAAGGTTATATTTATACCTAGCTCAACAATTCGCATGTAAAGTTCATTGACTTAGAAAAATGTAAACAAACTTACGTGTGAAAAGAAATGCCTTCCTGCAAAATGGCGACCACTATAGCGTTTGCTTAAAACTGGATGCGCACTCGTCGAAGCGCGTTCTCCCCTACTCTATTTCTCTGGTATACTTCAACAAAATTGTTACACGTTAATACAATTTCTCAAATTTATAGAAAATATTGATATACTGTTTGGTGCTATTATTACAGTGGCCATTGTTCTGCAAGTCGAGCCGAAATCACGAAGGGTCAAGAAATTACTCTTCTCCTTCATCATCAATCTCTGTAAACAGTGACGTAAGCCAGTTTCAATGGCAACAACTTGTACACGAATTGGAAAAAATGAAAGAGGTGCAGGATCAACAATCCGTGTTATTGTCACAGATCTGGCAAGCAAGTCAATTGAAAAATATTCATACTTTGCAACGACCTTCAGATGAACCAAATAGACCGACCCAAAGACTTTGGAAGTTTAGAAAAGTGGTTGGAAAATGAAGATAACTATGTTTACATGGTAACATATGATTGAGGAAGTTATTACTGGTATTTATTAACTATGCAATTCTTTCTTGCAAAGGGCTCGAACAGGCTCAACTGGAGGAAGCAACGTTAGATGTAATGCCATGAATTTGTTAAAATTCACCATAACCAATAGATTGGGATTGGCATTTAATTGGGCCGGACGCGCTCCCAAATCACCTTCCCAGAGACGAAAATACGCATTTAAGGACACAAACTGCTTCAAAGTCATCAATGGTAAGTCATAACAAAGTAATCAATATTTTAATACCTTTTGCAAGATAAAAGATAAGTTCGATCGTTAAAAATGAATCACGCGGCAATGACACAATTGATATATACCTATATCAATTGTGTCATTGCCGCGTGATTCGTTTTTAAAAACTTTTTCTGTTAAATACCTTCTATTAATGTATATATTATTCCTTTTTACAGTAGGTACTAATTAATTTATTTGTATATACCTACAGAAGCAGTGAGGATGTGTTTCAAAGGCAAGAAGGAGACAAGTGCGATTGTCGGCGAACTAACTGACAAATCGATTCAACACGCATGTCAAGATCTGTTGAAGCAGTCTAAGCAACGATTCCACAACACCAAATTGAATTAACTGTATTTAATTTTTGTCTGTGCTCATACGTAATAATAAATTTTTTATAAATATTTGGTTTTTCCCTGTTTTCAAGCAAAATTATAGCATACACTTATAAAACATATACGTCTATTTTACATACCTGCACTCACGTATAATACGCGTTTAATTGATACGAAAAAAAACGTATCCTATAAACAATTATTCAACATGTTTCGTAAACGTATATTGTACACTATACTTCAACGTTTATCAGGCGGACATTTTAGCGTTGATAAGACGGTGAACGTCAACCAAAATTATACTTCAGGTATAAACGACAATTAAACGTTTATTCAACTATTTCGTGTTGCTTGGGAATGTTTCAGATTTTGAAAATAACAATACCACAGAAAACAAAATTACTCAAGTGGAAGAAAATACTATCCAAATAGATAAAGCTCCAGATAACAACCTAATTCAAGGAGAAATAAATCAACAGGAAAGCGACGCTAACACCGATAATGATAGGAAAAAAAATAGCAAAAAGCGATCAAGAAATCCCCAAAAATGGAAGCAAAACATAAGAAAGCTGAAAAGACAACATGGAAATGAGTATGTAAATGTCAAAGGGCACGTTACATCAAAGCGTTCTGTTAAAAAAGAAGCTTGTAATTCTAACAATAATTGTCCTTTTAAATGTACACAAAAAGTAACTAAAGAAGAATGTGAGGAAGTCAACAGAATTTTTTGGCATTTAAGCGATGAAAAAAATTACATTTCTACTCGAAACACATTCAACGATATCTTCCTTTACGAAAAAGACCTGAACGAGAAATAAGCAAAAAAAGTTATTCTTACAAATACTTTTTTATAGTATCTGGAGTAAAGATTCCTGTATGTCAATAATTTTTTTTAAATACTTTAAACATAAGCAAGCAAAGAATATATTATTTTTTTAAAACACGTCAAAACTTATCAACGGAAGTACCCCTCACGCCACTTCAAGGAAAGCATAGAAAAAAGGTTATCCCAGAAGAAGAGAAAGAAGAAGTTCGAATTCATATAAAGTCCTTCCCCACGGTTCCATTACACTACTGCAGAGTTTCTACTAATAAACAGTATTTAGAAAGAAACCTTAATTTAAAACGAATGTACGAACTTTATGTGCATGACACAAACGAGCCCGTTAAGTTTCATATATATGAAAATATATTTAAAACTGAATTTAACATTTCTTTTTTAAAACCGAAAACGGATCTTTGCGACAAATGCTCGGAGTATGCTGCTAACAAGAACCCTAATGTTGAAGAGGTAAGAAAATATGATGAACACATTATTCGTAAAAACATAGGCAACAAGGAGAGGGAGAACGATAGAATTCGTTACAAAGATGATGAGGCAGTGGGAGTAATAACTTTTGACCTACAAAACACATTTTCGTTGCCAAAATCTAATGTTTCGAAAAATTTTTATAAAATGAAACTGTGTTGCTATAATTTTACTGCACATTGTAATAAAAACAATACGGTGTACAATGCTATTTGGCATGAGTGTTTATGTGGCCGTTCTGGTGTGCACATAGCATGTGCTTTAGTAAGGATCTTAAAAGAAATTGTAAAAGATAATTCAAAGATTAAGAAACTTATTCTCTGGTCAGATAGCTGCGTGCCGCAGAATAAAAACTCTATTATGTCTTGCGCGCTACAATGTTTCTTAAAATCAGAAGAAGGAAGAAATATTGAAACCATTGAACAAAAATTTGGTGGACCAGGGCATGGAAATGTGCAAAAATTGATTGTGCGCATAGCTGTATTGAAAGACATGTTAGAAATTGTGACATATGGACTCCATTAACTTTAATTAGACTTATTCTGAATATTCCGAAATCATGGAAATTAAAATTTCGCGTTCTGCAGATGAAGCCCTCTGACTATGTAGATATCCAAGCTGTGTCGGCAAGATACTCGTACAACGCTGTTCCCTATGCGAAAGTCAAAAGTTTACTTTATGAAAAAGAGTGTTTAATGAACATAAAGTATCGAGAATCTTTTGATGGTCTGATAACTACCGTAAAATTAAAATACACTAGAAGAATAAACCTCGAAACAGTAGTAAACTTACCTGATACAATTCCTCAGCTAGAAAAAAGAAAGGTACCCTTGACAGAAAAAAAGAAGCAGCATTTGTTCGATATGTTACCTCAAATGGAAGAATCAGATCGTGAATTTTATTATTGCATATTAGGAAGACCACCCAAAAATGCAGGAGCTAATAAGCAGTCCAAGCCAAAATAATCTGGCCTGGAACTTTGATCATTTTAAATTTTTTTAATACATATAATGTTCTTTTATTTTTTTGTTTTATTTTGTTTTATATTATGTTTGGTTTTTTTATTTAACAAATTTTACTAAATACACTACATAGAATTATCTTGTACCATATCCCATTGCATTGTTCTATATCCACCTAACGTACTAACAAAATCGGAAATGGCATATTTTGTTCTATATCCAAAACAGAAAAGTGTGTTTTTTTTAATTATAGGGCGTAAATGTTTTGCTAACACTTCGAAAAATATTTCTGACCGCATTACAATTTAAATTATAAAAATTTTGAGTAAGTATATTCCTAAAGTATTGAGATCTAACAGTTCAAACCTTTAACATGGATTTGCCAACATTTCAGTTTTGGCGTATAGAAAAAGATAATTCTAGGGTGACGACTTGTCAATTTGGAACAACACTTCTAAAGTATATCTGCATATCGCAAAATATCAGAAGCAAAAATATTGAAAATAAATATATACAGGCTATTCAAATTAAGTGCGCACCATTGCTAACCCCATTATTACTCATTCTAGAAAGTAGGTTAAATTATCAAAGTAGTAGTGTTTTTAATGTTGACTAATATGCAGTTCATGAATAAACAATTGAATAACGTATTTACGAGAAACATTATTTTTGTTTTAAATAGAACAGCCTATATATTTTTAAAAATATTGATTAATAATTTGATTTGTGATATTAAAGTTCCTATACACTATTGTCTTAAAACGGATAATAAAGGAGTTATACATATTGCTGTGACCTTCACATTAAATAAAAATAATAATGTTAAGAATTAGTTGAGTTGTTGAAAAAGAACATTAATTTTATCTTTAAAACCTTTATTTTAAGATTTAGGCATTACTCAAAATAAGTTACAATAAGTAAAATAGGTTGCCATCTTGAAGAAAACAAACAAGATTTCGTCACAGACGTTTCAAAAAATCAATGCCAACCTAAAATCTAGTTTGACAAGAGAGGCGTTTAAAATTGCCGATAGCAATTGTTTTTTTATATATAAACGAAAAACAAGAATCGACTTGTAAGAGAGATTTAATCTGTACTTCGAATAAGAAAGAAGCTAATTTTTCAAACGAATAAAATTTCTTGAAATAAGACAAATGCTGACATTGTGTAATATATGTAATGTAAGGATATTAGTTCATAAGTTTTTCTTTTTTTTAAGGTCAAATTGTTTCATGAAAACAACAACCAATTATTATATAAAATAATAGCAATTGCTATTACTATTATTATTAAAACTTTACATTAAAGAAAAATCGGGGAACTATGATTATTACGCTGTTAACGTCCTTTTTATAACCGAAAAAATACGTATAACTTATCGGATATTCAATTTATGAAATTATATAGAGGAGATTCGTGAACCCGCCGCTGCAGTGAGATCCATCTCAAGTAAACTGTGATGGTAGTTTCTTGTTAGACAGATATATCTATTCTGAATACACTTAACCTCTGTTATTTTGTGCGAGTTCGTTGTCGTTTTATCATTAAATACTGTTAGTTATTTGTTGTAAATTCAAATGAGTTGCTGTATGCCGGTCTAGATGGCTTTTAAGGTTTGTTTCAAATTCACAAGTATCACATTTATAATCACATTGCTTCAAATGTTTATTTTTTATATGTCTTTTGAAATTACGTTGGTCATTTGTTCTATACTCACACGAACCACATCTATAATCAAATTCTTTCAAATGTTTAGTTTTTATATGGCCTTCTAATCTACTTACGATGTTTGTTCCAAATTCACACTTGGTACATTTATAATCGAATTCATTTAAATGTTTAGTTTTTATATGTAACTCTAAATGCTGTTTGCAATTGGTTCCAAATCCACATGAATCACATTTATAATCATATTTCTTCAAATGTTTAGTTTTTACATGTTGTTTTAATTTATGTTTGTCGTTTGTTCTATATTCACATGAATCACATTTATAATTAAATACTTTCAAATGTTTATTTTTTATATGTCTTTCTAAATGACATTTGAGGTTCGCTCCAAATTCACAAGAGTCACATTTATAATCAAATTCCGTCAGATGTTTAGTTTTTATGTGTCTTTTTAAATTACTTTTGTTGTTTGTTTTAAATTGACAGAAATCACATTTATAATCGAATTCTTTCAAATGTTTAGTTTTTATATGTATTGCTAAATGATTTGTGACGTTTGTTCCAAATTCACATGAATCACATTTATAATCAAATTTCATCAAATGTTTACTTTTTATATGATACTTGAAATGGTGTTTGTTATTGGTTCTAAATTCACATGAGTCACATTCATGGCTAAATGTCTTCAAATGTTTAGTTTTTAAATGTCTCTCGAAATAACGTTTGTCGTTTGTTCTATATTCACATGAATCACATTTATACTTAAACTCCTTCAAATGTTTTGTTTTTATATGTACTTCTAAATTATTTTTGACGTTTGTACCAAAATCACATGTGTCGCATTTATATTCAAATTCCTTCAAATGCTTAGATTTTACATGTCTTTCTAGGTGATTTTTGAGGTTTGTTTCAAATTCACAAGAGTCACACTTATAATCAAATTTCCTCAAGTGTTTAGTTTTTATATGTCTTTTCAAATGACTTTTGCCGTTTGTTTCAAATTCACAAGAGTCACATTTGTAATCAAATTTGTTTAAATGTTTAGTTTCTATATGTACTTCCAAATCAGTCATGATGTTTGTTCCAAATTCACATGAGTCACACAGATAATCAAATTCCTTCAAATGCTTAGGTTTTACACGTTTTCTTAAATCAGTTGTCTTGTTTGTTCCATATTCACGTGAGTCACATTTATAATAAATTTTCTTCGAATGTTTAGTTCCTATTTGTTTTCTTAAAGATTGCCTATATCTTCCGCGAATCATACACTGTAAACATTTAAACATTTTATTTCGATCTCGTGAGTTTGACTGTTCTACTTTTATATCTGTATTCCTATAATCAGTCGTAGACTCTTCTTGGTCGTCCTTTCCTCCAAGATAAGCGTGCGTATTTTCTACGCGCGGCCTTAGGGATCCTTTAGTCTTGAAACGTCTGTTACAAATCCCACATTTATACATTTT